>OX578286.1:28784680-29984680 GCA_951217055.1 Gerris lacustris
GGTCTATTTTTTCTTCTCTCACTCTCCCCTACACGGGGTCATATCGATGGCACAGTTTAGATTCGGTTTTGGAGATATCTCTTATACAGAGATTTGTCCTTTTAAACATATATATAATTAAAGTTTTGTCTGTACATTGGTCAGAGTTGATATTGTTTTGGATACTTTTTCAGTTCACACATTCCGAAAACCCAATCCGGCCTTAACTATGTTCGTGTATGTGTGTCTGTCGCCACCAGTCCAACTTTATAGGCGCAAAACTAGCTGAATGAAATTGATTAATAATTTTTCAGAGGTGAGCGCAAACATGTTGCGTATGTTTTAGGCTTGGTTTTATAGAAAAATATTGAGTAGACCCAGAGTTATTAACAATTTTATAAAAAAAAAAAAAATTATAACAAAAAAACTAAGAAAAATTAGGTTGATCCACCATAACCAAAACCTTCAGACTCGCTAATCTAAATGTTTGGGTACTTCTAGACCACTTAGAGACTCGCTGTTTTTTTCGTTTGGTCAGAAATTGACCCAAACCAACTGGGAAAATCCGAAAAATTAATAAAAAGAAAAGAGAGAAAAACTTCTTGCTTACGAGTCTGCAAGACAGTGAGACATTTTCATGTAACGCTTTTTGGTGTCGTTTTTGGAACGCTTGTGTAATGCTTTTTAGTGTCGTTTTTTGGTAACTTTTTTAGTGTAGTTTTTTTGGTAACGCTTGGGTAACGCTTTTTGGAAACGCTTTTGCCAAAGTAAAGACATGTCAAAATGTCTAAAAATTCGAGAATGCAGATTCTTGCGTTTGGAAATTGTTGTATAATAAATGTTCTCCACGAAGAAATAAAGTACTTTTCTTCTTTTTCAGTTTATTAAGAAGTAATCTTTTAGCTTCTTCACCCATATTTTTATAATAAATGCAAAACATTATAGTATGACAAAAATAAAAAATAATAAAGTAAAAAAATAAATTTTATGTATGTAAGTTTATTAGGAATAAAATTGTAAGGGTTGTGGCGTTTGTCCGGTGCAAATGGGAGCAGTAGAACAGAAGTTATAGTTGGGGGGGGGGGGGGGGGGGGTGCCACTGGTGCACCCCCAGTGGCACCCCACTGTAGAGAGTGAGACGAGGGCTTTTCGAGTTTATGTACCATCGCCAAGACATAATAATGTCAAAAACCACCTTAAAAACTAAAGATGGCGGACGCAACTTAAAAGTTTTTTGGAGGCTTATTGTGGCTAAACGGTAAGTCGTATCGAAAAGCAGATTGCTCCAGCGGTAACTAATTTTAAAAGATCTACAACTTTGGTCCTATGACATCGGTCCTACCTTAAATAGAGCTAGATTTTATATTTATATATATTTTTTTTTTTTAATTATTAACTTTGAGCTCTTATGGCGTACGCAATTGTTAACCGATTTAATTTCTAATTATGGTACTTAAATCTCACAATAATGCTCCTTAAATCGAGTATTTATTATTTTATTAATTTGTCCTATAACTAGAGTTATTAAATATTTACTGATGCATATTTACAGCCTTATTGAGGGAAGAGACTGCAATTAAATTAATGCATCACCGGTTGATGATTGTTCAATGATTTCCTAGTCTAATTGGTTTTGACTACGTTTATTTTCTTATTTATTAGGTATACATTTTTTTGCATTGTTATTTATTACTATATTAGTTAGTTTCTATTGGCTATTTTTATTAATATAGAGATAGACTACAAACTACGATTTGGAGAGTATTACATTCTTAGCAATGGAAGGAATGATGTATAATATAGCTCTGATTTATTCCTAGGAGGCTTTGGGAACAAAACTATTTAGACATTTCATTTAATTGCTAGGCCTACATGATAATAGGCAACATAGCCACTAATACCTAGCATAAGCCCCACGCTCCGCGCGGGGTGAAGGCTAGTGCTATATATAAAAGGAGTCTGTAGTCCGTAGTCTGCGCAGACGTTTAAAGCCTAAACTACAGGGTACGATTTAGATTCAATTACAAAAAATCGAGAAATGAGTTTTAGCTCCAAATTTGGGGGCTACCCTCCAAAATTTAAGAAAAAAAAAATGTCTCTCGGTCCCGATGATTTTAGTATAACAAAAAATTAAAATGCAGTCCATTTAAATATGATTCTAACGATATAAGCCGTTTTCCCGGAAAAAATGTAGTTCCTTAGAAAATAGCTTTTAACGTAGATTGGGGATGATCGATTCCCCGCTGAGGAAAAGTTATTTTTATATAATAAATTTTGATTAAATGTTCAATTGTAACTAAAAGTACCTACAAAAACTCGAAAAATAATAAAAGGAAAACACTGTAATTTTGAACTCGTATATGAAAAAGTTTTTCTGAGTTGTCTCGGATCGATTTTTAATAATAAAAAAAAAATATATTGTCCCACAAAACAATTTATATTGAAAAAAGTCCAGTCATGCACCATGACTTAATGAGCGAATTCTCAAAGAAATCTGCGTTTTATTGGCTTATGACAATGTAGAAAAATTTTGGTTTAGAATTTGCTCGGGTGAAAAAAAAAAATTGGTACACAGGGGTACGGGGTACAAAAGTCAAAATAGTATTTACCCTTCAAGATGAATGTCATTGGAAAGCTCTTTAAGAGTACAGTAATTGTTGTTATTTACACTTTTATCATATTTTCACATAAAAGGGGGGTAAAATGGAAAAAACACGTTTTTTGACCCTATATGGTCAAAATTTGACCCCTAAATGGACTCCAAAAATTCTGGCCAACGAACTCATCCTTTCTTTTGATATTATTGACATTTTAAAATTTGTTTGAAATTTTTAAGTACATCCTAAGGGGAGATATCGTCTGGAGTGACACATATATACATATATACATACATATATACATACATATATACATACATACATAAAAAAAAGTGTTAAATTTTAGGAATCGATTCAGAATGGTCTAAAACGGATTTCCATGGAAAAATTTTTCAAAAATTCTCATTACAAAAATTTTGAAGGAATTGCAATAGCGTAATTTTCTTTGAAAATTCGCTAAAAAAAAGAAATTGGTGTCAACTAAAAATGTTTATAGAATTATTTAATTTATTATTGCTTTTTCACACTTTATTATTCTTATAAGTGTAATATTAGTTTAACCAAAAAAATTCAATATTATTCCCGAGAGTTTTATATCCAATAGTTTTTCCACAGATGAAAATTTCATGTTTTATTAGAGGAAAAAAAAAAAACGCGAACGGTAAAGTACTATGTATAACTTTATTTAAAAAAAAACTCGTGGTGCTTGTATACTAGTAGCAGCGTGAAGCCACAAAAAGTCAAACCACCCTTTCTCCCTCCCGAAACACACAAAATAAACTTACTAAACCAGACCGGAACCTATAAATTTTATTCAGAGTTTCGTAAGTTACGATAAAAAACTTTTCAATGTCTAATAAATTCTTCAAACGTCAAATCTGTTACATTCACTAACTTTTTTCACTTCTAAATCCCTACCGAAGTTTTTTTTATTATTTACGTTAGGTGAGTATTATTCAAGCTCGGCGTTCACCTAGCTTTGCAGTATTAAAGGATAACTCTGGTGAAGTCCAATCTTATGGCTTATAGAGCTGATGACACTTTCAACAAACCCCTGTCCCTGTGTTATCCATTAAAGGCCAGTCCATTAACTTCCAATCCATTAACTTTTGGCAGAACCACCCTCCCCATGTGATGTTGCCCGCCGATTTATCTATATAATCTATATATAATTTCAAGATAAAAATAACTTTTTATATACTACGTTTTTAAATTTTCTGTTGAATCGTAAGTAATGTTGATAATATAATTGTTATTGATATATAATATATAATGATAGTGAAAAAATAAAAAAAAAGTTCCGAATTTATTTCCTTCACATAAATGACAACCATCTAAAGAGCTGATCTTAAACCTATAAAAGGACAAATCTTTGTACAACGGATCACCCCAACACCAAATCTAAACCGTGCCATCGATATATTTGAAATAATATAAATAATATAGTCGATATATTTTCTGTTTTGCTGTCATTCAATGTTTATCTCTTATTTATAAAAATCACAAATTTGAAACCCGTCAACATGAAGATTGCATAAATATGAGACATGGCAGAACAAATAATATAACTTGCGGATTTTTTCTGAACTAACTTTCCATTCAGCAAAATTTGCTGAAAATCAATTAAATTCTGCTGAAAGATGGCTAAAAGTATTAAAATAATGCATTGTCATCGTGTTCTGAGCTATGCTAAAAGTTTCAAATGTCTAGCTATTCGGGAAGTTAGTTAGAAATCGATTGCCAGATTTGTACCGGACAAACAAACAAGAAAGCAAGCTAATAAAAACGTAGTAAAATAATAATAAATATTTGTCTTTCTGTCTCTTATGTCTGCCTAAACCGTTCATCCGATTGCGATGAAACTTTGGGGAATGGTTGAACTCATCCCTAGGAAGGTTTCTGAGTTAGTAAAACTAGGTTCCGATTTTTGTACACGGAGATACGGGGTACAAATGTCAAAATAATGAAAACCCTTCATGATGCATATGGTTGAAAAGCTCTTTAAGAGTACAGTAATGGTTGGACGCATGCCCGGGAAGGTTTCTGAGTTAGTAAATTTTTGTTCCGATTTTGGTACACAGGGGTACGCGGTACAAAGGAAAAAGTAATGAAAAGCTTTAATGATGCATATCGTTGTAAAGCTCTTTTTTATGTATTTTTGTATACAATATTATATATATATATAATATAAAACATCAAAATACATTTAAAATATATAATTCATACATGAGGAAAAAGTAATTATAAATTTTGTTTATCTTGTTTTTAAAATGTTAAATAATATTTAAATTTTAAGATGAAAGAAAATAAGTATTTAAAAACCATAACCCGAGGCTAGGATTTTTTTTACGATAAAAAGGTAAATTAAAACCTGATATGGACGGAAAAAAATGTACATAGATTTGTCTAGTGTAAACACAGATGGTAGAATATTGATGAAGTAATGGAGCCGGCTCAAAGCAGTTATTTAAAAATATTCGGAATTTTCTGAGGATATTTACATTTGAATAACTAGAGACTTGCGAAATTACAAATATTAACTCAAGGATAATATATAAAAATTAATTAATTTCTATATATTGCAATATAAACTAAAAAAATTAAAAAGTAACATCGAACAAAGTTAACTAAAATAAAATTGATAAAAGTATAATAAATAAATCGGTCTATAAAACAAACAAAACCTCATACTCATAGTGATATTGCATTTAAATTCCCAATTTAATTTTATTTATTAATAAAGAAATTTACATTATTTTTCTTCTGAGATTATACAACATTTAACTGAAGCTGGTATGATCGTTCTGATGAACGAAAATATTTTGTCTCCAATTTCAAAAATTTCAAGACAGAAATCCGTTTCAGACATCAGGGAACATTTTTGGTTCCGTGTCTGTCTGTCGATCTGTCACCTATTGTTGGTCCCATATAGCTTTCAACCTTCTGCGCCTAGTTGTGTCTCTTCCACATGCGCACAAAAATACATTTATTTACATTTATATCATTAAAAACACTTACATATCTGATTTTTGTGAAATTTGGATTGTGGAAATAAAAATGGAAATTTGGAAATACATTCGTCACTGATTATCTAGTGTGTGCTAGTCAGCACACAGCGAGGGTCTGTAGGCAACACTGCATTGTTTAAAGGCCCTACACAAGACCCGACCAAACACCCCGACAATCCATGTCGGAGCCATCTCTACACCGACCCAATACGACCAAACTCCCTGACAATCCATGTCGGAGCCATCTCTACACACGACCCGACACAACCAAACTCCCCGACACAACCAAACTCCCCGACAATCCATGTCGGGCCATCTCTACACACGACCTGACACAACCAAACTCCCCTACAATCCATGTCGGAGCTATCTCTACACACGACCCGACACGACCAAACTCCACGACAATCCATGTCGGAGCCATCTCTACACACGACCCGACACAACCAAACTCCCCGACAATCCATGTCGGGCCATCTCTACACACGAAATGACACAACCCAACTCCCCGACAATCCATGTCGGAGCAATCTCTACACACGACCCGACACGACCAAACTCCACGACAATCCATGTCGGAGCCATCTCTACACACGACCCGACACAACCAAACTCCCCAACAATCCATGTCGGGCCATCTCTACACACGACCTGACACAACCAAACTCCCCGACAATCCATGTCGGAGCCATCTCTACACACGACCCGACACGACCACACTCCACGACAATCCATGTCGGAGCCATCTCTACACACGACCCGACACAACCAAACTCCCCGACAATCCATGTCGGAGCCATCTCTACACCGACCCGACACGACCAAACTCCCTGACAATCCATGTCGGAGCCATCTCTACACACGACCCGACACAACCAAACTCCCCGACAATCCATGTCGGAGCCATCTCTACACACGACCCGACACGACCAAACTCCCTGACAATCCATGTCGGAGCCATCTCTACACACGACCCGACACGACCAAACTCCCCGACAATCCATGACGGAGCCATCTCTACACATGACCTGACACAACCAAACTCCCCGACAATCCATGTCGGAGCCATCTCTACACACGACCCGACACGACCAAACTCCCCGACAATCCATGTCGGAGCCATCTCTACACACGACCCGACACGACCAAACTCCCCGACAATCCATGTCGGAGCCATCTCTACACACGACCCGACACAACCAAACACCCCGACAATCCATGTCGGAGCCATCTCTGCACACGACCCGACACAACCAAACTCCCCGACAATCCATGACGGAGCCATCTCTACACACGACCCGACACAACCAAACTCCCCGACAATCCATGTCGGAGCCATCTCTTTAAGTAGTACCCTATTGGTGTTTTTTAAAATGCTAACAAGCTTACTTTGAACTATCCTATGGGTCTGATATTCTCAAAACACAAACAAAGTTTTAATAAGAGTATTTTTGCCATTGAACCGGACTATAAGCATATAAATACAAAATACGTCGATATGAGCATAATTATAAAAAAAAAACCATAATTTGTCAAATATAAAAAAAAAAAAAATTTTCAAAAAGTGGTCTTTACTTATGGTCGAAGAATATTCAGGATTTTTTGTTTGTGTGTAGGTAAGTACTATACACATATATGCCAAATTTCAAAGTGATCGGAAAAAAGGTGTAGCCGTGAGAGGAAGCGACAAGCGGACGGACGGACAGACACACGCAGGAAAATATAAGGGTCCTTGGTTTTCCCTACGGAACTTATACGTAAATAATAATAATGAACTGTATATAAATGTGGTCGATGTTGTTCTAAGCTCTCGAGTGCAAACAAAAGGGTTAGTTCAACTCTTCTCGGTGAAGATGTATTCATAAATCTTTTATATTCATTACAATTATGTGTGTCCGTGTGTGTGGTTGGCTGCCGTCAAAATCTTTAAGAACCCTAATTATTCCTCTTCCAGTCATCTCTTAGTACATAGACTCTGTAGAAATATAAAACCATTTTATCCAACTTTAAGGTTATTTTAATTATTATTATTAAATATATAATTGTATTAACGATTTATAATAAAAACTTTGTTTATATGGGTTACATTATTATTATCTTCCTAACTCTTCTTCCTCCATCGAAAGTAAAATAAATTATTCGATAATAAAGTGTAAAGTATTTCCAGCTATACCAAGAAAACTCATTATAATATACATACGAGGCTTTTCCACAACACAATATTCTTATTCAAGAAGTTCCTCATAACTTAATACAACCAATCTACCACTAGAACCAGTTTTCCAAGCAAACAGGAAATTTAAGACTTCGAAATGGAAAACCATGATGAGAATGAAAATTGGAATTTCCTTTATATCCTTTTTTACTAATACATCAACACAAAACTTACATACACACAAATATACTACATATTCAAAATATACAGTTATAGGTGCGTCACAGTAGGAAATTAGTTATGTATATGAGTTAAGTTTCTTCGGAAGTTGAGTCAAAAAGAGGAAGTTAAGTTCAAAATAAGTATATCATATAATAATATATAATATTATTATTATTTAAAGATAATATTAATACATAAAAATCGGTCCGAGACGACACACATGACAAACAAACTTTCTCATACACGAGTTCATAATTACTTAGCCCAGTGTTTTCCGAGTATTTTTTTTTTTTTGTAGGTAAATTTAATTATTATTGAACATTGCATAAAAATGTAAACATCTCCTCCGGAGGGGAATATAACCCGACCTCTCTCCGCCATTTTTTTTTTTTTTGGGGGGGGGGGGTTGCCCACTAAATTTTGAGCTAAAATTTATTTCTCTAGGCATGATTTTTCTAAACATGTATGCCAAATTTCGTCCCAATCGGCCCACTTGTATAGGATCCAGGATTCTGCACAGACAGACGTTAATTTATAAAAACCACTTTTTTTGGAATCAGGGACCTCAAAACGTGTAAATTCACACAGTACTTTCTCTTTACATGAGAAAGTAAACATACGTGCGGTGACACAGGACACCTGGTAGGAACGAAGTTCCTTACGCTTTTTATTAAATATTAAATATAAAATCACACTGCCAAGTATTCAAGTTGAAATATTACATGCCCTTTTCAATTGTACTTTAAACGATGTATATGAAGTTTTATTTAAATTGTTACAATAGGACGTAAGATATGGAAAAAACGTTGTTTTGTCTATTTTTAAAGTATGTTAAATGTCCGCTTTAATAGTCTAAACGATAATTATCGCTTCACAGTGGTGTCACTGTTAGTTTTACTAAAACAAAAAATAAAAATGTTCGTCTTATCGAATAGGTGATATGATAATAATGGAATCTTTTCCCCTCCTGAAAATCCAAATTTAAATTTGATGCTTACGTTTTAAGCGAGCTTTGCGTGCGAAGACTTAGGAGGATAACGTTGTCCAACGAACTTAGCCTATAAATGTTATTAGTAAAATGGACAAGTGAAATAAATTTCAACTAAATCGGTCACCTTTTATACTTAAGTTATCGTTGATAATAGTCACGTTACAATGTTTCAATAAAAAAATCATGAATTATTATTTCAATACGTATATTTTAACAATCCCGTTTTCAATTTACCAATTAAAATGTTTGAAATATAATAAAAAAGGAAGTGAAGTGCTATAAATCTATCAAGCGTTAAATTTGAATCGGATCCGGCATTTCAATGATAATCAATGACAGAAGGCAAATGTCTGGCGTTGTGGAAGAACCATCCGCTAGAGACATTGAAGCAGATAAACCGCCTTCTCCTGTTATCTGACAGTTCGGTTATGAAAGTTTGACACAATCACTAAACCTCATCGCCAATCATTGGGTTTTCGTCCCTTTAAATTTTGGGTTTTAAGAGTAGAATTCTCGAATGAAATTTCGCAGTTGTGGCTTTAGAGTTATCTCGCTATTACCTGTCACTCAGTTTCTAGAAGTAAGGAGATATTATTTAGAGAGAATTGTTTATTGTCATTCATTCCTTTGATTGAAATCGTTGACGAGAATTTGGAAACAGGCCCGATTAAGTAAAGCGGTATTATATAAACTTTTATAAAACTTAAACCTATTATTAATATTTTGACACAAAATTTATGAATTTTGATATAAACATTTAATTTTTGTACTCTTCTTATTATTTTTGGAACACCTAAATGTTCCATTTTTCCCTTACGAGAGAAAGTTCGACAAAAATATTAAAATGTAAAAAAAAATTGTTTTATTCTAGAGTAGTTGGTTTTATTGAACCATTTATTAAGACATTTTGACCCTTCTTTAGACTGTTACTCCCCTCAAAAAAAACAAACTAGAAGGTAGTAACAATCTAAAGAAGGTGCACTAAATATTCTTCTTTAGACTGTTACTCCCCTTATAAATAAAACTAGAAGGTAGTAACAATCTAATGAAGGTGCCCGGAATGTTCTTCTTTACACTGTTACTCCCCTTATAAAAAAAAAAGTAGAAGGTAGTAACAATCTAATGAAGGTGCACGGAATGTTCTTCTTTACACTGCTACTCCCCTTATAATAAAAACTAGAAGGTAGTAACAATCTAATAAAGGTGCACGGAATGTTCTTCTTTACACTGCTACTCCCCTTATAATAAAAACTAGAAGGTAGTAACAATCTAATGAAGGTGCACTAAATATTCTTCTTTAGACTGTTACTCCCCTTATAAATAAAACTAGAAGGTAGTAACAATCTAATGAAGGTGCACGGAATGTTCTTCTTTACACCGTTACTCCCCTTATAAAAAAAAGTAGAAGGTAGTAACAATCTAATGAAGGTGCGTGGAATATTCTTCTTTACACTGTTACTCCCCTTATAAATAAAACTAAAAGGTAGTAACCATCTAAAGAAGGTGCACGGAATGTTCTTCTTTAGACTGTTACTCCCCTTATAAAAACAGCAGTATGATATTCCTTTGTCCCAAAGTACATTGGACTAAACGTCCCTTTGTCTTAATAGTTTTTTAGTCAGTCATTTATTTTTTAAAAAACAGAGGGGAGTAACAATTTAAAGATGTACTGGCAATTTTGCAATGTTTCGACCACCCTTTGGTTGATTCTTAAGTTGAAAGACTAGAAGGTTGATTAGCTAAATTCGTTAGCAATAGCAGACTGTTGTAAGAAGTTTACAACATCATCATTTACTGCGTTTCTATGATGTTTCAATAAGGATTGATTCAAGATTTGGGATTTAACGAGCTAGGTGTTTCCATGATTTTTATTGAATCCGTATTCAATACACTACACTCTTACTAGGTTGCACTGATAAAGTGATGATAATTCCTCTTCTTTACCACGCTAGCGCATTAAAGAAAAGGAATTCTTCAGCTTTACGCACGATTAGCGAGTTTGTTTACATTTAACAAAACTAATTTGCTGTTCTTTTATTAAAGTAACTGTTTATATCGAGTTTTTAGTGAAAAACAATGAGTGAATCAAGTGACTTGGACGAAAATGGTGGAGAATAATAATCCTCCAGAAATAATTAATTCGGCAAAAAATACAACTCAAGCATTAATGCCATCTTTATCAAGAGAGAGATACGAACTTACATTCAGCAAGTTTATTTTATTACCCTCGCTGTCGCTCGGGTGCAAACTCCACACTCGCATGCAAAATGCTACTTTCCGCACTCGACGCGTAATGTACTATTGTAACCTTCACCGTTTATAACAAGGTTTGTTTTTAAGTGTTATAAAAACACAACTGAAAATGACAAATATGTTCCCTCATGTCAGAAACGGATTTCTGTCTTGGAATTTTTGAAAGCGGTGACATTTTCGTTCTCCAGAACGATCACCTTCGGTGAGCTTGAAATCAAAAACAATAACGATGTCTTTGCTCCGCAGGTTCATTTTAATTAAATATTAAACTTAATTAAAAAAAGATATAATTAGATTATAATTAACTTTAAACTTTCTAATTAGATTTGTGACCATGTCAAGTAATAATTACCATATAATTAGGTTGATCCCATCCAAGCATAAGAGACATAATTAATATTAATTAGGTGATGAAGTTTGTGGTGAATGAACTCTGAACTTGTGAATGGGATCCAATGGATGGTGTTCAACAAGGTGCGATACTCGCTCCGTGTCTTGGAAATGTTTGCAATTAAACTATTTATTGAGCTTGATGAAGTTAAGACATGTCTTATTACAAAGTAGATAGGTATTATATTCGTGAAACATAACATAATATTACGTTGTAATGGGAGATTGTATTAGAAAAAATATGAAAAGGAAAAAAAGTGGGAGTAGTAAGGGACCAAGGTGTTAGAAATGAAAAGCAAATAGCGGAAAATTGAATCTGCCGAATCCAATTCTTTATTTTTCCAATTCTTTTTTTTATTTTTCCAATTCTTTATTTAAATTCATTTTACCAAAAATATTATAACAAGTTGACCTGAAAAACTATTGAAATAGAATATTTCCTATAACAAAAAAAATATGTGAGAAACTCTTACGCATTAGAAGTGAATAAAAAGTGATGAAAGGAACTTAGTTCCTAACGGGTGGTTAGAGGTGGTTATCTAAAGGAACTTAGTTCCTAACGGGTGGATAGAGGTGGTTAAAGGTGGTTAGAGGTGGTTAGAGGTAGTTAGAGGTGGTTAGAGGTGGTTAACTAAAGGAACTTAGTTCCTAACGGGTGGTTAGAGGTGGTTAGAGGTAGTTAGAGGTGGTTAGAGGTGGTTAACTAAAGGAACATAGTTCCTAACGGGTGGATAGAGGTGGTTAGAGGTGGTTAACTAAAGGAACTTAGTTCCTAACGGGTGGATAGAGGTGGTTAGAGGTGGATAGAGGTGGTTAGAGGTGGTTAACTAAAGGAACATAGTTCCTAACGGGTGGATAGAGGTGGTAAGAGGTGGTTAGAGGTGGTTAACTAAAGGAACTTAGTTCCTAACGGGTGGATAGAGGTGGTTAGAGGTGGATAGAGGTGGTTAGAGGTGGTTAGAGGTGGTTAACTAAAGAAACTTAGTTCCTAACAGGTGGTTAGAGGTGGTTAGAGGTGGTTAGAGGTGGTTAGAGGTGGATAGAGGTGGTTAGAGGTGGTTAGAGGTGGTTAACTAAAGGAACTTAGTTCCTAACGGGTGGATAGAGGTGGTTAAAGGTGGATAGAGGTGGTTAGAGGTAGTTAGAGGTGGTTAGAGGTGGTTAGAGGTGGTTAGAGGTGGTTAACTACAGGAACTTAGTTCCTAACGGGTGGATAGAGGTGGTTAGAGGTGGTTTACTAAAGGAACTTAGTTCGTTACGGGTGTCCCGCGTCACCAAACGGTTTTTTTTTATCTCTTAATGACAAATCAGCGAAATAGTACTTTCCAGCCTAAAAAACAGTTGGGTAATGCTTAATTTTGCTGTCGTGAGTAGATAAAAGTTGATAGTTTATTCTAACAAATTGAATATTCAAACTTATCTGGAAGTGATTGTTAGATTGTTTGTGATAATAATTGAACCATGCATGTAATATATTTGTACAATGGTTTGTGGTGAGTGCATTAGTATGTATGTTTTTACTAATAATAATTAGTTGTTGGACAGTTGGTAAGGGAATATTGAATGAGAATTTAGATGTTTAATATTAACTAGACATCAAAGGTTTTGTTAATATTAAAGCAACGTTGCTTGTATACTCCCGCTTATAACTTGGCTCATTACTTGTTGGTGCTTTTGTTGTGGTCAATTTTCCATATTTAGCTCCGACAAAGCTTCATAATAACCAATTATTTCCGTTTAGTTAGTTTAAAGTTATGTTTAAGATCCTTTCCCTGTTTTTAATCATTTATAACAAGGTTTTAATTAGGTAGTTATAAACTGCTTAAATAAAATTTTACATATATATATATAATATATATATATATATATATATATATATATATATATATATATATATATATATATATATATATATATATATATATATAAGTAGTTTGTTGTCCCTATTTCTTCAATACTTTAGGAATGTTCTTCTTTAGACTGTTACACCCCTTATGAAAACAGAAGTGTGATATTCCTTTTCCCCAAAGTACATTGGACTAAACATCCCTTTGTCTTAATAGTTATTTAGACAATGGAATGTATAGATCAGCGTTTCCCATCCCTGGTCTCTACCCAAAATAGGGTGGCGAAAAAACATTATACTTTAAAAAAACATAATATATAAATAAGATCAATGGAATTCCTATGTATATAAGTTCACGTTTACGAGAGCGTTGCGCGTGAACGCTTGGACGGATAACATTGTCCAACGAACTCGTCCTAGGCATTGGTAAAATGAACATGTCTACCAAATTTCATCACAAACGGTCGACATTTACTGTTATCGTCACACGTTTCAGGATTCGCCACTCAGACCGACAGACAGACACGAGAAAAAAAATGTTCCCTGATGTCTGAAACGGATTTCTGTCTTGGAATTTTAAAATCGGAGACAAACAATTTTTTCGTTCTCAGAAGTAAACACAATGCTTCCGTTATCTTCGGTAAGCTCGGAAGCAATAGAAATAGAAAATAATATTTTCTTTGTCTTAATGTAAGAAATCAATAACAGACATTGTTATGCAAATATTTATATAGTTATTTTTTTTATATACATTTTTTAATGACTCAGGTTTAACTTATTATTTTATCAATGTAACCAAGCCAACAACATGCGCAACATGTTGGCATACAACATTAAAGATCGAATCGATTTTTTTTTTTTTTTGGCTAGTTTGGCACCTATAAAGGTGGACTTGTGGCGACAGACAGACAGAAATACAGAGAGAGTCAGAAATACAGACAGACAAAAAAATAAGTTAAGGATGTTTTTGGTTATCATAATACACGAAGTGAAAAAGTATCAAACACATTTCCAATTCTGATCAATGTACACACAAAACTTTAATTTCATATATTCAGGATGATTAATTTTTAATGAAAAAAATAAATAAATAAAAATAATATAAAATACACCCTAAATGGAACAAAAAATTCCCCATGGACCATACCTCGATATTTACTCGTTCGGCAGCCATAGCTACAATCAAATTTATTAAAATCACCTCAACTTTTTCAATAAAAATGTGCATATATTTATTTATATTTAAGACAGAAAAATAAACTGAACACTATTTTAAAGCGTATAAAATTCCCCTTTAAAATTATTAACACATTTGCTCCTATGGCTCAATTTAACTAGGAGTTAAAAAAATATTGTAAAATTAAGAGAAAAAAAAAAATTGTATTTTTTTTTTTAAATATGGTCACAATTTTGATTCTGGATAACTGTCTTATTGTTTTGATCACCGTATATGTATTAGATACGCTTAAAAAATACCTTATCTCATTAGCTTTAATTTATTATGCCATATATACTATACTAAGCATTAAGGCAATATTACTAAAAATAAATGTAGCTTAATAAACACTTTTATATCCAGTAGGGAGAAAAAGTTATGACTTTGGATTAGTTTAGAGGGACTAAAGTAAGTCGTCTCTTGCCAGAACTCAAATGTAGAGAGAAAAATTAAAACCAGGGAGGAAATGAAGGATTGCCAACTTAATTATTTTATAAATAGCAGAGAATGAATGGCTAATGTTGTTAAGTTGTTGAAATCAGGTTGGCGACACTGCTTTTTGGACCTTATTTGTAATTTGCGCTTATCATTGATTACACCTGCATCTAAATAACCTTCAATTTGAGTTTAATTGCAATTCTAATATGTTTTTAATGTTGAATCTCTTATAACTGTTATTAAAAGTGCTAACAATTATTGTTATTTATAAAAAATAATAAATAAAAACTGTGCAATGGATGTTTATGTATTTTCTCCCTACTGAAGATAAAATATTGTATGTACCTCGGGAGTAAAGTGTTATGATTTCCCTCGCGTTATTAAAAATTATTAAAAAAGTCTAATTCCCTCGGCTTCGCCTCGGGATTTAGGGACTATGGTTCCTTCCACTTCGCCTCAAGAACCAACTTATTCGCTCGGGGAATAATGGCTTACTTTACTCCCTACGAGCATAAATAACTATTTTATTGAAGTTTTTAAAGATCTTTCACGATGTTTTCAATTATTTGTTTTAAGCGATTTTAAAATTTATTTTTAGCAGTACGGCCTTAACGTTTAAGTATGGTATATGCTATATCAAATTAAAGCTTTTGAAGGGTAGATTTTAAACTTATCTAACACATAAGTTGATTATAAGAAAAAAGGAAGTTATGTAGGACCAACATAGATCCGTTTCAGACATCAGGTAACATTTTGCTTCCGATCTTACAGAAGGTGACAGGAAACGGAAGCTATGTGATCGTTCTAAAGAACGAAAATATTTTATGTCTCCGATTTCAAAAATTCCAACACAGAAGTCCGCATTAATTCATGTTAAAAAGAAAAAAAAACAATTAAACAAATTAGACAATAATGGCTTGTAAAAGCATAAAATCAATAAAGTACGTGATAGGATGCGAGGAAGCTATGTGCCACACTAATTGACAGAATATTTTTTAAATTGTGATTTATATAGTTATTTAATTAATTGAGTAGCTGAAATCTCTTACCTCTATAGAATATGAAAATCAACCAAATCAAACGATTATTTTGGCAGAAATATAAAGAAATCTCACAAACCTGAAACAGAAATAAATTAATGTATTAGTATTAAATTATATAAACATACATATACTTAATTTATGCTATTGATTAATATAAATTTCTTTTAGTTATCTAGAGTAAGCTCGGAACCAATAAATTAAAAAGTATGTAATTTTATCAGACAAAGTAGTATGGATAGAAAAAGAATTTTAGAATCTATTATGTATTTTATGTCGTGTATTCATTATGTAAATATTTTCGGTAAGTCAATGTATCAATGTCAGAAATTAGAACGTCGTTAGAGTTAATGCAAAATTATTAAAATGAATTGTCAAAATAAGTTTTAATAATACTCATTAATTTTATCAAAGCAGATTTTAGCTTTTATAAGGTCAATATAATGTTATATACAATAAAAAATATTAAATCAATTTAGGATCTGATAAGCAAGTTTTATATAAAAACTAATTATTTTACTTTCTATTTATTGTTTTGCAAGTAAAACGTTACATATATGACGTAGGATTTCGTAGCGTATAATAAATAAATTATAACATTTGCAAACAGCAAAGACTGCTATCATGAGCTTCACTGAGAATGATCCCTTTATGAGAATGATGTCTATATGAGAATGATCTCTGTATGATTATGATCATTTTATGGGAATGACCTTGTGCGAGAATGATCTCTGTATGAGAAAAATCCGTGTACGAGAATGATCCATGAATGAGAATGATGTCAATATGATATTGATCTCTGTATGAGAATGATCTCTTGTGTGAGAATGATCCCTGTATGAGAATGATGTCTATATGAGAATGATCTCTGTATGATTATGATCATTGTATGAGAATGACCTTGTACGTGTACGAGAATGATCCATGAATGAGAATGATGTCAATATGATATTGATCTCTGTATGAGAATGATCTCTTGTATGAGAATGATCTCTTGCATATGAGAATGACCTCTTGTAAAGAATGATCCCTGTATGAGAATGATGTCTATATGAGAATGCTCTCTGTATGATTATGATCATTGTATGAGAATGACCTTGTACGTGTACGAGAATGATCTCTGTATGAGAATAATCCGTGTACGAGAATGATCCATGAATGAGAATGATGTCAATATGAGAATGCTCTCTGTATGAGAATAATCTCTTGTATAAAAATGATCCCTGTACGAGAATGATGTCTATATGAAAATTATCTTTGTATGAGAATGACCTTGTACAAGAATGATCCATGAATGAGAATGATGTCTGTAAATGATTTTAAAAATGGGAGGCACTTCTGTAGACTGTTAATCCCCTTATAAAAAAATAAGGGAGTAACAATCTAACAAAAAAGTACGCAATTCTTTTTTTACAGACTGTTACTCCCCATATAAAGACAGAAGTGTGATATTCCTTTGTCCCAAAGTACATTAGACTAGACATCCCTTTGTCTTAATAGTTATTTAGACAAAGAAATGTATAAATAATTATATCCTTTCATATTCTAAAACAAACAAATAGGCAACAAACATGGGGGGGGGGGGGGAGTAAAAATCTAAAGAATTACCTAAATGGGTTAACAAATTCTCTCAGAGTGGTCTCTTTTTCTCAAGACAATCTATATTTATAAATAATCAGTTTGACCGCTTTCAATAATATATTTCTTCGTGAACTCGTTCAACTTATTTTAATGTATCCCTATCTAGCTTATATAGGATTATACTAACTTAAACAAGTAAGGCGCACTTCACGTAAGTACGTGGGGGCGATAATCGCCGGTTTCTGTACATTAAAGTTAAAATTATTAAATGTAATATAATTACATACTATTTTTAATAGCGTGTAGCTATTTTTATATACTAATTTTAATAGCAATATTCTTTTTCTACTCTTCAAGACCTTTAAGTTGATGTATAAGATGTCATAGTTCCTAAAAACTTTTTTCGGCCGCCATATTGCCCGCCATCTTAAAAATATTACGCGTGAAATTTTAATAGTTGCATATTCTTTTTCTTTATTTAAAGACCTTTAAATTGATACATAACATGTCATGGTGACTAAAAAAAATGTTTATTCACCCGCCATATTGGCCGCCATCTTGAAACTTTTAAGTGTAAAATTTTAATAGAAACAGTATGTCTCCGCAGCCTTTCTCGACGAAGTGCAAGCTTTCGATCGAATTTGGCATCGGGGATTGCTGTGGAAACTTAAGAGAGTCCTTCCTCCGACATACTACCTAATCCTATCCTCTTACTTGAGAGACAGATTCTTTAAAGTCTCTCAAGGATCCTCTGTTTCCAACTCCTTTCCCATCCTTGCAGGCGTGCCTCAAGGTAGTATTCTTGCTCCTTTCCTATATTCCCTTTACACAGCTGATATCCCAGTACACCCAAATACTATCCTAGCCTCCTTTGCCGATGATAAGGCCATCCTCTCGACCAACTCAGAACACCAATTAGCATCCCTATCCCTCCAAAACCACCTCTACAGCGTCGAAAAATGGGCAACGAAATGGAGGATAAAATTTAACACCGAAAAAAGTACTCACGTAACATTTACCCTAAGACGAGCTACCTGTCCTCCCGTTATTCTAAACGGATCCCATCTTCCTGTGGCTAGTGAAGTGCGGTACCTAGGACTTTCTTTTGACAGAAGACTGACTTGGAACATGCACACACGACACAAACGAACCGACATGAAACGACGCTACAAATTACTTCTAAGACTTCTCGACTATAGGTCTAAACTCACATTAAACAACAAACTAACCATATATAACACCATTATAAAGCCTATCTGGACCTACGGACTTGAACTGTGGGGAACTACCAAGCCGTCTAATTCCTACAAAATCCAATCCCTCCAATCAATTATCCTTCGCAATATCACCAACCTACGTAACCAAGCCCCATCCTACGTAACCAACCTAACAATCCACAATGACCTGAATGTTCCTTTCGTCCATGATCTTGCATCCTCTCGCTACAAATCCTTCCACTCCAAGTTTTCTACTCATCCTAATCCCCTCATCCAAAATTTATCTTCAATCACACTCCCAGATAACCCCCGCAGACGCCTCAAGCGTAAGTGGCCACGTGACCTACTGCAATAATGAGACACTTAATTTAAGCAAAAACCGTGAGTGTCACTACTGAGTGAACTTACTCACATCAAGCGATTCAAGCTCTTTTGTTGTTGTTATTATTATTATTATTATTATTATTATTGTTACTATTATTATTATTATTATTAATATTATTATTTTTGTTATTATTATTATTATATCTTATAATTATGATTATGCTTTTGACAATTATTTTTGTTATTATTATTTAATTACTTTTACTATTGTACAATTTTTAAAATTGCACTCAGTCGCTTGTTACGATTGTAAAATTGTAGTTGTGACTAAAGAAATAAAGAAAAAAAAAAAAAAAAAAAAAAAAAAAAAAAAAAAAATTTAATAATTGCATATAATTTTTCTACATTTCAAGACCATTCAATTGATATACAACATATCATAGTTACTAAGAACTTTTTTTAGTCACCCGCCATATTGGTCGCCATCTTGAAAATATTGCTTGTAAAATTTTAATAGTTGCTTACTCTTTTTCTTCATTTCAAGACCTTTAAATCGATATATAACATGTCATGGTAACTAAATACTTATTTTTTAGTTGCCCACCATATTGGCCGCCATCTTGAAAATATTAAGTGTGAAAAATCCAAAATGTGTCTAGTTGTCTTAAATGCCGAGATGCACCTGTGTGTCGAATTTCATATTCCTAGCTGTAGTAGTTTATGAATTGAAACAAGCAACGGACAGACAGACAGAGCCGTTATGTAAGGTTTCTTTTTGTACTTCGTACAGAAACCTAAAAGGGTCCGAAAAAACGTATAGAGAAAATCTTACATTTTATTTTTAGTAAAAAAAAGATCTCAGTGAATGCTTCCTATTTAACCGGAAGCGAATGCTCACGAATTTTTCCTTTATTTCCTCTTTATTTTCCGGCAACACTGTCGAACTCAAACGGAATTTTCAAGCACGTAGTCTCTTAAAACGTGAGTTCAACCATTTGGAAACAAAACTGGATTTTTCCTCTTGGCTTTATTTTCAAGAAACAGTAGTATCTAAAGGTAAATTAATTGGTTTTTAATTCAGAAGAAAAATTACAAATGAAAAAGAAAAGGTAAAAATATCTATATACTAATTCCACGATAAAAAGAACTTTTTATATACTAAATTTTTAAATTTTCTGTTGAATCGTATGTAATGTTGATAATATAATTGTTATTGTGAAATAATATATAATGTTAGTGAAAAAAAATAGTTCCGAATTTATTTACTTCACATAAATGACAACCATCCAGAGAGCTGATCTTAAACCTATAAAAAAATTAATCTTTGTACAACGGATATCCCCAACACCAAATCTAAACCGTGCCATTGATATATTTGAAATAATATAATCAATATTTCCTGTTTTGCTGTCATTCAATGTTTATCTATCACAAATTTGAGACCCGTCAAAATGAAGATTGCGTAAATATTGGATAGGGCAAAACAAATAAAATAACTTGCGGATTTTTTCAGAACTAACTTTCCGCACAGCAAAATTTGCTTAAAACTAATTAAATTCTGCTGAAAGATGGCTAAAAGTATTAAAATAATGCATTGTCATCGTGTTCTGAGCTATGCTAAAAGTTTCAAATGTCTAGCTATTCGGGAAGTTAGTTAAAAATCGATTGCCAGATTTGTACCGGACAAAAAAACAAACAAACAAACAAACAAACAAGAATGCAAGCAAATAAAAACGTAGTAAAAAATACGCCCGGTTATGAAATCGACCGTCGAAATTGACCTATGACGATAAGTTGATAAATTTAGTTGAAATTTGTTACACATTTTTATTTTACCAATGATCAAGACAAGTTCGCTGCACAAGGTTATCCGCCTAAGCGTTCGCGAGAACGTAAGCTTCAAATGTAAAATCGGAACTTTAGGACGGGAAAAAAATCTAACTCCATCTATTCAATGAAACAAACAACTTTATAAATTAAATTTTATTTAGTAAAACCAACAACGACACTGCTATAAAGTGTTAAAAATCGCTGAAACTATTAAAGTTCAAGCAGAGGTTAGGTTTAAAATTAAATAATCATTTAGGTATCGATAATATTGTAATTGTATATACACTATTCACAGTTATGAACTAAATATTGAAAGTCGAAATAATGTAGGGGTATAAAAATAATATATATGATAATGCACATTTTAATCAATTTTCGCAAATACATATTTCAAAATGTATTAGGCCTACCGCAAACTTTATTGTACATAACAAAGTTTGTGCTAGACCTATTGGTTTTCGAAATATTTGCGAAAAGTTATTAAAATATACCTTTTTACCTCCTTTCACCTCCCCTTCCTGAAAATCTCGAAGCTCCAGGTCGGGGTGTAGAGCAATTTAGCGGGGTTAGAACTTGTTGGGTTAAATTTGGGTTAGGACAAATTTTGAGCTAGTTTTACTGTACAAACGTTTGCAGAGAAACTCCATTTATTAACACCAAGTAGTATAAAACATCGGCATGCTATGTACATTATTAGGTACTTCCTTAGATTGTTACTCCCCTATGTTGTTTTAGAATAAAAATGACTTTGACTAAATAACTATTAAGAAAAAGATATGTTTTGTCCAATGTACGTTGGGACCAAGGAATATCCCACTTCTGTTTTGATAAGGGGAGTAACAGACTAAAGAAGATCATTCCGAACACCTTCTTTAGATTGTTACTCCCCTCTGTTTTTTTATAAGGGGAGTAACAATCTAAAGAAGTGCCATGTGGAGGTATATAAACGACTGACTAAATAACTATTAAGACAAAGAAATGTTAATTCCAATGTACTTTAGGACTAAGGAATATCACTCTTCTGTTTTTTTATAAGGGGAGTAACACTCTGAAGAAGTGCCCATTAATGATAATTCTCAAGATCCATAAAAAAATTTAAATTGTGAAAATTTTGATAAAACAAAAAAATGCATGTGCACACCTCGGACTCAGGTAACACTTAAGATCCTTTCCTCGACACAATCTTCTATCGACGTCATATGGCACCTTATTAAAAATAGAAAGTGATAACAGACTTTCAAGAGGGTGGTTTTTTATCACTTTTCTTTGCCTCCATGATGACGTTATCTCTTCTGGTATAACAATGGATGTTGAACTCATTGTGTTGCCTGGTATATCGACCCGCAGCAAGCCAAAACCAAGGTAACAATAGACAGGACACTTTACCGCTGTCTAGTTAAAGTTGCTCCTGCATACACTGTCATAATCTTTACCTTTTTTTGTACACATTTGACTACTTTATCATACTCAAATGATACTTTAAGAGGATTTTAGTGGTAAAAACACTAAGTCCGAAAATTTGTTTAGAAATGGAAAGTATGAACTATATATATATACTATTATATATATATATATATATATATATATATATATATATATATATATATATATATATATATATATATATATATATATATATATATAAAAAAGAAGAGTATAATCATGTGTCTTTCATAAAAATCTTCAGTTTTATTATTTCGAACTAGATGCAAATTTGCACACTTGTCATTCAAAAGAAGAAGAAGGTCACTGTCTACATGAAATTTAGAACTTTAAATTTTGGTACACAGCAGTACGGGATGTCAAAGTGATTGAATACCTTTCATAATGCTCTTTTATTCGGTGCCTTATGTAACTTATGAATGATTTATTCTGAAGAAATGAACTGTATACTGTATAGTACGTGATGATTATTCGAGCATTGAATGCCATTATCTAGAACTAACACATAACTGAAAACACATAACTAGAACTAAGGAAAGGAATATTATGTTAGAGGAAGAAGTTCTAAGAAGGTAGGGTTAAGAGTTCAAGACAAACAAAAGAAGAATTTGAAGAATTTTGCTACTCAAATGATTTTTTTGGCATAAGCTTTTCAATTATACAGCCATAATTATTATGTAATAATTTGATTTATTTAATTTTCTCGTATTTAATTGCTTCCGAGCTTACCGAAGGTAACGGAAGCTATGTGATCGTTCCGAAGAACGAAAAAATTTAAGGTCTCCGACTTCAAAAATCCGACTTTTTAAAAAAAGACAAAAATCCGTTTCAGACATCAGGGAACATTTTTGGTTCCGTGTCTGTCTGTCGGTCCGTCGGTCTGTCGTTCAATTTTTGAGAACCAAAATATCTTAAAAACTACACGTTCGATTTTATTTATTTATCGCTTTCACCTCGGAGTATGGGTTTTTTACTTTCTCATATAAAGAGAAAGTATTGTGATGGCGCGAAAATTCGATTTTGAGATTTTGATGGATTTACACGTTTTGAGGTCCCCTGAGTCCAAAAAAGTGGTTTTTAAAAAAATGTCTGTCTGTCGTCTGTCTGTCGTCTGTGCAGACGCCTGGAGCCCAAACAACTGGGCCGATTTTGACGAAATTCGGCATACATGTTCAGAAAAATCATACCCCGAGGCGAAATCGAGAAATGAATTTTAGCTCTAAATTTGGAGGCGCTACCCCCCAAAAACTCTAAAAAAACATGAAAAAAAATTATTTCTCGAAAACGGTTCCGACGATTTTGATTAAAAAATTCTAAAATGTAGTCCATTTGAATACAAATCCAACGATATAAGCCGTTTTCCCGGGAAAAATCTAGTTTCTGAGATATTAGCTTAAAACGCGGACGGAGAGAGCCCGGGTTCGATTCCCCGCCCAGGAAAAGTTATTTTTATGATAAATTTTGATGAAATGTTCAATAATATTTTAATGTACATTTGAAAACAAATAAATGGAAACACTGGGCTAATTAATTATAAACTCGTATATGAGAAAGTTTGTCTGAGTTGTCTCGGACCGATTTTTTTTTTTAACAAGGCCCAGTAGTTTAGGCTCCAGGCGTCGGCATAGCATAGACAGACGACAGACATTTTTTAAAAACCACTTTTTTGGACTTTGGGGACCTCAAAACGTGTAATCTCAAAATTAAATTTTCTCGCCATTACAATACTTTCTCTTTATATGAGAAAGTAATGAGAACACAAGTTTTAATAAACAGGTCAAGTGTGTGCTTGTCAGCACACAGCGAGGGTCCGTAGGCCCTGCGTATAGTTTAAGTAGTACTCAATTGATTGAAAAAAGCTAACTTTGAACTATCCTATGGGTCTGATATTCTCAAAACACATAAACAAACTTCTGATAAAGTATTTTTTTGCCACTGAACCGGACTACAACCATATAAATACATCGAAAAGACCATAGTTATAAAAAAAAACGTATTTTGTCAATAAAAAATTAAATAATTTTTTTTTTTTCGAAATTTCCAAAAAGTGGTATCTTTACTTTTGATCGAAGAATGTTCAGGAATTTTTTCAGGTTTTTTGCACTTCACATAAGCGAGATAGAAGGGGGGGGGGGGGGGGGGGGGGGACACGTTTTACACCCACTTCAAACTCACCTACGCTTGCCCAATCAAAGTTATAACCAAAGAATTATATATTTTTGTAATCATCTCGACGTACCCTTTCATATGATACCCCTCACGGTGTCGAAAAAAAGAAAAAAAAAAAAAAAATGTAACCCTTAAGTTTTTTACCCTTAATATTTTTTAAAAATATTTTTTTAAAGTCGCTATATTTTTAAAATATGTGGGTAGGTACAAGACACATACATGCCTAATTTCAAAGTGGTCGGACGAAAGGTGTAGCCATGAGAGCAGAGGCGACCGGACGGACGGACAGACACGTGCAGGAAAATATAAGGGTACTTGAGTCATTATCTCGTAGTTAAATTATTTTTTCACATACATTTTTTTATAGACATTATTTATTAAATTTGAACCTAATTATAATTTATAATTTTGTTATCAATATTTTAAATGATATATATTTTTTTAATTATAGTTTCGTACTACATTCAAATCTTCCAAATAACAGTTACTAAGCCAAAGGCTGGGCCCTCACTCTAGTAATCTTTTACTACCGAGGGTCCACACATTTAATGATTCTATATGCAATTGTAACCAGATCCTGTACCAAATTTTGTGGAAATATATATTATTATAATTATTATTATTATTTATTACTTGGTTTTGCCTACGGACCCTAAAAATCACTCTCAAATCTCAGTGGTTACATTATTTACATCGAATTATTTAGAAATTTCATTGTACATAAGATATGCAATGATAGTACTCGAGGGAGGTATGTGTTAGACTAATTGGCAGACGTTTTGTTATATAACATTAAAATATTATAAATACACAATGAATAAATAACCGATAAAATTTAAATTTAAGATGTCTGACTTTATTATGGACTTAAAATGGTAACTAAGATGTTACCGATTCTAATTGGCTACTTAGCTTGAATAAATAACCACTCAAAGTCAAACAACAACGCAAAATATTAATGATTCCATTTGTACTTCAAAGCAAAATCACTTCAAACCTACAAATAGCTATTAGAATTTTAAACATTTTTACAATTAATCTTATAACATTTAAATTCAATATATATATATATATATATATATATATATATATATATATATATATATATATATATATATATATATATATATATATATATATATATATATATATATATCATGGCAGTGCCCCCGCCAAGCCCCGCCAAGTCGAGCATAGCCGTACCATCTTTTACTGGAACCAACTCACGGCAATTTGGACCCCCTCTATTATCCTATTGAAGATACTTAGGTATATAAGTTCATGACAAACTGAACCAGTTATAAAATTTTACACCTCTACCTATAGTAGCTCATAAGATATATTAACCAAAAGTTTTGTTATTTTGTCACTGACTGACTGACTCACTCATCATAATCCTAAGGCACTTCTAACAATCCTAGAAAATTGACATTTTTTTATATAGGTATTATTGTACAAATAATGGAAACAATTTCTGACTTGGCAAATACACACCACAAACTTAAATCAAATAATAAACATTATTTTTTCATTTCACGTCACAGCACAAGGTTACAAATTTGTAAATGACACTGCATTTAATTTTAGCCTCTTTGCGGTGTGTATTTGCCAAGTCAGAAAATGTTTTTAAATTTAAACGTGTCGAGTGATTTGGGGAAGAGAATAGAGAGAGTGACAGACAAACATCATGTACTTGCACTGGATAAATTAGACCTAGTAGAACTTACTAGGACAGTGGGAGAACTTGGCTAAACCAATGATCTTACAACTTTTTACGCGAGACTAGTTGTTGGGATAAACATAATAGATATAAATTAATTTTCAACAACGGTACGTTTTAGGTTTTAGAGAAACAATTTAAATAAAGCCAACAGATAGATTGTGTTTAGTAATAAATTTAACAACAAAAAGAAGTAGTGTATAGAAAAAATCAATAAATACCTGAATTGATCTTAAACTTATAGGTGCTGTGATTCTGGAAGATTTATCCAGTCAATCAATCATCCATATTGATCTGCTTAATCACTTATTTGATTTGATTTTAAAACTGATCTTTTAGGACAGATATCATAAGTTTCACTAAACAGAACTAACTGTACATCACAAAACCACTCTCTGTAATCCTCACTATACAGTATAACACAAAAAATTCCTTTAAAAAAACAGAATTCAGTTTAATCATATCATACAGTACATCATAGGCAGTTATTTTTTGCCTTACATGACAATATTCGATGGTGTTGCGCCAAAAGAGCCAATCTGCATTTTATATTTGAATTCTAAAACTTGAAAAGCTATAATGAAAAATTGATATTTGAATGCCTTATTTATATTTTTATTTATTTAAAATATACTTGGATACCTAATTAATAAGCCAAATTAACCAAATTTATTTTATTAATTATAAATAAAAAAACAAACGTGATATTAGTTGCAGATTGGCCATTGTGGATTTTTTCAGATTGGCCCTTTTGGCGCAACACCATCGAATATATACTTAAATCCTTTCAACAGTACGGTATAGAGTGTTATTCTTGACCCTAAAAGGCTGGAAAACTATCATCCTTTGCTACAATTCAGTATGCACGGTATGTCCTTGACTTAACAAAAAAACAAAAACACTAAATTATTTAATATAGTACAATCTAGACTATAATAATAATTATCGACCCTACAAGATAGAACAGTAGAATCATTTGCTGCGGTAAAGTATGCACTGTAATTATTCACTGTACAAGAAAGAAAATATGTTCTGCCATAATGTAATACAGTAAAATATAGACTGTAATTATTGACCCTACGAGATAGGACACAATAATCCTTTATTGCAGCTGCGTTGCACTGTAATTATTGACTGTGCAATAAAGAAAACACTACAATATTTTTTTAGAGTAGGTACAATAAAGACTGTAATTATTGACTGTGCAATAAAGAAAACACTACAATATTTTTTTAGAGTAGGTACAATATAGACTGTAATTATTGGCTGTGCAATAAAGAAAACACTACAATATTTTTTTAGAGTAGGTACAATATAGACTGTAATTATTGACCCTGCAATATTGAAGACTATGATACTTTTCTGCAACAGAGTATGAACTGTAATTCTTGAATCTATAAGAAAATTTACACTATAATAATTTGCTAAAGTACAGTATAGACTGTAAATATTAGACCTACAAGGTAGGACACTAAAATCCTTCAATTAATTTTATAAAATAATAGCTAATAATTTAACATCATATAAAAGTACAAATATGATAATTGTAATCCTTGATTTAACCAGATATCCCAAACACTAACGTTTCACAATAAATAACACTCACTTAATGCAATGTCAAATTAGAGAGTAATCTCTCAGTTAACAAAGCAAATAATGCTATAATCCCATTTTGATATATAAACACAGTAACACGTAACACGTGAATTGATTTACGTAAGTTAGAGAGGAAAGTGAACAAAGTGCGTAACAATACGGAACACTGCCTGAACAAGACTGATCATTTTCAGCCCCAACTCAAAATCTCCCTAACAAGGTTTCAACCATCAACCCCCCTCCACCCCCACCCCAATCACTCACAACCCCATCTCTTTATACAAAAACCAATACATAATAATATATATAAAAATACATAAGTATTCGAAAATACTAACTATTAACAAAAGTACAAAATCATTGATACATTTGATAACATTGATAAAGATTTGATAATATTAGTATCGTAACCTTAATTGTTTTTTCCTCGTAGACTCCACACACAAAAAATAGTGTGCCACATAGCTTCATCGCGTCCTATTTTGTAGACTTTAATGATTTATTCCTAATACAAACTACTATTGTAAATTAATTTAATTTGCCAACCATTAATAAAATTGTCAAAATTGGTTTGATATTTTACACCAATTAAAATATCAATTCGACAAAATGTTTAAAGCGTAGACGGTTGAAATTAGTCAGAGGCTATCTAGGGGGCTACTTTTGACAAGCCATCTAAATTTCATACAAATCAGATGAGTACTTTTATAGATATAGGTGTAAAATAATGTATTTTTAGGTGCATGTTAAAGATAAACAAATGGGGGCAGAAGGTTGAAAAATATATGAGACTAACAAAAGAGTAATAGTGACCTACTTTCCAAATGTCAATCAAATCGGACGAGTAGTTTTTAAGATATAATAGTTCGCAAAAATAGAGCGACCGAATGCCAGAGAAGGCAGACAAACAGACCGGCAGAAAGACACGGAACCAAAAATGTTTCCTGATGTCTGAAACGGAGTTCTGTCTTGTAATTTTTGAAATCGGAGACATAAAACATATTTGTTGTTCAGAACGATCACATGTTATCTTCGGTAAGCTCGGAAGCGAAAACAAAAAGGATTTGACAGGAAAAAGAGGCAGAGAACGTTTTAATCAAGGAAATGCCTGTGTACAGATAAGTGGTGGGCAAGAATGGCTTCAAGGGTTTTCCAATAAAAGAAGTGCAAAACCTCAAAGTAATTGAATGTCGCTTTGTTCCTTATACCAGATATATACTCATACTTCACTACGGAGTGCATTATTTTTAATTCAAACTTCCATCAAGAAATATTTGAGTAATTTTACTAAGCGAGAATATCTGGATACCTCATTTTCCTGGATCCCTACCCCCTTATGTATATACTTTTAGTTTTATTAAAATCGTTACGCTTGATCGTAAGATATCGGTAGAAACGTTGTTTTCTCTATTTTATAAGCTTAGGTCCGCTTTAACAATTTTAGCGATCTTTAAGACTTCATAGCGGTGTCGCTGTAGGTTTTACTAAAAAAAATTGCTTGCATACGAGTCTGCAAGACAGTGAGACATTTTTATGTAACGCTTTTTGGTGTCGTTTTTCGAGTTTATGTGCGTAAGTAAAGTAAATGACCTATTTAAGGCTGTTTCTACGATGTTGCAATATTAGCAGTAGTGTAACAACACTTCATCTAATGTAAATTGTATTTTTAAAAATAAGGGGTTGTTTTTAGAGGATACCCACAGTTAATTACACAAAAAGAGGTACGAGGGTTGAGAACTGCTGCTCTGGACTAGACATTACTAGTGTAGTAGAGTAGAAGAGCGCTGGGCTACAGGCTCTAGAGTGGGGGAGAACTTACACGTCCCACACAACAAACAAACCTACACGTCCCGTCCTCGGTTACATTCGAGTCCGCGGTAGGGGTAGGTCCTACAGCTGTAGACTGGATTGCAAACCTCCTATAGGTTTCTGAATCCTTGTCACACTTTTCTGAGTTTTTAGGTAACACAACGCTCTTTGAGGTATGTTCCATATCCTAAACATAAAAATGTCAAAAAATTGTATTTCATTAAAGTCATTTGTCTCACCGAGTACATGAACTTAGATCAGATCCCATTGTGTGAAGTGACTCCCCTTTGCATATTATATTTTATTTTAATCTGGTTTAGAGTTTTATTGGTGTGACGAATTACTTCAAAAGTAATAATTGTCTAAACAAATCTCAAGTCACTTTTTGCAGTACTCATGCATTTTTATATATAACTAAAAAAAAAAATACCCAAAAGATATGAAAATGTGCCAAAAAGGGACGAAATACAAACATAATGTATTATTAAAATATTAATGAATTAGTTCATTAAATAATAAAATTAAATAATAAAAACGGAAGCCTCTCCACAAAATAAGTTTTAATGACCAAAACTAGCTTTCGGCCTCTCGGCCATCATCAGTGCCTACAATGACAGTAAAACAATGATATATAAGTACTAACATATTATAAAAAGAAACAAAGCACAGTAAAAAGTTAAAATAAATATACTCCCTGGAGAGTCTGGAGATTCGAAGAAACCTAGCAATTGGGGGGGACTTATCCCTCAATGAGAGGGGGGAAGGCGGATCTTCTATCCTGCTGGACACGCTTAGTCATATTCCCCGCCCTCCAGTCCGTTATTTGTCTCTACTCTGACTCCACGTCGGGTTTTTTCTTTACCTTTTACCGGTAATTTATTTTTATTTTTATTAATTTGTATTCTTATTTTAAATTTATGACCCCCCCCCCCCCTTTATTTTAAATTTACTCTTTATAAAATTTATTGTTACCTAATATTTCATTTTTTATTCTATTTTAACTTTTTACTGGGCTTTGTTTCATTTTATTATATGTTAGTACTTATATATCATTGTTTTACTGTCATTGTAGGCACTGATGATGGCCGAGAGGCCGAAAGCTAGTTTTGGTCATTAAAACTTATTTTGTGGAGAGGCTTCCGTTTTTATTATTTAATTAATATCAACTCCACTTGCGCTGCTATTCTTCAATTAGTTCATTCTTTTTAATTTTTTTAAAAACCCCTATTAAGAATTTTTTTGTACTAAAATTCCAATTTTTCATTTAAAGCTTACGTTTACACGAGCTTTGCGCGCGAACGCTTGCTTTTTTTGTTGTCCAAAAAACCTGTCCTGGGTATTGGTAAAATGAACATCTGCACCAAATTTCAACTAAATCGGTCAAGTTATCGTCATCAGTGGATTTCGTGAAAGTTAATTTTGTTACCAGTAGTTTTTTTCAGATTTTCTCCCGGACTCCCGGCGCTATAATGTGCAATAAGGAACTTCGTTTCAATAATAATAAGATAAAACGAGTATAATAATGTCACTCAGGAATGGTTTAGCCTACTATTACTATAGGTAAAAGAATTTTCAGAATCGAATAATTAATTCCTAGAGATTACCTTTTACAAACAAACATGCGAGTGCACACTACAAATTTTACCTCATTATAATATTAGTACTGGTATATATTTGAATTGAATTACTTCTATAATAGGGTTTCTATAAACTAAAAAACAAAAAACGTGAGAATCCACATGTAAATAAGCTCAAACCACCTTTACAAAATTCGTAACTGTTTTCCCCCTATTTTATTCTCATTAATTCAGCACTAAATTACAGAAACAATATCTAATTATTTGTTTTTGAGGTCCAAACCCAAGTTTTTACTTAATCTACCTCACAGATTTTAACCCGGGGAAATTGCTCGCTGACCGAAAAGACGAAAGCGTTAAAATAAAGTTTTCTCTATTCAGTGAAAAACAGATCTGTACAAAAGACAACTTAATATTGTAAATAAACTAAACTAAGAGAAAAAGCTTATTAAGTAAATGCATTTAATATTACAGTTCACAAATAATATTATACGTTTCCATAAATATAGCAAGTTAAAATAAACACTTGTTAAAATTATAATGATTTACATACTAAATTTATTGTAAGACTGTGGGGAATGCATGTTGCAAAGATGTTAAAATGTATAAATTTAAAGGATCTACTATTACAACTTATTTTATTTTTTAGTATATATTACTACCAATCCACACATAAAACCACCTCTTTATTAGTATAAATAAGCTAACAGCCCATACGAGCCGCGTGAGAGTTCGCGGCTACACAGGTCTCGGAAGTGAGTCACGTCTATCGCCTTAGCCTTAGCGGTTGTCGGACGAGTCTGATACCTTACGGTGAGTCGCATCTGTCGCCTTAGCGTCTGTGAGTCACCTCTGACACCTTAGCGACTTTGGGCCAAATCTAACGCCTTAAAGGTAGTGGGACGCGTCTGACACCTCAGTGAATTACTTTTACTACTTAAAGGTTGTGGGACGAGATGTGGACTTTGGGCCACGTCTAACGCATTAGAGGTTGTGGGAAGCATGTGACGCCTTAGCGAATTTAGGCCACGTCCAACGCCTTAGAGGTTGTGTGAAGCGTCTGACGCCTTAGCGAATTTAGGCCATGTCTAACGCCTTAGAGGTTGTAGGACGCATCTGACTCATTACGAATTTAGGTCACGTCTAAAGTCTTAGAGGTTCTGGGACGCTTTGTGGACTTTGGACTACGTCTAACGCCTTAGAGGTTGTGGGACGCATCTGACGCCTTAGCGACTTTAGGCCACGTCTTACACTTTAGAAGATGTGTGAAGCGTCTGACGCCTCAGCAAATGTAGGCTAGTCTAAAGCCTTAGAGGTTGTGGGATGCGTTTGACGCCTTAGCGACTTTGTGCAACGAATTTGAAAGGGGCTCTAAGTATTTTCTATTAACAAGTAAATTTTAATTACTAAAAATCTTAGACCGGCGGACGTGATAAAAATTTCAAAACATTTTCCAGACAAAGTTAGGAATTACGATTCTTCGTACACAAGATAATATCTTGCTCTTAAGAAATTTGTGAAAATAGAAAAAAATTAACAAAAAAATAGAAGATAGTCTCATTTTTTACGTTTCAAAGAGGAAATAATTAATTTTACAACTATACAATGTATTTACTGACTTATGTATGACATTTGTATTTACTGTTATTTTATTGTTATTTGGGGGAGGGGGGATTTCAAATTCTAAGTCTCGAAATTTTCAGTTTCTTTTGAAAGAGACAATTGAATTAAATCAGTCACATAAGAGAAATTTACATTTGTAAATTTCTGCATGAATTCGTTTGAAAAAGTTCGTATATAACTTGTAGCATGAGAATTTCAAAACAACGCTCTTCTTAAAAGAGAATAGCGTTCAAGATGTGATAAAATGTATTTCACTTCTGAAGAATTTAGATTGTTCCGGGATCATAGAAGAAATTTCTTTAAAATTATTGTCATAATTTTTATTAAAAGCAAACAGAAAAAGCAAATTATAAAAAAAAGTAACAAATTTCTTTGTTTCTACTTAAAGTTACTCAGAGTAAAATTTAATTTTTATTTACTATGATTAAATTCTACAGAATCTCCATAGAAATAACTAACTTTATTAAAGGAAAATTTTAACAAAATGAAATGAGAGAAAAAAAAAAAAATGGGAAAAGATTTAAAACAGAATTATTCAAAAATATTATTGTACCATCTCTAACTATCCCCTTCTTCTCTACACTAGAAAATAATTTATTCCAAACGATATGGCGGGAATAATTATTAAAGCAAGGAACATATTCTCCCTCTTTTTTTTAATTAGAAGCGGGAAAAAATATGATAATCCGGCTCCCAAAGTACCACATATTGTAAGAGCATCCTCGACATTAGAATGTGACCAATAGAATAAATGATAAAACCATAATAGTAATTGGTTGGTTGAGAGTTGAGAGAGATTTTAAAACTGAAATTTACTACGTACTATAGAAAGAACATCATCTCCAGTTTTACTTAAAAGGGATTAAAAATAAACTGGTTTTTATAGGTTAGTAATTTTTTTAAAAAAACATTTATAAAAGTTATAAATTTTAAAAGGGTTGAAACTAAGAAGATTATTTTAACTGAGATTTTGTGATATTTATTTAAGCTAAATAAAATTAAAGAAATAAAAAAGATTTGTATTAAACCTCACTAAATCAGGTTGATTACAAATTAGTTTTATTCGTAAATCCGATTAGATATTGTTAGTTTGTAATGTAGTGTTTAGATGCTATGATACCTGATGATGTAATGTATTGAAATGTACATTGTAAACAACTCATCTATTGTACAACTAAAGTAGTAATTCTTTCTCTTTTATCCTGTTAGATATTGTTAGTTTGTAATGTAGTGTTTAGATGCTATGTTACCTGATGATGATGTAATGTATTGAAATGTACATTGTAAACAACTCATCTATAGTACAACTAAAGTACTAATTCTTTATATTTTATCCTGTTAGATATTGTTAATTTGCAATGTAGTGTTTAGATGCTATGTTACCTGATAATGTAATGTATTGAAATGTACATTGTAAACAACTCATCTATTGTACAACTAAAGTAGTAATTCATTATCTTTTATCCTGTTAGATAATGTTAGTTTGTAATGTAGTGTTTAGATGCTGTGATACCTGATGACGTAATGTATTGTACATTGTAAACAACTCATCTATTGTACAACTAAAGTAGTAATTCTTTATCTTTTATCCTGTTAGATATTGTTTGTTTGTAATGTAGTGTTTAGATGCTATGTTACCTGATGATGTAATGTATTGAAATGTACATTGTAAACAACTCATCTATTGTACAACTAAAGTAGTAATTCTTTATCTTTTATCCTGTTAGATATTGTTTGTTTGTAATGTAGTGTTTAGATGCTATGTTACCTGATGATGATGTAACGTATTGAAATGTACATTGTAAACAACTCATCTATTGTACAACTAAAGTAGTAATTCTTTATCTTTTATCCTGTTAGATATTGTTAGCTTGTAATGTAGTGTTTAGATGCTATGTTACCTGATGATAATGTAATGTATTGAAATGTACATTGTAAACAACTCATCTATTGCACAACTAAAGTAGTAATTCTTTATCTTTTTTCCTGTTAGATATTGTTAGTTTGTAATGTAGTGTTTAGATGCTATATTACCTGATGATGTAATGTATTGAAATGTACATTGTAAATAACTCATCTATTGTACAACTAAAGTAGTAATTCTTTATCTTTTACCCTGTTAGATATTGTTAGTTTGTAATGTAGTGTTTAGATGCAATGTTACCTGATGGTGATGTAATGTATTGAAATAAGCATTGTAAACAACTCATCTATTGTGCAACTAAAGTAGTAATTCTTTATCTTTTACCCTGTTAGATATTGTTAGTTTGTAATGTAGTGTTTAGATGCAATGTTACCTGATGGTGATGTAATGTATTGAAATAAGCATTGTAAACAACTCATCTATTGTGCAACTAAAGTAATAATTCTTTCTCTTTTATCTTACTAGATATTGCTAGTTTGTAATGTAGTTTTTAGATGCTATGCTACCTGAAGATGACGTAATATATAGTTGCTTGATCTTTTTAAGAGAGGTATATTAATTTCTGAGTGCATTGTACCAAGAATGTAATTGTTTACCAAGAAGGTGTCAATCAGTTCTATTTATTAACATTGGGCATGAAATTGGTAAATTATAGCTGTTAAAAAGTGTACTGGAAGACACAATGAAGGTGTTATTCAGATCTAGTTATTGACATCTGGCAGGAAATTGATAAATTACAGCTCTTAAGAGGTGTCTACACGAAGAAATCAGACACCGCGAGCGACATCAGCTAGAGAGAAGTGGGGGTAGTCTAGCACCACTCTAGGCGGTGTCTCCACTGTGACACTCGATCTAGACACCCACTCTAGCAGCAAAAGTGTCCCCGTGTATACCGGCCTTTACAAAGCGAACAAGAAGGTGTCAATCAGTTCTATTTATTAACATTAGGCAGGAAATTGGCAAATTACAGCTCTTACAAAGTGAATAAGAAGGTGTCAATCAGTTATAGTTGTTAACATATTATGGCTCTAACTATAGCAAGAAACTAATGAAAAATACTATCCAGCCTGTTATTTTTGCTCTTATCGTAACCAGCACCGCTCATCGCTCTACGGCTTTGGGCTTTGCCACTCACCTCTCTACGGCTTTGCGCTTTGCCACTCACCGCTCTACGGCTTTGCGCTCTTCCGCTGACTTCCCTACCGCTTTGCGCTCTACCGCTCACCACTCGTATCGTACCCAAGGCCTTAATAGTTTCTTCTTTTATTCATTACATCTTTCCATCATGTTTCTAGAGTAAGTACTAATGGTTCACTTTCTTTTTACAGTTTAATCGTCTTATTCTTATTATATTTTATGTTATGTGAAAACTTTAGTCTTTCTTCTTAACTCGGGTTTAACAATAATATATATTTTATTTTCTCTAAGGACTTTCCCCTATTTATTTTCTTCCTAGGGTTATTACTTAATGGTATAGTTGCGTGATTGCGAGCTCCCTTTTTTGCTTGTTTTCGCTCAAGCAAGTAATTACCGTCTTCCTTATATTTTGTAGTAGGTATTTTATGTAGTTCTTAAATTGTTCTCGGATAAATTTGGAAAGGAAAAACACCATATAAATGTCTTTAGGACTGACAACAACCCTAATATAGTATAGGCTTGCAAAAATATATTAATAATCATAAATTTATTTACACACACACATGTATCCTAATTAATACTAGGTAAAAACCTCGCTAGAATTTTTTTTTTCTTTTTTGGCTTGCTTTAAATTTATTCCAAAAGGTATTTGACCTTTTTGGATGGTAGCCATGTCTGGTGTAGAGGATATTTAGGTGTGTATTGTTATAGAGGGTTCTAGTTTAGTTGTGTTGTTGTCACTAAAGTGTAAAGGTTTTTGTAAAGTGGATGATTTATTCTATAAGGTGTTATAGGATTCTTAACACCCTCTAGTGTCCTTTATTCCAAACATAAATTCATACCTTGTGTGTTTTCTCATGCCTTCATATCTTTTGAACTGGTTTTTAAAGCTTTGGAAAAACATAACAAAGGTTTTCTTATAAACAAAACGTAACTGTCATTCTGGTTTCCTTTGCATAATAAATATAATGTACATTATACATAACGTGTAATATTTACCAGCTTATTGAAAACACACTCACAGTAGATAACGTTTAATTATCTATGAATAGATAGATAATCTATGAGTTTTGTTCGTTGTAGAGAAATTATTTTCGTTCTTTAGAAACACTAATGTGTGAAGAATTCATGGGGACAAACAAATTATTTATTATTTATTGATTTTCGTTGTACTGAAGTTTATTGTATGAAGTCATTTATACAGCTTGTCCCCGGAACAACTCATGAATCAGTGAAAAATACTAAAAAATTATAAATTGAATTTTCATCTGGTTCAGCCTTGCTTGAATGGAAACTAATTTATGTCATAATTTTAAAAAATTCATAGTTTCGAAAAATCAAGTATGTCTTGGAAATTTACAAAAAAAAGAGTCATTGTTCTCACAAGTAAAGTGTTTTCTCTCTAGGAGATAATACAAAATACTATTTTAAAAAAATTGTCAGAAAGAAAAACCGAGTGAGAATAAAAAAATACGTGTGGTGTCGCGGGACACCCGGTAGGAACGAAGTTCCATACATTTTTCATTAATTATAAATTATAAAATCACACTGCTAAATACGTATACATTATACATTGCTAACTACTTATACATGGCGGAGTTGAGACAAAATTAAAAGTAACGAACTATTTGTACTTAGCTGAGTTAAGGCAAAATTAAAAGAAAAATCATTATTTGTATAATTAAAGCAAGCGTCTTACTATAAAATATATATTAAATATAAGAAAAAAGTTCATCATGATGAGTTTATAGTGAAAGAGTATGTTTGTTAAAGGAGTTTGGATTGAAATAGGACTGTTTTATACCTACCCGGCCAATTAATTTAAAATATTATATTAATGAAATATATCTCTTCCCTACTCTACAGCTTCTGCTTAAATCAGGGTGAAATTTTACATGATTATATTTTATTTATTTACAAAACAAAGTGACATTTTTGACATATATAACAAAAATAATCAAAACAAGTCAAGTAAAAGGCTTCCTTAATAACCCCTTTTCCCGTCTTTGAAAGCTTACGTTTACGCGAGCGTTGCGCGTGAAAGCTTGGGCGGATAACGTTTTCCGACGAACTCAGCCTGGGCATTGGTAAAATGAACATGTGTACCAAATTTCATCTAACTCGGTGAGCTTTTACTAAAGTTATCGTCACCTGTAGATTTCGTGACGGATTTTGCGTGATGGTGATTTTGTGACGGTGATTTTGTGACGGTGATTTTGTGACAGTGATTTTGTGACGGTTATTTTGTGACGGTTATTTTGTGACGGTTATTTTGTGACGGTGATTTTGTGACGATGATTTTGGTCGTTTTTTCGGATTCACTCCCGGGCTCCAGAACGTGCCATAAGGAACTTCGTTCCAAAAATTGTAAACCCTCCATCCACTTGGCAACAGACGACAAACAAACATTTTTGGAAACCACTTTTTTGGACTCGCGGGAACGTCCATAAAAATCTCAAAATCGAATTTTAGCGCCATCACAATACTTTCTCTTTATAAGAGAAAGTAAAAATAACTAAAATAACATCTTCAACAAAATTTACCTCCTGGCCTATAAATAATCAATTAAATAAAAGTTACCCACAACTGTAACTAGAAATAAAATAAACTGACACTATTGTAAAAATAAAACTCGCAGCTCCCCTTAAAAAAATAAACATCACAAAATTCTTGTCGTGAATTACAATTATGAGGGTGATAAAATATTGATTGTTGTTATACATTTAGGTACATACTTATATAAAGATACACACGAAAGTGTATTTTAGATTAATCCAACAAGCATTGGGTATTTAATTAGTAAGGTTTTGTCATACAACAAGATAAATTATTGCTATTGACACATGATGTTGATTTTCCGTTAGATTTCGGACAATGATTGGATTTTTGACTTTTCAAATTAGATTTGAGTTTACAATTTTAATTTAATAGTGCGGATGAAGTATAGGATTCAATTAAACATTCTACTTTTAATTAAGTATACACATAAAAAATTAATTATGCTGTTCAAATACTAAAGTGTTTTGAATTGCAGAACAACTTTAGACACAATTATTTTTTTTAGATTTTGTAAAACTCTAGTTTTAAAACTATAATAACTATTTTTGCTAATGGAAAATTAAAATCACTAAAAATTAGTCATTATCAGTTTTAAAATCAGTTTAAGTTGTTTCTAACGAGAATTTATTCATAGTAAATAAAACTTAATAAGCAAAATATATTAGTTTAATAATAAATATAGTTGCTAAGTATGAGCTTTTAGCACACACTAAGCTGTTAAGGCAATTTAACAGAGCAGACGAGTTCCTTTACCAGCATAACCCGTTTAGAGAAGGCGGCAAGTAGTATATAATTTGGGAGTTCTGGATATAACAGTTGAGGGTTTAGTATTCTCGGGTTTTCTATATATATATTGTTATTTTGGGTTTAGTCTAGCCACCTACCATGTACTTGTACTCCCGTCCTAAACACTTCTGACCCCTTTGTCGATTTAAAAGTTTGTTCTAGCTAAACATTTAAGCCATTTATATTATAATTATGTGAATACATTTTGTAAGACAAGTTTCACAATGCGTGACGTTCGACGCAGTAGTGCGCGACAGCGACACTTTTTATGTGACGCCGAAGACCTAAATGTATAGCACACAATAAGAACTTTCACACAAAGAACGAGCAGAAATAATGCTCACCCAATATCAAACCACCCTAACTCATTCGATTAGAAATCGAGCAAGACCTCCACTAAAATAGTTAAATTCACTCCTTGGTAACGTAGGAGAAGATGAAATAGAGGTAAACATCTGACAAAATATAATTCGCCTAATTATTTATTGGTACTAAATAGTAGTAGTATTTCATGTGCTTTAAAGCCTGGTTTTGGATATAAAAGTTAATTTTATTAAATAGACGTGATTCCCTATTTTCTGAAATAGGGACAACATCGCAAGGCTCATTATCTCTTAAGATTATTTTTCATTCTTCTTCATTATGATTCTTCATTATTCCATATGATGAATGTCTTTAACGTAGACTGAGAAGAATAACTGTTAATGCCCATTGATTAAATACATTGTAGAAGATAAAATGTTAGAACTTTACCGTCGCCTGAAAAGATTAGTAATTCTTATTACCCAAGGATTTAATAAATGATTTCAGATGCACAAGCAAAATACTCTTTAAATTCTTTAAGATGACAGTCTTTACCGTAGACTGAGAAGAATAATTGTTAATGTCCAGTGATTTCAATGTATTGAAGAAGAATAAATGTAAGTACCTCACCGTCGCCTTAAAAGATTAATAATTGTTAATACCTAAGGATTCAATAAATCATAGTGAACTAAAAGTTAGTACTTTACCCTAGACAGAGAGCAATTTTTAATACCTACAGATTAAATATATTGTTGAAGACTAAAAATAAGTACTTTAATATGTTCTGAGAAGAATAATTGTTAATACCTACAGATTTAATATATTGTAAAAGACTAAAAATAAGTACTTAAGCGTGGATTAAGAAGAATAATTATTAATACCTAACAAATTGTGGACAAAAAATAAGTAATACAAATAATACAACTTTTTAGTCTCACAAAATTACAAATAAAAACTAATTCTCCAATACCTACGGTTATATTAAAATGTAAATTTAGTAAAAGTGTAGAAGTTAAGACTAAAAAATAAATATTTTACGTGTCGACACGAAAAAACACGAATAAAAACTGTAGTGCTTATTTTCCTTTCGAAGGCACTTAAAATCTCCTCTAAATTGAGGTCCTGTTTTTTTTTACAGTCTGTCGGCTGTACGTTTATTGAGTTATCGTACCCCTGAGACTTCATCCCTCCCCTCCTCCCCCCAGGGTGCCCTTAAACTCCAAAATTAATAGCAAATTGAACTGAGATGGGAAGAGTAAGAGAGTTCAGAATAAGTAGAGATGAAAAATTAAGTCAATATTTGGACCCTCCCCCAAAAACCAAACTTTTCAAAAAAAGAATGTTGTATGTTTCTTATTTGAAAAGTTTGGTTTTTGTAAATTTTTCATGTAAATCAACCATATGAAGATTTAAAAAATCAGATAATAATTAGGGTTTACATAAGCCCTAAATTGTTAAAGAAAAAATTCCCTTTACCTTGCTTAGGTAGACCATTTTTCTTTAAAGTAAGCTCTTTGATGAAAAATTGGTATTTCTAATGGGCTTATCAAAATATCTATACAATATATACGAATATCTTTTTTTTTACGAATAACTTCTCTCTCTCTCTCTCTTGTATATATATATATATATATATATATATATATATATATATATATATATATATATATATATATTAAAGGTGTGTTTGATCAGCAGAAAATATTTTTTAAGGTCTTTGTGTAACGCAGAGGTGGCAAGAAAGGGGTGTATGAAAGCTTACGAAAGCCTGACTAAGCCTTCTCTTGTGAAAAATATAGCTAATAATAAATGGTTTATAATAAGAACCACTCCCATGGGCCTTATAACTCGACTTACTAACAGTTATCTCTCAAGCTGCAAAAATCAGCTGATAAAAAAAAAATCAAATAATAGCAACCGTAGCATTTTATACAAATTTGTTTTAAAGAAGATCATTTTATATGTGAAAATATTATTTTTCGTTATAAGGAGGTCCGACTATAATACATAATTAATAGGATAAAACTTATTGGTATTTGGAATGACATTCAAGTTCATATCCACGTAAACTTAGTTTGGCCCACAATTTAGTAATCAATGGTTTTAAGGAGTGTAAATTGTTTTTATCTACGACTGACACGAAATATTAACATTGTATCTCTGTTTAGATGCGTAGAAAGTAATTTTTTACGTACTAGTATTCATTGCGTATGCGCGTTTCCGCCCTAGGGCGGTAAAAAAGAAGAATTCTTCACCTTAACGCACGATTAACGAGTTTATTTACATTTTACTTATTCGTAGTGTATTACCCCTCACTTTTTTAATATATGCTTATTCTATTCTGGTCTATAGGGTATAAAAAACTCTCACACCCTCTCTATTCGGCAATATTTCGCCTTCTTTTGAGGCATCTTCAGGCCTTTAACAATTCCTCTTAACAAACATAATTTTTATTTATTTTTCTTTATTAAAATTTCTCCAGACCATCCACCTGTGCGTCTATTTCTATTTATTCTCTATATAATTTCACTTTCACATTGTCAGTATTCATTAAAATCGATCAATAACTTATTTCATTTTAATTTTAAAAACTTTATTTTCTCGTAGAGAAAAACAGGTCTGTTGTATTTATGATAACACTCTACAAAACTAACTATGATACATAACTTATGATACATTTAACAAAACTAATTTGCTGTTTGTTTAATTAAAGTAACTGTTTATATCGAGTTCTTAGTACAATACAATGAGTGATTTAAATGATTATAAACGAAAATGAGGAGAATAATACGCCTCCCGAAATAATTAATTCGGCACAAATTACAACTAATGAATTAATGTCATCTTTATCAAAAGAGAAATACGAACTTACATACAGGAAGTTTATTAATTTTTGTTCTAATAATACAGTTTTTTAAAACATCGTATTACTTACATTAAAACTGTATTATTAGAGATAAGATTGAACCTGTGATACAGGATGACTGTAATAGACCAGCTTCCTCATTTTTAACCATTTTTTAAAGAATTTGTAATTGATTGATGGATTGTTTTGTTTTTATGTATTTTTTAGTCATTAAAATGGACTGAGGATGACCTTACTTAGGGTCCAAACGTTTCCTACCAAAACTTAATTGCTGTTTTTTCTACACCTACCTTATCCATCGTTTTTAAAAATCTATTTTTGACTATTTTAGATAAATTGATAGACGTAAGGTCGTTCCGAAAAACTGAAGTTTAACAAGAAAATACATGTTCTACACAAATAATCGTATTAAAGAGATGTACAAAGTGTCTGTAATTAAGATAAATAAAATGAGTACTTGCCCTTACAACTTACAACTTAATACTTCAAACTTAGTACGAGTTAAAAGCAAAATCAAACTTTAAGAAAAGGCGTAAAGTTTCACTCGAATTTCTTTCTATACCGAAGAGAAAAGTTTGAGACGAAACTTTCACAAGATCTTTACTTGAAACTTAAGAAAGATTGAGCTGTTAATTAGATCAACAGGGAAGCCTCAAGTAGCTAATGATATAACTCCAGGGAAATCTTTGGAAAACTTAACAAGAAAATTCTGAAGTGGCCCTGAAGAAAGAAAAAACTTTTGACTTTAGAGTAGCCTAAATTTATTAATGAACCTGCAAATTGGCAATGAATCATCGTCTTGTCAAATTTGATAAAACGTGATCTAGTAAACACTGCGTTTTTAGTCAGCAAAAAATTTAGGTCTTCGATAAAAAATATTAAATATACGATTAAATTGTTATAGTCCAGGAGATAGTGTGCAAACAAGTGTCTACCTAACATTAAGCTAGAATTTTGTGTATAAATAAGTCTTTTGATGCATTTTAAGAATATGTGGTCGCCTAAGTTCGTCTGCGGGAAATAGCTTAGCAATAAGCATTTGAAAACAACAATGCTAAAAATACTTCTTGCATACGAGTCCGCAAGACAGTGAGACATTTTCATGTTTTCGCTCTGCGTAAACTACCGATATAAAATGAAATAAAATCGGTAATATATTCAAGTAATTGATAAAAGTAGATGGAAGATAATTTTTATTCCTATCTCCACACCGGCACTGCCGCGGCTTGATTACAAACGACTGAACTCAAAGGCGCCGGCCTGCCTTCTACGAATTGTTAATATGCCTTCATACTAGGTAAGCCGAGAGGGCTGAGAGTTGATGGCAAGCTCCTGTACTTTCCTAACTCCCTGTCACACGTATAAATCTTTTCGACTTTCTTCGGCCATATGACCTGCGGTGGAGGAAGGCCCAACAGCTGGAGACAGACTGTTCACACCTCCTATACCTTTCTAACTCCTTGATACACCGGGTAACGTTTTTTAGTAACGCTTTTCGAGTTATGTAGCACAGCCTAAACATGAAAATGTCAAAAACAAACCGGTAGAGGGCGGTCATATCCCGCCAAATATGGTGGAAACTGTGATTTTCATGATCCTGAGTCGAAATTAGTTAGTAGACCGAAAATTAAGTTGATGGTAGTTTGCCACTTGATAGGAGGCCACTTTGATTGGAATAATATTTGAATAACTAACCTATGATGGGAAAAACTAACATCAACTTGATTTTTGGTCGACTAATTAATTTTGTGTTCAGGATCATGAAAATTGGCGGGACATGGCCACTCTCCACTATATTGTTTTTTTTAAATGCCTATTTCCAAGCTATGTCCCTTAGACGAACTTAGCCGAGCACATATTCTTAAATGGCACGAAAAGATAAACTTATACACAAAGGTTAGCCTCCGAGCCGGAGGCGAGAACAGGCTAATTGACTGCAGAGGCGAAGCCGAGGCCATCAATGAATTACACGAGGATTAAATGTTTCCTTTGTTGCATACAATATTTTATGTGCAGAGAGAATAGAAAAATGAATCTACTAAAATATCTTATAATATTGCTTAACTATGTATATTCATAAGATACCTACTAAAATTAATTGTTGATTTAAAATAAGAAATCAAATATGAAGCTTTAGAATAATAAGAATAAGTGAGAATTGCCAACTGAATCTATAACAAACAAAAATTCTAATTACATAAAACAATTAAACTGTTTATTTATTTGTTTACTAAGAATATATATTGCAAACATGTTAATAAATTAAGGAAAGAAGAAATTATGATAAACCAAGAAAAGCAGCTGGTCTAATCTAGACTGACTTCAATATTATGAATGTACACCTAAAGCTGCAGGGTTGCCAGTTACTCCGCAGATTGTTTTTTCTTTTTAACAGAAGACCCACTATTCTTTTAACTCATTAAATGTTTGTCAATGAATGAGGAGAAAAACTGTATGAACTGATATAGTAGATGAATTTCATATAAAATTTAGAACTTCTATCGGCCTAATATAATAGTACTACAATGAATACAAATGAATACCAATCAACCTCCTATTATATTCAAAGTTCCTGCCACGCTATTTAAGAGCGTCAAATTTTGCATATCGTTTATTGAAACTTCAGCCCACTAAACGTCAAAATATTGTATTATAAATGAAAACCTATCGACCTCCTGTTAAATCCCAACTTCCTGGCACGATATTTAAAAGGGTCGCATTTTTCATTTCGTTTCTTGCGTGACGGAAAATCCTTCTTTCTCCCAGAGATAAAACTTATTCATGTTAAAAAATCGAATACCTTGATAATATATAATATTATTATGTTGTCAGAGTGAAAATGTCGATATAGAAAACAAATTTATTCGATAAATTCATTGTTCGTAACCCCCCTTTTAACCTCATTCTTTACGTCATTCTTGAAATTTCATACAGAAAATAAAAAAACAACATTTATTCACATGAGTCGATATCAAGGGATAATCTATCATTTTGAGTAACAAAACAAAGCATAACTAATCGAAATCTCATCGCATGATGGATTAGTTGAAAAAAAGAACACTGAATGTGTGTTGCTTTGGTAAGCTAAATGTTACATATGTAACAGTGTTTTTGTTCCATTGAAGGATGTTTTATTCTAACCCTTTTCGAACCCTTTCACCCGTGATCCATTATATCTACATCACATCTCAAAGTACAAATAATCTGGTGGAATCAATACTCAGGAGTAAAATATTAGGAATCACGTTGTAAAGAATTGTTGTTTACAATGTACATTTGATAACATTATCATATATGTACATTTCAATACATTACATCATCAACAGGTATCATAGCATCTAAACACTACATTACAAACTAACAATATCTAACAGGATAAAAGATAAAGAATTACTACATTAGTTGTACAATAGATAAGTTGTTTACAATGTACATTTCAATGCATTACATTATCAGGTAACATAGCATCTAAACACTACATTACAAACTAACAATATCTAACAGGATAAAAGATAAAGAATTACTACATTAGTTGTACAATAGATGAGTTGTTTACAATGTACATTTCAATACATTACATTATCAGGTAACATAGCATCTTATCACTACATTACAAACTAACAATATCTAACAGGATAAAAGATAAAGAATTACTACATTAGTTGTACAATAGATGAGTTGTTTACAATGTACATTTCAATGCATTACATCATCATCAGGTAACATAGCATCTAAACACTACATTACAAACTAACAATATCTAACAGGATAAAAGATAAAGATTTACTACTTTAGTTGTACAATAGATGAGTTGTTTACAATGTACATTTGATAACATTATCATATATGTACATTTCAATACATTACATTATCAGGTAACATAGCATCTAAACACTACATTACAAACTAACAATATCTAACAGGATAAAAGATAAAGATTTACTACTTTAGTTGTACAATAGATGAGTTGTTTACAATGTACATTTGAATATATTACATCATCAGGTAACATAGCATCTAAACACTACATTACAAACTAACAATATCTAACAGGATAAAAGATAAAGAATTACTACTTTAGTTGTACAATAGATGAGTTGTTTACAATGTACATTTGAATATATTACATCATCAGGTAACATAGCATCTAAACACAACATTACAAACTAACAATATCTAACAGGATAAAAGATAAAGAATTACTACTTTAGTTGTACAATAGTTGAGTTGTGTTACAATGTACACTTCAATACATTACATTATTAGGTAACACGTATTAAATTAAGACTAATAATTAAAATATAGTGTACCAACTTTTCGAAACCCCTTTTAAAACAATAAATAAATAAAACATGTGGGGGTATAATGTTACACAACAACATCATGTATATTTTAGTTTCAAACTTTACCACTTAAAGGCGCTCATACCTTGTACTCCTTTAGATACTCACACCTTACTTACTAAACGTGACGATCTTATACTACCGACGTACTAATTTAGATTAATTAAGTTTACCGTCGGTGTTTCACAACTAAGAGAAATGCTAATGGTAATTATAAAGCTTTCTGTCGACTAATTTTAATTATAACTTCAAAGTTAATTTGAAACTAATTACTTCCCCTTTAAAGTAAATTCTTTTCACTTTTTGTTATAACTAAAACTTTACACGATGGAAAGTTTATTAGATACAAACAAAACTAATTTTTCTTTGGGGGGCCTGGGTGGCTCAAAAGCTAGCGCGCTTGCCGTGAGATTACGCAAGTTAAGCAGGGTCAGTAGATGGATGGGTGAACGCTTCTGACTGCAGCTCTGGGTTCGATTCCCGGACCGGGCCCCCCGCTCAATGTCAACCCAGCATTGTTTAAATAAATGGGAAGCTCCTTGAAAGAGTGGCGCCACCAGGTTTCAGCCTGGAAACCATGATGATGACACTCCTGGTTGTAATACAACCAGGAGGGGAGTCATGGTTGCTGACCACATCTTCACATAAGTGTGAAGATTTTGGTCCCTAACCTGGGTTTGTTCGATGGGCCCACCTAAGTGGCCTGAGTCCTTCGGGTGTAAAAGCCCCCCGGAAAAAAAAAAAAAAAATACTTTCAATTTAATGCAGAACAATCCATTCAACAATCACACTGACAATTAATTAACAAAAAATAATTTAAAAAAAAAAAGTTCTTGCCAGCAAGCTACTAAATGGGTTTCTTCGGTCTTCAAAATTCATAAATAGAATATAATTTTGCTTCCGAGCTGACCGAAGGTAACGAAAGCTACGTGATCCTTCTGAAGAACGAAAAAATTTCTAGGTCTCCGATTTCAAAAATTCCAAGTCAGAAATCCGTTTCAGACATCAGGGAACATTTTTGGATCCATGTCTGTCTGTCGCCCAATTTTTGCGAACCATCATATCTTAAAAACTACACCTCCGAAATGAAACTTGGATGGTAGATCATGATTAGCCCATTGTTGGTCCCATATAAGTTTCATAAGTACTTGCATGAAACTTTTATAGTTTATCGAAAGTAACCTGTAGATAGCCCCAGAGTAATTTGAACGGTCTTCGCTCTTTAACTTTTGCTAAATTGATATTTTTATTCATGTAAAAAAATAACAATTTTGACAGATTAAAAAATGGAGGAAACAAACAAATTTGACAATAATGGTTTGTAAAAGCATAAAATCAATAAAGTACGAGATAGAATGCGAGAAAGCTTTGTGCCACACCAATTGGTAGTCTATTTTTTTAAACTAATATATTATGAGTAAAAAGTTGCAATTTGAAGACCTAGCATCTTATTTATGAACTTATTTGGTTCTTTGGGGGTAATGGCCACCACTTAGGAAACGCGATATTTATTTGCGATCTGCATTTTAATACCTTTGACATGATACGAACTCAACATTACAAAAATATTGATTTAAAATATTGCTATTAATTCGCAATTGCTCGCTGATCGAAGAAATTTCGAGTGTTTAAGTTCGCAATATTTTTCCTGTGTTGGGCAATAAAGTTTAACTTGTATACAAAATTTAAAATCTCTAGCTATAGTAGTAGGTCGGGAGATATACTCCAAGTTGCGACGGACAGACGGAAGAACTATCAAATGCATAAGGATGATCTCTAAACCCAAATTAACATCGTTTCTAAAATGTTATGTATTTTATACAATTTTTTTTAGACTTGATGGAATTTACACATGATGAATAAAACTCAAAGGAAAAAATAGTCTGACAATTGATGTGGCACAAAGCTATTTCACGTACTACACTTTTTACACGTACGGTCCGTTACTTTAATTTTAGGAAGCATGGAAGTTGGTTTGATTTAATACGCCGTGAAGGCTGTTTACATTAATTTATTTATTCTAAGAATTCTAGCAAGATATGGACTGTTTGAAATGTGTTTGTCGTATACTCGTATATTGACATTTTCATGTTTAGGCTGTGCTACATAACTCGAAAAGCGTACTAAAAACCGTTACCCGGTGTATCAAGGAGTTAGAAAGGTATAGGAGGTGTGCACAGTCTGTCTCCAGCTGTTGGGCCTCCCTCCACCACACATCTTAGGATCGAAGTTTAAGTAGATTCTGCGTTAGTGTTATTTCTGTTATGGGGGAAATGCAATCTAGCTAGATTTTACTAGGTGGCACTAAGCTCAATTCCAATTTAGCTGAAAATGGAGGAGAGGGGATGTAGTCTCCCGTAGGAAGGGACAGAGTGAAATCTGTTAGAGTCACTCGGATTCGGTCTCTTCCCGTTACTTCTTTAGGTTGTTACTCCCCTATGTTTTTTTAGAATATAAATAACTTTGTCTAAATAACGGGAGCCAGGGTGTCCGAGGTGCTAAAGACACCGCGCAGCTATCACTGAGTCGAGGCAACTCGAGGTCGTGGGTTCGATCCCGGGCCGTGATATTCTGAATTGCATCTTATGAATCGCGGACGGAGCAGGGTGAGGGACACCCCCTGAGGGGTTCTCTTCCCCCACGCTTGTCTAGTGGGTTCGATCCGTGTCATGAGATGTGATCTGAATCTATAGTTCGAGGTCGGAGTAAGGCGAGGGCACCCCCTGAGGGGTCCTCTTTCCCCACACTTTGAAGCACGCTCATATAGCTTACTAATGACCACATCATACTGGCTTCGGCGGTACAATATACAAATGTATGATGTGTGAAGTAGCTGGAACTCTCTACCACGGGGCAAGTAAAATGGGTCCACTGTAGTTCTGATTGCGAGGTTCGAACAAGTGGTTCGTCCTACCCGTCTAGTAGGAAGTACTAGATTACTACTACTACTACTACTTGTCTAAATAACTATTAAGACAAAGGGATGTATAGTCCAATGTACTTTGAGACAAAGGAATATCATACTTCTATTTTTATAAGGGGAGTAACAGACTAAAGAAGAACATTTTGTGAACCTTCTTTAGATTGTTACTCCCTTCTGGTTTTCGTTATAAGGGGGTAACAATCTAAAGAAGTGCCCTCTTCCCCATCAGGTATGCTTTAAGCTTTCCTGTACTGCTTTTAGTGTGGTTCTAATTTAAGTGAATATTATAGGGTATCATCTTTAAATATTTTAGTATAGATTGAGGTATGAAGTAAAATTCATTCTGTGATTTACGCCGCTATCTATATCTTCTACTTCTTTAGACCCCTTTAAATAATAGATGCCCTATAACTCTCACTGAATAACCAATGAGAATCAGATAGGAGTTTCACTTAGAACCCTAATATATTTTGAGATAATAGAATTTGAGAAATGGTATTTTCATATCTGCGTACGTGAATCTGTCAAGGGTTATAACTTGATTTTTTTTTATTTAGAGAAAGAAGAATTCGAACACTTTGATTGTGCCATCCTAAATCAATTTTATTGCATTAACTGAAGCGAGCGCAGCGAGCTTCTTACATTCAACGAAATATGCACTGAGTCTGTGTCTGTTACCGATTTAGTTGATTTGGTAAACATGTATTGCTTTAAAGGGTTTCGTTGGTTAAAACCAAAAGAAAGAATCTTATAGATTTGTTTCTGTGTCTGTCTGTCTGTCACTCTATATGGTTCCAATAACTTTTAAATAAAAAAAGATACATACATGATACTTTGCAGTAATAAAAATCGGTTTGACATGCACACTGGAAAAATATAGTGAACTTAAAATTATCAGCTGTTCAAATTCAAAATAGTCGATAATTCATGTCACACGAAAGAAAATAGTTTTATCTCCAGTAGGGAAAAAAAGTTATGATTTTAAATTAGTGTAGAGGGACTAAAACCGGTCTTTTCATCCCTGACTTTAATTCTTATTTGTTTTTAATATTGAATCTCTTATGTCTGCTATTAAAAGTGCTAATAATTATTGTTATTTAATAAAATAATAAATAAAAACTGTGCTATGGACGAAAATGTGTATTTTCTTCCTACTGGAGATAAAATATTGTATGTACCTCGTGAGTAAAGTGCCATTATTCCCCTCGCGATAATTATCTCATTAAAGAGTCTAAGTCCCTCAGCTTCGCCTCGGGATTTAGGGACCATGGTTCCTTCGGCTTCGCCTCTAGAACCAATTTTTTCGCTCAGGGAATAATGGCTTACTTTACTCCCTAGGTGCATAAATAACTATTTTTAAATGTTAAGTGGGGTATCACATGAAAGGTATTGAAGAGTAGATTACAAAAATATATAACTCTTGTGGAAATTGGTTACTTTTTTATGCTATTTTGTCAAAAAACATAAACATTTTGAGTCCCCCCCCCCCCTCCCCTAAAACTATATTAATGCTATTACTAATAATATACTACCCTAGGGCGGTAAAGAAGAGGAATTCTTCAGCTTTACCCACTATTAGCGAGTTTGTTTACATTTAACAAAACTAATTTGCTGTTCTTTTATAAAAGTAACTGTTTATATCGAGTTTTTAGTGAATCAAGTGACTTTGACGAAAATGTGGAGAATAATACTCCTCTAGAAATAATTAATTCGGCAAAAAATACAACTCAAGAATTAATGCTATCTTTATCAAGAGAGAGATACGAACTTACATGTAGCAAGTTTATTTCTTCCGAGCTTACCGAAGGTAACGGAAGCATTGTGTTCTTTTCTGTAGTTGCTATTTAAATCTAACAATCGTAGATAAAGTACGGTAGGCAACTCGTGCGAAAACGGCATTTTGCATTGCTCGTGTGGTTGTTACTACCCTCGCTGTAGCTCGGGTGCAAACTCCACACTCATGCAAAATTCTACTTTCCGCACTCGACGCGTAATGTACTATTGTTTTAATGATTAGTTTTTTGTTTGGCCATGTTAATTGCTTGTTTTTGTTAGCCTGCTTGTTTATGTTTGTAAGTTTTAATTATTACGTAATTTTATACTGAGTTCGAAAATGTTAGCTTGTTTTTAGGCACTGATGATGGCCATTTACTTGATCTTAGGCACTAATGATGGCCTTTTGAAGGCTTTTAAAGTATTTTACTTCACGTGGAGAGAAAGTTTGTTTAATTTCTTATAGGATGAGTAGTTGAATCAAATAAAAAATCTCAATGATTTAAAATCTTTTTATACAAACATTTAGCATTTTAACGTATATTTCGTCTAAAGGAAAACAAATTTATCATATTGTCTATATAAATCATCCATTCAAATAGAATAACAAAGCAAAACAAAAACTAATGGAAAATCCATCTCTTGATGAATTAAACTACAAAAACAACTGTCGTGTGTATCTGTGTGTGATAGTAATACACGTGTTTGGTTTCATGTATAACACTGTTTTCATTCTATTAACGGAATGTTTTACTAACCCGTTTCAAACCAATTTTCATCAGAACAATCAAATATATGTGACATCGCCAATTATAAATAGTCTACTGGGAATCAATGAATAACTAAAATATCTCCATTGATGTAACAAAACACAAATAGATTAAATACTACTCTTCACCCCGGACTCATGCTAGGTATTAGTGGCTATGTTTCCGATTATATCGTGTACACCTTCTTTAAATGCCTATTGCCAAGCTATGTCCCGCAAACGATTTTAGCCGACCACATATTCTTAAAAGGCATCAAAAGATTTAATTATACAGAAAATTTTAGCTCCATGTTAATCAGACACATAATTGCATGCTACCTTCTGGACTATTAGTAATATTTTTAAATTTTAAACCTATTGTATTTAATTTTATCAAGACTTAAAATAAAAATAGACTGGCAATTAGTGTGCACATAGCTTCCTTGCATCCTATCATGTTCTTTATTGTTATATTAACATTAGTGATATATTACTTTATTTTTATATTATATCAACATTATTTTAAATAATGTTGATGAGGGTAAAAATAATAAATATAACGAAAGAATAGAGCAGTGACAATATTCAAAGTGTTCAAATTCATGAAGCAAAAGTCGGTAGGAGTGAGAGAAGGTTAATACAGCAGTGTATAGATAGCGAATGAAGCCTGGTCGCCTGGTCTCGAGGTTCCTAGGCTCGCTGTGCTAGTGAAAAGGTAGGTCAAATAGAAAGGTGGGGGAACCAAGCCACCTCCTATTCCCCTCGTATATCTCCCTACCCACGTTATCTTCATACAAAAAACTATTAATAGTTTTAGCGATCTTTAACATTGCATAGCGGTGTCGCTGTTAGTTTTACTAAAAATTGTATTTGAAAAAAAAATATTTGCCTCATTGAATAGATGAAGTTAGATTTTTTCCCGACCTAAAATTCCAATTTTAAATTTGTAATTCAAGTTTACGCGAGCGTTGCGAGTGAACGCTTGAGCGGACAACGTTGCCTAACGAACTCGTCTTAGACATTGGTAAAATAAACATGTCTACCGAATTTCATCAAAATCGGTCTACTTTAACTCAAGTTTACACACGTTTCAGACACATAGAAGGGTTCGTGGACACACATACAGACTGGCAGACAGACACAAGACCAAAAATGTTCCCTGATGTCTGAAACAGATTTCGGTCTTGGAATTTTTAAAATCAGAGACATAAAATTTTTTCGTTCTCAAAAGTGAACACAATGCTTCCTTTACCTTCGGTAAGCTCGGAAGCAATAACAGTAATAATAAAGACGAAACAAGAAATAACACAATTAAATTAACAATATACATTCGGGTTGTTCAAATGTTGTTGAAGAGTTGACTAAATTGTAGGGGGGTCAAAGCAACACCGTGACCCTCACATTATATTACCATAACGTTAACATTGTCTTCGTAGGAGAAACCATTGTTTCAATACAGGTGAAACAGAATTCCAAGTGAAACACTAACCACCTCCCTGTTTCACTTCTTCCCCTTACATTCTTACTTTGTTGTGATATTTACACAGTTCCTCATGTTTTATTCATGTAAATGTCGACTCGTCCCTGTTATATTCCCCAACTAACAGTATATATATACCGTTCAAATAAGATATGTATAAATATAATATAAAATATTTGTCATATTTTATACATTTTCATTATTATTATTATTATAGCAAAATACATAAAATAACATATTTTATTTCTATTGTATATATAAGGTGAATATTTTAGCTACATTTGAATAATACATACACAATAATAAAATGTAAACTAAAGAATAATTATAGCAAAATACAATACATTTCTAAACATTAATATAACTTTAACAAAATTTAATAAAAATGCATGATGTTAAAGAATAATTATTCCTAATGTTCAGAAATGAAGGAGGGCACTTAAATAAACATATTAACTCAATCTAGAATATAAAGGAACAACACAAACTACGAGGGGGGGATTGATAAGTAAGGTCTCCCAATTTTTATTTGTAATTCAGGAAGCTATAAAAATTAATAATCAGCATAAAAGTAAAGTAAATTTATTTTAGTTTTAAGGAACATTTTCATTTTTCAACATAATCACCGTTTAAGTAACAAACTCATCCAAACGTAAAATCCATTTTTCCAATCTTTTGACAAATAATACTACGTTTTGTTTTTTAATCCGTTAACGCACTTCATAATCTGTCGAAAAGTTTTGACCTTTAAGGTGTTCTTTCAACTTGGGGAAAAGCTATAAGTTTGATGGACTAGTCCTTACCTTAAAAGGTTCTTCTGGTTCTTAAAACCATCAGACTTATGGCTAAAAGGACCAAAAGGACCTTTTGAGGTAAGGACTAGTCCATCAGACTTATGGCTTTTCCCCAAGTTGAAAGAACACCTTAAAGGTCAAAACTTTCGACAGATGATGAAGTGCGGTCACGGATTAAAAAACAAAACGTAGAATTTTTTTGTCAAAAGATTGTAAAAATGGATTTTACGTTTTGAGGAGTTTGTTACATTAAACGGTGATTGTGTTGAATAATGAAAATGTTCCTTGAAACTTATAGTTATTTATGCACCTAAGGAGTAAAGTAAGCCATTATTCCCTAAGCGAAAAAATTGGTTCTTGAGGCGAAGCCGAAGGAACCATGGTCCCTAAATCCCGAGGCGAAGCCGAGGGAATTAGACTCTTTAATTCCTGAGGCGCAGCCGAGGGAATAACTCTAATTAGCTTCCGAGGCGCAGCCGAGGGAGATAATTGTCGCGAGGGAAATAATGGCACTTTACTCACGAGGTACATACAATATTTTATCTCCAGTAGGAAGAAAATACACATTTTCCTCCATTGCACAGTTCTTATTTATTATTTTAATAAATAACTATAATTATTAGCACTTTTAATAGCAGATATAAGAGATTTAATATTAAAAACAAATTTAATAAGAATTGGAATTAAACTCAAATAGAAGGTTATTCAGATGCAGGTTATAAACAAAGATAAACAAGGTCGAAAAAGCAGTGTCGCCAACCTGATTTCAATAAATTCATTGCATAAGCCATTCACTTTCTACTATTAATAGTCCAGTCACTCGGGCGAAAAATAGAGCCTTACCTCCGAATTCTGTCGGACTGCATGGATTTGGCTGAAAATTTAGATTTAAGCTTGTCTTACCCTCCTTTTCAAAAGTTATATACAGGCGAGGTGTGCTTTTTGATTTTAAGGGGTTAAAACTACCCCTAAGTGAAAATAATAGGAAAACACGTAGTTAAGCATTTTATGCATTAAAATGCGATTGAATTAAGTAAAATAAACATATTCAATGATAATTTGTACTTTAATACAAATTTTCAACCCTTAGAAACCACCCCTTATGACGAAAATAACTTTTTTTTACTCTTTGAAATGCTTAACTTGTGAATTAAAATCAATAAAAATGCATTAATCGTTTGTGAAATGATGTTTCATTGGTTTCAAATTTTCAACCCCTAGAAAACACCCCTTCAAGCAAAAAAAAAAAAAAAAAAATACTAAAAAAGCCTATTTACAGTTTAAAATGTTATAATTTTCCATTTAGATCACTAAAAATACATTTCCCGCTTATGAAACGATATTTCTTTAGTTTCAATTTTCAACCCCTAAAGGCGACTACAACGTTAAATATAGCTTTTTACACTTTAAAATTCTTAACTTATGTATTTAAATCAATAAAAATTTGTTCCTTGCTTATGAAACGTTATTTCTTTGGTTGCAACTTTTTTATCCCTTAGAAACTACTCCCTATGCTAATAACAGTACAATGCACTCAATATTATTTGAATTTTGGTTTTATTAATTATAAGATATAAAAAAATACGTAAAAATGTTGGTAAATTATGTAAAAAATAGTAAAAAAAAGTTACAAAATAGTTTAAAAAAAGATTAAGAAATAGTGCAAAAAATTAGGAACCATCACAATCACTTGATATAATATCTTCATCGACTTTATCTTCTTCTTCATTAATTGAAGGGCAGTTTTGACAATTATCTCCCGAGCAGGTCGCACACGTGGCATTTCAAAATAAACCTAGCCTCCAACAACCACACGAAGATCCGCAACCTTTTTTACAATTGCAAAAAATCTTCAACAGCTCCTCTGGTGCAGGCAAACTTTGCAATCTACTGGTTTTAGAGATTCTGCATCTTTGAGCCATCCCCAATCAATTATTTTTATGTTCTTATTTCCCAGCCATAACTGGGTTTGTAAGAATACTCTTTTTATGTGCTCATTGAGAGCACCAACTGTTGGCACAAGGGAAGATAATTTAACCGCAGTATCCTTTGTAGAGGCTTTTATAAATGACTCGTACCTCATTTGCTGTAGAAACTATGAGTGATCTTCAATTTTATTTAATTTATTCACGTGAGCAACCTTAGCAAGTCCATACAATAAAATGGTGCAGTACCTGCCAGCTTCCAAAATGTGGTCAATCTAGGAAGTGATATCATAAAATTCATCTACAAAACTATTATACGTACTTTAGATATCTGAGAGCTCCAAAATACGTATATTTTTCACGCTCCAAAATTATCTCCTAAAACTATCATTGGTTTTTCTTCAATAAATTAGTTAATTTTCGAGCTTTGATATATGTATACATAGCCACTTGAAAGGTAATTTCAAGGGCTACAAGGCTAGGTTCATTAGAAAGTCAAACTACCCCTCAATTTTGAAAAATTAAGGGTTGAAGCACTCGAAACAGGGGGTGTTCACACCAAGACCCACACTTTAATCGGTGATATCTCCATTGATTTTCATGCTGCAGAAGTTTATAAAAAATGAAAATATTCATTGATAAAAGAGCTACATTTTTGTATTCGATCATTTTAAATGTATGTATTATAGTTTTTAAGTTATTTTGAAAAAAAGGGAATTTTTTAGAAATTTTCAAAATAGGCGATATAAATTTATCGAACTAATTTTTCAAAAATAATGCATTTTAAACCAGTCAAACTCCTGGATCTAATAAAGAACACTAAAATAAAATGTATTATAGAAGGAAAACGATTCATTTTGAATCTGGTGGATATTAGGTTAATTATACTGCCCTTTTTTCCTTAAAATATTCGAGGAGTCCATCTTTTACGAGCTGTAACTCACTCAGTTTACATGCAAATTACATTTAGCAGTACTCATTTTAAAGGTCTTTTCATGGACAATAAAAAAACTTCCTTATTATTATCCCCGAAAAATCAACCCTTTTCTTGCAATTTAACGTTGAATACATCCACGTATTCGGAAAAAAAATGTCTCCTTTCACTGACCATATCTCCCTTTGTATTGCACCTAGAATATCTTATAACAAATTATTCTCTTTGTTTTTTTATAAGCTTCATTTTGGTTTTCTACACTTTTTTCGATCAGAGGCATATTTTTTAGTTATTCGTGAAAAACCGTGACTTTTTTCAATGAAAATTCGCTGTTTTCAACCACGAATAACTCAAAAAGTATTGACTTTCGGAAAAAACTCTATAGAACAAAAGTTGCTTAGAATTTGATCCTCTATCGATTCCCGTGGTTATTTCGAGCAAAAGAATTTCTACCCCCGAGAAGGGGTGGCAACCACCCCTGGGGTGGAAGCACACATCGGCACTATATAACTTTTGTTGTTTGAGCACTTTCCCATCAACTCACCAAATTTCAAGGGAATCGGTTCAGTCCGACAGAATTCGGAGGGGAATAGCCCGAGTGACTGGACTATAATAAAATAATTAATTTGCAATCTTTACATTTTTGACATACTTTTATTTCTCGCCCTACTTTTACTTTTTCTCCCTACTTTTTGAGTTCAGGGATGATAAGACTTACTTTAGTCCCTCTAAACTAATTCAAAATCATAACTTTTTCTCCCTACTGGAGATAAAATAAAATTTACTTTACTTTTATGCTAATTATTAATTTTTATAGATTCCTGAATTACCAATAAAAATTGGGAGACCTTACTTATCAATCCCCCCTCGTATTTTTCCACGTAAATTGAACTGACTTTAATATCAAAGCAGCTTTCAGCCTTCAAAAGACCATCATCAGTGTCTATTAAGGAAAAAAAGAGTTAAAGAAAAGTCTACTTTATGTCGGAGATAGACAGGAGTCTCACGTCGATCTCCGACATGAAATAGACTCTCCTCTCACTAAATATTTTGGCACTTCTTTAGATTGTTACTCTCCTATGTTTTTTTTTAGAATATAAATGACTCTGACTAAATAACTATCAAGACAAAGGGATGTTTAGTGTTTAGTCACATGTACTTCGGGACGAAAGAATATCACTCTTCAGTTTTTTTATTAGGGGAATAACTATCTAAAGAAGAGCATTCCGTACACCTTCTTTAGATTGATAACTGCCCTCTGTTTTATTTATATGGGGAGTAACTATCTAAAGAAGATCATTCCGTACACCTTCTTTAGATTGATAACTGCCCTCTGTTTTATTTATATGGGGAGTAACTATCTAAAGAAGAGCATTCCGTACACCTTCTTTAGATTGATAACTGCCCTCTATTTTATTTATATGGGGAGTAACTATCTAAAGAAGATCATTCCGTACACCTTCTTTAGATTGATAACTGCCCTCTATTTTATTTATATGGGGAGTAACTATCTAAAGAAGAACATTCCGTACACCTTCTTTAGATTGATAACTGCCCTCTGTTTTATTTATATGGGGAGTAACTATCTAAAGAAGAACATTCCGTACACCTTCCTTAGATTGATAACTGCCCTCTATTTTATTTATATGGGGAGTAACTATCTAAAGAAGAACATTCCGTACACCTTCTTTAGATTGATAACTGCCCTCTATTTTATTTATATGGGGAGTAACTATCTAAAGAAGAACATTCCGTACACCTTCTTTAGATTGATAACTGCCCTCTGTTTTATTTATATGGGGAGTAACTATCTAAAGAAGAGCATTCCGTAAACCTTCTTTAGATTGTTACTCCTTCTGTTTTTAGCGAATTATCAAAGAAAATTACGCTATTGCAATGGCTTCAAAATTTTTGTAATGCGAATTTTTGAAAATTTTTTCCATGGAAATCCGTTTTAGACCATTCTGAATCGATTCCTAAAATTTAACACTTTTTTTATGTATGTATGTATATATGTATATATGTATGTATATATGTGTCACTCCAGACGATATCTCCCCTTAGGATGCACTTAAAAACTTCAAACAAATTTGATGATGAAAAAGCTGATGATGGCTTTTTGAAGGCTAAAAGATACTTTGATATTTAAGTCATTTTAAATTATGTGGAGAGACAGTTAGTGTTATTTCTTTAAAGATGATTTCCATAGACGCTTCCATATGTTACATCCATAGAATATCTACGCCATTATTTTAAATAAATCAGTTGTAACTTAATAATACATCGAAATAGAAAGAACACACTTTGACCAAAGTTAGTTTAAAATGAAGGATTTGAAGTGTGAATCAAATCCTCCCAAGAAGTTGTATTCACACTTATCAACGACTTAAATCAAGTTTTGATCAGAATGATTTCTTTGGAGTTGAACTGAGTTAGATAAAGTTTGCTTAACTGCTGACGAGCACAGTATGTGTAAAGTTTTCTATTCAAACGTTGTTTAACTTAGTAAGAGAAAAGATGATTGGAAAATCCAATATGGCTGAGGTAAACCTCGAGGTAGCAAACCAGGGTTTTACAATATGTACTTTGTTTTTTTAAGTAAAACCCAAGCCAGGAAACCAGGGTTAAACAATATTTCGTTTTTCCTATTATAAAAATGGTTTCGAAAAGTTCAAAAGAGTTAAACACTTTTTGACTCGTTAATAATGTGATTAGATTCAAGGAATGCTAAGGTAATTAATTCTATTTAAAAAATTGATCACTGTGAATTCGTGCTACTGTTTCCTTTCATTTAAGATGAATTTCTGTAAAAAGAATTGTTTACTTCTTTATTTTTACCAATTTACTTGTACTATATATAAAGGATGCTCCTTTAAATGTACTGTTTTCAAACAAATAGTTTTATCTAATAATAATCTATATTATGTAACAAAAGTGGACATGGGCGTCCGGCGTACGTATTGCTTGTTCATAAGGGATGCTGGCTTTTCTTTAATGGGGGCTTAGATATTGTTTTTGGAAAAAGAAACGTCTAAAATATAAAAATATATAACTTCAAGATAAAAAGAACTTTTTATATACTACGTTTTTAAATTTTCTGTTGATCGTATGTAATGTTCATAATATCATTGTTATTGTTATATAATATATAAATGTTAGTGAAAAAAAATAGTTCCGAATGTATTTACTTCACATAAATGACAACCATCTAGAGAGCTGATCTTAAACCTATAAAACGACAAATCTTTGTACAACGGATCTCCCCAACACCAAATCTAAAGCGTGCTATCGATATATTTGAAATAATATAAATAAAACAATCGATAAATAATACAATCGATAAATAATATAATCGATATTTCCTGTTTTGCTGTCATTCAATGTTTATCTATCATAAATTGGAGACCTGTCAAAATGTAGATTGCGTAAATATTGGACATGGCAAAACAAATCAAATAACTTTCCGTACAGCAAAATTTGCTGAAAACCAATTAAATTCTGCTGAAAGATGGCTAAAAGTATTAAAATAATGCATTGTCATCGTGTTCTGAGCTATGCTAAAAGTTTCAAATGTCTAGCTATTCGGGAAGTTAGTTAGAAATCGATTCCCAGATATGTACCGGACAAACAAACAAACAAGAAAGCAAGCTAATAAAAACGTAGTAATAAAAAAATTAAAATACAAATTAAAATATAAAATATAAAACGGGGAAAACAATTAAACAAAGTAGGCAATAATGGCTTTTAAAAGCATAAAATCAATATAGTACGTGATAGGATGCGAGGAAGCTATGTGCCACACCAAATGGCAGTCTATTTTCTAAATTATCTCTATTAAATGTTGACCGTAACTGCGACTAACTTGGTCCATTCTGTGGGCCTAATTTACCATCACGCATTCCAGCATTTCAACAGGAATTTAGTATATTTGGATTATTTTCTACTATACTCATATCATATGTTACAATATAGAAATACATTCATTTGTGTTAAATATTACAGTGTATTCATCTCTCCTATCTTTACATGAGGCATTCACCATAAAGTAAATACATAAAATAGTTAATACCTCTTGCTAGTTATAAACCATACATTATAATAATTATATTATTTATTCAAAGGTTGAATTTACAATGTTGCAGTATTAAATTGTATGATACTAAAGTCTGAAACTCAATTAAATTCTAGGCCCATAGTGAGGCTTTATTACCTTCATGAATATATATTCATAATTTAGCCTTGCTGTAATGTAATTTAACTCTATTCCCTGGTATCACTTAGCTGTATAGATAGAATCAGAGTTCAAACTCTATCAATTCTTACCATGGGTAATACATGAATTAATAATAACATTACAGACAGACAGACAGATATATATATATATATATATATATATATATATATATATATATATATATATATATATATATATATATATATATATATATATATATAATATTATAACAATGTCAAGAAGGTAGTATGAAGCTGAAGCACACGTATTAGTCTATCCTAAGCCTAAGCTATATAAGGATAAATTTATCTTGGGAATACAAGATTCTTAGTCTCACGTGACCTCAATACATTATGTATAAGGTATCCATTTATCATGTATCATGTACCTATGTACGTAAAAACTTAAAATACATTCGTCACATTACCTTAATAAATTAAAGAATTCATGGGGGGGGGGGGGAGAACAAAAACACAAATACTCATTTCCTCCATTTCATGGACAAACATTGAATCATGGATATGTTTTTGGGCATTGAATCCACATATCAACATTTCAATGTTTTTCCATGAAGTGGAGAAAACATTGAATCATGGACAAACATTGAATCATGGATATGTTTTTGGGCATTGAATCCACATATTATCAACATTTCAACGTTTTTCCATGAAGTGGAGAAAACATTGAATCATGGGTATGTCTTTGTGCATTGAATCCACATATCGACATCTCAATGTTTTTCCTTGAAGTGGAGAAAACATTGAATCATGGATATGTTTTTGGGTATTGAATCCACATATCGACATCTTAATGTTTTTCCTTGAAGTGGAGAAAACATTGAATCATGGATACGTTTTTGTGCATTGAATCCACATATCAACATTTCAATGTTTTTCCATGAAGTGGAGAAAACATTGAATCATGGATATGTTTTTTTTTTTTTTATTTTGTCTTAAAAATAACATTTGTATACATTTTTTGTCATATAATTTGAGGGAATAAAAATGAAAATTACACTTTTCTTATAGGACATTTTTTCAGCTTTACAACGAAACCAAACATTTTTTTGTCTAGCTTTTATACTTTTGAAGCAATTAGTGTTTTTATGAGCAAAGGCATGCGATCTCAAAAACAACATAAAATTTGAACTTATGGGAGAACTGTTATTATTTGACCCATGGTTTGTTTATATAGTGTTTTTTGTAGCCCTAGAGGCGTAGAACAACGCACTATATTTTTTCACATATCACGCCAGTCACCCTGTATATATATTCAATTTTATTAATTAGTGTTATAAAAAAAAATATAATAAATAGTTATTAAAAAAAGTCAATTTATTTAAAAAGCTTTGATGGATTAATTTAATATATAAATGTTTCAAATATGACAGTTTTTAATTTTATTTTATATTCATCAAATATTTAATCTTCATATGCCAAAACGAATTTTTCTTTTACTTTTCACACAAAATAAATAAAAAATAGAATAACAGATTATTACTCAAATACGGAGATATAAAGAATATAAATAAATTAAATAACATATATATCTATATTTTTATTAGTTATGAAAAATATATATCTATTTTTCCCCCCATCAGAAACGAATTTAATCTCGAAAAGATATTAAATATGCGTACAAAAAAATATTAGCAAAAAATATTCTGCGCTTTAAAATCTTTTTCTTTTATAAATGACGAATGAAAATTGTATCAAACGTAAATTCATTTGATTGGTGCAGGTAGACATCTTAGTTAAGACTGAGGAGTGGGACCATGCAATGCAGTAGGGCAACGATGTACTTAAATATTCAATTACCCGTTTCTAAAATTGGGGCAATGTGGGCCCTATGCGCTACGTAAATATTATTAGTTAACATTGTACAATTCAACGTCTTTTAACTTTACTTGTTTGTGTGGTATAAATTTAATGAAGTTATAGCGTGTTTCGGGGTTCATTTGGATCAGGGTTGCAATTTTGAAAGTCAGATCTTTAGGAAGAAGCTTAAGAAAGCTCGTACGACGCTGCTGGGGAGCTATGGAATGGTGGATGCAAGTGCATCCCCGGAGCAATCTGGTGAAAGGTGGAGCGATCTGGTCAATGGTAGATGCGAGTGCATCTACGCAGCGATTGAATGGTGGAGCGATCTGGTGAATGGTGGATTTAAGTGTATCCACGGAGCGATTGAATGGTGGAGCGATCTGGTGAATGGTGAATGCAAGTGTATCTACGGAGCGATTGATGGTGGAGCGATCTTGTGAATGGTGGATACGAGTGCATCTACGGAGCGTTTGAATGGTGGAGCGTTGGATTGGTGGATGCGTCTGCATCCACAGAGCGGTGATGTTGGAGCATTTCAATAGAATGCTATTGTGCTACCTGGCCAAATTTGTGCATGAGCGTCAGCGGGACCGGGATGAAAATCTTCCTCTATGTATTCCGCGTTCCAATCTTCCATCAGCGAAAGCCCTCCAGCGATTTTAATGCTAGGTCGGGAACTTAGAGGACCATTAGAGTCGCTTTCCGAAAAGAGTACCCGAGGACGTTTATCAATATTTATTTGGTTTACGAAGAACAATAGTCAATTTAGTTGATCGGGACTAAAACCCAAAAGAAAAAAAAATTGTAATTTTTGTCTATGAGCCCTCTTGCTAATCACTTAAAGTCACCAGAGAGCGAATGGAGTAGAGATATAATCGCACTTCGGTGGCAAGAATTTTTAACCCAAAGGGGACATGACTATGATTGGGATGACAGAGGGTATGATTGTATAATCCTAGTTGTAAGAGGTTTGGAAGTGATGGAAAGGGGGGGAGCGTAGGAATGATGGGCAATCTGGTGAATGGTGAATGAATCCATCCTCCAGGAATCAGGAGTAAAAGCCAGCGTGGCGTAGTGGATTAAATTAGGGTGAGGTCGTGAGTTCGATCCCTCACTGTGATGGTCTGATTTACATGGCTCATTAATGATCTACCATAATCGCTTCGGCGGTGAAGTGGCTGGAATTCTCTACCACGGGGTATAGTAAAATGGACTTTAAGTAAGACCTAATTACTTAGGTTCCAACAAGTATTATTCAGAACTTCGAAGTTGAGTTTAAAATTAGTTTAAAAATGTGTATCATAAATTTAAAAAAAAAGTTTATAAAACAGCATTAGTTGAACATGTATTCAAGAGCTGAGTTGAAAATTCATAACGTTTGCTAAAGAATAGGATTTTTTTTATTTTTAAACGATCAATAAAGGCAAGTGAGTGGAAGTATTTTACCCCGGTTAGGCAGAGGGTAACGAGACGGGGGCTTATTCCAAGAGAAAAAAGGAGCCCGTTTAAAATTCGAAATACGTTCTAGCTTTTTTTTTAAGCTTCTTCTAATCCCTCTTATCGTAAAAGAGGATTCGAAATATTTAAAGATCTGGGACCTAAAGAGAACTGTATTAATGTAGTTAATAAAAGTCAAAGAGTGAAGCTGTTTTTGAAAATCCCCAATATTTATATTGGGGATTTTCGAATATATATTGGAAAATACCCAATATATGATGTTTTTCTGAGCATATAATATTTCTCTTTTGTAATTTCGTGGAGGAATATACAAGTTACAAGTTGTTGAATTGTCTGATACTTCATAAATAAATAAATAAATAAATTGGTTGTGCGTGAAGTCTCACGGTAAAAAGGGCTTCGTTGGTATTGTGAACATGAAATTAGATAATAAAAGAGAGGGGGGGGGGGGGGGCGCAAAACTTGAAGTTTTTTTGACGAAATGGCATTAAAATTAAACACTTTTCTCTTCATATATTTTTGTAATATATTCTTCAATACCTTTCATTTCATACCCTACACAAAATTTAAGAAAAAAAAAAAAAACAGGTCAAGTGTGTGCTAGTCAGCACACAGCGAGGGTCCGTAGGCCACACTATATAGTGTTTAACTGTAAAGTGTATAAACAGTGTATTTTTAAAATGCTAAAAAGCTTACTTGGAACCATTCTAAGGGTCTTATATTCTCAAAACACACTCTGATAAAGTTTTTTTTTTGCCACTGAACCGGACTAAAACCATATAAATACATCGAAAAGACCAGTTTTATAAAAAAAAAAAAAAAAAAACGTATTTTATCAATAAAAAATAAAATAATATTTTTTTCGAAATTTCCAAAAAGTGGTATCTTTACTTTTGTTCGAAGAATGTTGAGGAATTTTTTCTGATTTGTAGCACTTCACATAAGCGAGATAGAGAGGGGGGGGGGGGGGGGGACACGTTTCACACCCCCTTCAAACTTGCCTGAGCTCGCCCTATGAAAGTTAGATCCAAAGAATTATACATTTTTGTAATCAGCTCGACGTACTCTTTCAAATGATACCCATCACGGTGTCGACAAAAATTAAAAAATGTTTTACCCTTAAGTTTTATTACCCTAATTGTTTTGAAAAATATTTTTTTAAAGTCGCTATATTTTTAAAATATGTGGGTAGGTACAAGACACATACATGCCAAATTTCAAAGTGATCGGACGAAAAGTGTAGCCGTGAGAGCAAGCGACAGGACGGACGGACAGACACACGCAGGAAAATATAAGGGTCCTTGGTTTTGCCTACGGACCCTAAAAATGTTTTGCTGGACATGAATTATCCACCATTTTGGATTTGAACAGCAGATAATTTTGAGTTCGCTATAATTTTCCTGTGTGCGCGTCAATACGATCTTAATTACTGGAAAGTTTAATGTTATTATCTCTTTTGATTTAAAAGTTATTGGAATCGTACATACTGACAGACAGAAAGGGTTTTTTTTGTTTGTTTTACCAACAAAACCCTACAAATGACAAAATATCTATTAGAACTTAGAAGTAAATGTTAGATAACAGCGTCTATGGAGGTCATGTTTAAGGTGTAACATAAATTGTCTATTAAATTGTTGACTAAATAAAGTTGACAATGATTAATAAAGTTAATTGATAATAAATAAAATCATTAAAGTACACGACATAGGATGCGAGGAAGCTATGTGCCATACTAATTGGCAGACTATTAATAATAGTGGATTATTTTAAATGCCAAATTTATCCATTAAGAATAATAAAAGAGTACTATTAGATGCTGTTAAAACAGAGATTGGTTTGGAATAATTGTAGAAAAGCCTAAGTTTCAAATTAAAATTACCGAGTAGAGATAAGAAAGTTACAGTAAGAAGTAATAACAGTTAGATACTATCATTACAATTGTAGGAACAGCTTAGACCCCCTGATAACAATAATTGTGCAGCTTGGTCCAGTATTTACATAAATATAATTTTATTATGTCATTTAATTAAGCAATTAGTTTAATGATAAAGTTTCTTACAATTGGGAAGGATATCTTAAATACGAGAAGTACTGAGAATAAATAATACAAAAGTATAAAATGTTTAAAGAAATTAAAAAAGATAAATTTGTCAAATAATTATAAGGGTAAAATGTCTTAAGGGATGTCAAAGTAATCTGCTTAAATATGAGCATAAAGAAGGGGACAGGGATCGAACATTACCAAATTCAAGGGAAACAAATGTGAATGAAAACACTGACACACACGTATATATATGTTTGGTTCCTAAAGAGGTGAGAGATGGCTTATTCTGATAATCTTAAATAAGAAGCAGGGCAGTGCCCCGGGCCAAGTCAATAACATCCGTACCATCTTCTGGAACATTTTGGACCCCCCTCTATTATCTAATTAAACATACTTAGATATGTAAAATTAATTTTAAGTTAGAGTTCATTACAAACTGAACCAGAAATATAAATTTCACACCTCTATCTATATTGGTTTATAAGATATAATATATAAGCCTAAACTTTTGTTATTTTGTCTCTGATAATGTACACTGACTCATGATAATTCTAAGGTATTTCTAACAATCCCAAATACTTGAAATATTGCATATAGGTAAAGTATAATGTAAAAATAAAGGAAAAATTTAAAAATCTTTTTCTTGGCCCATCTAAAGGCTATTAGAAAATCCGCCTATTCAAAATTAATAAAAATAGACTGCCAATTGGTGTGGCACTTAGCTTCCTCGCATCCTATCCACGAACTGTATTGATTTTATGCTTTTAAAAGTCATTATTGTCAAATTGGTTTAATTGTTTCCCCCGTTTTTTTTAATCTGTCAAAATTGTTTAGATTTTTTACACGAATTAAAGTATCAATTTAGCAAAAGTTAAAGAGCGTAGACTGTTCAAATTAATCTGTGGCCATCTGCGGGTTACTTTCGATAAACTATACAAGTTTCATTCAAATCAGATAAGAACTTTTGAAGCTATAGGTGTAAATAAATGTATGTTTGTGCGCATGTAGAAGAAAAACAAATTGGCGTAGAAGGTTGAAACTTATATGGGACCAACAATGGGCTAATTATGACCAACCACCCAAATTTCATTCTGAATCTAGGAGAAATAATTTTTGCAGGGACAGTTTGAACGTCGAAATTAAAAAAGAGAATATCTCAGTTTCTGCTTTGGGTCCGAAAAATAAACCTCAAAGACCTTGTTTAGTGCATTTCGCACACCCAAAGGATAAGTATAGCATATTAAATACCACGAGTGTTCTCAGAAATACAGGATTCTCTATACGTCAGGACTACCCTGTCAACATTAGGGATAAAAGAACAAAATTACATTTAATTCGTAAAGAACTATATACTAAGTGCCCCGGTGTAACAGCGTCTCTCAAATCAAACTTCCTACTTGTAAATAACTGTAAATTCTTCTGGTCTATTCCGTGTGGTCTCATGTACGAGAATATAGAAGGTTTAACCAAAATAAAGGAATTAACGGGTGTCGACTTAAAACATTTCATAGACATGCTTCTGACAGATACACTGCCTAAAGACTACTTCTTGTCAATTCTGCAGCCACCTATCCAGACTCAAGGGCAGAAAATATTGGAAAAGCTCACGCGGCACGAATCGAGTCAAGGAAAAAGCTCAGGCAATAAATAGCAATTAAAAAATAAACACTTAAGTATCTCGGAGAGCAGGGAAGATGACATATGTTATGTATACACTTACAATTGCCTTTCACTATGTGATGATGACAAACTTAGAGAACTACTAGAAGAACTCAAAGAAGTAGAGTGGACTATCATGGGTTTAGCGGAAGTCAGAAGAAAAGGAGAAGGATGTCAAGTGCTGAGTGATGGTTCCAAATTTTATTACAACGGCCCAGGGGGAATAGGCGGAACAGGTTTTTTAGTAAACAGAACAGCAGCCAGCCAGATACTCGCATTTAAAACTTATTCCTCAAGAATAACAAAAATAGTATGGAAGCCCAAAACAAACCGAAAACAGGGTAGATTTAAAGTAATTCAGATTTATGCACCAACCAGCGCTGCATCAGAAGAAGAAAGTGACATCTTCTACAACAATTTACATCTAGCATTGGAGGAGGATTCATGTAGTCACACAATAATATTAGGGGACTGGAATGCAAAAGTCGGTAAATCTGAAGGAGAAGAAGCGGTTGGCCAATATGGACTTGGAGAGAGGAATCAAAGAGGCAACAAGATGGTGGAATTTATTGAAGCAAATAGAATGTACATAATGAATACTTTTTATAAGAAAGCAGAGAGCCTAAAATGGACCTGGGTAAGCCCAGACGGTAAAACCAGAAATGAAATAGACTACATTGTGTGTAACAGGAAGAATATAGTCAACGACGTGGAAGTAGATGTCAGAGTATGCACAGGAAGCGAACACAGAGCAGTTAAAGCTGGAATAAATATGGGAATAAAAAAGCGATGGACAAAAAAATTAAACTATAAAATAAATTTAAGCAAGCTAAAAGAGACTAACTATGAGAACCAGCTGGCCATAGATCTGGGAAATGCAGAAAGTAAAGATAAAGGTATTAACAGCATGGAGAAAATAATAAAAGACTCAATAACATCTGCAACCGAAAAAGCCCTTGGAAATAGTTACACTGCAGAAACAAGGAACGACAAAATGCCCAAGGAGATCAAGAAACTTATGGAAAGAAGGAGAAAACTAAAAAGGAAAGAGACAGAGAAGATTGAGTACACGGAAGTGTCTAAACTGATTAGGAAAAAATTGAAAGAGTGGTCTTATAAAAAAAGCATCGAAGCAATCAGGGCTGCAATAGAAGAGGGAATTAGCATAAAGAAGTGTATGCAGCAACAGAATCTGGGAAGAAACATTATTACAGCTATGAAGGATGAAAAAGGATGTGTAAAGAACGAAAAGAAAGATATAATTGATGTGATTTATAAATTCTATAAGAGCTTATATAGCAATCCAACAAGCATACAAAGGTCCAGCATAGAAATACAGCAACCTGAAGAGAATGGAATCGTACCAGAAATACTCATAGAAGAAATCGAGAATGAAATTAAAAAATTAAAAACAGGGAAGGCAGGTGGAATTGATCAAATTATAAATGAACAGCTGAAAGCAGGAGGAAGAGCCCTATATCAAGAACTCTGCTTTCTATACAATAAATGCTTAAGTGATGCCAAAGTACCTGACAGTTGGCTTAAATCTAAGCTAATTCTACTTTTCAAAAAAGGTGACAGACAAGATATCAAAAACTATAGACCAATAAACCTCCTCTCCGTACTATATAAAGTCTTTATGAGTATTATAACCAGAAGAATGGAAAAAAGCCTTGATTTCGCTTCACCAGTGGATCAAATAGGGTTTAAGAAAAACTTTTCGACCAATGATGCAATTCTCGTCGTACAGCAGCTAATACATAAAGCTCAAGAGTATCAGTTTCCTATCTTACTGCTGTTCATAGACTTCGAAAAGGCCTTCGATAGTATATATTTTGAAGTTGTAATCTCTGCACTCGAAGCCCACTCGATCGACAAGCAATATGTAGACCTGATCAGAGAAATTTACAGAGGCTCCACTTTTTATATTGAAATGGAAAATGAAATAAGAGAGATAAGACCGGAAAAAGGACTACGGCAGGGCGATGTACCCTCTGCAAAACTCTTTACTGCTTCTCTAGAACAGATGTTTCGCAAAACCGAATGGGACTCATATGGAATAAATATAAACGGACTGAATCTCAATAAAATCAAATTCGTGGATGATGTTGTTCTAATAGCAAAATCTGAAGAAGAACTGCAAATTATGGTTACGGACCTAGAAGTTAAAGCTAAAGAAATTGGCTTGAGAATTAATACAAAGAAAACAGTATTGATGTCGGTAAATGCAGGGGAAAACCCCAAAATAGCTCTGTATAATGATACTATAAAAGAGGAAGAAGAATTTATCTACCTAGGACAACTCATATCTAAGGAAGACAGTACGTCAAAAGAAATCAAGAGAAGGATTAGTTTGGGATGGAGAAGCTACAACAAATTCAGGACACTATTTAGATCAGATGCTGCTGTAGAGGAAAAGATGAAATTATGGAACAGTGTCGTAAAGCCAGTAATGTTATATGGATGCGAAACGTGGAGCCTGACAAATAGAAATATAGAGCGTATGAGAGTTGCTGCGAGAAGAATGGAGAGAAGTATGTTGCGAATAAGGAGGAAAGAGAGGAGATCGAATAGATGGATTAGAGAACAAACTGGCATGGAGGATATAGGTAGGACAATCATCAGTAGAAAATGGAGATGGGCTGGACATCTAGTCAGAACGTCAGACGGGAGGTGGTCAAGAAGTATCCTAGATTGGTGTCCCAGGGAATGCACCAGGAGAAAAGGAAGACCGAAAAGAAAATGGGACCACGAAATGAAGTTATGCTGCGGTGAAGAAACTTGGAAGCGTGTGGCATGGGAAAGGCAAGAGTGGAAAAGAATGGAGGAAGTGTACTTAAATGATTGGTTACAACCTGAATAATAACAAGAGCCTGAAAACCTGACAAACAAAAAAAAAAAAAATAAATAAAAAAAAAATTAGTAAATAAATAAAATAATAATAATAATAATAAAGTTGAATAAACAAATAAAATGAAATATTAAATGGAAATAAAAATAATAAACAAATTAAATGTGTTATGTAAATTGAAAAGAAATTATAAAATGTGTGATAGATGTGTGTATGAATGACAACTATTAAACTACCTGAATGTAAATTGGAAAAAGAGGAACTCTAAAATCTCCACAGCCGTAGGCTGAATTGACAAATGTTTTTTCTCGTTTTTTTTTTTATAGTGTAATTTAAAATATGTACTATGCATGTAAGAAAAACTATGTCAATAAATGGATTACTTACTTACTTACTTACTTACCCAAATTTCATAAAAATTGAACCTGTAGTTTTTAAGATAGGTTGGTTCGCAAAAATTGAACGACAGGCCGACAGACCGACAGACAGACACGGAACCAAAAATGTTCCCTGATGTCTGAAACGGATTTCTGTCTTGGAATTTTTAAAATCGGAGACCTACATTTTTTTCGTTCTTCGAAACGATCACATAGCTTCCGTTACCTTCGGTAAGCTCGGAAGCAAAAATTAAAACTTGCGCAACCTAGTAGAGAATTTTGAAACTAAAGTGAGGTTGACACTGATTTGACAGTATAGATTGACACTTTTGTTACAGATAATTATTTAGTTCAATTTGAACAACCCAGTACAAGAGACTAAGAAACGAAAGATTACTTACAAAAAGAAGTAAAATCCCCACAAAAACACTTACGCAAAAAATATAAGCCAAGTCTAGCGTAAACAGTTGTGAGATCATGGGTGTAGCCAAGTTTCCCTCACCCAAGTAAAATGCGATGTCTTATAAAATTTTACATCCTCGTCTTGCGACACTTAATTCAAAAATTAAAATTTATTATTTGATTTGTTGTAGTTTAATAAGTTGTGCGTAGAAGACTCAGAGCAAGGAAGGGGTAGAGGGAACAATACTATTGAATCTGGGTCTCAAAAAGTGGTTCATTATGCTACACCCCTATACTAAACCTTCCAAGCGGCAGTTTGGTGAAGCAGCTTCGATATCTCGATAAAAACTCGAAATTTATCTGATATCAGCTGATAAAAATAAGTGATATTTTCTTACGACATTTTATTTTTTTTTATTTTTAATACAGTTTTCTTTATAAATATGTACTTTAATGTTTGTTGTTAACCTTATTAATTATCTAAAGGCAGTAACGTCGCTAATAAACGTGTAACAGTTCTTAGATTACCAATAGCAATCTTCTTTGAGTGGGGTATCAAATAAATGCTAATGATAAGGATTTGTTGACAACCGTCTGTGGGGACGGAAGGACAAGGAATAGACCAATAAGACAAGGACCAGTGACCACGTGATCACTTTAGTTCGGATTTAGCTCGTTTGGGAGGTTTAGTATAGGGGTGTAGCATAATGAACCACTTTTCAAATAGCATTGCTCCCTCTACCCCTTCCTTGCTCTGAGATAGAAGGCACCCTGCTTTTAACATTTTTGTTGTGGGAGTTTACGGGCAAACGGAGGTGGTCCCCTTGAGAGAGCACTGTGTTAAAGGGTTAATAAGCTGTAATATGCGGTTTACAAAACTGCGTCACTTGTATTGATTACCTGCCCAATGGGCCTCTCCAGGGAACCGAAAGTGGAATAAGTTTTTTCTTTTAGTACCAGTTAAACGAAATATCGATAGACACTTTAGTGGTTAATGGCCTACATCAGTATCTGCACACATTATAAAAACACGTGTGGTGTCGAGGGACACCCGGTAGGAACGAAGTTTTTTCCGTTATTTTCATTAAATATAAATTATAGAATCACACACCTAAGTATACGAACTACTAATACATGGCGGAGTTTGAAAAGAAAGAAAAAAAAAAAATACTATTTGTACTTAGCGGAGTTAAAACTTAAAAGAATAGCATTTTTTTATCATTGAAGCCAGCGTCTTACAATAAATATGTATTGAATATTGAGAAAATAGTTTATCATGAGGAGTTGATAGAAAAGATGATGGTTGTAGTATAGTGAGGGAACAGGACTATTCCCTAACCCTTAAAGCCTATTCCATTTACAATAGTGTAAAATATATCACTTCATTACACAAAAACCTCTGTTTGTATCAGGTTGAAATTTTACATGCTCCATACACGTCGTGTATGTTTTTTTTATTTTACATATTAATATTAATACATATAAAGTAATAAGGATTACAATATGATTCAGTGACATGGATTTTCATGAGAGGAGAGGCTACCCAGTGGTAGTACTCCTGTCGTGCGTTACATTAATCTACTTCATCGGTTGAGGTTGTGAACTATAGTAGCAAGTCACGAGGCCAATGCCTCTTCAGCCGACGGGGTGGTTGATCAGGGATATGAAGGGATGCCATGGATTTGACTAAAGGATTAGGATGGTGATTTAAGGTTTCATGGAAATGTTTATAACGGGTAGAAGCGAGGTCATGAACAAAAGGAATTTTTAGGTCGTGGTGAATTGTAAGGTTAGAAACGTATGGTGGGGAATTGGTGATTTTTCGAAGGATCTTTGATTGAAGGGATTGGAGTCTATAAGAATTTGAGCGCTTGGTGCAACCCCAGAGCTCAATTCCATAGGTCCAAATGGGTTTAAGGATTGAATTATAAATAAGGATTTTGCTATAAAAATGTGTATTTTTGTTATATGTATGTGTATGGAGTTTTATTGAAATCGGTACGTGAGACCCTAAGATATCGGTAAAAACGTTATTTTCTCTATTTTAAACGTGTCGGTCCGCTTTAATGTTTTTAGCGATCTTTTACTTCATAGCGGTGTCGGTGTTGGTTTTACTTAAAAAAAATATATATAGGGGAAGGTGGGGCAAAGTTTGCCCCGTTTGAAGCCATGATACATAAGTTGTCATAACTCAATAACCAGACGGAACTATGTGACCTTTTAAACATGGTTTTGTAGACAAGTTATCACTACATTTTAACACTTTTGTTTAAAATCACAAAGTTTATTACAATAATAATAATAAATAATATAAATAAACACTTAGCATACATCAGAGAGGTGTGAAAGTAGAAAACGGATAATAACTTCACAAAAAACACGTGGTTAAAAGTTATTTATACCTAAGTTAAGTTATACCTATATTTAAATAAGTTGTTTGTCTCATTGAATAGATGAAGTTAAACATTTTTCCCGTCCTAAAATTCCAATTTTTCATTTGTAGTTTACGTTTACGCGAACTTGGGTTGATAACGTTGTTCAACGGACTCGTTCTGGACATTGGTAAAATGAACATTTATACCAAATTTCAACTAAATCGGTCAACTTTTACTCAAGTTATAATCATCGGTCGATTTCCTGACGCTTGGTTTAGTGACGGTGGTTTTTTTCGGATTCAGTCCCGAGCTCCAGATGCCGTAACATGCCATTAGGAACTTTGTTAAAACAGAGAAAAGAGACACCAGATAATTTAATAATCTGAACCATGCATTAAAGAACGATGTAGCTAATCTCAAGCTGAAGCAAAATAGAATCTAATAAGGACAAAGTAGCTTACTAGAAATTGCAAAGAAAGCCAGTTCATATAAACAGGGAAATGGAAGACTTGATAATTTAGTAATCTGATCCTATTTTTTTTTTTTTTAATTATTCAATCTTAAAGAACAATATGAGATGACTGTTCTTTGATGTTCTTTGCTGTTCTTTGTTGCCTCTTGCAAATCTATGCTCCCCTTCTTTCGAGAAGACAAAGGAATCTATTAATCTGTTCTATCGTACAATTATTATTTAAATTAAAACGTCTAAAGTTAACTTACATAAATTAGAAGTTAATGTGACTCGAATACAAGTCATAAAACAGCATTGGCATGTAATTAGCATGTAAATTAAGACCGCCTTAAGCAGTCTTAATTAACCCTACTTAGTATTTTCTAATGAATATAAAGAACAGAGGAAATTCCAAAACAAATCTCTTTTAAGCTTTAAAACCACATTTTTTTATAATTCTACATTAAGAAATATTAATATTTCAACGTTCTTTCTCCTCTTTAAGTCATTTGCATTTTATTTTGATCAACTTTCTTGAATTATTATAAATTTTAAAATAAAAACGAAGAAACGTCTAATTTCCTTCGTGATTAGAATTAAAACTCTTTTTAAGAGCTTTTATTATCTTAAGAATTATATTAAAGTCAACAAAATAAATTATAGAAAAAAAAAGAGTGAAGACGGATAAAATATAAATCCACAACCGAAAATAAAAACTTGTTTTATTGATTTTAGATTCTAACTGAAAGTTTTTTTTTTTTTTTTTTTTTTTTATGTGGACTTGTAGAATGTATAAGAAGAGAGAAGGAGATTTGTTGGAATAAAAGTAATAACTGCAAAAATGAATCAAAATTACTGCACATCTTATTTGGTAAGATTTTTAGTGTTATTTTAGTAAATTTATTATATTTTTATAATTTTTAATTCTATCATTTTCGTTTTTACCATTATAGATGAAGCTCAGGCTCCCTGAGCGAAAGCTTTGTATGAAGACAAACTTTCTCATATGCGAGTTTATAATTACTTAGCCCAGTGTTTCCATTTATTAGTTTTCAAATGTACATTTAAATATTACATTTCATCAAAATGTATCATAAAAATAACTTCTCCAGGGGAATCGAACCCGGGCTCTCTCCGTCCACGTTTTAAGCTAATTTCTCAGGAACTAGATTTTTCCCGGGAAAACGGCATATATCGTTAGATTCGTATTCAAATGGACTACATTTTAGAATTTTTTAATCAAAATCATCGAAACCGTTTTCGAGAAATAATTTTTTTCATGTTTTTGGGGGGTAGCGCCCCCAAATGTAAAGAATTGAATTTATTTTTGTTCGATTTCGCCTCGGGGTATCATTTTTCTGAACATGTATGCCAAATTTTGTCAAAATCGGCCCAGTAGTTTAGGCTCCAGGCGTATGCACAGAAGATGGACAGACATTTTTAACAACCACTTTTTTGGACTCAGGGGACCTCAAAACGTGTAAATCCATCAAAATCAAATTTTCGCGCCATCACAATACTTCTCATTATATGAGAAAGTAAAAAGTAAACCCCACACACGGACTTTTATGACAACAAATCTCCTTCACTCTTCTTAAATTCTAGCGCTCTAAACCCTGGGAATGATAAAAGGAAAATTTCTCTGCCTCAAATTAAAATATTCTGATAGTTAGTGTGGCACATAGCTTCATCGAGTCCTATTACGTCCTATAACTTGATAGAATCACTTGATTCTATCAATTTTTTAGTAGTTGCGTCAGTTAAGGAAATAAAAGGCTCGCTTTTGCAATATTTCGATCCCTCCTTGGATCATTCTCAAGCTCTAGACGATTACATCGTGATGGTTATTATTAAAAATTCTTGTTTGAACGTTGGCAAATGTTTTGTTTGAATCATTGTGATGCTCGTCATTTACCTGAATACAGTTTCTTTTTATCCCACTATTAGTTTTAAATAAGTAAATGATTAAAAACCGTATTTCTAATTTTAACTTCCACTCTTTTACCATTTGAACTTAGTTAAGTTCAAATGGTCAAAAAGGAAGCTGTAGTGGTTAAGTTCAAATGGCCAAAAAGGAAGCTGTAGTGGTTAAGTTCAAATGGTCAAAAAGGAAGCTGTAGTGGTTAAGTTCAAATGGTCAATAAACAGGTCAAGTGTGTGCTGGTCAGCACACAGCGAGGGTCCGCACACTATATAGTTTAAGTAGTACCCTATTGATGGTGTTTTTTAAAATGCTAAAAAGCTTACTTTGAACTATCCTATGGGTCTGATATTCTCAAAACACATAAACAAACTTCCGATAAAGTATTTTTTTGCCACTGAACCGGACCACAACCATATAAATACATCGAAAAGACCATAATTATAAATAAGCGTATTTTGTCAATAAAAAATAAAATAATATTTTTTTCGAAATTTCCAAAAAGTGGTGTCTTTACTTTTGGTCGAAGAATGTTCAGGAATTTTTTCAGATTTTTTGCACTCCACATAAGCGAGATAGAGGGGGGGGGGACACGTTTCACACCCGCTTCAAACTCCCCTACGCTCGCCCTATCAAAGTTATATCCAAAGAATTATATATTTTTGTAATCAGCTCGACGTCCCCTTTCATATAATACCCCTCACGATGTCAAAAAAAAAGTAAAATTTTGAACCCTTAAGTTTTTTTACCCTAATTTTTTTGAAAAATATTTTTTTTAAGTCGCTATATTTTTAAAATATGTGGGTAGGTACAAGACACATACATGCCAAATTTCAAAGGGATCGGACGAAAGGTGTAGCCGTGAGAGCATGCGACAGGACGGAGCATGCAATTTAGTTTCATCCTATAGCCAATTTACACACGCAGGAAAATATAAGGGTCCTTGGTTTTGCCTACGGACCCTAAAAAGAAAGCTGTAGTGGTTAAGTTCAATTGGTCAAAAAGGAAGCTGTAAGTGGTTAAGTTCAAATGATAAAAGATTGGAAGTTAAAATTAGAAATGCGTTCTTTGAATAATTTATTTATTTAAAACTAATAGTGTAATATACAGAATCTGTATTCAGCTAAATAACGAGAATCACAATGATTCAAACAAAACATTTTCCAACGTTCAAACAAGAATTTTTAATAATAACCATCACGATGTAATCGTCTAGACAGTCAGCTTGAAAATGATCCAAGGAGGAATCGAAATGTTGCAAAAGTCAGCCATTTATTTCCTTATTTGACCCAACTTCTAAAGAATTGAAAACCACAACGAACACATTTTACTAAATTATCATGATTCTATCAGTTTATTAATCTATGATAACGAGATATATAAAAAAAATATGTGTGAAAAACATATTTTTAAAAACTTAAGATTAAAAACAGTTGATTTTATGCGTTGCTCTCTTCGCATTTTTTGACGATTTTATTAGGTATTTCAGTTGAACTTGATTGAAAAATAAAATATTTTCATAACATTTTAGCGAATAATGAAGGAAAATGTGAAAATAACACTTATTATAATGTGTATAATATTACGTTTTTATACCAATTCTGTGTATTTAAAAATCAACTACCACCGTGGTGCAATGGCTAGAACTTGTGCCTGCTGAATCAGAAGTCGGTGGATCGAGACTCGTCCAAGAGAGAGATTTTTTACAGTTAAATCAAGTGCCAACTTAAGCCGGTAGTTGATTTACCTATTAAAAATCATTCACTTCGACGAGTCTCGAATCACAAACTTGGTTACATGCAATTTAGTTTCATCCTATAGCCAATTTACTCTACCCCTCCTAATGAAGTTTCATTTCAATAATCCATTAAACATTATGTGACTGTGGTTGAAAGTGGGTTGCTTGGGTCAGTTTCGATTCTTAGAGGGTCACGTTTGCTAGTCGATGTTTATTGTGCGTAGAATGAATTTAATTGAAAAAAAGGGGTCTTTAAATGGCTAGTTTTGGCGTAGATTTGAAATATGTCTATAGGTCTGTTTCGATTCTTAGAGGAGTTCGGTTTGCTATTCGATGTTTATTGTGCGTAGAGTAAATTTAATTGGCATTAAGGGCTCTTTAATTGGCTAGTTTTGGCGTATCATTAAAATATGTCTAAAGGTATGTTTCGATTCTTAGAGGAGTCCGATTTGCTAGTCGATGTTTATTGTGCGTAGAGTAAATTTAATTGGCATTAAGGGCTCTTTAATTGGCTAGTTTTGGCGTATCATTAAAATATGTCTAAAGGTATGTTTCGATTCTTAGAGGAGTCCGATTTGCTAGTCGATGTTTAATGTGCGTAGAGTAAATTTAATTGGCATTAAGGGCTCTTTAATGGGCTAGTTTTGGCGTAGCATTGAAATATGTCTAGGAGTTGTTTAGAACTGTCAAGGAATTTAGAATTTATTTCTCTCTCTTATTCTTTTGGTCTCTCCACAGGTATACGGACTATCAATAACCCACTTTCCAATCGACAACATTGACATGTGACTATGCACTACATAACTTGTTACCTCCAAAATTGTCATTATATAATCTTAAAATTTATTTCTATATATTTATTTTCAATAATACATTTATATTATATTGGTTCTACAAGGGATAAGCTAAGATACAACAAAAAACCCTTTTTTATTTATTTGAAAACTTCCATATCATATATAGAAATCTTTATGCATTCATACATGAGTTCACAACCAATATCTACTGGAACACTTTATTTTCTTGATTTGTATTTATGTAGTATGCTTTATCTCTTCTAAACTTGTATGGATCTATTTCCATTATATATTAGATTGCATCTTCTTGTGCTCCGATCCGTAATGTTTTGTGTGTAATGTATTTATATTTATTTTCTATTTTAATATTATTTTATAACGATTGTTAACCATCTTACAAATCAAACTCACTATGGGTTGGAACGAAAATGATCCTATAACTTTATAGAAAATAACATACTCCTGAAAATGGGGTTAGAAATTGAAAATTGATTATTGTAACCAAATATTTTAGCTGTTAAAAAAAAAAAAAAAAAAAAAAATATATATATATATATATATATATATATATATATATATAATAAAATACAATAATCTGACAAACTAGAACAAAATTTTATGTTACTAGTTTTATGATACTAAATTTAAAGCTCATAATCTATTTATACAAAATTTAACTTTTGTCTGTACATTGGTCAGAATTGAAAACTTTTTCGATAATCTTTCATTTCATATATTCCAAAAACCGGATCCGGCCTTAACTTTTTTCGTATATGTGTGTGTCGCCACCAGTGAAAATAAACAGGTCAAGTGTGTGCTAGTCAGCACACAGCGAGGGTCCGCACACTATATAGTTTAAGTAGTACCCTATTGATGGTGTTTTTTAAAATGCTAAAAAGCTCACTTTGAACTATCCTATGGGTCTGACATTCTCAAAACACATAAACAAACTTCTGATAAAGTATTTTTTGCCACAGAACCGGACTACAACCATATAAATACATCGAAAAGACCAAAGTTATAAAAAAACGTATTTTGTCAATAAAAAATAAAATAATATTTTTTTCGAAATTTTCAAAAAGTGGTATCTTTACTTTTGGTCGAAGAATGTTCAGGAATTTTTTCAGATTTTTTGCACTTCACATAAGTGAGATAGAGGGGGGGGGGACACGTTTCACACCCACTTCAAACTTGCCTACGCTCGCCCTATCAAAGTTATAAAATAATAATTATATATTTTTGTAATCAGCTCGACGTACCCTTTCATATGATACCCCTCACGGTGTCCTAAAAAAATAAAATTTTAACCCTTAAGTTTTTTTACCCTAATTTTATTGAAAAATATTTTTTTTAAGTCGCTATATTTTTAAAATATGTGGGCAAGTACAAGACACATACATGCCAAATTTCAAAGTGATCGGACGAAAGGTGTAGCCGTGAGAGCACGCGAGAGGACGGACGGACAGACACACGCAGGAAAATATAAGGGTCCTTGGTTTTGCCTAAGGACCCTAAAAATAAACAATATGTATATATTCATGAAAGAACATAATGAAAGAATACATCCGAATAAACAATGTTGTTAGACAGGTTAATAATGGGATGGGCGTGCTTGCAATAATTGGCTCTAACTAAAAATTGCTCGCATGATGTGGCTGAGTTGTAAACGCAAATAATTCTCAACGCATGACAGTCTATTTCAAATTGTTTAATTCAGTAGTTTAAAATGGTTATCAAATTTTTTCTTCAATTACTATTTGATTGTAGTTAGAACAAATTTAGGAACGCTGCAGCGTTCCGCACCGCCAAGTCAAACAGTCAAAATTTCACAAAAGCTGCCAGTGTATATATACTGTAGGTGACAAACTAGGGTTTTTGAGGGTCTGCAGCGTGGAATACGTACAATCTACCTAAATAAATAAATACCTAATTTTTTTAATATCTTTGAAGGCCGTGTCCTGTAGATAAAAAAAAAAAATCGTCGAAATCGGTCAAGTAGAAGTAGAGAAAAATCGGTTTGAAAATGGTAGTTTTGATGACTTCTTATTCTTATTCAAAATTCTTATTCTTCCTTCATTTTACGACGCACCTACAGCCTAAACTAACAAACCGATTTTAATGAATGAGGACTTTTTGGATTCGTCTAGAGCCCTAGTGCATCCCCCCCCCCCCAAAACCAATAAACTTATTCCATTCCTACGCTGAATGTGGAGCGAGAAACCAAGTTGTAAACAATCTAAAAAGGGAAGATACCAAGTAAGCGTCATGCGAAGTAGTGAGCCTATATTATATTATATTATATTATTACATATAAAAAATAATATAATATATATTATATTACATTAGTAAATACATATACAGTAGTATAGTATAAACATATATATAGTATAGTATAGTATACATACATACATATATATATATATATATATATATATATATATATATATATATATATATATATATATATATATATATATATATATATATATAAAATAATCATAACAGTAAATATAAAAATATATATAATAATAATATATATTATTGTAATTATACCATTAGTTACTTTTCACATATACATACATTGCACAGAACAGAATATAATACATTGGATAAAACCTTTACTTTCAAATAATAACTCATAATAATTACAGTATGTACAAACTATGACAAAATACTATTTAATAACTAGCTTTTCCCAAATGTTTAAATTCTTTCAGATTATATTATTTTAAATTCTTTTAAATTATATTCTTTTAAATTATATTCTTTTTAATTATATTATTTTAAATTATATTCTTGTAAATGCATTTTATATAAATACTTAAAATGAAATTTTGTACTAAAGGATAATTGAAATAAAATAAAATTATGTTATGTACTAATTTATAAATATCTATTAATTTTAAATGAACTTATAAACCTTAGAATGAACTTATGTAAAAAAAAATTTTTTAGCCGCGCTCAAGCAATCGCTTTTGCGGCTAAACTAAGAAATGTTTAAAGAAATTAAATAAAACAATCATGTAATTATTGTAATTATTTTTCTCTTATGTAATACTTATTTAAATAAATTTATTATTATTATTATTATTATTACATATATACTTTATAATTAAGGTAGGTATAATTAAGACAATATTAAGAGGTCACTTCGTTACTTATATAAGGTCAGGATCCAGCTGGATATGCGCAAATGACAGCAATGTTAGTGTATCAAGGTGGCCAAATGCTGCTTAAAATCTTTATATTTTAATTCTTTACTATAAGAATGTTAAGTTCTTTCAATGTCATAGGTCTCGTAGTTCTCCAATCTCCATAGACCTTGTCTAGCTATCAACTTCACTTTTATTTGACTCAAATGTGTGGGAATAAACAGTTTAGATAATCCTTCCTTTCCTTAAGGACCGTACAAAAAGTAATGAAATCTGACCAAAAACCACTTACGTGGTAAAAAAAAAAACACCCCCCCAAGTCTGTGGTCCAAAAAAATTGTGAAATCAACTTTCTGTCCCGCCAAGTGATGTTGGCACTTTCTCCTGACCCAACACTGTCAACTTAGATATTTATCAGCTTATTCTCCTTGGCGGTGTGAGGAAAGCCTTTTAACAGTGTTGTTGAAGGCTCTTCTAGTTGTCACAATGATCATCGCTGTAAATCTTTCCCATTATCAAAAAGCAAATAAAATAGAAATAAGTAATATACAAATTAAGTTTTTCAGGAATGACCCCATGCAACTACTACTTTCATTGCAGAGGATGCGTGTAATACAACCAGTTAACTTTGAGTAGTACTGTAGGCCCACCGCCAAGGAGAATAAGCTGATAAATATCTAAGTTGACAGTGTTGGGTCAGGAGAAAGTGCCAACATCACTTGGCGGGACAGAAAGTTGATTTCACAACTTTTTTGGACCACAGACTTGGCGGGGTGGTTTTTTTTTTTACCACGTAAGTGGTTTTTGGTCAGATTATAATTTAGTTGCCTTAATGCCCTTAATGTTGACTTAATGCCTAATGTAAATAAACCTATAGATTATGTTACGTTTCCTACCTTCACATATGGATTTTTTTATTCAAACAAAAAAGTATTTTATTCTATAATTACTTGAAATTGTGTAAATTGGTTTTGATTTCTCTTTCGGAAAAATCTAAATTTTTTGTTCTAAATTGTTGCTAAGTCGAATTATACGATTCAATTAGTCCTCTGTGTTTATAGAAATACTTCTAAAGACTTTAAGCGTTTGGAAGAGTTTTAAATTCCTCCAGAGGAAACTCAAAAGACATTAATTCCGTTAATTATCTTTGTCTAAAGGTCCGATTGTTTTTAACTGTTTTCAGATTCTGTTAAACTAATTCTAAAGAATATTTGCTTTAAACCTTTTCAGCTAATTAAACTTTATCTGTTTTATTTAACTATATAATGATTACTAATTAGGATTAGTTATTAGTAGTTATTGATTTTAGTTATTAGTCCTACAACTCAATGTACTAAATACATAAAATAAACTGCAAAACATCTTAAATTTTCCCGTTTTTATATAGTTTAAAGAAAAATATGCAATGTTTAGATCTTCCAGGTCTAATTAGTTTATCTATTTCCCCTCCTACACTTCTTCTTGCTTCTCAAGCAACTATAAAGATGATTGTTTTTGCTGAAAGTCATCATTCTTATTTATTCATCATTTTATGTTTTAATTTAATTTCTTACAATCTACGAAAATGGCACTTGGTAATAATAAAAAAAAACTCTTAACAAATGAGTTCCAGAAACAGCTTCTAGTTTGAAATATTTAAAAAAAAGAAAGAAAAAAATCAAAGTTATTTTTAAGTTCAATGTAAAAATTATTCTCAAGAACTACGCTCCTTACCTTAAAACGCCTTAAAGTTAGTCTAAATGTTGGCAGTCAGTCGGTAGATGTACAGTCAAAGTATCGTCACATAGTCTACATCTTCTTCTTTCCTTATCTCTAGTAAACAAGTAGCTGTGAGTTAGTCTAGTTGTTGGCAGTCAGTCAGTTGATGTACAGTCAAAGTATGGTCACATAGTCTACATGTTGGTCTTTTCTTATCTCTAGTAAACAAGTAGCTGTGAGTTAGTCTAGTTGTTGGCAGTCAGTCAGTTGATGTACAGTCAAAGTATGGTCACATAGTCTACATGTTGGTCTTTTCTTATCTCTAGTAAACAAGTAGCTGTGAGTTAGTCTAGTTGTTGGCAGTCTGTCAGTAGATGTACAGTCAAAGTATGGTCACATAGTCTACATCTTCTTCTTTCCTTATCTCTAGTAAACTAGTAGCTGTGAGTTAGTCTAGTTGTTGGAAGTCAGTCAGTAGATGTAAAGTCAAAGTATGGTCACATAGTCTACATGTTGGTCTTTCCTTATCTCTAGTAAACAAGTAGATGTGAGTTAGTCTAGTTGTTGGCAGTCAGTCAGTTGATGTACAGTCAAAGTATGGTCACATAGTCTACATCTTCTTCTTTCCTTATCTCTAGCAAACAAGTAGCTGTGAGTTAGTCTAGTTGTTGGTAGTCAGTCAGTAGATGTACAGTCAAAGTATGGTCACATAGTCTACATGTTGGTCTTTTCTTATCTCTAGTAAACAAGTAGCTTTGAGTTAGTCTAGTTGTTGGCAGTCAGTCAGTAGATGTACAGTCAAAGTATCGTGACATAGTCTACATCTTGGTCTTTCCTTATCACTAGTAAACAAGTAGCTGTGAGTTAGTCTACTTGTTGGCAGTCAGTCAGTAGATGTACAGTGAAAGTATCGTCACATAGTCTACATCTTGTTCTTTCCTTATCTCTAGTAAACAAGTAGCCGTGAGTTAGTCAAGTTGTTGGCAGTCAGTCAATAGATGTACAGTCAAAGTATCGTCACATAGTCTACATCTTGTTCTTTCCTTATCTCTAGGAAACAAGTAGCTGTGAGTTAGTCTAGTTGTTGGCAGTCAGTCAGTAGATGAACAGTCAAAGCATCGTCACATAGTCTACATAGGTCTTTTATTTTCTCGAGTAAACAAGTAGCTGTAGTTGCCTGTTAGAGATTGTATTAGTCTCAGTTTGATGTTAGTGGTGTCAGTCCAAGTATGTTACAATTTCTCCTTAATTGTCTTTTAACGTAGTTGTTGAAGGTCACAATGCTTGCTTCAAAAATGCAATTTTGAATGGGTTTTCGACTTTGTTATAAGCATCAGCTTTTAAATTATAAAGTTTTATTCTGAAAGTCAGCTTTAGATGGGAAAAAGTTGTTTTCTTTGTGTTGCTCTTGTTTGGGATAAGAATTTCTTAAATTCTATTCTATACTGCTTGTTTATTTTATTATTACTTACTTTTTTACTATTATTTATTATCACTATTTTATTATTACTTGATCTAAACGGATCTTGTGACTTGCGTGGAACTTCTAACTTCTTATTAACTTTTATAAGAAGATCATTTATAAAGCCTTGAGAGTACTGTAGTACTAAAAAATAATAGCGGAACATGTTATCCAGCTAGTGGGTAATGATTTTATATATCTTCACATAGTATAAGGCTGGAAGAATTCAGCTCATGCTAGGAGACAAGAGTTTGCCCCAGATACATAATCGAGTTATAAACATTTCCCTCTCTTGCCCTAGGCAGTAAAGCTTCACGTAACGACAGTAAGCATATTTAGATGAAGCGAAAACTGATAAGCATTATAAATCTATACCATGTTTAAAAATAAGTAAATAAGACCCTTATTGGCACATTATTAGACGATCATCTCTTCATAAAGATCTTCTTTTATAAAGATCATTCACAGACTCTGGCAGCGCTAGTATACGCATTCTAATTATAAAACCAATGTCTTCTGCATTGATCAATACTTGCTAAAACTTGCTCAGGATAAATAAAAGTAGGGTAGTAAATCGTATAGTAAAGTTCCCATACATGATGTTGTACCACCTGTCTCACTGTGTATGAAATAGTCTTCCAACTAAGTTTCTGGTTTGACAAACTTGTTTATAAGATCAAGTCGCAGTAAGATAGACATGTCTCACTATGTATGGAATAGTCTCCCAACCAATTTTCAGGTTTGACAAACTTGTATATAAAGTCAAAACGCAGTAAATAAAACTGTCACTATGTATGGAATAGTCTCCCAACCATGTTTTTGGTTTGACAAACTTGTTTATTAAATCACAACGCAGTAAATAGAACTGCCAATGTGTGAAATAGTCTTCCAACTATGTTTCAGGTTTGACAAACTTGTATATAAAGTCAAAACGCAGTAAATACTTCTTTCATACGACTTCGCAAGACAGTGAGACATTTTCATGTTTTCGCTCTGCGTAAACTACCGACATAAAATGACATAAAATCGGTAATTTATTCAAGTAATTGATAAAAGTAGATGGAAGATAATTTTTATTCTTATCTTCACACCGGCACTGCCGCGGCGTGATTACAAACAACTGAATTCAAAGGCGCCGGCGCGCCTTCTACGAATTGTTAATATGCCTTCATACTAGGTAGGGCAGAGAGGCCTGAGAGTTGATGGCAACCTCCTGTACTTTCCTAACTCTCTGTCACACGTATAAATCTTTTCGACTTTCTTCGGCCCTATGACGTGAGGTGGAGGGAGGCCAAACAGCTGGAGACTGGATTACACACCTCCAATAGCTTTTTAACTCCCTGTTATACTCTTCTGAGTTTTTAATCTAAAAGTAAAGTAATGTTTTTGACTTATGATCCATAGCCTAAACATGTAAATGTCAATAAAACTGTCACTATGTGTGGAATAGTCTCCCAACCAAGTTTCAGCTTTGACAAACTTGTATATAAAGTCAAAACGCAGTAAATAGAAATGTCACTATGTATGGAATAGTCTTCCAACCATGTTTTAGGTTTGACAAACTTGTTTATAAAATCACAACGCATTAAATATAGCTGTCATTATGTATGGAATAGTCTCCCAACCAAGTTTCAGGTTTGACAAACTTGTTTATAAAATCACAACGCATTAAATATAGCTGTCATTATGTATGGAATAGTCTCCCAACCAAGTTTCAGGTTTGACAAACTTGTTTATAAAATCAAAACGCAGTAAATAGAACTGTCACTATGTAGGGAAAAGTCTCCTAACCAAGTTTCTGGTTTGACAAACTTGTTTATAAAATCAAAACGTAGTAAGATAGGCAAGTCTCACTGTGTATAGAATAGTCTCCTAACCAAGTTTTAGGTTTGACAAACTTGTTTATAAAATCAAAACGTAGTAGATAGACCTGTCTCACTGTGTATGGAACAGTCTTCCAACAAAGTTTCATGTTGACAAACTTAATTATACAATCAATACTATTTTTTAGAACGAGAACAATGCTTACGTTCCCTAAAAAATACAAATAATAACTCATAACAGTACCTACGTGATGGAATTCATGATTCTATTCAAATAATTCCTTTTAAAAACACAAAAAAATTCGAATCAACCAAATTCTAAAACTTGTGATGTAGGGAGAGAGAGAAAAATATAATCAGAGAACCGACTTTATAAAGCAAAGGAATTGGAGATTCAATTGTGCATTCGTTTCAAATAAATCGAAATTTCCCTTTTACGAATTGGTTTCTGTTGGAACTATCACTTTTAAAAAGAAACAAAATTCGGAATATTTGCTTTTATATTGGAGAAAGGCTAGTCTGTTTAGAGCTTGAAAATCGACTAGGGCTGAGTGGAAAGAGAGATCAAGCATCAAATATACTGAACTAGATGTTTTTATGCTGAAAAATATCGTTTATCGAAGTCAAAGAGGAAAACTAACGTCCGTCGTAAACTAGCCAACCAACCGTGAACTAATCCATAGATAGAGAGGAAATATTAAAACATTGAGTAAAAAACTAGTAAATACCAATACTGCAACTAAAAAAAATCGTCAGTGGTGGAAATAGCATCAGAGAAAATATAATCGAAAGAGCTGACCAAAGAAATAAATTATTGAAGGATAACCAACATTGTTTGGTTCACATAAAAACGATATTTAATAGACTGTACTTCAATATAGATAACTATTAACAGGGCCAGAGAAAAATGGAAGAATGGAAGTTGTCAAGCCCATGTGTTCAGAACCGCGTCTACACTATGCTCCACTTTGTCAGTTGGATGGACAACTTGCAATGCCAGATGGCATCACAGAAAATTCAATCGTCCACACTACAACTGACAAACTCAGTCGTGATGTACGACGAGAAGGATGTACTTGTTGCTGCTGATTAGGAACGCCACGAACCACGTCCTCGTCAATACTGATACAAATTAATTAAACCTAACACCTTTTTATTTGACACACATAGTTGCACAAATTTAGGTTAGAATAACAAACTAATCTCAGTTGTAATTTTTTTTGTAAAAAGTAAAAAATTTAGATATGGAAGTAAAATGAATAAAGGGAAACACGAATAAAACCGAAAACTCTTTACGAAGGTCAGAGTAAAAGTGAGGAAGGTAAAAGAACCTAACTCTGGTATGCTTTAAAAAATTGGTGTCAAGATAAGAAGAAGGGAAGAAATTATCATATTTAACAAAAAAAAATTGTTTGGTAGTGGTGTCAGTAGCCGTGCTCTTGCCGAGTGCAATGTTGCCAGATAGCACATTCACACATTGTCATACGCCTCATTGTGCCAAGTGCAATGTTGCCACATGGTACGTCCACACATTGCCATCTGGCTTCCTTTGATCCGCACCGACAATCGACAAGATCGGTTTGGCATGTCAAATGGCACGTTTATGCTAAGCTTGGCAAAATGGCAAATGCCAAGCAAGACTTCAAGATTGCATAAGGGCAGTGCCATTAGGCTTTGCCATCCTTACTGTTTGACATAGTGTGGACATGGCATTACATAAGTGCGTCTGGATTATAAGGATCTTCTGCAAGTGTTAAGGATTTTCCAACCCATTTGCACAACATGTTTCTGCCGCTGAAAAACTATCTCAAAGAGACAAAGTTCAAAAGAGATTAAGGCTCTACCGCTCTTTGTGGTTAGAAAAATCATTAAATTGAAAATTGTATTGGTTCTAAGCAAGATATCAAAAATCTAATCACAGGCTTCATTCCTAATTTTAATTCTGCACAATTTGAGCCCTATTTCAACTTCCTTTGATTAATAGTACAGGCGCCATTTTAATACAACGAGTTTTGTCGTTGTATTAAAATGGCGCCTGTACTATTTGTCATAGGAAGTTGAAATAGGGCTCAAATTGTGCAGAATTAAAATTAGGAATGAAGCCTGTGATTAGATTTTTGATATCTTGCTTAGAACCTGTATAATTTTAATTTTACTGTTTTTCCTAACCTCAAAGGGCGGTAGAGCCTTAACAAACTTTCAACAGAGGTGCGACAGTGGATTAGATTTTTAAATAATTATTTTTTCCGTGGAAATCACCCACTTCCGGAACGTTAAGCAATGTGCGTTGAGAAGGAGATTCTAATTATATAGAAAAATAAGTTCTTTTTTTATTATTATCTAATAAAATAAATGCTTAAAAATTACTTTCCAGAAACTTTTTGATTCCCCCGCGAATACTTTTATAAAGCAGATTGTTGCTAGGCACAATAATCTAACTATATTATTGAAGTAAAGAGTTACATTACGATGGTCTAAATAAAGATTACATTGGGTGTAGTAGAGGCTGATCCATCTCCAGTAGACAAGATAAAGCCTATCCATCATAACTGCTGGTAATATACAGGAGTAAGGATAACATTACATTACCTTCTGATGGATAGCATTACTCACACCATTTCTTATATAGTACTTACTTTACTAACAGTATCAAAAACATGATAAAATAATATTGAACTACTTCAGGTACAAGATAGATGATATTAAATCATTAATACCTTTAACTATGTGAATTAAATATAAACTGAGGATAGCGGGGATCAGTCAAAAGTAAAAATCTACATTGTACCTTACATAATAACTATGTGGATATCGACTGTGAATTAAATAGAAATTGAGGATAGCTAGCATCAGTCAAAAGTAAAAATCTACATTGTACCTTACATAATAACTATGTGGATATCGACTGTGAATTAAATAGAAATTGAGGATAGCTAGCATCAGTCAAAAGTAAAAATCTACATTGTACCTTACATAATAACTATGTGGATATCGACTGTGAATTAAATAGAAATTGAGGATAGTGGGGATCAGTCAAAAGTAAAAATCTACATTGTACCTTACATAATAACTATGTGGATATCGACTGTGAATTAAATAGAAATTGAGGATAGTGGGGATCAGTCAAAAGTAAAAATCTACATTGTACCTTACATAATAACTATGTGGATATCGACTGTGAATTAAATAGAAATTGAGGATAGTGGGGATCAGTCAAAAGTAAAAATCTACATTGTACCTTACATAATAACTATGTGGATATCGACTCCAAATGGATATATGACATTATTAAAAGTAACAGCTCAATTGATTTGACCTGAAGTTTCTTCATATTATATCCTATTATTTTACTACTACTATAATTTAATACTACTATTATTACATCCTAGGTATTTTAAGTTTGTAATGTAGTGTATAGATTATTGGGTTCTTAAGGAAGAGGGATCCGCTACTTTAATTATTCACTCGAAGTGAGTCATGTCTTAAAAAGAAGATAAATGTGAATCATGTCTCAAAAAGAAGCGCTTTGAATAAGCTTTTACCTGAAAATTTGCGTTTAATATGTAGGTACATGTATAAAGCTATTCATAAAAAGACATAATATTATTGATTCATAACACCTGGAATTTTATACCTATAAAAAGTAGAAACACGTGGAATTTTATACCTATAAAAAGAAGAAACACGTGGAATTTTATACCTATAAAAAGAAGAAACACGTGAAATTTTATATCTATACAATGAAGACACACGTGGAACAAATATCTAGTCTAATCAACCTGCTACACTCCCTCCTGGATTCAAATTGTCAAAATTTTCTCCGTTTCAAATTAATTTTTGGGGTTTTATCGTTGGAATTTACGATGACATTATCAGCGCAGTTAAGCCATGGAAAGCCAAACCACTCAAATTACCAATTCTGTTTGGTCCTGTGTAAATGCAACCTAAGGCAATCTAATTAATAATACATGTCGCTTCTACTCTCCCCAGTATCATATCTACGACAAACAAGGGGAGAACCACTTTGATGCTCCATTTGAAATTTTAATCTAAGTTGAAGGTGGCAGGTTATCAAAATTTGCTCATTTAACTAGCATATATATATATATATATATATATATATATATATATATATATATATATATATATATATATATATATATATATATATATATATATATATATATATAATATATATATATATATATATATATATATATATATATATATATATATATATATATATATATATATAATAGATTTTATATGTTTAAGTACATTTAGGATACTTGTTACAAACTTAAGGTACCGAAAATATTTTTCGCCAGTAAGCAGTCGTAATATAAAAGTACATTTTTGATAGAAATAGGCACTTATAATTTGTTAGAATAGTAAAAATTAGAAATTAAAAAAAAAATTAGCTCATTCTAGTTGTTATTATAAAATATACAGGATGATGTAACATTGCAGTGTAAATATATGCAGGGAGTTCCACGAGTCTCCCCCCCCCCCCCACTCTTAACTTTTGAACGGTTTGAGATAAATTAATGAAATTTGGGGGGTACCATGTAAAGGGAAGTTTGTTTTCATGCAATCGCGAACTATGGGCAACCACCCAATTCGCCCTAGGCCACCAAACTTTAAAATTTCAAATTGGAGTGTATATTTTTGATAACATATTTGGATTCTACGGTGAAAAATAATAATAATTTTTTATTCTATCGCAATTGCATGAAAACAAACTTCCCTTTACATGGTCCGGATCCCCAAGTTTCATTAATATACATCTCAAACCGTTAAAAAGTTAAGAGGAGGGGGGGGGGGATTTCGGACTACCCTGTATAATATGTATATTCATATACACGTAGGGCACCTATAACACCTTTTCATATTCAAAAAGGTCCTGTTGACAATACCTAAAGTTTTACTCGTTCGGCATCATAGCCACTTTCAAATTTTTTAAGAAACATTTTATGTATTTAAGAGAACAATAAATTAAGCAGATTAAAAAATAGTTTACCAATTAGTGTGGCACATTGCTTTTACAACTGATTATTGTCAAATTGATTTTATTCCCCCCTTCCTTAACAATCTGTTAACATTGTTTTAATTTTTTTCATGAATAAAATTATCAAATTAGGATTATTCAATGGGCGCAGGTTGAAATTAATATTTGGCTATTTTCGAGCTACTTTCAATAAACCATCCAAATTTATATCTAGACAGACATGAAACTAAAATTTTCCCTGATGTAATTGGATTTCTGTCTTGGAATTTTTAAAATAGTAGACATCAAAAATTAGATTACATAATTAAGCTATGTGCCACACTAATTGGTAGACTATTTTAAAAATATTTAATCCAAAAAAATAGAAACCCCTAAGCCTAAAGCTAGCAAATGGAGAAATAACAACAAAGGGTTCAAATAAATATAAAGCCGTGTCCAGACTGCTGAACTGAAAAAAGAAAACAATGCGAACATCTCTCGAGAGTCTCTGCGCATGCCTAGTTTTGGATGCGCATGCGGCCTTTAGACTGCGGGCATGCGCAGAGACCCATACTTGGCTCGTTTCCTCTGTTCGCTTCAGCAGTCTGTATGAGGCTTAAGATAAAAATATTTTCTACCTTATTAAAATGACGACAGGTAAATCCAAGTAGCAAGCGTACCTATAACATAATAATAAAATCAAAATAAATATAATCTAAAATATTATATAAAATGTATAATATAATAATAAAAATATGAAATAAAGTAAAAAATCAAATCAGTTCAACAGGTTTAACCTGATAACACCTTGAATTTATTAGTAGGCCTAATAATTTAAAATGATCTTATTTAAGAATTATTAACAATGTCATTCTTTCTCTCTAGTAAGCTTGCCGAAAGCAAAACAAAAATGAAAGTTAAAGTCGAAATTTATGATTAAAAAATGAGTGGAATTCTAACTAAGTTATTCAGTAAAGCGTAAAGCTCCCCCTTCGCTATTTATTCGAGACGATATGGCGGGAATAATTAACGAGATGAAGGGAAACTTCACCCTATTTTTTTTTTATAAACGTTGTTAATCCGGCCCAAAGTACCACATATTGTAAGAATCCTCCTCTTCATTATATATATATATATATATATATATATATATATATATATATATATATATATATATATATATATATATATATATATATATATTGTGATAAATTTATACACCCATAAAATCGACAGAGTACAATATAATGCTAATTAAAAAAAAATGGGTTTATCCGGGCTTTAGAAAGATAAATAGTTATCGCTAAAACATAAAAAGAAGTATTTACTTATGAAAATATATAGTAAAATATATCTGAGTTTAGAAAACTCACTGGATTAACAATAGTTAAGAATTTCTTTACCATAGTTACAGAATTCAGAATTATTATAAATAACTTCTATAGCATTTGTTATTTAATCAAATATATTATTCTGGCGATAACTTGATACAGTTGACTGAATTTCTATGTGTGCAGTAAATTAGGTTACTATGCTGCATTGTTAGTGCAGTAAATTCTAAAACGAGAGTTATTAGTCTGTTTGTGTTTAAACATAATTCTAAATTCTCTCTCACTTAATTCTCTACTTTACCAAGATTTAAATCAGTTGCTTAATTACATTGTTCGATTTTAGCTAGTTAATTGCTTTTTTTTAACAAGAGAATGGATTAAAAAGTTTTGAAAAAGAAAAAGGAAGAAGAAGAAGGAAGAAAAAAGGATTTCTTATTTTGACTTTATTTTTTTCAATTAAAATTTTTAATCACACTTACCCAATTTAAACATTTTTAACTTATTATCCCCTCTCCTGGATCATATAGAAAATGCTACACACTGTAATGACATGAAGTGAACAGAGCCTTATGAACAATAGAGCACGTGGCCTTCACACGCGTGTTCATAATTAGCCCATTGTGGGTCCCATATAAGTTTTAACCATCTGAGCCCATTTGTTCCTTATCTACTTGCTCACATTCATATATACATTTATTTACACCTTTAACTTCATAAGTACTTATGTGATTTTTATGATATTTCAATGGTTTGTCGAAAATTGAACGCAGATAGCACCAAATTAATTCCAACCATCTACGCTTAATAATTTTTGCCTAATTGATACTTTAATTCATGTAAAAAATCAAAACAATTATGAAAGATTTAAAAAAAGAGAGATGGGATTAAATAAATTTAACAATAATAGGTTTTAAAAGCATAAAATCATAAAAGAATACGAAATAGGACGCGAGGAATAGGAAGCTATGTGCCACACTATTTAAAGTATAAATAATAAAAAAATAATTTAAAATATATACAATAATGTATTTATTCAGGTATTATTCACTATGCATGCAATAAAGGGTAGAACATCTACTTAAGGTCGAATATAACAATAATAATAATTTAAAATATATAAAATGAAGAAATGACGCATGTATTAATCACTAAACATTCATTAAAGGGTAGAACACCAAAGGTTGAATATAACGATATTAATTTAAAATATATAGAATTTAGTGATGACTCAGGTATTATTTACTAAACATTCATTAAAGGGTAGAATATAACCATAACTTTATAAATGGGTCAGTAATAACAATAACATGAAATTTAAAATACATAGAATAAAGCAATAACTTAGGTATTATACATTAACATTCATTAAAGGGTGGAACATCTAAGGTCAAAAACAACAATTATAATTTAAAATATATAGAATGTAGTTATGACTCAGGTATTATTTACTAAACATTCATTAATGGGTAGAACATCAAAGGTCGAATATAACGATAATAATTTAAAATATATAGAATGTAGTAATGACTCAGGTATTATACACTTAACATTCATTAATGCGTGGAACATCTAAGGTCAAAAACAACAATTATAATTTAAAATATATAGAATTTAGTAATGACTCAAGTATTATTTACTGAACATTCATTAAAGGACAGAATCTATATATATAAAACTAAGAGTGACAGTGACTGACTGATCAAAAATTCTCCTATTTCCCATTGACATAGAGATTTGAAATTTGGTACATAGATAGAGTGTACCATAAATAGAAAAGTGCGGCCATTTTGATTTCGATATATGGCCGTCATATTGAATTATAGCCGCCATCTTGGATTTATTCATCAGTAATTCTCTTACTTCCCATTGACATAGAGAACTGAAATTTGGTACATAGATAGAGTGTACCATAAATAGAAAAGTGCGACCATTTTGATTTCGATATATGGCCACCATATTGAATTATAGCCGCCATCTTGGATTTATTCACATTCTATTATCTCAGCTTCAAAAGGACCTAGAGATGGGAAATTTAGTACATAGACTTAAGGTAGCTAAAAAATAAAATTAAAGGTACTATCACTTCAACATGTGGCTGCAATATTAAATTACAACCGCCATCTTGGATTTAATAACTCTCTATTATCTAAGCTTCCAGTGGACCTAGAGATTTTAAATTTGGTGCATAGACTTATGGTACCTAAAGAAGAAAATTAAAGACACATTCACTTCAACATATGGCCACTGAATTGAATATAACCGCCATCTTGAATTTAATAAAACTCTATTATCTCAGCTTCTAGGGGACCTAGAGATTTGAAATTTGGTACATAGACCTATAGTAGCTCAAGAAGAAAATTAAAAGTACTTCCACTTCAACATATGGCAACCATCTTGGATTTAATCAGATAATATTATCTTAGCTTTCAGTGGATTTAAAGATCTTAAATTTGTGACATAGAGTCATTGTAACTAAAATTAATAGTAAAAAATAGAATAAATGAAAATGCTCAAAAAAATAATATAACCTACGTTTACTAAAATATGAAATTATGTAACAATAAAGATATATTAATTATATTGCTATAATTATTATTTACACACAGCGCCAACTTCTAGATGGATAAGGTGCGCGAAGCGCACCGATCCGGCTAGTATAACTATATAAGTGGGTTGATAATAACAATAATAATTTAAAATATATAGAATAAAGTAATCACTTAGGTATTGTACACTTAACATTCTTTAATGCGTGGAACATCTAAGGTTGAAAATAACAATTATAATTTAAAATATATAGAATAAAGTAATCACGTAGGTATTATACACAACATTCTTTAATGAGTGGAACATCTAAGGTTGAAAATAAAAATTATAATTTAAAATATATAGAATAAAGTAATGACTCAGTCATTATTCACTTAATGATTGTTTATATGTTTTCAAAAGACTAGAACATTAAGGTCGTTAATAACAATAATAATTTAAAATATATAGAATGAATTAAAGACCCCTAAAGTTTATAAAAGAGACAATTTATCAAAATGAAATTTTAAAAGAAATTTTAATAATAAGTTTTAAGTTACATTACTTCTAAAATGTAATTAAAAATAATAAACTTAAATTAAATTACTCACAACCATTATCAGAAATCATCAGTTCAAAGATAAAGTCGTAATTGATGAAGTTGTAAGTTATAACTAAAATTTTTCAAAAGTTACTTAATGTGATTAAAATTGCAAAGGGGGAACTTAATGAAAGCGACAATTCAATAATGAACTTTAATAAGTCTGTAATCTTTTGGAGATTAATTTATAAAATTATTCGATATTTAATGAAACTAAAGCTAATTTTAATGGCGATTTATGAATCCGTCTCATATATAATTGGATTTTCTTGAGTTATTTTTCTTGACTTAATGAAGTAAAGTTATATATTAGAAAACGTATATTTCAGTGTATTATGGAACCCCAGTAAAATACAAAGATTCCACTTAATCTAGTTTAGTTTATGTAGTATTTTATTAACTTAAAAAGTTTAGAAGACTACTTGTAAATAAGGTCCAATCACCTTCTTCATAACTGGAGAATTATAATCTAAAAAGAGTTATTATATAATCACAAAAAAAGAAAGAAAAATCTCAAAGGTCTAATTATACAAATGTAACCATGTAGTCGTCATCATTAAAAAAAAACCATGAAAAACCTTGAATAATGGATGCTTTTGGTCATTGAATCCACAAATCGAAATTTCAATATTTTTCCATGAAGTGGAGAACATCAGTATACATCTGTTTAATTGATATAGTAGATGGATCTTGAGGTGTGAAATTATGAAACATTAAACCATTTTGATTACCATTTGGTCCGCTAGGAACACTGATATCATTTTATATAACACTAGCCTTCTCCCCGCGCTCCGCGCGTGGCTCATGCTAGGTATTAGTACAAATACCTTAAGTAAACAACCACCTGTTGAACACATTTTAAACAATATGACTTAACTATGCATCACGTAGGTTTATCATTGAAGCGAGCTTAATGCAATAAATATTTAAAATTATATTCATGTTTCCTGGGATTTAGGACCGAGATTATATGGGAAAGTTAGTCTGAGTTGTCTCGGACAGACTTTTTATATCTAACTAAACTATTGAAAATAATAAAAAAGAGAAAAAAAATTTGCTTCCGAGCTTACCGAAGGTAACAGAAGCTATGTGATCGTTCTGAAGAACGAAAACATTTTAGGTGCCCGATTTCAAAAATTCCAAGACAGAAATCCGTTTCAGACATCTTGGAACATTTTTGGTTCCGTGTCTGTTTGTCGATCTGTCTTCAATTTTTGCGAACCAACATATCTTAAAAACTACACGTCCGATTTTAATGAAATTTGGATGGTAGGTCATAATTAGCTCATTGTTGGTCCCATATAAGTTTCAACCTTCTGCGCATATTTGTTTCTCTTCCACATACGCACAAACATACATTTATTTACACCTATAGCTTCAAAAGTACTTATCTGATTGAATGAAACTTTTATAGTGTGTCGAAAGTAACCCACAGATAGCCCCAGATTACTTTGAACCATCTGCGCTCTTTAACTTTTGCTAAATTGATACTAATTCGTGTAAAAATTTAAAATAATTTTGACAGATTAAAAAAAAACAGGGGAAACAATTAGACTAATTAGGCAATAATGGCTTGTAAAAGCATGAAATCAATAAAGTACGTGGATAGGATGCGAGGAAGCTATGCGCCACACCAATTGGCAGTCGATTTTAAACTTTGAGTGTCCGCCATTTTTGAATGGGAGTAAATAGAAAGCTCGGGTTTGCGGAAAATTTATTCTTTCTTTAAGACCTTTTAAAAAATGTATCACTTTATGGGTGATCCAATTTAAAATTTCAAAGTTGAATCCAATATGAAAAATGGCGGGAAAAAATGATTACCCACAAAAAAAAAAAAAAAAATAGGTTTGTCATAAATAATAAAGATACCCTCAAACCGGAACTTAATATCTCAATTATAACCGGAGATATTAAGCCGTTTCCGGACTTTTGGAACACCCTGTATATTAATCAGGAGGTATACAAATTAGAAAAAATAAATAAATTATTAATAATTAAATGCACTATGACTATGTTACTAAACATAGTCATACGCTACGTAAGCACTAAAAAAAAATTGCAAATATAACCTTTAAATATACTTTTCATCCAGAAGGGAGAAAGCATTAACTTTCCACCCTACTTTATAGGGAGGAAAGGATCCCATTACAGCCTAGTTGTGAAAATCGTGGCGGAAAGTAAAAATCGTGGTGGAAAGTAACAGTAGAGCCAACTTATTATTGTTTAAAAATCAGTGTTGCCTGTTTTGTAAGTAGTAGCAGTTTCTTTTAAACTGAATGACTCGACTGCTTAACAGTTTTTTTTTTTTTAATATTAGAGAGTTTAAATAACACGTACATTTTGATTGCCGTGATGCTTTAATTTTTATCGTCATTTTAAAATGTCTTATGACTTCATAATTGAGTTCAAACAAGACTTATACAAAAGAGGTAGGTTACGTCTAATCAGGTTATATTTATGTTTTTGATTTCTCGTATTTTAGGGTTAAACACAAATAAATTAAATGTTATTCAGTTAGTCATTTTGTAGTATTTTTAAACATTTGAATTATTATTATAGTTACATAGTTATAAGTCATTTTGTAGTATTTTTAAACATTTGAATTATTATTATAGTTACATAGTTATAGAAAGTCATTATAGAAATCAAATAAAACATAGTTGGAATTGATGAATTGCACATATAATTCATATTTTTTTTTACTACAAGATGTTATAAAACTTTTTCTATTGCTTTTAAATGTCATTTTTAAAATTAAAGGAACAAAAATTTGTAAATTTAGTTATTAATACCTAAATAAATAGATAAATCGAAATCATAGGTTTTATTTGTGTTGATTTTCTCCCTTCTAGAGGAAAAATCTTGTACGTATCACGGGAGCAAAAAGTCATAGTACCCTCGCTATAATTAACTCCCTCGGCAGCGCCTCGGGATTTGGACAGTATGGTTCCCTCGGCTACGCCTCAGGAACCAACCAAAACGCTCAGGGTGTAATGACTTTATTTCCTCCCTTGGTGCGTAAATAACTATTTAATTAAGTCCGTAGAGCTAGATATACAAGCTATTATGCTTCTAGATAATAAAATTCATTAAATTTTACTCTCGAAATTTTCGTTACTATCAATAAAATCCAAAAAACGTAAAGAAAAATCTCATCTAGTGTAAACTGATTGTAACGAAATTCTCAAAACAAAAAAGAGAAAAATTCAATTAAGGTACACTATTAGTTTCTGTCAGGTTGTATAAAAATTGCTGTAAGGATTTCGGATAGATTTATCCTTTTTTTTGGTACGTTTTAGCCGAAGTATTCAATTAAGTTTGTCACTCCTTCGCTTATCAGGATTCTTGGCTCTTAACAGTTTGATTGCTTTTCTCCTCTTTCCGCTCCTAGTTACGATAAAAAGTTTTCTTCTTTTATTTTTGTTTACAAGAAAGAAAGAAAATAAAAAAGTGGTGAAGAGAAACTTTGTTATAATTGTATTTAAAACTTTCATTATTATAAATTAGGCTTTAGTTATTTTTCTTATTAATCTCCCTCTTGTCTTTTCACCTCATTTGAACTTTCATTTGCTTTTGAATGTTTTGTTGACGGAATTTTTAATAAATGATTTTCATTTCCACAAGGGAGAGAAAAAAGTGAACTTTTCTTCCAAGTTACGAAGCCGTGGATAACTAATTCCCTGTAATTAGTTATCCACGGCTTCGTCTCAGGAACCAACATCATCGCTCAGGGTACAAGTACAACATTCTTTGTCAATTCATATTAATTTTTCCTTATCAAATTAAGTTTAAATTTTAAATTAAATTATAATTATCAATAACTACAGGAGATATACAGAGAAAAATATACCCCCGCACCGGGACTCGAACCACGGGTCCTCCTATTAATCCTCGGGTCCTCCTATTAAGTTTTCTCTGTATGTCTCCCGTAGTTATTGATAATTATAATTTGATTTAAAGTAAAAATTGAATCTTCCCGTAGTATGAATACTACCAAAAAAAAAAAATTAAAAATTTGAATTTCTAATAGATTGTACTAGGTACAGGTACGAATTGAGTACTTTATAATTATAAGCGTTAATTCTCGGTCTAGTTCTATTGCTGTGAATATTTGGCTCAGTAGATTTGTAGAATAAGATTGAAAGCTTGGATTCGGGGAATTTGTATCGGTAACGACAGAGAAAAATCATTCTCCCGTATAGCTCAGTTGGTGAGAGCACCTGTAATGGATTAATAGGAGGACCCGTGGTTTGAGTCCCGGTGCGGGGGTCTATTTTTCTCTGTATGTCTCCCTTAGTTATTGATAATAATAATTTGATTTAATGTAAAAATTTAAATTTTTCCGTACTATGAATACTACCAAAAAAAACTTAGAAATTTGAATTAAGTTTAAATTAAATGGGGGGGGGGGGGGGGCTTATAAAGCAGACTAACTACTTACTAACTGCTGACGACAATAGAATGAAAGTAGAGTTTAAACGAATATATGCTTTGTAAATTGGTTAAATTTCTGGAAAACTGCCGAGAGGGAAAAAGTAAGTTCTATTAAATTTACACATAAGACTAATACTTGAGCAAAACTTATAGACTGTGAAATACAGAGAAACGTTTAATTTATTTAAAACCTTTTTAAACGTCTTCATGAAACTGTTTCATATTCAGATTGTTGAGTTTATTTTTTTTCTTAGTATGTTATTCCTCATCATTCGTGGTTTAATTGAACCAAAAAAGAAGATAGGCATGATGAAAAATGCAGTTCGGCGCTAGAAATCGACCCTAAACTTGAGCTTTACGCTAGAATGCACAATGCACTAAGTTAACCTAAATAATTATTTTCTTCATTCAAATCTATATATAATATATATATATATACATATATATATATATATATATATATATATATATATATATATATATATATATATATATATATATATATATATATATATATATGCAATGTAATACCGTGTTTTTGCACACTGCAATAAGGCACACAATTTGTGTTAGTGAGAGACACCAAGGGATGTGCCACGCAAGCGAGACACATAGGAACTGTTCCCAACATTAGGCTATACGTCACAAAGATGTTGGCTCGGAATTACGCCATGTCCTGCATCGTTTCGTCGCGTCCGACTCATCAGGGGCCCGACGATGCCCACCAAACTCTGGACCTATACCAGATCAAGAATATCAGATATAGGTAATTGAACTAAAAAAGAAGATAATCATGATGAAAAATGCGTGTTCGGCGCTAGAAATCGAACGCTAAACTTGTGGATTACGCTAGAATGCACAATGCACTAAGTTAACCTAAATAATTATCTTCATTCAAATCTATATACACACACAAAGAATGTTGTTCTTGTACCCTGAGCGATGATGTTGGTTCCTGTGGCGAAGCCGTAGGTAACTCTCCCTGTACACTAGGGAGAAAAGTTCACTTTTCCTCTCACTTGTGGAGATGAAAATCATTTATTAAAAATTCCGTCAACAAAACATTCAAAGGCAAATGAAAGTTCAAATGAGGTGAAAAGACAGGAGGGAGATTAATAAGAAAAATAACTAAAGCCTAATTTATAATAATTCAAGTTTTAAATACAATTATAACAAAGTTTTTCTTCACCACTTTTTTATTGTTTTTTTTTCTTGTAAACAAAAATAAAAGATAAATGACTTTGACTAAATAAATATTAAGACAAAGGAATGTTAAGTCCAATGTACTTTGTGACATAATATCACACTTCTGTTTTTATAAGGGGAGTAACAGTCTAAAGAAGAACATTCCGTTCACCTTCTTTAGATTGTTACTCCCTCTGTTTTCTTTATAAGGAGAGTAGCAATCTAAAGAAGTGCCTTTGCAGTGAAGTGCATGCAATAGTTGCTTAACATTACAATATATCATTAATAAAAACAGCTGATCATCAAAAACCTATAGATGAAAACCGAGCAATTACCTTCCTATAATTACCTAATTGTTCGATCAGAAACATCGTCAGTTACTGTTTACTCAGTTAAATGTGATGTCAAAGTATATTAGACATATTTTTAGAAGTTGGTCAAACTGATTTTTTTTTCTTTCAGTATTCTTTTTAATTTTGCATGTGCAAATGAGCAGGTTTTACAATCCAAAACAGTTAATTGGGTGTCTTGAGTTTTATTTGCCATAAGCAAGTTCTACAATGTCTCAGTATAGACCGTTAATGCTGCCTCTTGAGTTGCCATGAGGAAGTTATAGATATTTTTGGTTAAAAACTGTTAATTTTGCATATTGAGTTGTATTTACTTTGAGCAAGTTCTACAATATCTCGGTAGAAACTGTTAATTCTGCATCTTAAGTAGTATTTGTTATGCGCAAGTTCTACAATATCTCGGTAGAATCTGTTAATTCTACATCTTGAGTAGTATTTGCTATGAGCAAGTTCTACAATATCTCGGTAGAAACTGTTAATACTGCATCTTGAGTAGTATTTGCTATGAGCAAGTTCTACAATATCTCGGTAGAAACTGTAAATACTGCATCTTGAGTAGTATTTGCTATGAGCAAGTTCTACAATATCTCGGTAGAAACTGTTAATTCTGCATCTTGAGTAGTATTTGCCATGAGCAAGTTCTACAATGTTTTGGTAAATACAGTTCATTTTGCATCCTGAGTTGTATTTGCCATAAGCAAGTTCTACAATATATTGGTGCAGAAACAGTGAATTCTACATCTTGAGTTGTATTTGCCATGAGCGTGTAACACAATGTATCGATGAAAACAGTTAATTCTGCATCTTGAGTTGTATTTGCCATAAGCAAGTTCCACAATTTCTTAGTGCAGAAAAAGTTAATTCTGCGTCATGAGCTGTATTTGCCAAAAGCAAGTTCTACAATATCTTAGTGCAGGAACAGTTAATTTTTCATCTTAAATTGTATTTCCCATGAGCATATTATACGATTTCTTGGTAAAAACAGTAAATTTTGCATCTTGAGTTGTATTTGCCATGCGCAAGTTCTACAATGTTTCGGTAAAAACCAATCATTTTTTACCCTAATAAAACAATTAAATACTCCTAAATTTCCAATTGACTGAAAAAAAAAGATGGTTGCCTATAACGTCTATTTAAACAGAAATATATTTGGTTCAATTCTCAGCCATATTTTAGACAAAATGTCTTATCATATAGATAAATCAGAATATCCTTCTTCATTGTGCTACTGACCGATGCACTATTCAGTCGCATCTATATTAATTAATTAATTAATTAATTAATTAATTAATTACACGGCTTTGTTCGACCTTATCATGATTGCAACTAATTAATTACCTCGATACCTCTCAGGCAAATACAATATAATCGGATTATATGACAAATTTATAATAATATTATGTTCAAGTAATATTTCTGTAAGATATTAAAGTCACTCCTTAACATTCGCGATAAAACTGCCCCATAAAACCGACGCAAATGTATAATTATTATTTAAATTTTAAATCAATTAATTTCGAGGAAAAATCCCTGGAGAGAAGCAGATGTAGTCCAAAAAGAGTCTTAAGCCACAATATGCCAGTTGGAATAGCTGTCTGGCCAAGACAAATTCCACCAGAGAAAATTCATCCGTCCACACTAAAACTGGCAAAAGTCAGTCGTGGTGTACTTGTTGCTACTGCTGTCATTTTGTTAGTATTACAAAAATTATGGGATAAACGTGTGGACGTGATTCAAACTATACCAAATAGCACTCCCAAGTGCTATGGCGACATCTACCTCGACATGTGCAATTTTTCCATGCTTGGTATAAACGCGCCATTTGCCATGCCAAACCCAACTATTGTTGGTCCTGATCAAATGAAACCAGATGGTAAGGAGGTGTATGGGGACGTGTGATCGTGCCATCTGGCAACATTGCACTCGTTCAAGTGGCAAGGACGCTTATGTAGTTATTTTGTTTCTTTTATTTGTTAAATATTATTATTTCTTTCCTCCTTATTATCTTAACTCCTATTTGTTAAATCGTACCAGAATCAGTTCTTTTTTATTTCTCCGTTAGTTGCACATTGACATTCGTCTAGATAAGTCAGTCGTTATTTGAGCGACAGACCGACAGACAAACTGATGTCTGAAATGGATTTCTGTCTTGGAATTTTTGAAATCCAAGAAGTTAAAAGGGTTCGTTCTTCAGAACGATCACATAGCTTCTGTTACCTTCAGACAAGCTCGGAAGGAAAACGGAGAATCAATTAAATAAATAAGACAATAATGGCTTGTAGAAGCATAAAATCAATAAAGTAGGTGATACGAAAAGTAAGTAGAAGAATTAAGTAGGATACGAAGAGCTATGTTCCACACTAATTGGCAGTCTATTTTGATTCATTGTCAAAGAAAGACTATGTTTTTTTGTTGTTGTTGTTGGTTTGATAAAAATAAAAAGAGGGACACGCAAAAAATATTTTTGAACGATATATGGCACCAAGATGAATTGGCACAAATATATATATATATATATATATATATATATATATATATATATATATATATATATATATATATATATATATATATATATATATATATATATATATATATATATATATATAATTATAAACAAGATGAATTGGCACAAATATATATATATATATATATATATATATATATATATATATATATATATATATATATATATATATATATATATATCGAGAGAGAGAGAGAGAGAGAGAGAGAGTTATATACATTATATACCTCTCAACTCTCTGAAGATTAAAACCCGCTATTAATGTAGTTATTAAGACTTTAATAATTAGTTTCAAGGGAATAATAACAATTATTGGATACAACATTATATTAAAACCCTTACAAAACTTTTTACAATAAATAATAATATTTAGCATTCAGTGAAAGAAAATTTAATGTTTTTTACTTTTTATTAGTATTATAAATAAAAGATATTTAGATGGGATTCGAAATGGAAAAACTAAAGAGGAGAGGGCACTAAGTGATACGAAGAAACATGAAAATAAAAATTTAGACTCGGATTAGTGCAAATAGACCCCAAGGGAAACATTCTTACACCAATTCTACTCTCGCTGTACAGACATAAATCGTAAAACAAAATGACAGCTTTTTTATTACATGACTATAAAAGCGTTTGGTCCTAGATAAGACCAACAGATATCAAATATCATTATTTGTGTTTTGTAACCCTCTTCTATCAGGCCATTATCCATGTTATAGAACAATTTATTGCAAGTGTTTGATAATAAAAAATAACTTTATTATATTACTTGTGCTTAAATACCGCTATTACTGCTGATGATAGATTAATATAAAAGTTATCTTAATAAATTTCAAGTTATTAGCCATGGTTAAAATAAAATTCAAAGCAAGGAAACGAGCACTTTAAAAGCAAATAACTCCAATTGAGAGGCAAGTTATGAATTAGTCATATTTGAGTAACTCACGGCAAGGAAATGAGTACTTAACAGCTAATTATAACTCTATTGGATTGTGAGTTATGAAATAACCACGTATTATGGGAAACACACAGCAAGGAAATGAGTAATTAACAGCTAATTATAACTCTATTGGATTTTGAGTTATGAATTAACCATGTATTATAGGTAACACACAGCAAGGAAATTGTTATTTTGTAGTCCCGTAACGAGTTGTGAGTTATAAATTAATCGGTATTTCTTTAGATAGTTACTCCCCTATGATTTTTTAGAATATAAACGACTTTGACTAAATAACTATTAAGACAATGGGATGTTAGGTCCAATTTACTTTGGAACAAAGGAATATCAAACTACTGTTTTTATAAGGGGAGTAACAATCTAACAAAAATGCCAATTAATCTTTTTTGGGAAACTTAGGTGCTTCCACCACATAGTCCTTTTTTAAGTTAAAGATTCTTGTTATGCATCTAATAATACTGGAGTCAATTATGATGCAATAAAAAGAACCAATCAACATAAAGCATAGTTTCGATTAGTTAATAAGATTTGCCAATTTGGAAATAGTATACTGAGACATTTTTTATATTTAAATAAAATAAACAATCGTTTTCGTACTTTCATTTCAGACAAAAACCAATCCGGGGACAAAAACGAACAATCAAAAAATAAGAAAGTATATTAAAATATACAAGAAGATGCAAATAATATAAATTAGCTTCTTCAATTTATAATGTTGCTTCAATATTTATAAATGTACAAGTTTAAAAATATTCTTCCAATTAGTGTGGCACAAGTCCTATTTCGTATTCTTAAATGATATTATGCTTTTGCAACCAATTATTTTTACATTTATTTAATTTCCCCACGTTTTTAGGGTCCGTAGGCAAAACCAAGGACCCTTATATTTTCCTGCGTGTGTCTGTCCGTCCGTCCTGTCGCCTGCTCTCATGGCTACACTTTTCGTCCGATCACTTTGAAATTTGGCATGGATGTGTCTTGTACCTGCCCACATATTTTAAAAATATAGCGACTTAAAAAAAAAAAAAAATAGGGTAAAAAAACTTAAGGGTTAAATTTTTTTATTTTTTTTGACACCGTAAGGGGTATCATATGAAAGGGTACGTCGAGCTGATTACAAAAATATATAACTCTTAGGTTATAACTTTGATAGGGCGAGCGTAGGCAAGTTTGAAGTGGGTGTGAAACGTGTTCCCTCCCTCTATCTCGCTTATGTGAAGTGCAAAAAATCTGAAAAAATTCCTGAACATTCTTCGACCAAAAGTATAGATACCACTTTTTGGAAATTTCAAAACAAATATTATTTTATATTTTATTGACAAAATACGTTTTTTATAACTTTGGTCTTTTCGATGTATTTATATGGTTGTAGTCCGGTTCTGTGGCAAAAAAATATTTTATCAGAAGTTTGTTTATGTGTTTTGAGAATATCAGACTCATAGGATAGTTCAAAGTAAGCTTTTTAGCATTTTAAAAAACACCATCAATAGGGTACTACTTAAACTATACAGTGTGGCCTACGGACCCTCGCTGTGTGCTGACTAGCACACACTTGACCTGTTTTTTAAATTAAAATATCAATTTAGCAAAATTTAAAGTTGAAATTAATCTGGTGCCCTCTGCGAGCTACTTTCGATAAACCATCCGAATTTTATTAAAATGTACTCTTGGAGATATAAGTGTAAAAATAAATGTTTGTTTGTGCACCATGTAAAAAAGAAAATAATTAATAGACGCAGAAGTTATGTGCGCATGTGGAAGAGAAACAAATATGCGCAGAAGGTTGAAACTTATATGGGACCAACAATGGGCTAATTATGACCTACCATACAAATTTCATTAAAATCGGACGAGTAGTTTTTAATATAAATATGTTGGTTCTCAAAAATTGAGCGTCAGACCGACAGACGACTGAAATGGATTTCGTGTCTTGGAATCTATGAAATCCGGATCTCTTTGAATTATTATTATTTTTTTTTTTTTTCATTCTTCAGAACGAACATATAGGTTTCCATTACCTTCGGTGAGCTCGGAAGAAAAAATATATAAATATTAAATTACCAAGGATTTTATAAACTTTATAAAAAAAAAGAATAAATTAAAAATAAAAAAAAAAACTGAAATTAAATTTTATCAAATAGATTTTTCAAAGAATTAATTCCAGGAATGATATTTCTTATCTCACTATAAAAATACTCAGAAGTTAATAACACTTGCTTGTTTCCCCGTCCCCCTTTATTTTAAATATTCCCCTTGAGTAAAATTTTTAAAAATATCTTAATTTAACATTGCAACACAGATGGTCCTGATAAAATTATAAAAATTATTAGATTCAATAAAAAAAAACAAAAAAAAACAAACTTAACTATGATTTAAAATTTAAATATATAAGATTATGTTTAGAAATAATTTAATTCATTGACTATGAATATAATTCTTTTTAAATATGTAAATGTTATCTAAACATATATATAAAAAAAAATGAAGAAATTTAGTATTAGTAAAAATTAAAAGATTACGGAACTGGGAGGAGACCAGAAGTGACTTTCAATTGGCCTGTCTATGAACATCACTGACAAAATAAAAACATCTTTTAAGCCTTCTCCAGACTGCCGAACCGAATAGAGGAAACTAACAGAATATTGGTCTCTGCGCAAGTTCACTGTAAGATGCGCATGCGTACTTTAGACTAGACATGCGCAAATGGGGCAGAATAAACAACAGTATTGGTATTTGCGCATGCTCAGTCTAAAATGCGCTTGCGCAGATACTAATTCTTGCTCGTGTCCTCTGTTCGGTTCGGCCGTCTGTACGAGATTGATACTGTTAAATATTTTAGGAGCAGTAAATGAAAGACAAAAGAGGAGAATGAAGAAAAAATAAAGAATAAAAACGAACAACGATTCAAAGTGATTGGTACGTCTAAAGATAACGCTACATAATGGATATGTGAAGATAATCCAATAGAGAAAACCCGGGTGGCAAAAAACTGAAAAGGAATACCAGAGAAAATATTTTTCTATGATATTAAATATAAAGGATGACTTCAAAAAGATAAGAATTGTATGAAGAGGAAAAAGGTCGAACGTCCTTCAAAGGATATAGAGTCCAGGACTTACTAAGTACAGAGGTCATTCAAAAACAACATAGAAACATTGTTAAAATAACATTTAAAGGGATACGTTCAAACAAATATTAGGTACATAAAAAAAATAAAGTACATAAGATACAACTCAAAAACATATTTAGGATATTATAACATTTTTAAAAATGATAATAAAACACCATAAACTATATGGTAGAATAACAACACTTATAAGCAATATTTTTTATGATATCTTTTAACTAGAACTCTAGACTGGGGACGATCTATTGGCTGGATACGGTAAGACGGTTTCCTTCGGCCCGATGAAAAACGTTAACAAATAAGCCTAAACAATGCAAAGTTTTAAGTTCTCCATAATCAAATGCCATTTACATTTTTTGGCCAAATTGGCTGTGGTTCATGAGCTTATTATCCATATTCCCTACCATTGAGAAGTTCAATAGTTAAATGTTGCTTAATTCATCCGGTCCGCTATGGACCATTTTATCCAGATCTAGCTCTTCAACCAAAAAGATTAGAGATCCCTGGTTTCCTCCATTGTTCTCTAGTCAATCATTTTTTTACAACTGGGAATAAAATAATTTATTTTTATTAATTTCCCATTTTTTACTACGTTTTTATTAGCTGCTTTCTTGTTTGTTTGTTTGTCCGGTACAAATCTGGCAATCGATTTCTAACTAACTTCCCGAATAGCTAGACATTTGAAACTTTTAGCATAGCTCAGAACACGATGACAATGCATTATTTTAATACTTTTAGCCATCTTTCAGCAGAATTTAATTGGTTTTCAGCAAATTTTGCTGTACGGAAAGTTAGTTCGGAAAAAATCCGCAAGTTATTTTATTTGTTTTGCCATGTCCCATATTTACGCAATCTTCATTTTGACGGGTCTCAAATTTGTGATAGATAAACATTGAATGACAGCAAAACAGGAAATATACATTATATTATATATCGAATATATTATTTCAAATATATCGATAGCACGGTTTAGATTTGGTGTTGGGGAGATCCGTTGTACAAAGATTTGTCCTTTTATAGGTTTAAGATCAGCTCTCTAGATGGTTGTCATTTATGTGAAGTAAATACATTCGGAACTTTTTTTTTTTTCAATACCATTATATATTATATAACAATAAAAATTATATTATCAACATAACATACGATTCAACAGAAAATTTAAAAACGTGGTATATAAAAATTCTTTTTATCTTGAAATTATTTATCTTTTGTTTTTTAGCCAATCATTTTAAACCTGTAAAACAATTTTTTTAATTTTTTTTTTTTTTTTTTAATAATATTCCTATTCCAAAAATCTATTGTTTTCTTGTCAATCATTTTGTTACCTGTGAAATAAATTATTTATTTTTATTAATTCCCTATCTCTTTAATCTATTGTTCTTTAGCCAATCATTTTAAACCTGTAAAACAAATGATTTTTTTTTTTTTTTTTTATTAACATACCTATTTCTTAAATCTTTTGTTCTCTTGTGAATTATTTTGATATCTGTGAAAAGAATTAGTGATTTTTCTTTATTCCCTATTTGTTCAATATTTTGTTCTTTTGTCATTAATTTTGACATCTATGGAGAGAATTATTCATCTTTCTTTATTCCCTATTTGTTTTATCAGTTGTTCTCTTGACAATCATTTTGAGAACTGTGAAGAAAATTATTAATTTCCTATGTGTTAAATCTATTATTATCAAAGTCAATCATTTTACACCAGTGATAAAACTTATTGTATTATTAGCTATTTGTTTAATCTATTATTCTAGAATTCTCTGCCAGAACCACCTCACAAGGGTTTGCCTTGTGAGTTGGTTTGTGAGGTGGTTGTGAGTGGCCCGTTGGCGTTTGTATCCACAGAGGATCCCAACAATTTTATTTTTAATACATTTACTATTAAAATTAATGTTCATTCACTTCATCCGGCTCACTATGGACCATCTTCTCCAGATCCGGCTCTTCAACCAAATAGATTGAAGACGCCTGAACTAGAACAGCATGCTAATATTTATACAATAAAAATATGAAAATATATAAAACAACCGAATTCAAACGGGACATTAAATACATGGTTAGAAATAAAATTAAATAAAACGTGGTAATATTGTGAGAGGATATAAAAGAAAAAAAAGAAATACCACAAAAAAAATTGACAAAAACAATATCTCACGAGATCCTGCGTCCTGCATGAACGTGAAATACAATACAATCTTAATAATAAACCAAAAAACCCTTTCTGACAACTATGAAAAACTGGGAAATAATTTTCAATTTTTGTTTGTTGTGAGTGTTTAAAACATGGTAAAATAAAGCAAGGAAAATGCTGAAAAGCTTTTAGAGAGAGGGAAACCGACAAGGGGATTCCGAGTAGGAAATATTACGTCTGACCACTGGAAATTGATCTTTTCCCGCGCGATGAGGGAAAAACCCGGGTTTTTAAAAAATGTAAATAATACAAACACAAAATAAAATGAAGAAGCAAAAAACAGGAAAAATACATGGGAACAAGAATGTCGCAGATCCCCTTCAAAATGATTCATATTTCATTGTAAATATTGTATGCATTTTGTTTAAACATATTTCTTCTATTTTATAAATTTAAAAATAATTTTTGTTGTTTTAAGTTTAAAATATTTGGGACTTAATTTTCTTTAGATTGAGTAAACTTATTAACCATCTACTATATTACATTTGAAAAAATGTTATCAAAAATTTAAATATAAACCGATAATGCAGTTCTTTTAAATTAAACAAAGAACCTTTTTGCTAATTAAAATATATTGATTTGAAACTGAGCAATAAATAAAAGCAAAATTACCGGCCATACATTATTTCTCTTCTTTTAGTCTGTCTAGCCAAAGCTGTTTTTTTAATCAATTTAAATTAATGTATTTCAACCTTATTGTGCTATGCAATATTAACTGTTATTGTTCTTTGACGGTTTAGCTGATCAAGAATTTAACTCATTGAATTAAGTGTGATTAAGTCCTACAAAATAGGGAGTAAATGCAGAGTTAACACTCATATTGAGCTGTTGAATAAAGAGCCCATTCATTATTTCCTACGTTCATTTATTAAAATTAGTGAAGCAGTATATTTTTTTTTCCATTGTGATATTTTTCTAGAGGGGTTTTCCTTGGATTTTCCAAGCGAAGCTTTGTAATATTGTCCCCTCAGTACATCATATTTATATATCAACATATATATCTCTACTTCTCTCTTCCTACTAAATTTATTTAGCACAGCACATTTCCTTGTTTTTCTCATATTTTCTTTTTAATTAGAATTTACGAGCCGCTGAAAAAAACCCCATTTTCCTCATATACATACTTTTTGAAAAAGGAAAATAATTTTTTTTAAAACACTCTTTATAACTTCATTATATTTAGGATTATATATATATACACACACATATATATATATATATATATATATATATATATATATATATATATATATATATATATATAAAATTATATATAATTATATATTCTTAAATATAATCTTAAATGTAAATCTTCACATTTACTTGAATTTTTTTGTTTTTAATCTCAATAAATTAGATATAAATTAGATATTTTCAATCTAACTGATCAAGTATTACTAATGTAACTGAATGTATCAGTTCTACAGTTCAACATGTTTTGAGGTGATTAGGTACAAGAGGTTTGTCCTCCCTACTACAACTTCTGTACTGGACAAATTATGCCTAAAGTTTTGAAATAATCATGAAGTATGAAGTGTGAGGGGGTCATCATGTGTTGAAATAAAAATTTCAATTATTCAAATTTTTATTTCAACAATTCATGATGACCCCTCACTAACGCTTTATATCTAAACTTAAATCATGCCTAGTTTCTTTTGAAGGGCCACTTGAAGGATTACTACTTAAACAAACCGTCAAATATTCAAGAGTTTAAATGAAATATCCAAAAAGAAATTACAAATTTGGAGCAGAAAACGTTGAGTTACTTACTTTTTTAAGATCGCATACCTTTGCTCATAAAAACACTTATTGCTCCAAAAGTATAAAAGCTAAAATAATTTTTTTTTAGTTTCGTTGTAAAGCTGACTAAATTTCTTACAAGAAAAGTATAATATTAATTTACATGCCTTCAAATTAGATGACAAAAAATGTATACACATTTTATCTTCAAGTTTAAAAACTATTTTAAAAAAATTAAAAAAAAGATTTTTTTTTTCAAGTTTTATAAGAGTTTTTGGGGGGTAGCCCCCCAAATTTTGAGCTAAAATTCATTTCTCAAAGTCTCCTCGGGATTTTGTTTTTTCGAACAAGTAAGCCAAATTTCGTCACAAACCATGCAGTTTAGGTTCCAGACGTCTGCACAGAAAGAAATTTTTTAAAAACCACTTTTTTAGAATCATGGGACCTTAAAACATGTAAATCCATCAAAATCATAAAATAGAATTCTTGCACAATCACAATACTTTCTCTTTATATGAGAAAGTAAAAATTTAATTATAATTATCAATAACTACAGGAGACATACAAAGAAAATTGACCCCCGCAATCAGACTTGAACCACGGGTCCTCCTATTAATCCGTTACAGGTCCTCTTACCAACTGAGCTATACGGGAGAATGATTTTCCTCTGTCGTTACCGATACAAATTCCCCGAATCAAAAAGTTGATTAACCAGATTGATTAACCAAGTTGACCAATCCTCTGACATATGAATTATTTGCATGTTCGCTTCATTGTAGTTCAACTTCATACATAAGTATTCTTCAATTTATTATTACGAGGAGATAAGGAAAGCGGATATACGAGTACAGCACATATTCTCTTTCAACCCTATAGAAGTAGGGTTGAAAGAGGATTACATAGAAGTGATCAAGAATATTATGTGATAATGGAAGGGCATTCATTGACTTAGACTTAGAGAAGAATGGGAGAGAATTCAACGTAAGTCGGTTAGACAAGCTTGCCCAATGTCAGCCATCTTATTTAATTTTGTTCTACAATCTAGAAGAAGCATTCACAGAGCTCGAGTAGGATGAACTGGGGCTGACAATGGCGCTTTGCGGGTGACATTTTTTTGCACTGGATGAAGTAGAATTTAAGCAGATGCTAGCTCAGATAGTAAATGTATGTCAAAAATATGGTTTTACAGGTGCTTCTTTAGATTGTTACTCTCCTATATTATTTTTAGAATATAAATGACTGACTAAATAACTATTAAGACAAAGGGATGTTACGTCCAATGTACTTTGGGACAAAGGAATATCACACTTTTGTTTTTATAAGCGGAGTAACAGTCTAAAGAATAATATTTTGAAAAGCTATTATTATTATAATTTATTAATAATGAGCAGTTAAGCCTGTGGCAACGTGTTTAATTTTATATTTAGAAAAAAAGTAAGATTGTGTGAATTACTTTTGATATCTAGATAAATTATTATATCTATTTAAAGACCAAACATTTATTTTCATTGGAATAAACGTGTGGTTGCCTTAGCTTTGCAATAACAAATCATTTCAAGGTGAGTCGTCGCCGACACTATTTAATTGTGTAAATGATCATTCTTTTAAGAAATAATGAAATATTAAATCAAGAAAAATATGGGTATTCACTGCAGTGGATATATAGTAGATTCATTTGTGCACTCTGGGTTTATTCTTATCTGAATTTCTCCGTATTTCATTAATAATAATAATCTATAATCTATAGACAATTGACACTGAAAAATCATTAGTAAAAAAACATTTAGTCCACAAGATAGCGTGCAAAAAAGTGTCTGACTGACATCAAGCTAGAATTTTGTATAAAAGTCAATCTTTTAGCGCCTTTTAAGAATATGTGGTTGGCTAAGTTCGTCTGCGGAATATAGCTTGGCAATAGGCGTTTGAAAAAAACAAACTGGTGGAGAGCGGCCATGTGTCACCAATTATGGTGGACAATGTGATTTTCATGATCCTGAGTACAGAATTAGTTAGTAGACCAAAAATCAAGTCGATGTTATTTTCACACTTGATAGGTTAGTTATTCAAATATTACTAAAAACCAATGTGGTCACCTGTCAAGGGACAAACTAAAATCAACTTGATTTTCGGTTTACTAACTAATTCTGTAATCAGGATCATGAAAATCACATTGTCCACCATAATTAGTGAGACATTGCCGCTCTCGACCGGTTTTTTTTTTAAAATGCCTATTGTTATCTCCCGCAAAAGAACTTAGCCTTGCCAACCACATATTCTTAAAAGGCGCTAAAAGATTGACTTGTATACACAATTCTAGCTTGATGTTAGTCAGACACTTTTTTGCACGCTATATCCTGGACTATTGGTTTTACATTTAGTTAACTAATGTTATGCCAACATGTTAACCCTTATCTAGTAAAGTAAGGCTACACCCGGTCACGGGTTGTTAGTTTTATCAAATTTCCCGCATTCTTAATGATTTAGTGGTATCAGAAAGATAATTAATTTGTCATCAAGTATCCCGGCATCTGTTTCCACTTTAATTAATTGAAAATTAAATTAGTTTCAAATTTAAATCATATTCCAGGAAAAATTCAATTAATTTTTATTTATTATTAAATTAACACAAAAATGTATAATGTCAGTGAAAAACACATATTATTTATAACTTCATGATCCGCAGAATAAATATTTTTATTTTGTAAAGTAAACTAAAGATAGTGGATATACACTAAATTAGAGACTATTATTAAATATACTTCAAAATAAATACTTTCTACGTTTAAATCAAAATACTAATTATTATTTCTCCCTGATCAATAAACCATTATTAATTAAATTTAATTTTACCCAATTTTGGTTTGGCTAAAGAGTAGAGACAGAAACTTTTTGATTGGGAACTGATTAATTTATTTATGTTTTATATATTAGCTTAACTGTGGTGGAAAAGAGTGAGTTTGGTTGAAGGCAACAAATAAGTGTGTGCGCATGTTCGAACTGCATTGTTTACATCTAAATAAATCCTAACCCTTACATTCTTCCGCTGGTCACTCTCTTTGCTGTTTATACCGCTTTATTGTGACACCGCTAAGTTATTTACCGCAACCGCAACCACTTAAGATCATCAGAACAGAGCAGGAGATACTGATACACGGAGAGAAACATTAGAAAATAGAAAACTGCACTCGTCCGCAGGATTTACACCATCTCATGCTGCCTCATACCACTTCCGCTGTGAACCCGCCTTAGTAAACTTCTAACCACGTAACAACCATCTCACCTTATTTAATAGTTTTCTTAAGGTTCTAATGATCTTTTTGTAGAACTCCATAATAAGGTTTAAAGAATAGTTCTACCAAGGTTTTTTTAAAAAAGCAATATATTTCAGAAGTTACTCCATCATCAGGCTCAAAAACAAAAACTACATAACTAGATTGCGCTAAAATATAAAATTTGAATTATAAATAACATGTAATATCTCTATAAAAATCACAATAAAAATCACAATAAACACAGTACACAAGTATAGGTTAAGGTATGATAAGGTAAGGTTCATGAGGAGGTTATATCAAGAGGTTAGGTTACTCCAATGTTGTCTTTCATCTGTTGAAACTGCTTAAAAAGTGGGGAGTTGGAGACTTCTATCTGTTCATTTAATGTAGTAACTGCTGGGTTGTGGGCTGACAGATATATTTCTAAGGCCTCAAGCTGATTTAGCCTGAGACTCTTTTCTTCTTTATGGAGAAGAGATGCATCATCTAGATTAAAATTGTGGTTGAGGTCAGTAAGATGCTTAGCAAATGCTGAATCTCTCTTATATCTGTTAAGTGTAGACTCTTTCTGATTCTTGGTTCTTTTAATTAATTCAAGTTTATTCTGTAGGGTAACTCTTCTAGAAGAGTTATTATTATTTTCACCACCTTTTTCTCTAATGTTTTTATGTTAATTATATATTTAAAAAACCTATACAGTTCACTCATTTTGTGCAACCCGCCTTGGTTGAGGTTCCCAGGCTTTAAAACTGAGCCAGTTCCTCTCCAGGAACTAAAGGGGATTATAAATTCGTGAAAATTTCAAAATCGAATTTTAGCATCATCAAAATATATTAAAAATATACTAAGTATATAAGTTTCAGCTACACATTGACTTAAATTGTTTCACGTTCACATGTATGTCGTATATAGGGTGTTTCACCATAACAAGGACACAGAGCTGGTTGTAATTCTAATTTGTTATTTTAAAAAAAATATATATATAAATAATAAAACATGTCCTATCGGCCTTCGTTTTCGATATATTTTGAAAGCGAAGGTCCAAAGAACATATGTTAAATAACTTGGAGTGGAATTCTTCACAGTATTTATGGCTCGGTAAAATCCCAAGGAGAATGAGCATCAACAAGCAATGATACCAACAGCTCTATGAGGACTCTAGCATCGTCTCAATTTTGAAATGCTCAAGACTAAGATGAGCTGGCCACATAGAAAGAATAGATGAAGAAAGGGAGGCAAAAAATATCTTCCGATAAAGGCCCCAGGAAAGACGAATCATGGGACGGCTTACAAAAAGATGGATTGACGATGTAAAAAATGATCTGAGAAGCCTGAAGGTGCTGAATTGGCGCCGAAAAGCCTTGGACCATGATGAATGGAGAGAAATTGTGAAAGAGGCCAAGACTCTGCAAGTGTTGTAGTGGAACGGAGTAAGTAAGTATCATTATTAAAAAGTTTAATTACTAAAAACTTTGGAGAAATAAATTGCAAAAATTACATAAATGCTCTTAACTGTTTACTTAAGATATTTTTTTTTCTTATATTTATGTTTTTCTTTGTTTTTTCTTGGTCAGCTATATATAAAAGGATGGTTAAAGCGAGGTTAGAGAAGAGTAAAGTTTGAGGTAAATGGAAGGGGGGAGGGGTTAAAGTTAGTTTGAAAGTTAAACAAGAAATTGGCCCCGGGAGATAAGAAAATTACACTAAAGTTTTGAAATATTACGGCTTTCTGACAGGCTTTTCCCTTAGACCAACATATAATTTTCTAGCTATAAATATAACTGCAGAGTTTGTTATTACATTAGTTTAAATTAAAATTGAAATTTAAATAGGATGAGCAATGATGTCAGTTTATATAATTATATTTTGCTATATAGTACATACAGAAGTCGAGTATCCAATTCCATTTCCGTTTCATTCCAAAATTCATCACAACACCATATGTGCCGTCCGGGTTATATTTTCTTCTGTTTCTGTGATGTTTTAAGGATTTAGGCAGACTGTTTATCGGCTAATCTAGTAAGCCGGCCAAGCGCGGTTGAAGGGGCTACCTTCACGTCCGTACCCACCCGTCAGGAGGGTGGTGCTTCAGGCTAGATGTTCACGTGGCCTACTCCTTGAGACGAACTTCGGTCCCATCACGTGCACATGCCTAGGAATATATCGCTTGTATCAGCAACTGATTGTGATTCATTAGTAACATATGGTGTAAATCATTACTAACTAATTGTCAGTAGGTAATGGTACTAATCGTGATGAACTATCTTGAGAATATAGGTATTCTTCTTCTTCTTCAAAGGCACTACGGATCCACTGGTCCCTCCAGGCAGCCATCTCAAAATTAAACCAAAGTTCTGCCTTACCGGATGTCCTCTTCTACTCTATCCGACCACCGAGCTCTAGGTCTCCCTCGGCAGAACGGCTCTAAGACTCGGTGGGCTAAGTGGTCTTTTTCCTTCCTGTTAACGTGGCCGCACCACTGCAGTCGCTGGATCCTTATAAAGCTTGAAAGGGAGTTCACCTCTGTCACTGCAAATTTCGTACCGGTCCATATATCCGGCGCAGAACTTTACTTTCGAACCTGTCTAAGAGTTCGGCTGTTCCTTGCTTAAGGAACCATGTCTCGGAATGACTCTAATCGTGAGTAGATAGTAAAGTAATAACTCTCTTGAACATAGCTATTAGTAGCTCCAGATTTGATTTATTGGTATTTCCTCATACCATCGTGTCCGCCACTTCCCCTTGTGCATCTCATACCAAACCATATATCCGGCGTTGAACCTTACGTTCAAACCTGTCCAAGAGTTCGGCTATTCTTTAGTAAAGGACCCACACGTCTTGTAATGACTCTGTGACTAGAACTTGAGAATAGCTATTGGTAGCTTAAGATGTTATTTATTTACAACTGATAATGACTTATTAGTAGCTCATGATGTGATCATTAGAAACAAGTTAGCACCATTATTATCGTGACCAAAACTTGCTTAAGAATAGTTTTTGCTCATGTTGTGGCAAAGAATAATTACTACCGTGAGTTTGAAACGTCAGGTTTCACAATATCAAAGCCAGCTTTTTCATCTGGGAAATCTTGGAATATTCAGAAGTCATGCGTAAAAGCAAAACAATGATAACAATTTACTGGAGAAGAACTAACATGAAATTTGACTAAAATCAGATACACAAGTTGGATAAAGTTAACTTTTTGTCTTCGTTCTTGAAGAGTAGAGCAATTACAGTTGTGTCTGTTCTTATATAGTTAAGTAAGAGTGAGCAGGCTCCAAGCAAAACCTTCTTCTACTTCTCAGTTCTAATCTTAGAGGAAATGATCAGCAACAACTAACAAATCCTTTAGTCTAAAAAGCCTCCAGGATAATTCCAATCCAATCCACAACTAAAACAAATACCCTTGTATTTTGTTTTTAGTATTAGTTGAGTTCTTGATAATAAACAATAAAATTTAATATGTAGATAAAAAGATAAAGATTAAAGTTAACAAGTATATATTTCTATCAAATATATTTGTATGTAAAGAAAATAAATTGCAATAAAACATTATTTAAAAAGTTTGACTCAATGCCGCGAGCTAAACTCTTCTAGTTATTTGTAAACTAAATTGTAGGGTTAAATCCAAGTAGAGGTGAGAAGAGTTTAAGACCCAAATTTCTTAGTAATATTCAGGAATTGAACTAAAAACTGAATCAGATGCAGTATCTAATCTATTTTCTGAAAGTTGACTAATTGAGTAAATGACATCCTTAAAATGCATTGCTTATCCCTATTATATAGAGTATAATATTAATCTTTAGAGCAAATGACATCCTTAAAATGCATTGCTTATCCTTATTATATAGAGTATAATATTAATCTTTAGAGCAAATGACATCCTTAAAATGCATTGCTTATCCCTATTATATAGAGTATAATATTAATCTTTAGAGCAAATGACATCCTTAAAATACATTGCTTATCCCTATTATACAATATACAACACTAATAGAGTATAAACGAAAAGATTGAAGGCGTTGTTTGGAATAAAAGTCCGTGTTGTTAACTTCTTTTTTTTAATTTATTTCAAAGCTTTCTTCCCAGGGAACCTGATCTTCATCAGTGATTCGAAGAATGATAGATAGATTTTAAATTATATGAATACTATAAATTTAGAGAAATTAACAATAAAAGTCTTACCTAATAATGTGTGTAATCATTTTAATTTGTTTTTAGCTGTTATTAAATATTTTTGTAAAGAATTTTTATATTTTTTTATAATTGACATACCTAATCAAAAATTTTGAATTATATATTTTTATTTTTATTATATATATAATATTTGTGTAAATGTTGCTTAATTTATTGGTGTCCTGTTTCAAGTTTATGTTGTTTGTATTTTATTTTATGTATAGTATTTTCAGTGTGAGTCGTTTTTGGTAGTGTTTTTCAGTGTGTAAAATATTATATTTATCTGTGTCTAATTTGTGTGCGTGTTCTATAAGTAAATTAAACCTCAAAATGCATTGCTTATACCCCTATTTAATAACACTAATAGAGCATAATATCAATCTTTAGAGTAAATTAAACCTCAAAATGCATTGCATATTCCTATTTAATAACACTAATAGAGCATAATATCAATCTTTAGAGTAAATTAAACCTCCAAATACATTGCTTATTCCTATTTAATAACACTAATAGAGCATAATATCAATCTTTAGAGTAAATTAAACCTCAAAATGCATAGCTTATTCCTATTTAATAACACTAATAGAGCATAATATCAATCTTTAGAGTAAATTAAACCTCAAAATACATTGGTTATTCCTATTTAATAACACTAATAGAGCATAATATCAATCTTTAGACTAAATGACATCCTAAATATACATTGCTTATCTCTATTATTATATAACACTAATAGAATAGAGTATAATATTAATGTTTAAAGTAAATGACATCCTAAAAATACATTGCTTTTCTCTATTATTATATAACACTAATAGAGTATAATATTAATGTTTAAAGTAAATGACATCCTAAAAATACATTGCTTATCACTTATCTCTATTATTATATAACACTAATAGAGTATAATATTAATGTTTAAAGTAAATGACATCCTAAAAATACATTGCTTATCTCTATTATTATATAACACTAATAGAGTATAATATTAATGTTTAAAGTAAATGACAATCTTAAAACACATTACTTATCCTTAGAAACCATTACTTATGGTTAAAAGGAAAAAGTGCTTTTACTTACTTTAGTGTTCTCTATATTTCCTCTAAAGTAGATTTAGTACTTTTCGTTGTTTCCTCGAAGTGAGGACTATTAGTTTAGTTATTTTCTCGTGGTTTAGGCACCTCCTTCCTTTCTATTTTTATTTTCTTTTTTTTATTTCTTTTCAAACTTTATCCTTATTCCCTTACTTGAGGAAAGTGTGAAAAGACTTTTTTTGTTCAAAGGAACTGTCTTTTTACTTTTCTAATGTCAGTATTTGAGTCGTTTCTTAAGATCTACTTCAGATCTTCTCTTGGTTCGTTTATTTCAGTATCAATTCTTTCTTTTTAACTTTTAAGCTTCTTTAAGCCTTCTTTTCTGTCTTTACTGTCTTCTTTTATTTATTTTTTCATTATTCTTATCAATTAAAACATATAAATTAAAATGATCCGTGAATCTAAAGAGCGGTTGATTCGATATCCACATACTTTTTATGTATAGGTATATGGGCGAAGTTATTGTGTGTGAAAGTTCTCATTGTGTGCGCTATACATTTACGTTTTCGGCGTCAAATACAACTAAGTGTGCAAAGCAGTTGTCTGCTTGCAATATTGAGCTGAGAGTGCATTTTAATCTTAAACAATAAACACTTTTATTTATAAACAGCTGAAATTGGATCAAAAAAAGTCCAGTCATGCACCATGACTTAATGAGCGAATTTTCAAAGAGATCTGCGTTTTATTGGCTTATGATAATATAGGAAAATTTTGGTTTAGAATTTGCTCGGGTGAAAAAAAAAATTGGTACACAGGGGTACGGGGTACAAAAGTCAAAAGTCAATTGAAGGGTAAATAGTATTTACCCTTCAAGATGCATGTCGTTGGAAAGCTCTTTAAGAGTACAGTAATTGTTGTTATTTACACTTTGGGGTAAAATGGAAAAAACACGTTTTTTGACCCTATATGGTCAAAATTTGACCCCTAAATGGACTCCAATAATTCTGGCCAACGAACTCATCCTTTCTTTTGATATTATTGACATTTTAAAATTTGTTTGACATTTTTAAGTGCATCCTAAGGGGAGATATCGTCTGGAGTGACACATATATACATACATATATACATACATATATACATACATACATAAAAAAAAGTGTTAAATTTTAGGAATCGATTCAGAATGGTCTAAAACGGATTTCCATGGAAAAAATTTTGAAGCCATTGCAATAGCGTAATTTTCTTTGAAAATTCGCTAATAGTAATATTTCTAATTTTTAATTAAAAAGCATTTTTCTCCCCCGTTTTTCTATTTTACCCCCCTCTTAAATGAAAATATGACAGAAGTGAACATAACATCACTAACTGTACTCTTAAAGAGCTTTCCAACAACATGCACCATGAAGAGCATATACTATTTTAACTTTTGCACCCCGTACCCCTGTGTACCAATTTGGACCATTTCTGATTTATACCTTCCTGTTGTTGGTCACTATGACCGTGCCGAATTTTGTGCGGATCAGTTCAGTCGTTCAGGAGGAGTATGTTCCAACCAAATGCAAAGTGTAGTATAAGAGCTGAGCGAAGTGAAGCTCTATAATCGTTGCCAATATATAAAAAAAACGTCGCTGTCACCCAATATGAAACCGGCCTAAGACGTTTAGACACTCTTCAGTTAACCATAATTCATTCTAAATTAGCCATTGAGAAACTTCCTCAAAAAATGAATAAAATATAAAAATTGGTTCGAACTTACTTTTGGAGAATACTTTAAGAGTAAGAGCAAGTTTTATACTGGACAATGTTTATCATTTCTGTGTGTGAAAGCTCTCATCGGGCGATAAACATTTCTGTCTTTGGCGTCGCATAAGGATTCGACAGACCACAAGTCTACGAGCAAGAACCTTTAGGCACCAGAGACTCGCCAAGTGACAGGCAGTGGGAACATAATTAATTGAGTCGCCAGAACTTTCAGAACAGAAGAGCAAGAACTTACAGGCGCTAAAGGCTCCCCAAGTCACAGGACATGGGGACCGTAGCTTAAGGATTCGACAGATTACAAGTCCACGAGCAAGAACCTTAAGGCGCTAGAGGCTCGCCAAGTCACAGGAAGTGGGAACTCAGCCTAAGGATTCGACAGACTACAAGTCTACGAGCAAGAACCTTCAGGCGCTAGAGGCTCGCCAAGTTACAGGAAGTGGGAACTCAGCTTAAGGATTCGACAGACTACAAGTCTACGAGCAAGAACCTTCAGGCGCAGGAGGATCGCCAAATCACAGGCAGAGGGAACCCAACAACACAAATCGGTGAAGATTACTACATTATTTTGTGAAATGTGAGGTGATGATCTCATCACAAACAATGAGAACTTTAAATGGACCGTTCAGAATTATAAATATTCAAATTTTTAGCAATAACTGACACTTTTTTCTTTAAATATTATTCACCACAGAGAATTTTTCTTGAAGAATAATTGTGGTATGGAGAATATTCCTACCAATTCCACACAAAAAGATACGGATAATTTATTTATTTTTTTTTTTTTTGTATTATTACTTTTTTTAATCTCTTAATAGTTTCTATTTCAAAATAAAATAAATAAATAATAAACATTTATTTTAAGTAAAAGTTAAACATCTCTAAGATAAATGAAAATAGAAACATTTGTTTTTCCGTTCAATTATAACAAAGTGTAAGATAAGACTTTGTAAAAGTTTTATTTTAAAACTTTAAAATTAGTTTTTTTCCACCATCTCGGAAAACTATTATATATATACACACATATATATATATATATATATATATATATATATATATATATATATATATATATATATATATATATATATATATATACATATAATATAATATTAAAAAAAGGTTCCGTGAATATTTTAAACAGACCACCCCCCTTGAGACTTTGCTATTTCCTTCCACCTTTTTTAATGCATTACTATAAGTTTGACTAAACAGAAACATTTTAAAAACTAAAATTTAACTAATCAGTCTTAAAAGTTATTTTTTATTTTGTATTTTTGTTTAAAGTTTTATTTTTACTTTATTTAGTACTAAAAAAAACTTTTGATACTTCGTAATTTTATGTGATGCATTTTAATTAGTTATCAGGGATATTAAAAAAAATATTATAAGCAATTTTGGTTTTAATTAGTACTCGAGATAAGTGGTCGTTTGAAGTTTCAAGCTACTATAGGATTTACTAATAGAATAATAATAAAAAAAAAACGAAAAGCTTCTAGAAAAAACTTAATTTTTAATTTGCAATGCTATGTTAAGTTATGGCCTCTGGGCTATCATCAGTGCCAATAAATGATAAAGAAAAAATTGCTTGCATACGACTCTGCAAGGCAGTGAGAAATTTTCATATATCACGCTTTTTGGTGTCATTTTTTAGTAGCACTTGTATAACACTTTTTGGTAACGCTTGTGTAACGCTTTTAGGTGTCATTGTTTGGTTCGCTTTTTGAGTTTATGTGCCAAAGTAAAGACATGAAAATGTCAAAAAATTCGGGCGTGCAGATTATTGCGTTTATAAATTAGGAATTAAATTGAACGTGCATGAATATAAAGAAAGTACTTTTCTTCATTTCAAGTTTAGTAACCCTTCAAGGTACGGCTATAGTGGACAAACAATGAGGCACTTTATACGCGGATGCATTTTTCCAACTATAAATAGGTTAAATCCAGATTATCTAGATTGTGTTTTGAAAATGTTGAAGTAAAAAGTCAATTAATGTATTATATATTTATTTCTCAATGATATATTTAATTATAAAAATGAAAATTACTATAAATAACTAATGCAATTTTCAAAACTGGTCTTATTTTAAACTTTTTTTTTTTTTTTTTTTTTCTGTATTCTGTACCTTAGTTGTATCTATGTGCAAAATTTGGGGAAGATTGAATCACGGGAAGTGGTTTAAAATTGGGGTAATAGGTGTGCGATAAAACTTAAAAAGCAAATAAATTTGACGCAATTTTATTTTATTTTTTTGGTGTCTGTATTCTTCACCTTAGTTGTATCTATGTGCAAAATTTGGGGAAGATTGAATCACGGGAAGTGGTTCAAAATTGGGGAAACAGAAATGTGCGATGAAACTTACAAAGCAAAGTAATATAAGACCAGTAAAAATCAGTAATTACTCCTTCAGCGTTCTTTTTGGAAACAATACGTCTATCCTTTATAACTTCGATGAAGGTGAGGAAAAAGGGGAGCGGAATGTTACTACACGTTTTTTGTTAAGGATAAATCTTTTAACAAGAGACAATTTTAAAGAGCATAAAAACCTTTCAGAATCACTCATTAGTTGCTAAACATTTTTGTAAGTCCTGTTACATTTAAAAATATTGATTTTTTTTTTTTTTTAAATATGACCAAGAAATTCCAGAGATTTCTACTCTTAACTGAGCGCTGTTAGAAGTGTGGCGATTTCAGGAAGAACTACTGCTTTTCATAAGCTTACGAATGATATAATTCAAATTTAAGGTCATTGGAGTAGTATTTATGTATGGGGGGTTGAATGTTACCAAGCGTAAAAACTATTCGGAAAGGATCTCCACGAATTCTTGTACAAATGCTAAAAAGGTTACACCCTGAACGAAATCACCATACATCAGGATCTCACAGGAAATTTGACGCAAAACAAAGAAGTTCCTACAAACATGGATCCGGAACCGCTTCGTTTTCGATATATTCTTAAAGAAACATTTTTTAAAAACCCATTTTTGAGCGTTAATCCTTATCATTATATATTATTATTATTATTATTATTATATATTATTATATATTATATATTATTATATATTATCCTTATTATTATCAAATACTACTCTTTTTATTATAATAAATCTTAAAGAAAATCTTTTAGAATACTTCTATGGGACCAACAATGGGCTAATTATGATCTACCACCTAAATTTCATTAAAATGCGACTTATGGTTTTTAAAAATTGATCGACAGAAAGGAGACGGAACCAATAATGTTTTCTGATTTTTGAAAGATATTTTAATATTTTACTAATTCATAAAAAAAAAAAAAAAAAAAAAAAAAAAAAAGTATAATTAAAATAACGACAAAATTTAAATAAAATAGGATCAAATCAATTTCAATTTATATATCTTTAATTTATGCTTTTTCTTTCAAATATATCTTTATTTTTTGGGGGGTTTCTCGATTTTTTGTTTTAACCAAAAGCCGGACCCTTTATAACAAAAAAGGAAGGAATATAAAAAAGCCTCAAACAAGCCCAATTCTTTTTTTTATAAGGAAGAATTCCAGCCTCATTTCCATTTCATTTCCAATTTTCGAAGGGGCTGCTGACTAGTTTTTTTAACAGAATATATATATATATATATATATATATATATATATATATATATATATATATATATATATATATATATATATATGTATATATATATTGAACCTTTATAAATTATATTCCTTAAAAACAACTCAACCGTACTCCACCTGCCGTTGAAAAAACAAAATTTGATGCCCTCATTCAAAATAAAAGATAAAAAGCCCAAAGCGTAAAAATGGGATAAAAAAAAAATTGTTTAATTGTTTAGAAAACCTTTTAATTTATAATTTGGCGGTGAGTAAGTTAATGTTTGAATTTTATTTCGTTTTTGAAGTGTTAAAAAGAAATTTAGTCTTTTAAAAATGGCTATTTTCCCCCTTTAAAATTAGTGACCAAAAAAAAAGTTAATAATGCCTCCTTTTTATTACCTATTTTAGGTTTAATTGACAACAGAATTTGGTACTTACAAAAAGCCACTTTGAAGTCCTAAATTTAAAAGTAAGTTAAAAGAAAAAAAACTTGGTTTTTAATTAAATTACTTGTTTCATTCCGCTTACGAACCTAACCGAAGGTAACGGAAGCTAAGTAATCGTTCTGAAGAACGAAAGAAATCCGTTTCAGGCATCAGAGAACATTTTGTGTCCTGTGTCTATATCTCGATCTGTCCCAGATTCTTGTGAACGAACATAGTGATTTCTAGCTTACCGATGATAACGGAAGCCATGTGATCGTACCAAAGCAAGAACATTTCTTGATAGGTCTGATTTCAAGAAAATTAAGAAAGACACCCGTTTTAAACATCAAGGAACATTTTTGGTCCCGTGTTTGTCAGTCGGTCTGTTCTCATTTTTTATGAACATACATATCTTATACTGCTGTATAAGCGTCTGATTTGTTATTGAAATTTGGATACTAACGTATAACTAGGCCATTAATTGGTCGCATAAAAGTTTCAATTTTCTACACCCATTCGTTTCTCTTCCACATGCAGACAAACATACGTTTATTTACACCTATATCTTCTAAGTACTCATCTGATTTTTAGGAAATTCGATTATTTTTAACCATCTGCTGTCATATCATTAAATATTGCTCAATTGATAAGAAAACAAAATAATTTTGATAGATTTAAAAAAGTGGGAAAAATTTAATCAATTAGACAAGGTGCCGGAAGCTACGTGATTGCTCTGAAGAACGAACATTTTTATTTTTTTTATTTTCATGAATTTACACGTACTTTTTCTCTATTTATGTTATTATACATAAAACAACTGGAGAATTTAAAATTTTTGTATCTGATACTTTTTAAATTTTGTCGTTAGTGATTTATAAAAACAGATGCGTTAACAAAAAAAACACGAAATGAAAAGACTATTGTTTCTAGACTAAGACTATATTGTTTCGGCCCAGATTCTCTGTTCTTTTGCGGACACCAAAGTCAAAGAACTGTGTTGTACAAACAAAGAACCTGTTATACAAACAAAGAACTGTGTTATACAAACAAAGAACCTTAATACAAACAAAGAACTGTTTTATACGAACAAAGAAATGTGTTATACAATCGAATGTCTGTCTTATACAAATAAAGAACCGAGTTATACAAATAAAGAACCGTGTTATACAAAATAAACAGGTCAAGTGTGTGCTAGTCAGCACACAGCGAGGGCCCTTAAGCAACCCTGTATTGTTTAAGTAGTCTCTATAATTGATGGTGCAGATATTACGGATTAGCTAGGTATTAGTAGTTCAATTATCATCATGCGTAGAGCGCGTTCCACCTACAGCGCGTTATCTCATGGGTCTGATATTCTCATAACACTTGTAACACATAACACATAAACAAACTTCTGATAAAGCATTTTTTGCCAATGAACAGGACTATAAACATAAGCAAGAAAGAGGAGGGGGGGGGGGGGGGCACTTTTTACACCAACTTCAAACTCGCCTACGCTCACCCTATCAAAGATTATAAACAGAAATTATATATTTTTGTAATCAGCTCGACCTACCCTTTCATATGATACCCCATACAGTCTCAAAAAATATATTTTTTTTTTAACCCTTAAGCTTTTTAAACTCTAGTTTTTTTTGAAAATATTTTCTTTTAAGTTGCTATATTTTTAAAATGTGTGGGTAGGTAGGTACTATACACATGTATATGCCAAATTTTAAAGTGATCGGAAAAAAGGTTTAACCGGACCCTAAAATGAACCCTGTTATACAATCAAAGAACCGTTTTATACAAAAAAAAGAACCCTGTTATACAATCAAAGAACCGTTTTATACAAAAAAAAGAACCCTGTTATACAATCAAAGAACCGTTTAATACAAAAAAAGAACCCTGTTATACAATCAAAGAACCGTTTTATACAAAAAAAAGAACCCTGTTATACAATCAAAGAACCGTTTTAGACAAAAAAAGAACCCTGTTATACAATCAAAGAACCATTTTATACAAAAAAAGAACCCTGTTATACAATCAAAGAACCATTTTATACAAAAAAAAAGAACCCTGTTATACAATCAAAGAACCGTTTTATACAAAAAATGAACCCTGTTATACAATCAAAGAACCGTTTTAGACAAAAAAAAAGAACCCTGATTTAACTTGAAGCGTTGTAACAGTGGTTCTGTTGAAACAGTTATGCATATTTAAATCAAGCATCTACTATAAATTAAATTAAAATTATAAAATAATTTATTATAATTTTGAAGATAATATACACACTAACACTAACCCATTAAAAGATATCATTCAATTGATAAAAATAGTATTTGTAAATACAGGGGAAAATAAACAATTATATTTATTATGATCATATATTATGTCACTTAGTTTGAAGCTTGAATAAAAGGGGGAAGTCAAGAAAAACTACAGTTTGACCAACATAATACATCTAAAACCCACTTGGTTATTCTTCCCTACGTGAAAAGATATCTAGAAGCATCCTTGTAATGTCATAACGATCCAGAACCCCACATAAGAACCCTGTTAGAATTCAGGAACCCGTGTAATATCCTGGTAGTACAGAAGGGCTGTAATATGCAATATTGGGGTATCAGGTCTTGACCTTTTATGCTTGGTTATCTTTTGGAGGTTAGGGTCACCCATCCTTGAAAATGTAACCTTCCAGCTTATCTGCCAATTTACCCTTGTGATATCACAAGTTGTGTTGTGTAAACATTATATTATTTTTTTCACTTTTAGGTAATGGCTGTTATCATCTAGAATCTAGAACATCGGTTTTTATCATCTGATCTCATATTGTTGTCGAAGAATCCCCCCCCCCCCCAAATTTCTACCTGTAATTTAAGGTCTATTGTGTTGCTTTCAGAAATCTTCAACTCACTTAGCTCGTCCACCTCCAAAAAAGCGGCTGGTCTCAGCGAATTCATTTTTTCCCCCTTTCCATCAGTGTTGCAAGGCTGCTTCATGAGGAGATCAACGTATAGAGAATTTCATTGATATCAATAAAAGACGATTTTTATACCCCTAATCACCCTGAAACGGCTAGCCCTAAATCTTTTAAGAAATTCTTGCAAATATCATATAATTGGGCGATGAAAATTTCCCGAAAAAAATTTAATTTGCCTTACAGTCATTACCGATAAAAAACATTGTGACCCCCCGGAAGATGGAACCAGGAATCTTTTATTTTTTTTGTTTGTATTGCTTCCGAGCTTACCGAAGGTAACGGAAGCTACGTAATCGTTCTGAACAATGAAAATATTTTATGTTCCGTGTATGTCTGTCCGTTTGTCGTTCAATTATTGCGTACCAATAATAAGTATAATATGACAATAGTCATATCATTTAAATTAATGCGAACCAATCTTAAAAACTACTCGTCCGATTTTAATGAAATTTGTATAGTAGGTCATAATTAGCTCATTCTTGGTACCATAAGTTTCAACTTTCTGCGCTCATTTGTTTCTCTTCTACACTCGCACAAACATACATTTATTTACACCTTTGCTTCAAAAGTATTTATCCGATTTGTATGAAACTTTTATAGATTATTAAAAGTAGTCCGCAGATAGCCCCAGATTAATTTGAACCGTCTGCGCTCTTTAACTATTGCTAAATTGATACTTTAATTAATGTAAAATATCAAAACAATTATGACTGATTAAAAAAACGGGGGAAACAATTAAACAATAATGGCTTGTAAAAGCATGAAATCAATGAACTACGAAACAGGATGCGAGGAAGCTATGTGCCACACCAATTAACAGTATTTTTTTAAAATTCATATTATAGAGTAGGATAGGGAAATAAAAAAAAAGATATTTCATAATATAATAACATATATGCTTAATAATCTATGAAACACTGTATAGACTGCCAATTGGTGTGGCACATAGCTTCCTCGCATCCTATCGCGTACCTTATTGATTTTATTCTTTTACAAGCCATTATTGTCTAATTTGTGTAATTACTTCCCCTGTTTCTTTAATCTGTCAAAATTATTTTGATTTTTCACACGAATTAAAGTATCAATTTAGCACAAATTAAAGAGCGCAGACGGTTCAAATTAATCTAATGCTATCTAGAAACAATTTTCAATAAACTATAAAAGTTTCATACAAATCAGATAAGTACGCTTACTTTTAGATAAGTTATAGGTGTAAATAAATGTATGTTTGTACGCATGTGGAAGAGAAAATCAGCGCAGAAGGTAAACTTATTTGGGGCCAACGGCCAACAATGAGCTAATTATGACCAACCATCCAAATTTCATTAAAGTTGGGAGTGTAGTTTTTAAGATACATTGGTTCGCAAAAATTGAACGACAGACCGACAGACAGAACCAAACATTTTCTCAGATGTCCGAAAAGGATTTCTGTCTTGGAATTTTTGAAATCGGAGACCTAACATTTTTTCGTTCTTCAGAACGATCACATAGATTCCGTTACCTTCGGTAAGCTCGGAAGCAATACTTGGATGTAAGTATTTCCCTGTGGTTTTGTTATTCTCGTATATCCCAAATGTATGGATTAAAATTAATAATCAGGATAGTACGATAATATTTGAATTAATATGTAGCCACATGTCAACACTTGCAGTTATAATATATGACATTGTACATTAATGATATTACCTTGTGTACTAATTAAGGTCAATTTATCTGAATAAATGAAACTCGTTACTAGAGTGTAATAAAGGTGGTATAGGGTAATTTTAATGTTAATTAATAATGTTACTCAGAACGAGGCAAGTTGTGTGAAGGTAGCAACATGAATTAATGTCACCCAATATGTAAACCTGAATGTTATTTATCTTAATAAGCCGTTCTGGACTTACATCAAGTTTTGACTTATTGTTAATGTAATCTCCCTAAAAAAAAATGAGCTGACGGATTTGTACACCAGTTTTATGTGAAAAATGGTCGATGATTTTTTTTTTTTTTTTTTTTTTTTTTTTTTTTTTTTTTTTTTTTTTTTATGACACACGTTTTAATTATATTGGACCATTAAAATTATTAATATAGAAAAAGATGCACCCTGCCTCTTCGAATGTATGTCTTCCGTCGTAACTCAGCAGTGGTAAAAAGCAATGCGGTGTAAATGAAAATAATTACAAATTAATTATAAATTAATAATTACAAGATAAAGAACTTTTTATATACTACTGTTTTTTCCGGGTGGCAGAACTAGTAGTAAGGACTGATTTTTCTGCCAAGTTTCAACTAGGCATAATTTGGTTAAATAATCTGAACGCTACGATGATAACACACATACAGACGTCATGCTGATAACCATTCAGGAGGTCTTAAAAACCCCAAAATAGATAATTCAGTTGAAATCTCGAAAACAAAATTTTGGATGAAAACATTACTTTTCCTACCATAGGTGAGGAAAATTAAAAATAGAATTTTTGAAGAATGTAGCAAAGTTTTTAACAAATATTAAATATTTCTACAAAAATTCTAACTGCTTTTCGATTTTTATGTATAGTTTGTTAAAGCGGACGGTCTAACTATATATCTATTTAGATATGAAGTTGAGAATTAATTAATTTGCCTTGACTAGTTATTAGAATGGTGTGGATATTTCGTAAACTCCGGCTTGTAAAGGACTTAGCTTGAAGGGGAGGGCTCAGAATAACCCTAACCCCTGCCAACCAAGCTATGTTCAGATCCTAAATCATTCTAGGCCGGCTCTTGACGTCAGGGTAGGCTAGGGGCGTGATTTATACATCCTGGCACTCCAAGAGGAAAATTGGCTTTTCCAAGCAAGTGAAAACTTGCAGTGTCGACATGATCAACTAGGAAAAAAAAATCAAGCTTAAGATTAAATTTTAGAAAAATGGTTTAACGTTAATTGCACGATGTTTTAGGTCGTGTAATGTATTTGAATTAAAATAATTATATTCGATGCTAACGCTAACTTACTGTAAGTAAATACACATTCCCTATTTTTACTACGTTTTTATTAGCTTGCTTTCTTGTTTGTTTGTTTGTCCTGTACAAATCTTGCAATCGATTTTTAACTAACTTCCCGAGTAGCTAGACATTTGAAACTTTTAGAATAGCTCAGAACACGATGACAATGCAATATTTTATTACTTTTAGCCATCTTTCAGTAGAATTTAATTCGTTTTCAGCAAATTTTGCTGTATGGAAAGTTAGTTCGGAAAAAAATCCGCACGATATTTTTTTTTTTTGACATGTCCCATATTTACAATCTTCATTTTGACGGGTTTCAAATTTGTGATTTTTTATTAAGAGATTAACATTGAATGACAGCGAAATAAATTAATTTACGTGTGACAACCAGGTTTGTTTACACTTGTGTCCTAGGTATCGGTTTAATTTTTTTGTGTCTGTACTTCTTTACTTGTACACATTTTTTTCTTCTCTTACTGTCTCGTACCTACACGGGGGCATATCAATGGCACGGTTTATCAATTACTACGTTCACACATCGTTTTGGAAACGGTTTTGAAAACGATCCGCTAGTTCAAAACGCTGTACGAACGGAGATCGACGGATCGTATCGGTTTAGATCCGATCCACCAAAAATACGTGATCGGAACGGGGGATCGAATTCAAAACGCTCGTGTGAACAGGTCGTGGAGGGGATCGAGGTTTCAAGTTATTTTACTCTTTTCCACTTTTTAAGTTCTTTGTTTTCGTGAGCTTCCGTTTCTTTTTTTTTAACTGCAAAAACGTTTTTAAACAAAATTTAATACTATAAAGAACCTGTAAAAACTTTTAATAACTTGTAAATAAAATGTAAAAATTCGCGGACATATTGGGTAACAAGAAAGAAGGTTTTACTCGTGACGTCACCGTTACGAGATTTCGAAAACAAATATTTCGATCACCTGTATTTTTTGTTGTACGAACGCGTATCGTTTTGAAAACGAATTGGATCCGAAAAGCTTTCAAAACGATGTGTGAACGTAGTAAATGGTGGGATTTTACCCCTAAACTAGGCATCGCGTGGCTCTATCATTGAAGCGAGCGTATTGCAATATATACTGAATATTGGAATTTATTAATCATGATGAATGTCATAGTTGAAGATAAGTGGAAGAGGGTAGTGTGAGGTAGAGTGGGGGTACTCGGTACAAAGCTTTACTTCCTAAACAAACCTATACACTATAAGAATCTTAACCACCCGTAGTAGCTTTTATATTATTATTATAAATGTATCACTTCATTACTCAAATACTACTGCTTGTATTACTTTGAAATTTTACATACCTACTTGTTTCAATTGTACTTTAGACGATGTACATGAGGTTTTGTTAAAATCGTTACGTTAGAACGTAAGATATTGGTAAAAAGGTTGTTTTCTCTATTTTAAACGTTTAGGTCCGCTTTAATAGGTTTAGTGATCTTTATTAATTCATAGCAGTGTCGTTGTTGGTTTTACTAAAAAATGTTATTAAAAAAAAATGTTCGTCTCATCGAATAGGTGATAATAGAATTTTTCCCCGTCCTGAAATTCCAATTTTAAATTTGAAGCACACGTTTACGCGAGCATTGCGCACGATCTCTTGGACGGATCACGCTGTCCAACGAACTTAGTCTGAGTATAAGTAAGAGGAAGATGTATACCAAATTTCAACTAAATCGGTCAACTTTTACTCAAGTTATCGTCGGACACGTAAACATTACACACAGACAGACAGACAGACAAGATGCATATTTCGTTGAATGTAAGAAGCTCGCTTACGCTCGCTTCAATAAACCAAATAAGTGCATACCGAAGATACTAAAAGACAATAATATACGCACACGTTGCTTCTTAAATGTGAAACTTTTTATACATATTTTTGTTTAAAAATAATAATATCGTATCTGTGAATTCTTATGACCGAAGAAACCCTTTAAGTAACTTGCTGGCAAGTACTTGACGGGTTTTTTAAATAGCTCTATTTGCAATGACGTATATGCTATGTAAACTTATCCTTGTACTTTACAGAAGTGAAAGCTCGTATTGTTAGTATTTTAGCATTCTTATTATTACAAATAAATATAAATAAATCACATTGACAGTAGGGGTCCAAACCAGTTAGTATTGACGTATTAAATTAGGTATTGGAATTATTTTAATTTTGATATTTTATGACATTTTTATGTTTTGGCTATGGAACATACCTCAAAAAGCGTTATGTTACCTAAAACCTCAGAAAAGTGTGACAGGGATTCAGAATCCTATAGGAGGTTTGCAGTCCAGTCTACAGCTGTAGGACCTTCCCCTACCGCGGACTCGAATGTAACCGAGGACGGGACGTGTATGTTCGGCTGCCTTCGGTTCTCCCCCACTCTATAGCCTGTAGCCCAGCGCTCTTCTACTCTACTACACTTAGTAAAGTCTAGTCTAGAGCAGCAGTTCTCAACCCACGTACCCCTTTTTGTGTAATTAACTGTTGGTATCCTGTAAAAACAACCCCTTATTTTTACAAATACTATTTACATTAGATGAAGTGTTGTTACACTACTGCTAATATTGCAACATCGTAGAAACAGCTGTAAATAGGTCATTTACTGTACTTACGCACATAAACTCGAAAAACGACACCAAAAAGCGTTACATAAAAATGTCTCACTGTCTTGCAGACTCATATGCAAGCAATTATTTATAAACAATCATATATTATATTTAATGTTGTTTTTGTGGTCTCTCTCTTTATGTAAGTTTCAATAAATCAAACGTTAGAAATATGTTTTTTTTTTTTTTAAATTAATGTTCAAAGATAATAATTAAAAACTAGTAAGGAAGTAAAGAGAGAGGATAAATAAAATTTCTTCCAGGAAATTGTGGAATAATGCTTTACTTATTAACGGTTATTAATTATAAGATTCCATACTTAAATGAAGATACCGGTACTTTGATCTTCCTTTGAGTGAACTGATGAAGCTTAATTATATTAGACACACTTGTTAATAAATATCTTGCTGTCATATTATTTCCTTCCTGGTTAATTTCTCTTTGAATTTCATGTTATATATATTTCTTAACAATAGCTATTGACACCACAAAAATCATGCTTAAGTCTTAAGGACTGTCAAATAATTTCATTTTATTATTATATTCATGCTCCTTTAGATTATGGCTGTATTGTTTTATGTTTATTATTGCAAAAATAGTATTTGAACCTCTGTCTCAACTCCATAGACGACTCTTTCTCTTGCACATTTACTCTACTTGTATACTAAAATAATAAATGAGACTGTCTCAGTGCAAATTGAATTTTATTTTTAAAGCCTGCTTTTGAACTCTTAGCCATCCTCTAGTACTAGAGTAGTTCACCATTACTCTAGTATATTCTACCTATGGAAGTACAAATAACCACCACTAACCACTAGTAACCAATACTAACCACCACTAACCAACAATATACTACATTTTCGGGGTTTTTGGTTCATCCTTTCTTGTAGAGCACTAAATTGGGAACAATTTTTATATTTCACATTTTTCCCTAAACTCTATACTTTCCGAAATATAGAGCTTCAGAGATGCAATATTCGTTTTTTAATACCTGCAAAACCCAAGTTGCGGAGGTTAGTGGTGGTTATTTGTACTTCCATAGGTATGATATACCCAAAAAATCACTGTGGGTGGGAGGGATAACAAAAATAGACCCCTTTCGTCCTAAGAAAAGAAGATATTTTTGATATTTTCAAAAAAATATTGCATTTTTGAAGCTCTATATTTCGGAAAATATAGAGTTTAGAAAAAAATGTTGTATATAAAAATTGTTACAAATTTAGTGATCTACAAAAAAAATAAGAACACTTTTTTTTCAAGACATATAGGTGAAGAGTTATAAAGAAAAAACTAAAAGAAACACTAAATTTTCGCGTATTTTGGCTCCCCTCTGGGTTAGCTAGACCCTGTCGAGGGTTAGCTCGACCTCCTAGACCCTGTCTAGGAGGTCGAAAACTTGGGTTTTTAAATAATGTCTAGGTACATACAATAAAAAAAAGAAAAAAGTTTTTATGACCTTTTGCAAGGCAAAATGTACTTGTCGACTGGACAATTATAATAAAAACGAATTTGAAATAAAAATTAAAAATTAAATTGGTCGTAATTGTGAGTTGTCGTAAATAAAACACTGTTCGTAAATCGAGAAGCATGCGTTGCATGACAAAGTGTTTGCAATAATGTTGAATTTTCTGGTTACATCATAAGTTAACTGTATACTGAGTAGTTAGGGATGGATAGTGTTTGCTTAGCAATCTGCATATTATCCATTCATGCATTAGTATATTCATGATCATGGTTTTTGATAATGAATTAATCAATTTTGCTTATTGATTGAACCCAACAAAGATAGCACAGTTATAAATTCATGTATTTTAACTTGAAGAAGGAAGTTAACTTATTTGAAACGTCACGTCGATAAAGCCACAACATTTATTTATATTTTTGACTGATTCTAGCGATTACTAATTTCTATTCCACAACAGTTACAGTAGAGTATAACAATCTTAGTTTGAGCCAGAGAACTTAAGCAAAAAAGGTCAAATCAGAGGTGATCTAATTTGTTAGAAGGCTGGGAAGAAGAAAATCGGAAGAGCCATAACAAAAAGGAATAAAACTGGGTAGGACACGTAATTATAACTTCTGATAAAAAAAATAAATGATAAACATCCTAAGCAAAGAAGAAACGGAACGAAATACTTCTTGCATACGAGTCCGCAAGACAGTGAGACATTTTCATGTTTTCGCTCTGCGTAAACTACCAACATAAAATGAAATAAAATCGGTAATTTATTCAAGTAATTGATAAAAGTAGATGGAAGATAATTTTTATTCATATCTCCACACCGGCACGGCCGCGGCTTGATTACAAACGACTGAATTCAAAGGCGCCGGCGCGCCTTCTACGAATTGTTAATATCTCTTCATACTAGGTAGGCCTAGAGGGCTGAGAGTTGAAGGCAACCTCCTGTACTTTCCTAACTCCCTGTCACACGTTTAAATCTTTTCAACTCTCTTCGGCCCTACGAAGCGCGGTGGATGGAGGCCCAACAGCTGGAGACTGGATTACACACCTCGTATAGCTTTCTAACTCCCTATTATACTTTTCTGAGTTTTTAAGCTAAAAGTAACGTAACGTTTTTGACTTATGTTCCATAGCCTAAACATGAAAATGTCAATATAGACAAAGCGCGTAACAAGGTGTACTCTAGAGGTCATCCTCACCCTAAAAAATTTAAACATTTCGACGAATCTAAGTGGTATTCTAAAGCAAAGAACAAAAAAATAAACTGCCAATTATCGTGGCACATAGCTTCCTCGCATCTTATCACGTACTTTATTGATTTTATACTTTTACAAGCCATTATTGTATAATTTATTTAATTGTTTCTTAAAACCAAAAAAAGAAACCCTTATAGTTTCATTCATGTGTCTGTCTGTCTATCACTCTGTACGGTTCCAATAACTTTTGAATAAAAAGAGATAAAAACATGAAACTTTCCAATATTAAAGATCGTTTTGACGCGCACACAGGAAAAATATAGCGAACTCAAAATTATCAGCTTTTCAAATCTAAAATGGCGGATAACTCACGTCATGCGAATAAAAATATATTTTTTTTTAAATTTTGAGTGGGGTATCAAATGAAAGGTATTGAAGGGTAGATTACAAAAATATATTACACTTGTGGCACATGCTTAATTTTTTATGCCATTTTCTCAAAAAAACTTAAAAATTGTCCCCCACCCCCTAATACTAATTTTATGTTCACAATACCAACGAAACCTTTTTTACGAGAGACTTCACGCCTAACCAATTTATTTAATATGTGTGTAAGTATCAATTAAGCAAAAGTTGAAATTAATCTGGGGCTATTTTCAGTCAACTGGCGCACCATCCAAATTTTATTAGAATCAGATGAGTATACTGTTGAAGATATAGGTGTAAATAAATGTATGTTTGTGCGCATGTTGAAGAGAAACAAACGGGCGCAGAAGGTTGAAAACTTATATGAGACCGATATGGCCTAATTGTGACCTACCATATTATAAATTTCATTAAAATCGGTCATGTAGTTTTTATGATAAGTCTATTAGTATAAATTGAACGACAGACAGACAAGGAACAAAAAAAATCCCTGATATCTGAAACAGGTTTCTGTCGTGAGCTCGGAGGCATAAAATATTTTAGTATTTTTATGGCTTGTAAAAGCATGAAATCAATAAAATACATGAAAGGATGCGAGGAAGCTATGTGCCACATTAATTGGCAATCTATTTTAGTTGTTTACTATGTTTTTGTACTTGTGTTTTAACAACTGTAAATTGTGTATAAAGCTACTCGTGGCTTTTAGTGTTAGAGGCTTTTCAAATATTAATTAAGTATAGTATTACTTGTATAAGGACTAGAATAAACAAGCAAGGCTAATGTTAATAATTATAATTATTATTATTACTAGTTGTGAAATAATGTAAAGAAGTAGTGTAAAACTGGTTAGACTTTATTTAGTATATAGGAGAGAGTAGTGAACCTTTATTATCATGGGGTCACGTTATAATCAAATCAAACTGTTATCAGATAAAAGGCTTTTATTAGTTTTCCAAAACAAGTGGAGTAGGGTTTCAGTTTGATATTGGAGTCAGACTGTGTTTACCAACTATATTAAACTGAGTAGGAGAAGATTACTACACTCAAATACGTAATACTAAATATTTTAAAAGCCAATTTACTCAAGTAATTTTCTCTCTTACGAGACTACCAACTTCACTACATTATAATACATTTTATATAACAATACACAAGCACGTTCAACTAATAGCTTCTGTAAAAGCTTCCAGGAAAAAAACATTGAGATATAGTAACACAGAAGAAATAGTACTCAAAAAGAAACAATGGTTAAAATCGTATTTAAATAAAGGAGTAAATTTTAAATTATTTACCATCCATTATTTACAATGAATAATTTTACTTCCGAGCTTACCAAAGGTGACGGATGCTATGTGATCGTTCTGGAGAATGAAAATATTTTGTCTCCATTTTCAAAAATTTCAAGACAGAAATCCGTTTCAGACATCAGGGAAAATTTTTGGTTCCGTGTCTATATATCGCTCAATATTTGTGAACCAATATATCATAAAAAACTAACATCCGATTTTAAAGGAATTTGTATGGTAGGTCATAATTAGAACATTGTTGGCCCCATATAAGTTTCAACCTTCTGCCCCCATTTGTTTCTCTTCAACATGCGCACAAACAAACATTTATTTACACCTTTATCTTTCAATGTACTCATCTGATTTTTATGAAATTTGGATTGTTTATTAAAAGTTGACCATAGATAGCCCCTGATTAAATTGAACCGTCTGCACTCTTTTACTTTTGCTAAATTGAGACTTTAATTCAAATAAAAAATCAAAAACATTTTGACCAATTAAAAAACGGGGGAAACAAATAAATTACACAATAATGGCTTATAAAAGCATAAAAACAATAAAGTACGTAATAGGATGCAAGGAAGCAAAATGCCACAATAATTAGCAGACTATTTTTCATGTTATTTTAGAGTTTTTGGGGGCCACACCCTCAGATTTATAGCTTGAATTCATTTCTTGATTTCCCAAGGGATGTAATTTTTTTCAACAAGTATTTCTTAAAAATCGACCTGTTGCTTTAGACTTAACCGTTAGGTGTGTTCAGAAAATTACTGTTAGCGTTTTGCTTCCGAGCTTACCGAAGGCAACGGAAGCTATGTGATCGTTTCGAAGAACGAAAATATTTTTGGTCTCCGATTTCAAAAACTCCAAGACAGAAATCCGTTTAAGACATCAAGAAACATTTTTGGTCCCATGTCTGTCTGTGGGTCTGTCGGCCTTTCGTTCGATTTTTTGCGAACCAACATATCTTAAAAACTACACGTCCGATTTTAACCCTGGAATACTAATGTTCGACTTTTTTACGACTATACCTTAGTATTTTGTCTATGGTGACATCTAACGGGACTGCAGGGACATATGCTGTCAGGAGTGCTTCCACTATTCAGTTGTACTTGAGATTTCGTCGATATAGAACCTGCACTGTCACTCGTGTCATCGCAAGTTGCAGTATTTTAAAACATACATCGTAATTTTTACGAAGGTTTAGTAATAAGAGTAAATTTTTGCTCGTCATAATTACGAGCATTAGTAATACCGTGTTATATAATACTCGATTATTTTTTATATTTTACATTATTTATTGTATATTTTATTATTAAAACAAGACAATGGCACAACAAAAATTGTTTAGCGACCCTGTAGGTTGAATAGGAATTATGAACGAGTTAAGTTCAGACGAAGACTCAGATCTAGATGATGATTTTGAAGTAGATATAAATGTCAAAAAAAAAATATCGTAATTTTATCCCAAATAATCCAAAATTTTATTAACAATTTACAATTTAAATTACATATTATGTAATTATACATAATACTTAATTAGTATTGTGACTCTTACTAAAGATATTTATTTAAAAGAAAGTATTGTGAATATTTTAAATTTAAATTAGCAATGTGCTATGTGCAATTTTACCCTCATCGTATAGAATGTTTTGTTCGTGGTATGTCCTATTTAAAAAAAAATATACATATATTATTTACAAAAAGTTGTTATTTATTCATGTATAACCCGAAAAGATAGTATAAAATGAATGCTCGTAAAAATTACGAAGGTTTAGTAATAGGCGCTCACTAGTTAGCATTAGTATTCCAGGGTTAATGTAAATTAGATGGTAGGTCATAATTAACCCATTGTTAGTCCCATATAAGTTTCAACCTTCTGCGCTTATTTGTTTCTCTTCCACATGCGCACAAACATACATATATTTACACCTATATCTTCAAAAGTACTTATCTGATTTGTATGAAACTTTTACAGTTTATCGAAAGTAACCCACAGATATCCCAAGATTAATTTGTCAGCGCTCTTTAACTTTTGCTAAATCGATACTTTAATTAATGTAAAAAAATAAAACAATTTTGACAGATTAAAAAACGGGGAAACAATTAAACAAATTAGACAATAATGGATTGTAAAAAAAGCATAAAACTAATACAGTACGTGGATAGGATGCGAGGAAGCTATGTGCCACACCAATTGGCAGTCTATTTTCTTTAGTTCCACAGTGAACTCCTTTGACCTCCCAGAGAAAAGCTAAAGTTTGCCAAAGTATTGAATATTTCTAATAGACGGTATACCTTAGTAATGGTCTAGTTTCATGTACAGAAAACAGGGATGTTCTTCAATAAACCAACAAGGGCCTCTGTCAAGATAAGGAAATAAGGTAAATTTACCTTTGTCAACCCTTTTCAAAAGAAGGTAAAGCAAATCCGTAAAGTATGCAAGTTCTTTTTGACATAGGCACGATATATTTGTCATGAAATAAGGAATATTCCTAGTTTACTATACAAAAAAAGAAAAAATCATAGAAATAGTGAATAGAGCTGAAAGAGGGAAATTTGCCAATTTAATGTCAAAAACTACAATAACGAGAATAGTTTGTGGAGTAAAAATTTGAAGAATTTATTTTCTTATTCTTTTAACTTATGTCTGTTTTTTGTTTTGTTTTTTTGTTTGTTTTTTTTATACATTTTCCTACCAGTTGCTGAACAAAGTGTTTGATTCTTGCACTCAAAATATTAGGCGAAACAGTAGATTCCTGCATTTACTTAACTTACCTTCACTTCAGTTTACCATAAATAATATGTCTTTATCTCCAGTAGGAAGAAAAAGTTATGATTATGAATTAGTTTAGAGGGACTAAAGTAAGTCTTTTCACCCCTGAACTCAAAAAGTAGGGAGAAAAAGTAAAAGGAGGCCGAAAAAGTAAAGATTGCAACTTAATTATTTTATAAATAGTAGAAAATGAATTAGCCATTCATTGTAGTAATGAAGTTGTTGAAATCAGGTTGGCTACATTGCTTTTTCAACCATGTTTATCTTTGTTTATAACCTGCATCTAAACTAGGCATCGCGTGGCTCTATCATTAAAGCGAGCGTATTGCAATGAAATACTGAATATTGAAATTTATTAATCATGATGAATGTCATAGTTGAAGATAAGTGGAAGAGGGTAGTGTAGGGAAGAGTGGGGGTACTCGGTACAAAGCTTTACTTCCTAAACAAACCATCACTATACGACTATAACAATCTTCACCACCCGCGGTAGCTTTTAAACAATTATTATAAATGTATCTCGTCACTACGCAAAGAATTTTGCTTGTATCAAGTTGAAATTTTGCATACCTGTTTCAATTGTGCATTAGATGGTGTATATGAAGTTTTATTAAAATCGTTTCGTTAGAACGTAAGATATCGGTAAAAAGGTTGTTTTCTCTATTATAAACGTTTAGGTCCGCTTTAATAGTTTTAGCGATTAAGCTTTATTAAGTCATAGCGGTGTCGCTGTTGGTTTTAGTAAAAAATGTTATTTGAAAAAAATGTTCGTCTCATCGAGTAGATGATGATAGAATCTTTTCCCGTCCTGAAATTCCAATTTCATTTTTGTACCTCTCGTTTACGCGAGAGTTGCGCGCGAACTCATGGACGGATCACGCTGTCCAACGAACTTAGCCTGAGTATTAGTAAGAGGAACATGTATACCAAATTTCAACTAAATCGGTCAACTTTTACTCAAGTTATCCTCACACGCGTAAACGTTACTGACAGACAGACAGACAGACAGACAGACAGACAGACAGACAGACAGATATACAGACAGACACGGAGCATATTTCGTTGAATGTAGGAAGCTCGCTACGCTCGCTTCAATAACCTTCTATTTGAGTTTAATTCCAATTCTTATTTGTTTTTAATATTGAATCTCTTATATCTGCTATTAAAAGTGCTAATAATCTATATATATAAAATCCAAATACCACTCACTGACTGACTCACTGACTGACTGACACATCACGATATCTCTGAAACCACTATACCTACGACCATGAAATTTTGTTGGTGTGTTCCTCTTACCTCCTAGGTGCTCGCTAAGAAATATTTTAAAAATCCGCCATCTTGATTCAAGATGGTGGCCATTTATATCCAAAATTCGACAAGACGATATTTCGGGAACCAATTGTACTAGAACCTTGAAATTCAGAAGTTGGCTTCCTTTTATGAAATTAGTAACTTTTGATAAATAGTTTACCAATCGGGCATATTGATTCAAGATGGCGGCCATACATATATAAAAGTCAACATGTGTGCATGTTCTTTATACAAATCTACAGTTTTAGTCCGATCTCGATGAAAATTTGCACACTTGACCTTCAAAGCAAGGGGAAAATCACTGCCTACATGAATATTCAAAATTTTAATTTTGGTACACAGGGGTACGGGGTACAAATGTTAAAGTAATGAACATCCTTCATGATGCATATCGTTGAAAAGCTCTTTAAGAGGACAGTAATTGTGGCTATGTACAGTTTTATCATATTTTCACTTAGGAGGGGGGTATAATTAAAAAATATAGCTATATCTAATATAAAAAGAAGTGTATCCGTATGAGGGTATGTCTTTTATCCTAATTTGATGAATATTTACACACTTTTTCTTCAAAACAAGGTGAAGGTCACTGCCTACATGAGATTACGAAATTAAAATTTTGGTACAAGTGATGAATACCCTTCATCTTCATGATGCATATCGTTGAAATTGCTCTTTAAGAGTACAGTAATTGTTGTTATGTGTACGGGGTACAAATGACAAAGTAATGGATACCCTTCATGATACTAATCGTTGAAAAGCTGTTTAAGAGAAAAGTAATTGTTCTTAAGTACAGTTTTGTCTTATTTTCATTTAGAAGGGGGTAAATTTAGGATATTTGCAAATGATCTTATCAAAGAGGTGGGGGATATAACTAGGAGGGATAGAATCTAGATATTCTCGTATAGTAAAATAATTTTTATGCTTTCCTGGTAGTTTATAAACTTGTCAAATTTAAAAACACTCCGTAGCGAAGCACGGGTATCCAGCTAGTTATTAATATAATATTATTAAAATAATAAATAAAAACTGTGCAATGGACGAAAATGTGTATTTTCTTCCTACTGGAGATAATTAGAATTATTCCCTCGGCCGCGCCTCGGGATTTAGGGACCTACATAACTATTAGGTGCATAAATAACTATTACTAGCCAGGTAACATCGTATAATCCTAAAAGAAAGTTGGTAACACTGGCTATAAACAAAACGGCTGTTACTATTGTTTATTGAGTGCCAGTAGTTGTGGATTTTACTTTCCAGGCTATCATATCTTATCTATAATGTGAATGATTTTTTCATTTTGGTTCCAAGCATACCGATGGTAATAGAAACTATGTGATCGTTCTTTCATGTCTCCGATTTTAAAGATTCCAAGACAAAAATACGTTTCAGACATCAACGAACATATTTGGTTCGGTTTTTGTTTACCGGTCTATCTGTCTGTCGCCAAACTTTTACGAACCAACATATCTTAAAAAAACTACTCGTCCGATATTTGTGAAATTTGGATGCTAGGTCATAATTAACCCATTGTTCGTTTAGCGCTAAAAAACGCAGTATTTGCGGTAAGAGGCATAATATTGATAAAATGTTATACATATTCGTAATCTGCTCTTCTGTAGCTTTTATTTAATACCCCACTCAAAATTTTAAAAAATGAGAAAATTTTGATATTGCGCATGCGTATATTAAATGTTTGACTTAACTATTTCCTTCGTGAGGGTAATAAAGTTGCGCTAGTGTTTAATGCATGTTGGATCCTTATAATAAACTATATTTATACTTTTATTATGATAAAATAAAACTGATTTAAATTTAACTATATCTCTTATATTTAATACAGCCTTTTTCAATTCTGATTGCAATTTTAATTTTATTTAATTTGATTCTATTTTGCCGGGAAATGTTCTTTTCTCTCTCTCAGTTTATTATTATCAAAAAATATTGTTTTTAAAAATACATTTAAAACTGAGAAAATCCATTTTAAATCCCTGGACCGTTCGTTAATTAAAATGATTATTTCGGTCTCTTGTGTTATAGCAGAATAATTGGAAAATTTATAGATTTAATTAATGCGTTTTAGCCATTTCTATTCTATCATCATCGGTTGTACCTTAGATGGTGATACTTTTGGTATTTTTTTCCTTTTTGTCCTTGAATGGCCATAGTTTCTATAATAATTGACAGATTTTATATCTGATTGAGGCGCATGAATCTTACACTAATGCTCTTTAAATTTATTATATTTTATTTCATTAGTTCATCCTATTTGCTGAGAACACGAGAGTAAACTTTTTCCCGTGTGCCGTGTCACGTGACCACTTTTTTTTGTTTTTAATATTGTGTCGTATATCATTTGAAGGCCTTGATATGTACATTAACGCTATTTTATTGGTTTATTTTTAAAACAATTTGTACACGTACTTTTGTACCGAATTTTAATTTTGTTTTAGGTTAAAGGGATTAAATTTTTTTTGTTATTAGGTTTCTTATTTATATTTATTTATTAGTTTAATTAATGTCCTTTTGTATTGTTCGTTTTTTTTTAAATATAATTTTGGAACCTCAAAGTACAGGGGTACAAATGTCAAAGTTAATCTTTTATAATATGATGCATATCGTTGAAAAGCTGGTTTGAATGGTAAGAACAATAATGGTTTGTAAATGAATAAAATCAATACAGTACGTGAATAGGATGCGAGGAAGCTATGTGCCACACTAATTGGCAGTCTATTTTTTTATTGACAATTAAATAATTTTATTTTCGTCTAACAAAATAACGTTAGAATTCATTTACTGTATAGAAAACTATTATACTGTATATTCTCCATTTAAAAATTAGATGGGTTAAAAAATTCCCTCCGTTTATGTCTCTGCCCTCTCCCATGCATCAATTACAATTTTAAAATTCAAAAATCCCGAATTAATCTTTGATTCCGTCTGCTGAAGGAATATTTTAAAATTTGAATTCTCCCGGTATATCAGAGGTATTTTCCTTGTGCATCTTCCCCCCGGTATAAATTGGAATTATCTTTATGAAATATATGCTTATATCCTATGCCTTTTCCTTAGCCTTTAATAAATATATGCTTACAACCTTAGCCTTTTCCCAAGAATTAAATTCCAAATTCCAGTAGGTACGTCTGGGCTTAGTTCGCAGTCTTTTTTCCTTTTCACATATTTCCCTCCTATGGTATAACCTTTTTAAAATTCCTGTGCTATAAAATTTACAATATCCCTATTGACAGACTTTAATATTAATTTAAAAATTATCATACTAATAGATTTTTATAATAGCGTTTCAAAGAAGTGGTTGTAATTATTAAACATAATAATACTTATTTAAACCATTTCCCCTCACTAACAAGTGAGGGGAAATGGTATAAATAAGTATACGACTGCCAACTTGAAACACATGATCGATTGGATAATACTTTTACAAATGTTGTTTGTGACATAAAAGGAAACTATCTTCAAAATTCTAATGCGATTGGTCCTGGAGATATCTTCATGTCTAAATTTGCATATAAATGACCACCATCTTGAATCAAAATGGTATTATAAGTTGTTAATTTAATATTAGGAAGTTAACTTCCGAATTTCAAGGTTTTCATCCAATTGGTTGTGGAGCTAACGTTGAATTCCGCATATTAATGGGCATCTTAAATTAAGATGGCGAATCGTAAAAATATTAGCAAAGTAGTTAGCGTCGTATATATTTTATATGTGTCTCTTCTTTAACTCCGCTAAGTACAAGTAGTTAGCGTCGTATATATTTTATTTGTGTCTCTTCTTTAACTCCGCTAAGTACAACTAGTTAGCGTCGTATATATTTTATATGTGTCTCTTCTTTAACTCCGCTAAGTACAAGTAGTTAGCGTCGTATATATTTTATTTGTGTCTCTTCTTTAACTCCGCTAAGTACAAGTAGTTAGCGTCGTATATATTTTATATGTGTCTCTTCTTTAACTCCGCTAAGTACAACTAGTTAGCGTCGTATATATTTTATTTGTGTCTCTTCTTTAACTCCGCTAAGTACAAGTAGTTAGCATCGTTTACATTTTATTTGTGCCTCTTTTTTAACTCAGCTAAGTACAACTAGTTAGCGTCGTATATATTTTATTTGTGTCTCTTCTTTAACTCCGCTAAGTACAACTAGTTAGCGTCGTATATATTTTATTTGTGTCTCTTCTTTAACTCCGCTAAGTACAACTAGTTAGCGTCGTATATATTTTATTTGTGTCTCTTCTTTAACTCCGCTAAGTACAAGTAGTTAGCGTCGTATATATTTTATATGTGTCTCTTCTTTAACTCCGCTAAGTACAACTAGTTAGCGTCGTATATATTTTATTTGTGTCTCTTCTTTAACTCCGCTAAGTACAAGTAGTTAGCATCGTTTACATTTTATTTGTGCCTCTTTTTTAACTCCGCTAAGTACAACTAGTTAGCGTCGTATATATTTTATATGTGTCTCTTCTTTAACTCCGCTAAGTACAAGTAGTTAGCGTCGTATATATTTTATTTGTGTCTCTTCTTTAACTCCGCTAAGTACAAGTAGTTAGCTTCGTATATATTTTATATGTGTCTCTTCTTTAACTCCGCTAAGTACAACTAGTTAGCGTCGTATATATTTTATTTGTGTCTCTTCTTTAACTCCGCTAAGTACAAGTAGTTAGCATCGTTTACATTTTATTTGTGCCTCTTTTTTAACTCAGCTAAGTACAACTAGTTAGCGTCGTATATATTTTATTTGTGTCTCTTCTTTAACTCCGCTAAGTACAACTAGTTAGCGTCGTATATATTTTATTTGTGTCTCTTCTTTAACTCCGCTAAGTACAACTAGTTAGCGTCGTATATATTTTATTTGTGTCTCTTCTTTAACTCCGCTAAGTACAAGTAGTTAGCGTCGTATATATTTTATATGTGTCTCTTCTTTAACTCCGCTAAGTACAACTAGTTAGCGTCGTATATATTTTATTTGTGTCTCTTCTTTAACTCCGCTAAGTACAAGTAGTTAGCATCGTTTACATTTTATTTGTGCCTCTTTTTTAACTCCGCTAAGTACAACTAGTTAGCGTCGTATATATTTTATATGTGTCTCTTCTTTAACTCCGCTAAGTACAAGTAGTTAGCGTCGTATATATTTTATTTGTGTCTCTTCTTTAACTCCGCTAAGTACAACTAGTTAGCGTCGTATATATTTTATTTGTGTCTCTTCTTTAACTCCGCTAAGTACAACTAGTTAGCGTCGTATATATTTTATTTGTGTCTCTTCTTTAACTCCGCTAAGTACAAGTAGTTAGCATCGTTTACATTTTATTTGTGCCTCTTTTTTAACTCCGCTAAGTACAACTAGTTAGCGTCGTATATATTTTATTTGTGTCTCTTCTTTAACTCCGCTAAGTACAACTAGTTAGCGTCGTATATATTTTATTTGTGTCTCTTCTTTAACTCCGCTAAGTACAACTAGTTAGCGTCGTATATATTTTATTTGTGTCTCTTCTTTAACTCCGCTAAGTACAAGTAGTTAGCATCGTATACATTTTATTTGTGCCTCTTTTTTAACTCCGCTAAGTACAACTAGTTAGCGTCGTATATATTTTATATGTGTCTCTTCTTTAACTCCGCTAAGTACAAGTAGTTAGCGTCGTATATATTTTATTTGTGTCTCTTTTTTAACTCCGCTACGTACAAGTAGTCGGAGGTCAGGGTCGTATATGTTTTAATTTTGTCTTTTTTCTAACTCCACCATGTATAAGTTGGCATCGTACAATTACTATTGTGATTTTATAATTTATATTTAATGAAAATCGTAAGGAAATTCGTATCAACCGGGTGTCCCGTGTACCCACAAATTATTGTGTCTAAATTTGATAGTACAATATTGCGTTAAGTGTTCCTTTCAACATTAAGAAAAAACTATTAAAAATAATCATGGACAAAATTAAACTCTTCGACTTTTTGTTGTGGCATTAATTTAGCCCCCCAATCAATTCATTAAGGATTTCTACAAAGTTTATTTTGATTTAAAGAAAAAAAAAATTGCCTCGTTAATTTGGACTCGGAAAACTTTGCTATCTGTAATTAATTCGGAAGGTGTCTTCTCTTCGTAATGAACAGGAACAGATAACTAAACTTTTCCCAACCTTAAGACCTTTTAAATTTAATTAAAAAAACTCCCATCTTTGACCGAAGTTTCAATTAATTTGTTCAATAAAAAGAAGAAATTAAATTAGCTGAAAGAACTTCCTTCCGAAGATTTAGAAATAGTTTTCTTATTATAATATCGTTTTTGAAATTAAGAATATTGCGGGGGGGGGGGGGGGGGGAGGCGAGCAAAGTTTTATTTATAGTTTATTAATAAGACGGTAGGGTTAGAGAGATGCTGTCAAAATGTGTGTTTTGACAGCATCTAGCTAACCCTACCTTCTTATTACTCTTGATCTGTCACGAACTACCTTAATTTACCTTTTGTTATTTTTTTGAACTACCTTTTTTTTATAGTTTATTGTAGTATAATTCTAACAGGATTTTTTTTTTTTTTTTTTTTTATATATATATAAAAATGTATTTTCATTACATTATACCTATAGAATACGTTAACAACACAACTAGATTATATTTCACAATATAAAATCCAAACAACAATCAGACAGGCTTCAACGACATTGACATTTTCAATGTTAAAATACCCTCTCCATCTCAGAGCAAGGAAGGGGTAGAGGGAACAATACTATAGAATCTGGGTCTCAAAAAGTGGTTCATTATGCTACACCCCTATACTAAACCTCCCAAGCGGCAGTTTGGTGAAACAGTATCGATATCTCGATAAAAACTCGAAATTTATTTGATATCAGCTGATAAGGATGAGTGATATTTTCTTACGACATTAATTTTTTTTTTAATACAGTTTTCTTTATAAATATGTACTTCAATGTTTGTTGGTAACCATATTAATTATCTAAAGGCAGTAACGTCGTTAATAAACGTGTAACAGTTCCTATATAACCAATAGCAATCATCTTTGAGTGGGGTATTAAATAAATGCTACTGATAAGGATTTGTTGACAAGAGTCTGTGGGGACGGAAGGACAAGGAATAGACCAATAAGATAAGGACCAGTGACCACGGGATCACTTTAGTTCGGTTTGAGCTCGCTTGGGAGGTTTAGTATAAGGGTGTAGCATAATGAACCACTTTTCAAATCGCATTGCTCCCTCTACCCCTTCCTTGCTCTGTGCTCTCCATAATAAGAGTGAGATCTTGTGAAAATGTTTGCAGAAGAGGGTAAAAATTTCGGAGCTAAGAATTTATAAATTTTCACTTAACCTTACTCTGACATCACACAAAGCTTATATCATAAGCAATTTTTAAATCATTGATTAAATTTTTAAAATTGAATAAATTATATGTTAATATAAATAGTTTATCAATAAAGCTTATGAAAACATGAGTGAATGCAACCTAATAATAATTATGGAACATAAAGAAAACTTCGAGTGAGTAATTTAACTTAAAAGTGACAAACTTATATTGATATCATGCATTGTTCAAACAGTAACTTAGCTGAGATTTTCTTAGTTTGTGAAATCGCCACACTCAGCTCTCTGGCAGCACCATTAAAATGACTCTTGCATAAACTACCTTTTTACATTTCCTCATCGTCTCTGAAGGTATAAAGGAAAAGTACTGTTTCCACCTTAAAAATCCGAAACCGATATTTTAATATCATTAACCGTTCAAAGTGGTTTTAAGACGATATGAGTGCCGTGTGTCTGTCTGTGTCACGCAAAACTTCCACTTTTTTTAGCTAGAGAGTTAAAACTTGATACTAAAATCCGTCCTTACATGTAACGCTGCGAGGACAATCGTACATTTGTGAAGTCAATGAACCATTTTTATTGTAAGCAAAAATTTCAAAATTTCGTAAAAAAATTCGATCGCGCTGCAATTTGCACCAATTAAACTTCTTTATAAGACTAAATATATGTATTTAAAAAAAAAAATCGGGTACGGGGTACCTCGAAACTTTTCCACACTTCGGAGGCCACTAAAGTGGCCTCTTCAAATAATCTTTAAACATTATTTTTATTTTTTTATTTCATTTATTCAATTATTTGAATTTTGACAACAAACTTTGTCGTCATCAACATTATCGCATTAATAAATAATTATATTTGCTTATAACTTTTAAACTAATTAATGGAATTTCATCGGGTTTTTTTGATAATTATATGTTTGTTTAGATAACTAAACAAACGCCGAAGGTTAAAACCTAAATATGACCAATAATGGGCTAATTATGATCTACCATTCAAAATTCATTAAAATCAGACAAGCAGTTTTAATGTATGATAGTAGTAGTAGTAGTTACCAAGTATACTTCCTACTAGACGGGTTGGACGAACCACTTGTTCGAACCTAGCAATCAGGCCTTATAATAGACCCATTTTACTTGCCCCATGGTGGATAGTTCCAGCTACGTTACACATCATACATTCTTACATTGTACCACCGAAGCGAGTATAATGTGGTCATTAGTGAGCTATATAAGCTTGCGTCAAAGCGTACGGGAAGAAAACCCCTGAGGGAGTGTCCCTCGCCTTACTCCGTCCTCGAACCATAGATACAAATCACATCTCATGACACGGATCGAACCACATCAAAGCGTGGGGGAAGAGAACCCCTCAGGGAGTGTCCCTTGCCCTGCTCCGGCCTCGAACCATAGATACAAATCACATTTCAAGACACGAATCGAACCACATCAAAGCGTGGGGGAAGATAACCCCTCAGGGGGTGTCCCTCGCCCTGCTCCGTCCGCGATTCATAGATGCACTCAGAGAATCATGACTCGGGATTGAACTCACGACCTCGAGTTGCCTCGACTCAGTGATAGCAGTGCGGCACCTTGAGCACCCCGGCTACGCTGGCTCCCTTTAAAGTACACCTATGTTAGTTCGCAAAAATTGATTGACAGACAGACACTGAACCAAAACGATGAACTGAAACGGATTTCTGTCTTGGAATTTTAAATAGTTACAAAAAATATTTTCATTCTTCAGAACGATCACGATAAGCTCGGCAACAATATAACGAATGTATACTGATTTTTTTAAAAATCAAAACATGAAAACAATGTGGTAAATAAATATGTATATTCAATCTATTCAAATGACTGAATAAAAAATGTCTAAATGTTTAACAAAGAACCCGATTGAAAAAAAAAAAAAAATGATAAACTAAAATTTAACAGGAAAGCTAAAGAAAAACTGAAAAGTTATCGATTGAAAATAATAATTTACAATAGAAACGTGGAATTATTTTTAAATTGGAAAAGCTGTTTCAATATTAAAATCCTTTGTATAACAATAACACGTACACAATAAGTTTTATTCAATTTAAAACTAAAAATAACTCTTTTGTTTTGTTAAACAGACCTTGGCACAAGCGACACGATTTTATGGAAATTCTCTTAATTTTAAATGAAACGTATGTTTTTAAATAACTTTTCCTTATTTCTAAATATTCAACATGTTATTTTGAAGATAAATAAACTGAAATTCAAAGGTTTTGTTACATCAAAACATTTCAGCTGTATCAAGTGATTATATTACAAAGAGAGCTGCTGGGTTTTTATCTGTAAGTTCTAGGTCTTCGTTGGTGACCGCGTCATGTTCGAAGAGTATTCCGACGTTTCGCCTCCGAGTGAGGGACAACGTAGACTGTCCCTCGCTCGGGACAACACGTACAACCCTGAAGATACCCCCAGCATAGGAGGCGAAACGTCGGAATACTCTTCGAACATGACGCAGTCACCACCGGAAGACCTAGAACTTAATGAAGACATTAACCGTGGAAGCCTCTGCAATAAGGGGTTTCTCAGTTTTAAATTCAAGAATATTTGATGAATTTATAAACAGAAATCCCTAATAAATATTATCAAGAATTAAGTGAGGAATGCATTTAATATGTTTATATTTGCTTCCGAGCTTACCGAAGGTAACGGAAGCTATGTGATCGTTCTGAAGAAGTAAAAGTATTTATGTCCCCGATTTCAATACTTTCAAAACAAAAATCTGTTTTTAGACACCAGGGAACATTTATGGTTCCGTTTCTGTCTGTCGGTCTGTCGCTAGGGTATGTTGGAAATACACAATTCAACCTGATAATTATGCAATATATTGAAATGTACATTGTAAACAACTCATCTATTGTACAACTAAAGTAGTAATTCTTTATCTTTTATCCTGTTAGATATTGTTAGTTTGTAATGTAGTGTTTAGATGCTATGTTACCTGATGATGATGTAATGTATTGAAATGTACATTGTAAACAACTCATCTATTGTACAACTAAAGTAGTAATTCTTTATCTCTTATCCTGTTAGATATTGTTAGTTTGTAATGTAGTGTTTAGATGCTATGTTACCTGATGACGTAATGTATTGAATTGTACATTGTAAACAACTCATCTATTGTACAACTAAAGTAGTAATTCTTTATCTCTTATCCTGTTAGATATTGTTAGTTTGTAATGTAGTGTTTAGATGCTATGTTACCTGATGATGATGTAATGTATTGAAATGTACATTGTAAACAACTCATCTACTGTACAACTAAAGTAGTAATTCTTTATCTTTTATCCTGTTAGATATTGTTAGTTTGTAATGTAGTGTTTAGATGCTATGTTACCTGATGACGTAATGTATTGAATTGTACATTGTAAACAACTCATCTATTGTACAACTAAAGTAGTAATTCTTTATCTTTTATCCTGTTAGATATTGTTAGTTTGTAATGTAGTGTTTAGATGCTATGTTACCTGATGATGTAATGTATTGAAATGTACATTGTAAACAACATCTATTGTACAACTAAAGTAGTAATTCTTTATCTTATATCCTGTTAGATATTGTTAGTTTGTAATGTAGTGTTTAGATGCTATGTTACCTGATGATGATGTAATGTATTGAAATGTACATTGTAAACAACTCATCTATTGTACAACTAAAGTAGTAATTCTTTATCTTTTATCCTGTTAGATATTGTTAGTTTGTAATGTAGTGTTTAGATGCTATGTTACCTGATGATGATGTAATGTATTGAAATGTACATTGTAAACAACTCATCTATTGTACAACTAAAGTAGTAATTCTTTATCTTTTATCCTGTTAGATATTGTTAGTTTGTAATGTAGTGTTTAGATGCTATGTTACCTGATGATGATGTAATGTATTGAAATGTACATTGTAAACAACTCATCTATTGTACAACTAAAGTAGTAATTCTTTATCGTTTATCCTGTTAGATATTGTTAGTTTGTAATGTAGTGTTTAGATGCTATGTTACCTGATGATAAGGTAATGTATTGAAATGTACATTGTAAACAACTCATCTATTGTACAACTAAAGTAGTAATTCTTTCTGTTAGATATTATTAATTTGTAATGTAGTGTTTAGATGCTATGTTACCTGATGATGTAATGTATTGAAATGTACATTGTAAACAACTCAACTATTGTACAACTAAAGTAATAATTCTTTATCTTTTATCCTGTTAGATATTGTTAGTTTGTAATGTAGTGTTTAGATGCTATGTTACCTGATGATGATGTAATGTATTGAAATGTACATTGTAAACAACTCAACTATTGTACAACTAAAGTAGTAATTCTTTATCTAACAAAAGCTGTTAGATATTTTTATTTTAATGTAGTGTTTACATGCTATATTACCTGATGTTGTTACTTACATTGTAAACAACTCATATATTGTACATCTAAACTAGTAATTCCATATATTTTATCCTGATATATATTGTTAGTTTGTAACGTACTGATTAGACGCTAATTTATCTGATGATGATGTAATGTATTGAAATGTACATTGTAAGCAACTCATCTATTGCAAATTAAAAGACGTAATTCTTTATATTTTTTTCTGTTATATATTGTTAGTTTGTAATGTAGTGTTTTGATCCTATTTAGCTATTTTATCCTATTAGATAATGAATGTAGTGTATAGATGCTATGTAACCTGATAATGATGTAATGTATTAAAATGTACATTGTTAACAACTAATCTATTGCAAATTAAAAACCGTAATTCTTTATATTTTATTATTATATATATATTGTTAGTTTGTAATAATTAGTAGTGTTAAGATACAAAGTTACCTGATTACGATATAGTGTATTGAAAATAATGTACATTGTAAACAACTCATCTATTGTATACAAGAAAATAAGTAATTCTTTATTTTTTTTTACCCTGTTAGATATATTATGCAGTGTTTATATTTTACGATATCTGATGATGATGTAATATAAATTGTAAACAACTTTGCATATTATGAACCTAAAGAAGTAATTCTCATTGTTACATACTAGGGTAAAGAACACGAAGCTCAATAATACAAAGAAGTTGGAAATGATAATATAAATTTAGAATAGTGTGAAGAGTGACACATGACAACATTGCCTCGTATATTCGCGGGCATATACCATCAGTTTATTCTCCCGCTAAGCTTATTAAGATAAATTTTAAACAGTTGATATATTCTGCTACATTTTACATTCATACACACAATCTGGTTCTCTCTTGTCACTCACAAAGATTCATTAGACACATATGAATTTATATACATTATATATATATATATATATATATATATATATATATATATATATATATATATATATATATATATATATATATATATATATATATAATATATATATATATATAATATATATATATATATATATAATTTTTGTACAGTTTGTTCAATTCTATTTTAAAAAAATGAACCGTGAGTATGCCAACGTTATTGTTTTAATACAACATTATCATTGAATCCAAGTCAGTAATAAAAAATAGTATTCAATATAAAGGCCCTCATATACACACAAAGACACTTCTTTAGATTGTTACTCCCATATGTTTTTTTAGAAGATAAATGGATATACATTACTCCCACATTCCTTTGTCTAAATAACTATTAAATATTAAGACAAAGGAATGTTTAGTCCAATGTACTTTAGGACAAAGGAATATCATACTTATGTCTTTCTAAGGGCAGTAACAGTCTAAAGAAGAACATTCTGTATATGTTTTTTAGAGTGTTACTCCCTTCTGTTTTTTTTTTTTTTAAAGGGGAGTAACAGTCTAAAGAAATACATTCCTTACTCCTTATTTAGAGTGTTACTACCATCCTTTTTTAAAAGGGAAGTAATAGTCTAATGAAGAACATTCCTTACTCCTTATTTAGAGTGTTACTACCATCCTTTTTTAAAAGGGAAGTAATAGTCTAATGAAGAACATTCCTTACTCCTTTAGAGTGTTACTACCATCCTTTTTTAAAAAAGAAGTAATAGTCTAATGAAGAACATTCCTTACTCCTTATTTAGAGTGTTACTACCATCCTTTTTTAAAAGGGAAGTAATAGTCTAATGAAGAACATTCCTTACTCCTTATTTAGAGTGTTACTAACATCCTTTTTTAAAAGGGAAGTAATAGTCTAATGAAGAACATTCCTTACTCCTTATTTAGAGTGTTACTACCATCCTTTTTTAAAAGGGAAGTAATAGTCTAATGAAGAACATTCCTTACTCCTTATTTAGAGTGTTACTACCATCCTTTTTTAAAAGGGAAGTAATAGTCTAATGAAGAACATTCCTTACTCCTTATTTAGAATGTTACTACCAATCTTTTTTAAAAGGGAAGTAATAGTCTAATGAAGAACATTCCTTACTCCTTATTTAGAATGTTACTACCAATCTTTTTTAAAAGGGAAGTAATAGTCTAAAGAAGAACATTCCTTACTCCTTATTTAGAATGTTACTACCAATCTTTTTTAAAAGGGAAGTAATAGTCTAAAGAAGAACATTCCTTACTCCTTATTTAGAATGTTACTACCAATCTTTTTTAAAAGGGAAGTAATAGTCTAATGAAGAACATTCCTTACTCCTTATTTAGAATGTTACTACCAATCTTTTTTAAAAGGGAAGTAATAGTCTAAAGAAGAACATTCCTTACTCCTTATTTAGAATGTTACTACCAATCTTTTTTAAAAGGGAAGTAATAGTCTAAAGAAGAACATTCCTTACTCCTTATTTAGAATGTTACTACCAATCTTTTTTAAAAGGGAAGTAATAGTCTAATGAAGAACATTCCTTACTCCTTATTTAGAATGTTACTACCAATCTTTTTTAAAAGGGAAGAAATAGTCTAAAGAAGAACATTCCTTACTCCTTATTTAGAATGTTACTACCAATCTTTTTTAAAAGGGAAGTAATAGTCTAAAAAAGAACATTCCGTACATCTTATTTAGAGTGTTACTACTATCTGTTTTTTTATAAGAGAAGTATCCGTCTAAAGAAGTGCTTATACTTGGCATGTTGTCAAGCCAGTTTGACAGTGTGAGGAGGAAGCTTTTCGAGATGTATTGTTAAATGTAGAGTTTGATGAATTTTAAAATTTCGTCAAAAAAAAGTAGTTTTTTTGACTGATGGCTTTACAAGTAATTGTGCAAACACAAAAAAAAAATTGACAAACTTTTGGTCAAACTTACTTGTCAAACAATATTGACATACTTTTTTTGTCAAACAAGTTTCATAGTGTATGTGTGGAGGCTCAACAGCTTTATAACAGTAAAGAAGAGGACGATGACATTAAAAACAAATGTGAAAAAGTTTGTTTGAGTTCTGTTTGACTAGATTTTTTTTTAATACCACATACGAAACACATATTAAGAACAAAAAAAAGAGGAATTATTTATTTTTATTAATAAAGTTTTGATTCCATTATCAATCAAAAACCCTTCTTTTTTTTGAGAAACAAGCAAGGGAGAAAAGTTGGTCGGAATGAAAAGTATGAGATAGGCAAGAGATTTATTTGAGCATTTCACAAGTTTTTATTGGATCCTTAAAACTTTACGCTTATTATTCATGGTCTATTGGGGCTTTAAACCTTAAGTATTTTATCTTAGTGTTTTATCAAGGAATTTGTTTGTGGTTGGGGATCAGACTAAATTTTCCATCATTCAAAAAAGGACATTAAAAATGTGACGCTTTCTATGTTTTTTTTTAAACTGCCAATTGGTGGGGCACATAGCTTCCTCGCATTCTATCGCGTACTATATTATTTTTATGCTTTTACAAGCCATAATTGCTCTAATTTATTTAATTGTTTCCCCCGTTAAAGAGCGTAGACAGTTGAAATTAATCTGGTGCTATCTGCAGTCTACTTTCGATAAACTATCCAAATTTCATAAAAATCAGATAAGAGCTTTTGAAGATATAGGTTTAAATAAATGAATGTTTGGAGCATGTTGTAGAGAAATAAATGTGCGAAAAAGTTTGAAACTTATATGGGACCAACATTGACTAATTATAACCTACCATACATATTTCATTAAAATCGGACGTATAGTTTTTAAGATGTGTTGGTTAGCAAAAATAGAGCGACAGACAGACATAGAACCAAAAATGTTCAATGATTTCTTAAATGGATTTCTGTTTTAGAATTTTTGATATCGGAGACATAAAATATTTTCGTTCTTCATAACGATCACATAGCTTCCGTTACCTTCGTTAAGCTCGGAAGCAATACCATTATTCTGATATGCAACATATACTTTAGTTTGTGTGTTTTCGGAGCAAATATCATTATACTAGAGGCTACGTCATGATTGATTTGTGTCATTTACCAGGTTTCTGATTGTGATTAAAGTGGTAATAAGAAAAGTTACTAGATGTGTAAAGCGGGTGTTTTCAATGGGCTTTGTCGTCGATAGATTAGAAAACCTTGATTTTCCTAATGACTTGTGTTTCCTTTGTATAACAGGTGATGAAATACGAGGAAAGCTTAAAGACTTGTCAGAAAAGGCAAAAAAGAAAGGAATTGTGATATACTAAAACAAGACTAAGGCGGTAAGGATCAATACTACCAACTCAGGACCATTAAATCACTCTTAACGAAGAGGCTATACAGGATTTGGATCTCTTAACTTACTTGGACAATGTAGCTCCAAGTGTGGCTAAAGATAGAGGTGTTGTACAGCATACCTCACAAGGCATACTCAAATACCTAAAAAATGCTCATTAAAACATACAAAACACAAAAGAATACTCATTTTCTTTATTTCTTAGAAAACATAGAATCGCGAAAAATACTCATTTTCATAGTCCACAGGCCACCATAAGAAGTGAGTCGCTGATTGATAAAGTTTTCTTACCTTATGGAATCGCTTATTTATGCCATGTCCACCGATGAATTGGGTATATGGCAACTGGGGGCTGGGCCATTTCTTTTTTGTTGACATGCCAAACTTGCCCTTCTGCGGGAACATTGAAAAGAGATAGATAAAGTTTTGATTTTCATAGGATCGTTTAATTAAATTATTTCAAAAACAGTGGTACACGTGGCCACCGATAAGAGTGGGCCGTTGGGGGTGTCCACCGCCCCAAACATATCGCTCTGCGGGGACGTTAAAAAGAAAACGGCCCACTCGTATCGGTGGCCACCTTTACCACTGTTTTTGAAATAATTTAATTAAACGATCCTGTGAAAATCAAAACTTTATCTATCTCTTTTCAATGTTCCCACAGAAGGGCAAGTTTGGCATGTCAACAAAAAAGAAATGGCCCAGCCCCCAGTTGCCATATACCCAATTCATCGGTGGACACGGCATAAATATGCAATTGCATAAGGTAAGAAAACTTTATCAATCAGCGACTCACTTCTTATGGTGGCCTGTGGACTATCATTATTTCATAGAAAACATTGAATCGTTAAAAATACTCTTTTAGCGAATTTTCAAAGAAAATTACGCTATTACAATGGCTTCAACATTTTTGTAATGCGTATTTTTGAAAATTTTTTCCATGGAAATCCGATTTAGACCACTCTGAATCGATTCCTAAAATTTAACACTATTTTTTATGTATGTATGTATATATGTATATTGTATTTATGTGTCACTCCAGACGATATCTCCCCTTAGGATGCACTTAAAAATTTCAAACAAATTTTAAAATGTCAATGATATCAAAAGAAAGAATGAGTTCGTTGGCCAGAACTTATGGAGTTCATTTAAGGGTCAAATTTTGACAATTTAGAGTCAAAAATAGCAACAAAAAAACGTGTTTTTTTCCATTTTACCCCCCTTTTTTATGTAAATATGATAAAATAGTACATAAAAATAATTACTGTACTCTTAAAGAGCTTTCAAACGACATGTATCTTTTTTGTTAATTTTTTTTTCACGCATGCAAATTCTAAACCAAAATTTTCCTATATTATAAGCCAATAATACGCAGATTTCTTTGAAAATTCGCTCATGGTGCATGACTGGACTTCTTCTTTATTTAATAGAAAACATTGAATCGTAAAAAATACACATTTTTTTTTTTTCATAGAAAACATTTAATCGTAAAAAATACTCATTTTCTTCATTGCATATAAAAAACATTGAATCATGGATATGTTTTTGGGCATTAAGTCTAAACATGATATTTCAATGTTTGTGCATGAAGTGTAGAAAATCATTTTACATTTTTTGTCTAATTGATGTAGTAGATGGATCTTAAGATGTAAAATTATGAAACATTAATCCATTTTGATTACCATTTAGTCCGCTAGGAGCTCTGATATCTTTTTATAAAAAAATTTAGAATTTCTATAGGAGAAATATAGTACTAGTATCAATACAGATGAAAACCAATCTACCTTCTTTTATATTTTAACTTACTGGCACGATATTGTAAATTGAAACTTCAGCCCACCTATAGTTAAAATATGAAATCCTATTGACCTCCTTTTAAATCCTAACTTCCTAGCATGATATTTAAAAAACATCGCTATTTTCATGTGGTTTTTTGCGTAACGGAAATTTCTTCGGTCCCTCATACCTAAAACATATCTCAGTCTAGCTATATTCGATATGGATATGGAAGAACAATAAAGAATTTTCATTAAAAAAAAATCCAATCTTTTGAAGTAGCAGAAACTTTAACAGGGACATTTGGAAGGAAATCAAATCCAATCTGCAGACCTATATAAACAAAACGAAATGTTTTAAATAAAGAAAATGAGAAAAGGATAGCGAGGATTTGTTAAAAGATAAATAATTTTTCTATTGCATTGGACAGAGAAAAATCATTCTCCGGTGTAGTTTAATTGGCAGAGAAATTGGATATCAAATCCAATTGTCCGTGGTTTAAATCCAGTCGGTAGAGGGTATTATTCTCTGTTCTGTTTCTCTTCTTTTATTTATTTTTTATTTTAAAAAATCCTCTCTATCCTCAAATTCTATATATAGATGTAGGATGTCGAATCACTGTGTTTCTCGAGGGACTAAATACCTAATAATTATTTTCATTATGGTCCAAGAGGGACTACAGAGCTAATAAGATGACTCACTATGTTCCTACAAGGACAACAGGCCTAATGATATGATTCACTATGTTCCTACAAGGACAACAGGCCTAATGATATGATTCACTATGTGCCTACAAGGACAACAGGCCTAATGATATGATTCACTATGTTCCTACAAGGACAACAGGCCTAATGATATGATTCACTATGTTCCTACAAGGACAACAGGCCTAATGATATGATTCACTATGTGCCTACAAGGACAACAGGCCTAATGATATGATTCACTATGTTCCTACAAGGACAAAAGGCCTAATGATATGATTCACTATGTTCTACGATGAACGAATGCATAGCTAATGAGATTATTCACTATGTTCCTCGAGGCACTAAAGAGCTAATGAGATTATTCACTGTTCCAAGGGGGATTACAGACCTAATGAGATGATTCATTATGTTTCACTATTTACTATAAACTTAATGAGTTGATTCAATATGTTCCATAAGGCACTAAAGAGCTAATGCGATTATTCTGTTCCAAGAGGGATTACAGACCTAAGGAGATGACTCTCTATGTTCCACGATAGGCTAGAGTCCTAATTTGATGATTCACTATGTTTTACGAGATACAAGAGGTCTAATGAGATTATTCACTGTTCCAAGAGGGATTGCAAACTTAATGAGATGATTCATTATGTTTAACTATGGACTATAGACTCAATGAGTTGATTCACTATGTTCCTCAAAACTCTAAAGAGCAAATGAGATTATTTACTGTTCCAAGAAGAACTACACACCTAAGAGATGATCCACTATGTTCTAAAAGGGACTAAAGACCTTATAAAATGATTCATTATGTTCCACGAAAAACTATAGCTCTAATGAGATGATTCATTATGTTGCAATAGGGACTACATACCTAATGAGATGATTCATTATGTCGCAATAGGGACTTCATACCTAATGAGATGATTCATTATGTCGCAATAGGGACTACAGACCTAATGAGATGATTCATTATGTCGCAATAGGGACTACAGACCTAATGAGATGATTCATTATGTCGCAATAGGGACTACAGACCTAATGAGATGATCTACTATGTTCCAAATGGTACTAAAGGCATAATGAAATTATACATTATGTTTCTCTTTGGACTACAGACCAAATAAGATGATTCATTATGTTCCACAAGAGACTTCGGACCTAATGATAATTCTCTATGTGCCCTGATGGACTTCAGACCAAATTCGATAAAAATTTCTTTTTAAATCGTGCAAGTTTATTGACTATAAGAAATCGAATGTTTGATTCCACACCCATATTTTCCCATTTCTTGCAAGGAAGGAAAAGGGATTTGATATATTGGGGTTGGAATTTGTATGATATGTGGACGTATAAAAGCTAACCTAGGTTATCTAGCCAAGATTTGATATCTCTCAAACCCAACTTCTGGACTAGACCCAATTCCCATAAATAAATAACAGCCTTCACCAATATAATAATATTAAAGCGGATCCTGCATGTTCACATCCGTGATTCCTTTATATCGAACCTCTTCCTTTGTGCATGCCTATTTATTCTTACTTGTTATATACTCAGTATGTAATATAGAACAACGATTATAAAGCTGTGGAAATCATTATTTTAATATTTTAGTGAATTTAACACTTTAGATTTTAAGTCCAAAAAAATCTTCCTAACTTTTGATTAATTAAAAAAAATAAAACTTAATAGTAAGGGTTACCGAAGGTAGTATTAGTCTAGTACTTCCTACAAGAACGGGTAGGACGAACCACTTGTTCGAACCTTGCAATTAGGCCATCACTTAGGCCCTTTTTACGCCCCGCGGTAGAGAGTTGCAGCCACTTCACACATCATACCTCTGTACATTGTACCGCCGAAGCGAGTATGATGTGATCAATAGTGAGCCATATAAATCAGAGCGTCACGGCGAGGAATCGAACCCCGTCTCGTTCCACTCATGATTCAGAGATGGCCGAGCAGACGTGGTTTAACCCACACGGCCACGCTGCCTCCCAGGGTTACCGAAGGTAATCGAAGCTATGTGATAGTTCTGAATTAACAAACATTTTTTAAGTCATCAAGAAACATTTTTGGTTTCGTGTCTGTCTATTGGCCTGCCGTTTAATTTTTTGCGAACCAGCATATCTAAAAGACTACTCGACCGATTTTTATGAAATTTGGAAGGTACGTCATAATTACCCAATTGATGGTTCCATGAAAGTTTGAACCATCTGAGCCAATTATAAATGATCCACATTTGCTCAAACATACATTAATTTACACCTATAGCTAGATTTTTATGACTTGGAATGGTTTGTCGAAAGTAGCTCGCAGATTAATTTCATGTAAAATAGACTGCCAATTGGTGTGGCACGTAGCTTCCTCACATTCTATCACGTACTTCATTGATATAATGCTTTCACGAGCCATTATTGTCTAATTTGTTTAATTGTATCCCCCTTTTTTAGTCTGTCAAATGGTTTGGATTTTTTTTACATAAATTAAAAAATTTTAAATAATTTTTTTTTAAAAGCATGAAATCATTACCCATGTGCCACACTTATTGGTAGACTATTTTTACCTGCCTTGAAAATTTTCATCCAAAAATGATTTATTTTAATATAATGATGATATATAAATAGTATATGAGCTTTATCATTCACGGCATCTCCTTACATGATGCGATAAGCTAAGTTTATTGCTTATCTACGCTGTGGAGGTGGACTTAAGACTTGTTATCCCTTAGTTTTAGCTTACCTGAGAGTCCAAAATCAAGCAGAAGAACTTCTTCGCCATTATTGGTCTGCGAGCGTTCTTTCAGCAGCAAATTTACTTATTTGTTTACTACAGCAGCAATGTAAACTTGCAATAAATAAGTGTGTAGAATCAATAGTTCCACCATCCCAGACATCGACCAGAAAAGTCCAAGTGGCTTGATTATAGGGGAAACGAATGACCGTGACAAGTGTCGATCGAACCGTGACAAACACATAATAAAATAACTAAATCTAACTTAAAGCTACAGTAATGGCCCCAACATCCTAAGCTTCGACTAGAAAAGATCAGGAAGCCTGTCAACGGGGAAAAAACAATTGACCGTGACAGAAGAAAACAGTTGCATGTTGTAAGAAATAAAACTCATGATATTTCTCTGGTCTGGTAGCTCTTTCCTCATACTTAAAGATAAATCAACATATAAACTAGCATTCAAACTTTTCTTCTAATAGTCTTTTTTTTCAGGAAATAGTCATCTACACCTCATTGTCTCTCTTTTTATTATATAGATAATATGTTTTAGCTCAGGGGTACAGAAGAAACAGCAAATAACGACAAAAAAAAAATAATGAGATAATGTGCCACTCCAATTGGCAGGTTATTTTAATAAATCATATGTGTATTTTTATATTTTTCAATTAGGTATTAAAATTTGTTTTGAATAAAAAAAAAAGTGTTAACTCATTCTATTACAACTACGATAAATACTAGTGAAAACAAATCTACCTCTTGTTAAATTCTAACTTCCTGACACGATATATAAAGTGTCACACATTTTTGCTTCCGAGCTTACCGAAGGTAATGGAAGCTATGTGATCGTTCTGAAGAACGAAAATATTTTAGGTCTCCGATTTCAACAATTCCAAGACAGAAATCCGTTTCAGACATCAGGGAACATTTTTGGTTCCGTATCTGTCTGTCGGTCCGTCGGTCTGTCGTTCAATTTTTGCGAACCAACATATCTTAAAAACTTGTCTTAAAAACCTTAAAAGGTCCGATTTTAATGAAATTTAGATGGTAGGTCATAATTAGCTCATTGTTGGTCCCATATAAGTTTTAACCTTCTGCACTAATTTGTTTCTCTTCCACATGCGCACCAACATACATTTATTTACACCTATAGCTTCAAAAGTACTTATCTGATTTGTAGAAAACTTTTATAGTTTATTGAAAGTAACCCACAGATAGCCCTAAATTAATTTGGACCGTCTGCGCTCTGTAACTTTTTCTAAATTCATACTTTAATTCATGTAAAAAATTATAACAATTTTGTAAGATTCAAAAAACGAGGGAATAATGAAATAAATTGGATAAACGGTTTTAAAATCATTAAATTTTATGAAAGAGGACGCGAGGAAGCTATGTGCAACTCTTATTGGCAGAGTATTTTACATTAATTAAAGTATACATTTAGCAAAAGTTAAAGAGCGTAGACGGTTCAAATTAATCTGGAGGTATCTGAGGGTGACTTTTAATAAACTATAGAAGTTTCATAAAAATCAGATAAGCACTTTTAAAGATATAGGTGTAACTAAATGTATGTTTATGAGCATGTGGAAGAGATATAAATAGCCGCAGAAGGTTAAAAACTTATATGGAACCAACAATGGGCTAATAATTATGACCTACCACCAGAATTTTATTAAAATTGAACGTGTAGTTTTTAAGATATGTTGGTTCGCAAAAATCGAACGACAGACCGACAGACAGACACGGAACCGAAAATGTTCCCTGATGTTTGAAACGGATTTCTGTCTTGGAATTTTTGAAATCTGAGACCTAAAATATTTTCATTCTTCGAAGCGATCACATAGCTTCCGTTAAAGTCGGTAAGCTCGTACCTTCGGTAAGCAAAAAAATGAAAGCTGTAAGCTTGTAAAATAATTAAATCATTAAAGTAAACGAAATAGAACGCGAGGAAGTTATGTGCCACACTAATTAGCAGACTATTTTTTCTACCTTAGTTTTATTAAACTGAAAAAAAGTAATATTTATAAATTACCTACTGAATGCAAATGAAATAGTTTATAATATGTGAAGAAAAAGCATTAAATTAAAAAATTATAACATAAAAAAGAATATAAATTCATATGAGTTATAATTACAATTTTATGACGACATGACGTATAGATAAAAATAAACTAGTGAATTACCCTTTTTATCACTGTGGTATACTCTCAGTGACTTTTTGCCCGAAATAAAATGTCATATAAAAATGGAATGATAGTGACATCATATCATGATAGTGACATGATCGTTGTAATAAAACAATTATACGGCTAGGATAACAACCCTGACTAGGAATAGACGTAGAAGGGACGTCACAGAATATACCGAGGGCTTCAACTCTGAATCATTTATCTTGTGACATTTAAACCCGCTTTTGTATTGTTAATCTAAAATAAACAGGGTTTCACAGAGAACGGCAGAGCTCTATATAAACCCCACTGTACTGTTTAACTCAGATTACATCGTACAAACCAGCGCAAATTGACGGTAAATTGAACGACTAAAACTATCAGATTTTCATCAACAATATACCGGTATGATATCACAATTACAATATTGTAAATTAAAACATAATATTTTTAAAATAATAAAACCTCTATAAAATTACTAATTTAGTTTTAAAATAGATTACTTATACAATGTACATTCAAAAGATACCGTTACTTCTAAACAATTTATAATAAATTAACAATATCATATATATATATATATATATATATATATATATATATATATATATATATATATATATATATATATATATATATATATATATATATATATATATCTGCCCAAAAACCACTTGTGTGGTAAAAAAAATAACACCCCGTTAAGTCTGTGGTCCAAAAAAGTTGTGAAATTTCTGGAAACTTTCTGGTTCACCAAGTGATGTTGGCACTTTCTCCTGACCCAACACTGTCAACTTAGATACTTATCAGTTTCTTCTCCTTGGCGGTGTGCCTTGCCATTTCCTGAAACTGGAATTTTAATATTCTTCAAACACCACTACAATTTCTTGTTTCACCTTCACGCTTGCCAGATGAGATTTGAGTGGAAATATAGTTGTTCACCTCATAGTCTTAGTTCGAGACAACTAGTTCTAATGTTTGCAGGGGCACATTGGAGAGGAAAGCCTTTTAACAGTGTTGTTGAAGGCTCTTCTCGATGCCACAATGATCATTGCTGTAAATCTTTCACATTATCAAAAAGCAAATAAAATAGAAACAAGTAATATACAAATTAAGCATTTAAGGAATGACCCCATGCAACTACTACTTTCTTTGCAGAGGATGCGTGGAATGCAACCAGTTATAACTTTGGGTAGTACTACAGGCACACCGCCAAGGAGAAGAAGCTGATAAGTATCTAAGTAGACAGTGTTGGGTCAGGAGAAAGTGCCAACATCACTTGGCGGGGTGTTTTCTTTACCACACAAGTGGTTTTTGGTCAGATTTCACAACTTTTTTGGACCCCAGACTTGGCGGGGTGTTTTTTTACCACACTAGTGGTTTTTGGTCAGATTTCATGACTTTTTGTTGGGTTCCTAAGGAAGGATTCTCGAAACGGTTTATTTCCACACATTAGAGTCAAATAAAAGTGAAGTTAAGAGCTTGACAAGGTCTATGGAGATTGGAGAACTACGATACCTATAACATTGAAACCCCCCCCCCCCCCATTGTTGACCCATTTTAGACTAAATAATAGACCCATAATAGACTAAATTGACCCATTTTAGACTGTTCGCTAGCTTGGTTTCTCGCTCCGCGTTCAGCGTAGGAATGAGTTATCTAAATTTGTTTGATCTTTGTGCGCCCCCCCCCCCCCCCTCTTTTTTTGATAAATCAACTGTATTTATTTATTTAATCTTTATTTTTGGTCGCTAGTTACTAAATTAGATTAAAACTTTTAATCTCTTACCTTAGAGAATATGAAAATCAATCCGATCAAGCTTTGGGCAGAAATTTAAAGTAGCTTCACTAACCTGAAACAAAAATGAATTAATTAATTACTGTTGCAAAATATAAATATTATATATATATATATATATACATATATATATATATATATATATATATATATATATATATATATATATATATATATATAAGTTTTATGTAAGCTCAAAATCAAGTTTAAGATTATGTGGTTTTGAAAATAGGTTTTTAAAGAATTGTCAGTACAAGGTATATAGGTGATCTCCAACCGTGGGTAAAATATGTTATCTACGATAGATTTTTTTGGGTATATTTTTAGTTATAACACCAATAAAGAAAGCATATATATATATTTATATCCTACTCTTCAGCAGCTTTCAATTGATACCCCACACAAAAATTTTAAAAAAAAATTGAGTTTACCACATTTTTGTGAATTGCGCATGTTCATGTTTAATGTTTAATTTCTGTATATTTTTCCTGTGGTTGGGTCAAAAAGTTGCACCAGTGTTCAAATTTCAGCACTTTAGTTTAAACGGTTCGGACCCTATGAACCAATGAGCGACGGACAGACGGACTCTTTACACTCGGCATAAGGGTTTTGAGAAGTTCCAAGTTTTGAGATTATTCCATTTTTATTTATAAAAATAAATTAACTAAATTTAAAAATTGATTGATTAATTAATTAAATTAAATTACTAATTGCTTAATTAATTTGTTAAAATGTTTTTGAATTGGTTTTGTATGGTAAAGAGTCCAAGTTTCAGCTATATTGGTTGACTGGAAGAAGGTTAACTAGTCGACGTCAGGCAGCTAGCCAGCCAGCCAGCCAGGCACAAAAATGAAGTTAATGTAAAGGATTTAAAAATAAATATTATTCGCAACAACAAGAAAGAAATTCAAATTTTTAGGGTCCGTAGGCAAAACCAAGGACCCTTATATTTTCCTGCGTGTGTCTGTCCGTCCGTCCTGTCGCATGCTCTCACGGCTACACCTTTCGTCCGATAATTTTGAAATTTGGCATGTATGTGTCTTGTACCGACCCACATATTTTAAAAATATAGCGACTTAAAAAAAAAAAAAATTCAAAAAAATTAGGGTAAAAAACTTAAGGGAAAAAAACTTTTTACATTTTTTTTTCGACACCGTGAGGGGTATCATATGAAAGGGTACGTCGAGCTGATTACAAAAATATATAATTCTTTGGTTATAACTTTGATAGGGCGAGCGTAGGCGAGTTTAAAGCGGGTGTGAAACGTGCCCCCCCCCCCCCCCCCTCTATCTCGCTTATGTGAAGTGCAAAAAATCTGAAAAAATTCCTGAACATTCTTCGACCAAAAGTGAAGATACCACTTTTTGGAAATTTCAAAAAAATATATTATTTTATTTTTATTGACACAATACGCTTTTTTATAATTATGGTCTTTTCGATGTATTTATATGGTTGTAGTCCGGTTCAGTGGCAAAAAAATACTTTATCGGAAGTTTTTTTATGTGTTTTAAGAATATCAAACCCATAGGATAGTTCAAAGTAAGCTTTTTAGCATTTAAAAAACACCAATAGGGTACTACTTAAACTATACAGTGTGGCCTGCGGACCCTCGCTCTGTGCTGACCAGCACACACTTGACCTGTTTATTTAGTTATAGGTAGTATTCAAACTACGGAAAGATTATTTTTTAATTTAAATCAAATTATAATTATCATTAACTACGGTAGACATACAGAGAAAAATAGAACATAGGGAAAAGTAATAAGAAAAGAAGGGGAATTGAGCCTTAATTGAAGTTAATAATTGAGAAAAGGGCTCCTATATTGGATGTAAACATATAATATATTAATCAAAGATAATTCCAATTTTAACTCAGGGATGTGAAAAAACACGGGGGGGGGGGGATGCAGAAGGAAAATCCCACTGCTTTCCTCCCAAAGTTAACATATAAGAATTTTTCATCAGTATTTAGAATTAATTAGAAATATAGGATATTTGCAAATTATATTATCAAAGGGAAGGGTTTATAGGAATAAGTGGAGGGATAGCATCTAGATATTCTCGATTAGGAAAATAATTTAAAAGTTTCTTGATGATAGGTTTATAAACCCATCAAATTAAAAATAACACGTTTCGTAGCGAAGCAAGGGTATCCAGCTAGTTGAGTTATAAATACGGGTTAGAGTTACACCACACATGCTTAAAACATTCCTTTCTTATTCCTAAAACACTCTCAACCATTAAATCCTTAATCCCAACATAAATATAATCCCCTTATTCAAAAAGCTAAAATTGTTTTTAAAGTATAAAAAAGAATTAATAACTTAACTTCTACCATAACAAAGGAAAACAAAAGTGGGATTACCTTAGGGGGTACTCATTGTTTGAAAAGAAAAATGGGAAAACTGTTTAACACCGATAGTATTCAAATACCTTTTTTTTGAAGAAGGAGAAATAAAGGTTAGGATTAAAAGCATTTGAACCTTATTGACAAAAAACTAAGGATTTTCTATTCATTTCGCTTTCACTGCGACCACCCTTCTTCAAAATTGAATAATCAAAGCGATAAATCGTTCCGGTTTATTCATTATTGGCGAATAAAATTAATTCAATCTCCATGCAAATCAAAGGAAATTTCGTTCACATTAAAAAAAAATGAATTAATTAATTCTTGGGATAGTAAGTGCTGCTAAGATTCTCTGACAAAACAAATTTTCAAATTATAAACTTTATAATTAATTAATCTTATGCTAGTTCTTCCAAACTTTCGTATATATGAGTACATAATTATACTTAGTCCTGTGTTTTCCATTTATTTCCATTTAAATTTATTATTTTTGAACATAATATCAAAATTTACCATAAAAATGACTCCTATCGAACCAAAAATTCTCTGACAGAATCCGAATTTTTTAATCAAAATCGTTCAAAGCGTTTTCGATGTATATTTATTTTCATGTTTGTTCAGAGTTTTTGGGGGGTAGCGCCCCCAAATTTGTAGCTAAAATGAATATTTTTATTTTACTTCGGGCATAATGATTTTTCTAAACATGTATGCCAAATTTCGGCCAAATCGGACCAGTAGTTTAGGCTCCATGCCGTCCATGCGTCTGCAAAGATTTCAGACAGACATTTTTTTAAAACAACTTTTTGGCACTCAGGGGACCTCAAAACGTGTAAATCCATCGAAATCAAATTTTCGCGCCATCACAATACTTTCTTTTCATTGAGGAGAAGGTCAAAATTAGGTCATTATTGGTCCCATATAAGTTTCAACCATCTGCGCTCAGTTGTTTCTCTTCCACATGCACACAAACATTATCTGATAATTATCTGATTTGTATGAAACTTTTATAGTTTATCGAAAGTAACCCACAAATTAATTTGAACCACCTGCGGATTAATTTGAACCGTCTGCGGTCTTTAAAATTTGCTAAATTGATACTTCAATTCATGTAAAAAATTCAAAACAATTTAGACAGATTAAAAAAAACGGGGAAAAGAATTAAACAAATTAGACATTATTGGCTTGTAAAAAGCACAAAATCAATAAAGTACGTGATGAGATGCGAGAAAGCTATGTGCCACATCAATTAGCAGTATATTTTTTCAAAATTTTTCCCTACCTTACTTAAATCAAAGTACATACCAACACAAATTATTACCGATTCATCAAATTAATTATGAAAACCTATATCAAAAACCAAATATATATATACCCAAACTTACTTATCCTTACAATAACATTACATTCGAAGATCAACTAAATAAATTACATCCACACAAAACTTACACTATATTTACAGACGGATCAAAACAACAAAATTTAACAGGATATTCTTATTATGACCCCCAATTAAAACAAGGCATCGGCTACTCATGCCCTCAACATACTAGTATATATACATTAGAAAGCTTAGCAATTTTACAAGCACTAGAATACATTAACACACATTACAAAATAACAATAACAAATATACTATAGCATGTGACAACCAGGGCGTTCTTAAAAAACTTGACAACATTTCATACAGTACACACTTGGATCACATCTTCATGAATATTTTAAACAATATAGCAGAAAAGAGAAGAAACAATAAAGATATAGACTTTATATGGGTCAAATCACATCAAGGAATTGAAGGAAACAAGGAAGCAGACAAACTTGCCAAAACCCCTACACAACAATCTGAAAAAAAAAAAATACCAACAAGAGACCTCATAACACTATCCAAAAAGAATATGTTTGAAAAATTAAATATAAAACTACAAGAAGAACCAGAAAAAGCAAAAAATTTCAAATTAATAGTCAAAAAAATTCCACTTAAACCATGGTTTTAGAAAACAAAACTACCACGTACAGATATAATCAAAATTAATAGATTAAGAAGTTACCATGCACGATGCATTCAGTACAACTATATAATAGGACTAAGCGATTCACCAATATGTTATACTTGTCCTGAAAAAGAAGAAAATGTAGCTCACATCCTATTTGAATGTCCGAAATATAAATCAGAAAGAAATAAATTATACCAAGAACTTAAAATACAAGAAATTCAAGACAAAAATGAACAAATCAAGACCATCCTATTCTCAAATTTAAAAAATATTAATCTTACACTAAAATTCGTAAAATAAATAAATTACTCCCCTTAGCCTAAAATTGAAAAAATCTGGAGTCAACTCACCAACAGAATCCTACAAACGAAATAAAATTTAAAAAATAAATAAAAATTACTTAGGGAAAACATAGGAAGAATTTTGGAAGGACTCAGGTCCACCCAACCTAATTGAGGTTTTCTGTGGTTTCCCTCAATTTACTAGGCAAATGCCAGGTTGGTCCACTCTTAAGTCAGTCCACAGACTGCCTATGATACCCGTTTAAATACCTGCAAACAACCCTAACAAAAATCCAATCAAAAACTTCCGTTTAGAAAAATAAAAAAATATAAATATATACTCCAAAATTGTCCATTATACCCTTCCCTAAATTTGATTAAAAAGCTCCAATCCCTTACAAAATATCAAAATTATAAAAAGGCACAAAATAACCCTTCTCAAAATAACATTATGGCTCCGGTAAACACAAATATTTTTTTTTGTTACTTATGCCAATAAAGAATTTGCTTAAAAAAAAAAAATCCCAAATTATCTAGATGGCACGTCTAAAAATACAGAAGGCAGAGAACAATGATAATTTCATGACTAATCTGTTTTTGGTTGAAGGATGGAACCAAGGGAATGGCTAACCTGTCTTTTCCTTTTTCCAAAGTTTTCTCTTCCTAAGAATGCCTGGCAGTTTGGACAAAAGCCAGCATTAATAAACTCCAGGCCTCTGTTAAATGCCATTTTGCCAGAGAGAAAATAAGATTTAACTTAACTCTCCCATTACCTAATTCCATGAAACCCACACTAAGACATTTTCCTTCCTACTTAGAAGGAAAAATACACTGCCAATTAGTGTGGCACATAGCTTCCTCGCATCCTATCATGTACTTTATTGTTATATTAACATTTAAGTTTTATTACTTTATTGTTATATTGTTTATTGTGTAAGAACAATTAACATTTTTTAGCGATCTTTAACACTTTATAGGGGTGTTGCTGTAGGTTTTACTAAAAAATTGTATTTGAAAAAAATGTTCGTTTCATTGAATAGATAAGGTTTGATTTTTTTCCCGACCGAAAATTCCAATTTTTAATTTGAAGTTCACGTTTACGCGAGCGTTGCGCGTGAACGCTTGAACGTATAACGTTGCCCAACGAACTCGACCTGAGCATTGGTAAAATAAACATGTCTACCAAATTTCATCAAAATCGGGCAACATTTACTCAAGTTATCGTCGCACGTTTCACGATTCGCGGACACACAGACCGACAGACAGACAGACAGACAGACAGACAGACAGACACGGAACCAAAAATGTTCCCTGATGTCTGAAACGGATTTCTGTCTTGGAATTTTTAAAATCGGAGGCATAAAACTTTTTTGTTCTCAAAAGTGAACACAATGCCGTTACCTTCGGTAAGCTCGGAAGCAATAATTATATATATATATATACATATATATATATATATATATATATATATATATATATATATATATATATATATATATATATATATATATATATAAAAGGGTGTTCCTCAATATCATGTACACTGCCGTATGTATGGGGTAATTCATTGGCACACTAATTTCGTAACTAAAAATTTATATGAACATGTAGAAAAGATTGAAAGCTTGGATTCGGGAATTTGTATCGGTAACGACAGAGAAAGATCATTCTCCAGTATAGCTCAGTTGGTAAGAGCACCTGTAACGGATATATAGGAGGCCCGTGGTTCAAGTCCCGGTTTTTCTCTCTATGTCTCCCGAAGTTAACGATAATTATAATTTGATTTAAAGTTATTATTTAGGTTTTTAGGGTTTCGTAGATAGATCCTTCTCGAAATCCTTATGCCGAGGGTGATGTCTCTGTCCGTCCGACGCTCTTTGGTTCATATCTCCCGAACCGTTTACACATCGGAAGAAAGTGAAGATAGAAATTTAATATGCGCATGCTCAATCCGTAAAAATTTGGTGAGTCAAAAACTCAAATAATGCTTCCAAGCTTACCGAAGGTAACGTTCTGAAGAACGAAAATATTGTATGTCTCCGATTTTAAAAATTTCAAGACAGAAATTCGTTCAGACATCAGGGAACATTCTTGGTTCAATGTCTGTCTGTCGGTCTGTCGCTCAATTTTTGAAAACCAACCTATCTTAAAAATTTCACGTCCGATTTTAATGAAATTTGGACGGTACCATAATTGGCCCATTTATGGTTCCTATGTACCTTTCGCTGCAATATGCGCACAAACATACATCTTTTTACACCTTCAAAAGTACTGATCTGATGTTTATGAAATTTGTATGGTTTGTGAAAGTAGCCCGCAGATAGGCTCAGATTAATTTCAACCATGTGTGATCTTTAAATTTTGCTAAATTGATAATTTCATTCGTGTGAAAAATCAAAACAATTTTGACAGATTAATAAAAATAGACTGCCAATTAGTGTGGCACATAGCTTCCTCGCATCCTATCATGTACTTCATTGTTATAATGTTTATTGTGTAAAAACTATTAATAGTTTTAGCGATCTTTAACACTTCATAGCGGTGTCGCTGTTGGTTTTACTGAAAAATTGTATTTGAAAAAAATGTTTGTCTCATTGAATAGATGAAATTAAATTTTTTTTCCGACCTAAAATTCCAATTTTAAATTTGAAGTTCACGTTTACGCGAGCGTTGCTCGTGAACGCTTGGACGGATAACGTTGTCCAACGAACTCGTCCTGGGCGTTGGTAAAATGAACATTTACTCAAGTTATCGTCGCACGTTTCATAATTCGCGGACACACAGACCGACAGACAGACAGACAGACAGACAGACAAACAGACAGACACGAGACCAAAAATGTTCCCTGATGTCTGAAACGGATTTCTGTCTTGGAATTTTTAAAATCGGAGGCATAAAAGTTTTTCGTTCTCAAAAGTGAACACAATGCTTCCGTTACCTTCGGTAAGCTCGGAAGCAAAAATCGGGGGAAACAAACAAACATATTAGATAATAATGGCTTGTAAAAGCATAAAATGAATTAAGTACTTTATAGGATGCGAGGAAGCTATGTTCAATACCAATTTGCAGTCTATTTTTACATTAATCAATCTTGTAACTTGATATTTTTATCAAAATAACATAAAAACTAGATAATCTTACTTATTTCAAGTGCATCTTAATCTCTACTAAAATGTATGTAAAGAGGCGCTGATAAATAAGTTTTACTTGAATTGTAAATAACAATGTTTATTGGAATTTTATGTAAACGTCAATTTTCTAATTATATCGAATTGCGAAGGCTTTAAATGTTATAACAATAGTTTTAGAGCTTATTTGAGTATCCATAGAAACCTGGTTCCATAACCAGATTTAATTAGCTTTGGTTTTAGAGGAGGGGGGATTGGAGGGGGAGGGGGTTAAATGGGAAGCAAGAGGCTCTGAGGTTTTGGTAGCTCCGCAGCTATGGTTTTGGAGTTATCTCACTATTACCTGGTCTCGAACTGTTTGAAATGAGGTGTTTTTGGTTGAAAGGGAGTACGCAGGTCTACTAACTGCGTAAGATAATTGAAATTCCGAAATTCATTGTTGAAACTTGTGGAGTATTTCCGTCTCCGTCTCTGGTCTTCACTAGGTCTAATATCACTCGCTTTTCAAACTTTCCAAAGCTGTGATCTCACAAAATTCGAACATTTTAACAGTTTCATCCAAAAGTTTGAAGATTATTTCGCTTAAATTAAAGTAACGTATGATAAACAATCGATTAGTTAATTAATAATAGCAATCAAAAGAAACAGAAAGACTTTAAAAAGCTAATTTCATTGACAAAGTTACTATATAAACATAATCACAAATAACTATGTTTATATTAGGGATGGGAGGAACGGTTCCATTAGTGGAACGAGTTAAATCTTTTGTTCCAAACCAATAACTATAGTTCCAGGAAATAGTTATTTTAGGAACGCCTTGGAACGTTCCAGTTTACGTTCCAAAGAAACAATTTTTCTATTTCCTGTGTCCAGGTTCGTTCCTCAATAAGTTCCCTTTTTCTTTTGTTTTTGTTTTTAGTCCCACTTTCCAAAAATAGTGATAAAAATACAAACATTTTTATAAAAAATATTAACATATTGGTATTATTTTTTATTGCGTTGAAAAAAGTATAATAAAAATGCTTTTGTCCCAGCTTGTTTGGATCTTTAACTAGTTTTGGCTAGGAACTTGGAACGAAAATTATTTATTTTGTTCCAGCTTGTCTGAATCTGAAACTAGATTTGCTTGGAACTCGGAACGAAATCGATCGTTTTAGTTCAAAGCGAAACGAGTTTTCTACGTTCCCTTGGAGTTATTTAGTTTCGATTATGTTTTCTCGTTCCCGCTTCATCTTTAATTAGTTGCATTACGTATTATTTGGCTCCATAATTACTTGAAAGTTTTTTGTTTTTTTTTCATTTTTGCAACAAATTAGTGTCAAATTCAAGCAATCCAAAAACAACGTAGCTCCATAAAATTGAAACGATTGGAACCGTTTCAATAAGTAGTTTTTTAGTAGTTATTTTGATAGTTACGTTCCGTTCCGCCCATCCCTAGTTGATATCGATTATGAGTCTGTGTCTGTGGGTCTGTCGCTCATTTTTTGCGAATCACCATATCTTAAAAACTACTTGTCTGATTTGAATGAAATTTGTATGGTAGGTCATAATTAGCCCATTTTTGGTCCCATATAAGTTTCAACCTTCTGTGCTCGTTTGTTTCTTTTTAACATGCGCACAAATATACATTTATTTACACCTACATCTTCAAAAGTACTTATCTGATTTTTATGAAATTTGTATGGTTTATCGAAAGTAACCCGCAGATAGCTCCAATTGAAACCATCTGCACTCTATATGCTTGCTAAATATTTAGTTTAATTCATGTAAATAATCAAAATAATTTTGACAGTTTTAAAAAATCGAGGAGAAAATAAAATAAATTTAACAATAATAGGTTGCGTAAAAGCATAAAATCATTAAAGTATACGAAATAAGATGCGAGGAAGCTATGTGCCACACTAATTGGCAGTATATTTTAAAATATAATTTTTATTGGAACGAAGTTCCTTATGACACATTCTGGAGCCCGGGAGTGAATCCGAAAAAAACGACCAAAATCACCGTCGCAAAATCACCGTAACGCCTTAACTCCGCTAGGTACAAACAGTTCGTTACTTTTAATTTTGTCTCTTTTCTAACTCCGCCATGTATAAGTACTTAGCAGTGTGATTTTATTATTTATATTTAATAAAAAATGTAAGGAACTTCGTTCCTACCGCCGTCCCGCGACACCACACGTATTATTTTCTACTTATTAGTATTCGTCACATTAAATTTTTTTTATCTATTCTCACTTTGCTGTCAATGGTTCTCGCGGGGAAATTCCGGATTTTTTTTTTTTTAGAATTTAGCCAGTAAATTTGCTTTACGTTACAGTGACATATTTTTTATTAATATATTGTTGTATTCAAATGTAATGGTTTATTTTATTATATTAGGTAGTTAATATATTATAATATTAAGGTAGTCTATAAGTTCTGGAGGTACACATTAACGGCCGACTCTCCAGAGGAGGAAGCATTGGTACTCAGAAAGATAATCTCCCCAACATCTTCAGGGAGAAAAGAATCACCTGGTCTTAAGCTGTGACCTAAGCACAGGAAAGAAGTGACTGGAAATATTTGTGTCTACACCGAGAGGTAAAAGAAAAAAGCGAAAAAGTAAGTAACAAATAATAATATGAGTTCGAAAATGCGAGAGGATGATTGTAGAGGAAGGTTGAAAATTTGGTTGATGTTTAAGGTAGGAATCAGCAGGATGGCCAAACTGAATAGCAGAAGTTTTGACAGGATTTTGAGCCGTAAGGCAGAACAGTGAAGTTGGCGTGGTAAAATTGAACCATCACTAAACTAAACTTGATGGTCCGGAAGATCGATTCAAGAAGTGATTTGAAACTAAACTGTGTTCTGAGTGAGCGAAGAGGAAATACTGCAGTAAGTTATGAAGTAGAGGTAAGGGTAGGAAGCGAAGGAAGATGCAGGAATCGGTACTTCTTTAGATTGTTCCTCCACTGTTCAACTATTAAGGCAAAGGGATGTTTAGTCTAATGTACTTTGGGACAAAGGAATATCACACTTCTGTTTTATAAGGGGAGTAACAGTCTAAAGAAGAAATTCCTTACAGCTTCTTTAGGATTGTTACTCCCCTCTTATTTATTTATAAGGGGAGTAACAATCTAAAGAAGTGTCCAGGAATTCAGGTGCCAAAACAATTACATTATAAACAGGTCAAGTGTGTGCTAGTCAGCATACAGCGAGGGTCCGTAGGCAACCCTGTATAGTTTAAGTAGTACCCTATTGATGGTGTTTCTTAAAATGCTAAAAAGCTTACTTTGAACCATCCTATGGGTCTGATATTCTCAAAACACATAAGCAAACTTCTGATAAAGTATTTTTTTGCCACAGAACCGGACTACAACCATATAAATACATCGAAAAGACCAAAGTTATAAAAAAAAATATTTTGTCAATTAAAAATAAAAAATATTTTTTTTTCTCGAAATTTCCAAAAAGTGGTATCTTTACTTTTGGTCCAAGAATGTTCAGGAATTTTTTCAGATTTTTTGCACTTCACATAAGCGAGATAGAGGAGGGGGGGGGGGGCGACACGTTTCACACCCACTTCCAACTCTCCTACGCTCACCCTATGAAAGTTATAACCCAAGAATTAAATATTTTTGTAATCAGCTCGACGTACCCCCGTTCAGCCCGTATATGATACCTCTCACAGTGTCGAAAAAAAAAAAAAAAATTAACCCTTAAGTGTTTTTACCCTATTTTTTTTGAAAAATATTTTTTTTAAGTCGCTATATTTTTAAAATATGTGGGCAGGTACAAGACACATACATGCTAAATTTCAAAGTGATCGGACGAAAAGTGTAGTCGTGAGAGCAGGCGACAGGACGGACGGACAGACACACCCAGGAAAATATAAGGGTCCTTGGTTTTGCCTACGGACTCTAAAAATAATAGAATTGCAAACCTGACACTCATGGAAACGGTAGATTAACCGTAACCAACATTATAAGATGCACTTAATGGAATTAAAATGAAAAATAGTCTGACAATAAGATTATGGCACAAAGCACCCTCGCATACATTACTTTTGTTTTGCTTTTATGATCATAATTCTCAAATTTTATCTTAATGATTTTCTCAATCCGATTTTATAATATTTTTCATAAGCGTTTTAAATATTAAAAGAAAGTCAATACTATCACAAATACTTTTTTTAGATATGCCAATGCATTTCTTTAGATTACACATGCGTTTCAAGGACATCTGAATAAATAAAAAAGGAACAAAAAAAAAAAAAAAAAAAATTAGTTTTTTAAAATTATTTAAATGTAAATCGAGCCGATTTGGTGAGCTTTAAAAACTGATTTTCGTTAGGTGAAAGAATACTTTTTTAAAACAAATTATCTCTTAGGATAAAAATAGAAACATTTTTTAAAAATAATAAAGAATGCATTGATTTTTAATTGTTCAATTTTTATTTGTTAAATAATTTCTTTGACAGTTTATTGATGTGACATAAATAAATACACTGGAACAAAAAAAAGCCTCTACTTCAGGGCTTCTAAAGCCGTCAGAAGGAGGGTTACATTCATTTATCCAAGTACTATATTGTTTGGTTGTTCAGTTAATTGATTTATTCAATTAATTTTTTTTTTTTTCTTTTTTTTTTCTTTTTTTTCAATGCTATGTCAATGATGTTTTTTTTTTTTTTTTTTTTTTTTTTTTTTTTTTAGTCGTAGTTAAATTCCTTGGTGAGTATTGCCCTGTAACCACATATTTCTCTCAAATAGGAAGCGAATTGTGAGCACTCCTCCACAGTGTTGCACTCAAGCCTTTGGAGATATTCTTCTTTGGAAAAGTGTCCCTTACCAAAGAAGGACACTCGATACTCAGCGAGTACAGGACAGACAGCAACAAAGTGGAAGTTGTCTTCAACTGCATTTAAATTACAGAGAGAGCATCTGTAGTCTTCTCGTCCATGACAAAAATTTACTTTTAGAAGCTGACCCCTGGCTTTAAACATCCAACCTGCTATAAACCTATCCTCTATTTTGCCCAGATACTTGGGGGGTGGTCTGTTGTCGACTAGTTCAATATATAAGGGATGGAATTGTGAGTTTGTTGCGTTTTGAAAAGCTTTAAGTCTGTCTGTCACTTCTACCCTAGCTACAATTTTCATTAGTTGGCCTCTGAGTTCCTCCACTCTGAGGTCATTTAAATCCACATTTATGTTAATTCCCAAGTCATGCGCCAATTTTTCCCATTCTGCAAACCAAAATATTTTTCTTTTTATCACCTCTTTTGCTAAAAAATTTGTAAGTCTGCTATTATCTAGGCTAAGTGTTTTTATAATGTACTTAAAGTGCAGCTTTAGCACTTTAGCAAACCTTGAGGGCAGTCCCGATTCCAGTGCTATGACATAGTTGGGAGTGTTTGGAGGAAGCATGAACATTTTCTTCATAAAATATCTGCTTAGTTTTTCCACTTGCTCAACTCTTTGATAACCCCATACTTGAGCTCCATAAGTGAGTATTGGTTCAATGCCTGCTTCAAACACTCTCAGCTTCTGTTCATAGGGTATCTTCTGGTTGAAATAGGAACTCCACACACTATTAATAGCAAACTTGCCTGTTACGATTTTTTCATTAAAATGTTTTTTCAGCGAGACACTGTGAGACACGGTAACCCCTAGATATTTATAATTTTTCACTACTTCTATTTTTTCTTTTTTAAACCAGAATGTGTCTTTTCTTGTAACCTTTCCTTTGTTACCACTAATCATGACTTTTGATTTGGCTAAGTTAACCGTTAGGTTCCATGTGTCGCAATATCTCTCTAGTTCTTTAATCAATTTCTTAAATGTAACAATATCAGGAGCCATCAAAATCAAATCATCTGCGTAAAGTAAAACTTTGATGTTCATGTTCCCAATCCAGATGCCCCCTGGCAACGCACTCTCAAGATCATTTACAAATAGTGAAAAAATCAATGGTGATAATAAACAGCCTTGCCTTAGCCCGACTGCTGAGAGAAAATGATCAGTGATACCTCCGTTACACCACACACATGCTTCTGTGTCTGATAAGAGTAACCTTAACATGGATACATACTTAGACGAGACTCCCATATTAAACAGTTTATAAAATACTGCCCTTCTTAACACAGTGTCAAACGCAGCTCTAAAATCAACAAAAAAGCAATAAACCTTTTTCCCCTGGCTTGCCTTTATTTTTAAAATGTTACATAAATTAAAGATGTTGTCACTGGTCGAGTAGCCAGCTCGAAACCCCGCTTGACACTCTGTCAGGACATTGTTTACCTTCACCCACTTTTCTAGCCTTTCCAGCATAATAGATGTGAACAGTTTCAATAATGTATTTAAGAAAGATATACCTCTATAGTTAGTGGGATCGAGGGTATCGCCTTTTTTAAATATTGGGTAAATAATTGCTCTTTTAAAGGAAGTTGGCACAGTTTCCTGGTCCCACATTTTGTTAAAAAGGTTCAGTACCAGCTGCAGACAATTAGCAGGAGCATTTTGATAAAATTCATAGGGTACCCTATCGGGCCCTGGTGCCTTGCCCCTTTTGCTCCGGCTTATTGCTGCTACAAGTTCTGTCCTAGTGATAATCTGGTCCAGATCAGGGTTAGCAATGAAAGGCTCTGCATATATAATAGGATCTGATAGAAGTGGGGGGTTCAGGAGGCTCTTGAAGTGGTTAAACCAGTCTTCTTTTCTCAAAATCGGATTTACAATTCTATTATTATACTTAAATTTACTTACAGCCTTCCAGAATTCCCCTGAATCCCTCACCTCCCTCAATTTTTCAAGGAAAAGTTGTTTATACTCTTTCTCCTTCTTACACAACAGTGCCTTGAATCTTTTGTTAGCTTCCCTATAATTTATTTTATTCTCATCAGAGTCCTTCTTGCGATAGTTATTAAGACATGCATAAGAATACTTTCTAGCCTTCGCACATGCATCATCATACCATGGTTGCCTAGGCATGCAATTATTATTTTGTGAGAGAGGCATTCCCTTCTTGCCTCTGTCTGAACACTTATAGATAGAGTTAGTAATGAAATTAATATACTTCTCTACACTTAAAGGAGACACATCCCCAGACCCTTCCAATAAATCATGCAATTTTTTGTTAAAATCATTTTTGTCTGTGTCAGTCCAGTGAAGCTTAGGTAGAAGGGGCAGCACCGTTTCATTTTTCCCCCTAGCGCTAGGCGACTGCAACTCAATCTCAAGAGGCATGTGGTCCGAGAAGGGCTCACTCCCAACTTTGAAATTTTCTAATCGGTTCAGCGTTTCCGCCTGGAAACTACATATATCATTCACAGAGCGACCCATTGGTCCAATGAAGGTCCAATGTCCCTCTTTGTCGCCTGTCGCTCTTCCGTTAAGTATTACCATATTTGCATCCTCACAGAGCTCCAATAATTTTTTCCCTTTGCTATTTACTAACTTGTCCTTGGATACTCTATGAGGATGCAAAATTGCACAACAGTTTTCGATGAGCTCATCCGGGACCACCTGCTCCTCGCCGACACGCACATTGCAGTCGCCCGCCCAGATCCAGTTGTACCCGTCTTTCTGGACCAGGGTAGCTATTTTATTAAACTCCGCCTCCCAATTTATTTGGCAAATATAAGTTGGCAAAATGTTAAGCGTCTGTCCTGTATCCTTATAGGTGATCTGTATGAAATCCATGCCCTCCTCTGAGGCAAAGGAGACCACATCGTTTGGGCCTCTAATTCCCATTAGGATGCCTCCGCTGTGCCTTCCAAATGTTGCCTTTTTTGTGGCCGTAAGCCAATTAAGCTTGTAATCACTGAAGGTCCTCTCAATAAGGTCAACCTTCCCCTCAGAGGGCACATGGGTTTCTAACAGTGCAAATATGTCAAATTTTTTTAAGTAATTTATAAAGTTCCAGTCTTTCATTTTATACTTTAAGCCGTTTACATTATATATAACAATTTTTAAAGGGTCAGTATTTCCATGTATTTCATAATGATTCTTCCTCCTCTTCTTCTTTCCTGCCAGTTTTTTCTGTCACTTATCGGTTGATTTATTCTTGCCTTTCTTCCACATATCTTTTAGGTCAGCAAAGCGAGTAGTGAGATCCGTAGCTCCTATTAGGTCTTGTAGTACTATTACTCCGGGTTCTCCCTTACATGTAAGGGCATAATTATCATCTACATAAAATCTCTGTCTTTCAACTAATAAATAGTCTTTAATCACAGAAGTTTTGGCTGCTGGGTTTATGGCTGCTACCATCCTCTTAAGTGCGATAAGGAAATTTCTCTTAATTCTAGTGGTAAATGAGAAGTCCCTTGATACAGACAGGGTAGAGCCTTTCAGCTTAAAACAGTTACTAAGGATGTGCTCAATATCGCGGTCATAGGGCAAATGGGCTATGATCCTGGGATCCTCGGTATACTTGGGATTGCCAAGTATGTGAACTCTATTGATTAGAACCTCTTCTACATTCAGTTTATCTTTAAGAAACTGTTCCACTCCGTCTCTGCAAGAAACACTGTCCGTGGCCTTAAGTTTTATGCCTTTAAATACTAAATTATTTCGACGGGCCCTGTCCTCCAGCTCAACAGCCTTTTTTTCTGCGCGGGCGAGATCCTCTCTTATGGTGGCGACGTCTTGTTTTATCAAGGTGATATTTTGATCATGTGTATTTACGGTAGTTCTCAGCTCACTTACCTCTTTTTTTGTTGCGTATGTACCCTGTAAGGTTGCGGTGATTGCGTCTAGTAGCTGACCAAATGTGATCTCATTCAGCTTTGCCTCGCGATCTATTTTAAGTGCTGGTGCCGGGTTGCTTTTGGTTCCCAATAGCATATTTTGTTTTTTTAAGGAGGTAAGGGTAGGAAGCGAAGGAAGATGCAGGAATCGGTACTTCTTTAGATTGTTCCTCCACTGTTCAACTATTAAGGCAAAGGGATGTTTAGTCTAATGTACTTTGGGACAAAGGAATATCACACTTCTGTTTTATAAGGGGAGTAACAGTCTAAAGAAGAAATTCCTTACAGCTTCTTTAGGATTGTTACTCCCCTCTTATTTATTTATAAGGGGAGTAACAATCTAAAGAAGTGTCCAGGAATTCAGGTGCCAAAACAATTACATTATAAACAGGTCAAGTGTGTGCTAGTCAGCATACAGCGAGGGTCCGTAGGCAACCCTGTATAGTTTAAGTAGTACCCTATTGATGGTGTTTCTTAAAATGCTAAAAAGCTTACTTTGAACCATCCTATGGGTCTGATATTCTCAAAACACATAAGCAAACTTCTGATAAAGTATTTTTTTGCCACAGAACCGGACTACAACCATATAAATACATCGAAAAAACCAAAGTTATAAAAAAAAATATTTTGTCAATTAAAAATAAAAAATTTTTTTTTTTCTCGAAATTTCCAAAAAGTGGTATCTTTACTTTTGGTCCAAGAATGTTCAGGAATTTTTCCAGATTTTTTGCACTTCACATAAGCGAGATAGAGGAGGGGGGGGGGCGACACGTTTCACACCCACTTCCAACTCTCCTACGCTCACCCTATGAAAGTTATAACCCAAGAATTAAATATTTTTGTAATCAGCTCGACGTACCCCCGTTCAGCCCGTATATGATACCTCTCACAGTGTCGAAAAAAAAAAAAAAAAATTAACCCTTAAGTGTTTTTACCCTATTTTTTTTTGAAAAATATTTTTTTTAAGTCGCTATATTTTTAAAATATGTGGGCAGGTACAAGACACATACATGCTAAATTTCAAAGTGATCGGACGAAAAGTGTAGTCGTGAGAGCAGGCGACAGGACGGACGGACAGACACACCCAGGAAAATATAAGGGTCCTTGGTTTTGCCTACGGACTCTAAAAATAATAGAATTGCAAACCTGACACTCATGGAAACGGTAGATTAACCGTAACCAACATTATAAGATGCACTTAATGGAATTAAAATGAAAAATAGTCTGACAATAAGATTATGGCACAAAGCACCCTCGCATACATTACTTTTGTTTTGCTTTTATGATCATAATTCTCAAATTTTTTCTTAATGATTTTCTCAATCCGATTTTATAATATTTTTCATAAGCGTTTTAAATATTAAAAGAAAGTCAATACTTTCACAAATACTTTTTTTAGATATGCCAATGCATTTCTTTAGATTACACATGCGTTTCAAGGACATCTGAATAAATAAAAAAGGAACAAAAAAAAAAAAAAAAAAAAATTAGTTTTTTAAAATTATTTAAATGTAAATCGAGCCGATTTGGTGAGCTTTAAAAACTGATTTTCGTTAGGTGAAAGAATACTTTTTTAAAACAAATTATCTCTTAGGATAAAAATAGAAACATTTTTTAAAAATAATAAAGAATGCATTGATTTTTAATTGTTCAATTTTTATTTGTTAAATAATTTCTTTGACAGTTTATTGATGTTTGGTATGCAAATATATACAGGCTTGGATGTAGTATAGTTTACATATTGATTCGAAGATTCACCAACCCATCAATATGCTGCCAAATGGTATTTAAAAAAAAAAAAAATAAAATAAATAAAAATCAAGAGAATCCATGCATATTTTATTTAACCCCTGGCCTTACCAAGATTGATACATTGATTTTCGCCTTTATTTCTTTAAATTTACACACACAAATATAAATATATATATATATATATATATATATATATATATATATATATATACGTATATACACACATTTATACATATTTGTATGTGTATTTACTCTTATAAAATATTTTTAAAAAGTTTTTTTTTTTTTTATAAAGTTTAATATTTCCATAGGAATAATTTAAATATTTTTCCCTATTTTCATGTTATTTTACATAAACGTTACTTTTTGAGTTATAAAATATTTTTAAAAAATATAAAAATTGAAATGTTAATATATTCAATATTTTAGCAAAGCGTAAAAATACTATATTAAGAACTAACAATTTAAAAAAAAAAAATTAAAATAATTTTGCAATTACTGTTTATATCTCATGAAAATAAGCTATATTCCATATTTTAAAAGTCTAGTGCAATTGGTTCTGGAAGTATTGTGATAAAAAAAGTTTGCAATCAACAGTTGTTTTCGGTTGAATCAACAGGGCGAAAGTTTCGAAGGACATTTTGTTAAAAAACTAAATGTGACGAAAAATGCAATTAACAAGTACAGATGGAGAAGTATTGTCTAAAAATGTGAAAATATCAATAGATGTACAAATATAAACTCTTTGATTCTGTAGCCAATGCCACATCATGGTGTACGCGGCACCGGTTAGGGCCGGTAATAGTACATTACGCGTCGAGTGTGGAAAGTAGCATTTTGCATGCGAGTGTGGAGTTTGCACCCGAGCGACAGCGAGGGTAGTAAAACCACACGAGCAATGAAAATGCCGTTTTCCCACGAGTTGCGTACCGTACTTTATCTACGATTGTTAGATTTAAATAATAAATACAGAAAAATATAAACTTGCTGTATGTAAGTTCGTATCTCTTCTCTTGATAAAGATGGCATTAATCTTGAGTTGTATTTTTTGCCGAATTAATTATTTCTGGAGGAGTATTATTCTCTACATTTTCGTCAAAGCCACTTGATTCATTCATTGTTTTTCACTAAAAACTCGATATAAACAGTTTCATTAATAAAAGAACAGCAAATTAGCATGGCGGAGTTAGAAAAGAGACAAAATTAAAAGTTACGAACTGTTTGTACCTAGCAGAGTTAAGGTAAAATTAAAAGAAAATCATTATTTGTATCATTAAAGCAAGCGTCTTACTAAAAATATATATTGAATATAAGAAAAAAGTTTAGAGTTAAAGAGTATGTTTGTTGAAGGATGATGGATTTTAATAGGACTGTTTTCTACCTACCCAGCCTATTAATTTAAAATATATCTCTTCCCTACTCTAAAGCTTCTGCATGTATCAGGTTGAAATTTTACATGCCTGTTTCAATTGTACTTTAGACAATGTGTAAGAAGTTTTATTAAAATCGTTATACGTTAGAACGTCGTTATCGTTATACGTTGGATATCGGTAAAAAAGTTGTTTTCTTTATTTTAAACGTTTGGGTCCACTCCACTTTAATAAATCTTTATCACTTCATAACAGTGTCGGTGTTCGTTTTACTAAAAAAAATATTTAAAAAAGTTGTTTGTCTCATAAAATAGATGAAGTTAGAATTTTTTCTTTTATTAAATACGCAGCATTATAATAAAATACCTAATACATTGAAATAAGCGTCAGCACATTTCAATATTACTTTTAACAATACCGTGATTATATTTTCTATATTTACAAAACCAAGTGACATTTTGACATATAACAAAAATAAACAAAACCTTCCTTAATAACATTTTTCCCCGTCTTTTTTAAGCTTAAGTTTACGCGAGCGTTGCGCGTGAACGCTTGGGTGGATAACGATTTCCAACGAACTCAGCCTGGGCATGGGTAAAATGAACATGTGTACCAAATTTCAACTAACTCGGTGATCGTTTACTCTAGTTATCGTCATCGGTACGGATATCGTGACGGATTATGCGTGTTGGTGATTTTGTGACGGTTATTTTGTGACGGTGATTTTGGTCGTTTTTTTCGGATTCACTCCCGGGCTCCAGAACGTGCCACAAGGAACTTCGTTCCAAAAAAAAAAAAAAAAAAAAAAACCCTGTCCATTAAATAAATAAACTTGTTAAACAAATGCCTAACTTAACTTTTATGAATGAAATCTAATAATAAAAAAACACTCATCTGCAGCTGAATACTTCCTGCCTCTAAAAATATCTGTATTCATGAAAAAGTAATAAAATATTTTATGGATGGCTGAAAACAATAAAAATATTAAAATATTATGGCTAAAATCGAGAGCTCGATACAAGGAATACAGAATATTGCAGGAGGTAGACTCGACATTCCATCTCCCTACCACGTTTTACCTTATCTCTTATTTCCCCTACATATTGGTAGTTTTTTTTTTTTTTTTTTTTTTTTTTTTTTTTTTTTTTTTTTTTTTTTTGGCATTGGCTTGTGGAACCATACAGCCATAATTCTATTACAACCATTTAATAGGTTCTTAATTTAATTACTTAAATTAATTATATTTCTATTTTTGACGATACAAGGAATTGAAATAAATGCTTGTTAATAATATTACATTTCATATACAAAATTAGTTTTAAAACAGGGCGCAATATCATGTATACAATAATTTAATTATAATCGAATTATCGAGAAACTTTACCCATGAGCAAATTATGCATTAAACAATACTAATTCTGCTTTACACAAAAGTCAATAGAGTCCGAGCAAATGTATTCAAGTAATAAATATGTGCAAATTAGTGTGGCACATAGCTTCTTTGCATCTTGTCTCGAACTTTATTGATGTTATACATTTAAAATCCATTACTGTCTGATTTATTTAACTGTTAATGTTGTGTTAACTGTATTTATTTAAAATTGATTTGATTTTTAGAACGAAGTTCCTTATGGCACGTTCTGGAGCCCGGGAGTAAATCTGAAAAAACGACCAAAATAACCGTCACAAAATCTACCGATGACAATAACTTGAGTAAAAGACCACCAAGTTAGTTGAAATTTGGTACACATGTTCATTTTACAAATGCCCAGGCTAATTTCGTTGGAAAACGTTATCCGTAAACGCAACGCTCGCGTAAACGTAAACTTCAAATTTAAAATTGGATATTTTGTACGGGAAAAAATTCTAACTCCATCTATTTAATGAGACAAACAACTTTTTATAATATTTTTTTTTTAGTAAAACGAACACCGACACTGCTATGAAGTGATAAAGATCGCTAAATTTATTAAAGCGAACCTAAACGTTTTAAATAAAGAAAATAACGTTTTAACCGATATCTTTCGTTCTAACGTAACGATTTCTAAAGTACAATTGAAACAGGCATATAAAATTTCAACCTGATACAAGACGAAGTTTTTTAGTGTTGGTGATTTATATTTTATATTATAATATTTTAATTGGAGATTCGCCAACGAAGGTCTGATGGGACAGTTCTTTTCTTCTCTACAACCATCTGCTTTAACTATAAACTAATCAAAATTAACTTTTTTCTTAATTTACAATACATCATTTATTGTAAGACGCTCTTTTCAAAGACAATAAAAAGTTTTTCTTTTAATTTTGCCTCAACTCCACTCGTACAAATAGTAACTTTTAAATTTGTCTCTTATTCTAACTCCGCCATGTATAAGTAGTTATAATATTATACTTAGCCTTAGCACTGTAATTATATAATGTATATTTAATATAAAGCGTAAGGAACTTCGTTCCTACCGGGTGTCCCACGACACCACACGTATTTTTTTACTTCGATTTGTAAAAGTATAAATTGATTAATCTTTAATAAGCGGAGACAAATGAACATAATTTGGGGCTATTTGCTATAGTTACTAACGACAAAATGTCAAAATTTCTATACAATTTGATGAGAACTTTTGAAGATATAGGTTAAAATAAATGTATATGTTTGTGTGCATGAGGAAGAGAAAGGCGCAGAAGGTTAAACTTATATGGGTCCAACAATGTGCTAATTATGACCCACCACCTAAATTTTATTAAATATCAAAAAAAAGTTTTAAAGATATGTTGGTTTGCAGAAATTGTACAATAGACAGATAGAGAGACAGAAAGACACGGAACCAAAAATGTTCCCTGATATCTGAAACGGATTTCTGTCTAGGAATTTTTGTATTAAAGACCTGATTTTTTCGTTCATAAGAACGATCACATAGCTTCCGTGGCACTACTTTAGATTGTTACTCTGCTTATATAAAAACAAGAGGGGAGTAACAATCTAAAGAAGGTGTACGGAATATTCTTCTTTAGGCTGTTACTCCCCTTATAAAAACAGAAGTGTGATATTCCTTTGTACTAAAGTACATTGGACTAAACATCCCTTTGCCTTAATAATGATTTAGTCAAAGTCATATTTATATTATAAAAAAAAAACAGGGGAGTAACAATCTAAAGAAGTACCACTTCCGTTACCTATGCTAAGCACGGTAGCAAAAATATTTTAGAATGATAAAGAGATTATTAATATTAAGACCATAGAACTAAAGACCCCTGGTTCTAATACCGGTTGCGGAGTTTTTTTTATTTTATTCTCCTTATTTCGTTTTTACTTTCTCATATAACAGAGAAAGTATTGTGATGGCACAAAAATTCGATTTTGAGATTTTGATGAATTTACACGTTTTGAGGTCCCCTGAGTCCAAAAAAGTGGTTTTTAAAAAATGTCTGTCCGTCGTCTGCAGACGCCTGGAGCCTAAACTACTGGGCCGATTTTGACGAAATTTGGCATACATGTTCAGAAAAATCATACCCCGAGGCGAAATGGAGAAATTAATTTTAGCTCCAAATTTGGGGGCGCTACCCCCCAAAAACTCTAAAAAAAACGTCAAAAATAAATTTCTCGAAAACGGTTCCGACCATTTTGATTAAAAAAATCTAAAATGTAGTCCATTTTAATACGGATCCAACGATATAAGCAGTTTTCCCGGGAAGAATCTAGTTCCTGAGAAAATAGATTAAAACTTCCTGGTTCGATCCCGGGTTCAATTCACCGCCCTGGAGAAGTTATTTTTATGGTAAATTTTGATATAATTTTCAATAATAATTAAACGTACTTACAAAAAGTAATAAATGGAAAACACTGGCTAAGTAATTATGAACATGTATATGAGAAAGTTTGTCTGAGTTGCCTCGGACCGATTTTTTTTATTAGTGTCTATCTCCCTTCTACGATTCTAATTTTATTAAAAAAATTACTTAAAAGAATCATAATTTCACTTAATATAATTATAAAATGATATTAACGATTTTGATATTTAATATTATTCAATACCATCATTGCAATTTTATTATACAATTCCACTATTGCAATACCCATTATGCAATTTCATTATTTTTAACCGCATGCATAATAATTTTATTTTTCCACACACGAACTGAAATTAACTTAACTTTCTTAATATTTTTCTATCATTAAATTCACATAGAAGAAATACGTTCGCACATGGACGAATAAATTTGTGCGTGTTTGAACTACAAAATAACCACATTGCGAGAAAAACGATAATACAAGAGTTCTTTAGCTTTAACAGGATTAATCTAGTTCAGCTGTGTACTTTGTGCGACTTCGAAGCGCTTGGGAATTTCCTCCGAGTTGTCTAAAGATTTCCCAATATTTATCTCATTAGAGACTTGAGGATTTTCTCTCCTCCCTTTTAGTTTCTATCTTTTTCTTACTCACTTTGATAAAAAGGAAATTCCTTACGAAGTTTCCTCCCCCTTATGATAGAGGAAGAAAAACTTTTATTTTTAAATTATCTCTCTTCATCTTAGTCTCTTTCTCAATTCTCAACTTTATTTTATCTTTCCATCTCTATCTCTCTCCATTAAAAAGAATTTCCCAATGAAAGTTTCATTTAATAAAGAAAACTTGTGATCTATTTTATTTTCTCTTTTAGAGAAAAGAAATTCTTGTACTTCGTAAATTTTTATCCGAAAATATCCTTTTGTTGTAAGAAATGAAACTCATGATATATTTATTTTTTGGCTGAGAACTCTTTTCAACACGTAAAGGCAAATCACCATAAACTTTTATCCAAATAATTCCTTCAAAAATTTTCTAGTGCAGTACAGAAAAACTAGTGACATTATATTATAAACTATTTTCTTTCCCTCTCACGAATTTCTCAACATATTATCCCTTACACAAAGAAGAACTAGTAATCTTATTTCTTTTATTATTTTTTCATCATTTCGATCTTTGTATTCTTCTCATAAAAACTCATTACATTTCTACCTTTTCTTCAGTTATAAAATTTAAAAAAAAAATCCAATATTTCCCTTTTTTTTCTCTCTATTTCAATGATGAACACTCTTTAAATTGACATAATATATTTAAAAAATCCGGTACGGGGTACCTCGGAACTTTTCCTCACTTCAGAGGCCTTCCTCCTGCTGCTTTGCAGCAGGAGGAAGCAGCATTGGACGTGGTCAGTACTGAGATGGGTGATCGTTCTGAACTAACTGATTTATTATCATTCTCAAAAAAAACCTTATTTTTAATACCTATATTTTATTTAATTATTTGAAGTATGGCATTAATAAATAATTATATTCGCTTATAACTTTTAAACTAATTAATGGAATTTCATCGGTTCTTTTTAAATTTGTTCCTTAATTTTTTCCGGTTCCAACGATATGCTATATGTCAAAAACCTATTTATACTTTCAGTATTATTAACCGTCAAAGTTTAAAAATTCAAAAATTTATAACTTCAAAAGGGCGGCCAAAATCAAAATGTAATTTAGTGGGCTTGTTTGTCATACAGAGAGGTCCATTCGAGCCAAATTTCAACTCGATCAGGGCCATTTTCGATTTATTACGATTTTTTTTAGATTTTTACTGACTCAGCAAACTGGGTTCAAGATGGCGGAAAAAGTTGATTTTCCGGGCGGCACAACTAACAGGTTAGGACTGATTTTTCTGTCAAGTTTCAACTCTCTAGGTTAAATACCATGGGCGCTACGATGATAACACACATACACACATACACACACACACACATACATATGTCATGCTGAAAACCACTCAGGAGGTTTTAAAAACACCTAAAACGGATAATTCCGTTGAAATCTCAAAAAAAAAAAAAATGTTTGGTGAAAACAATACTTTTCCTACTATTAGTAGTGAGGAAAAGTAATAACAAGTCGATTTTTTCAATATGGTGGCAGATGTCAAAATAAATTCATGTGGAAATGTTTGTCTTCTAAAGTGGTATAATTGGTGCATATTTCTTCCCAACCAGAATTTTTTTTGATTCTTATAAGAATTATTGACATTATTGCTGACTTAGCAAAATAGGTTAATTTTCCGGGCAATACAACTGCATGTAAGGACTGATTTTTTAATCAAGTTTCAACTCTCTACCTTGAAACTGTGGGAGTCATGCGTGACACAGACAGACATACTAATTAACAGACTGACTGGCAGAAAAAGAGACATTCAGATAAAAGCCACTCAAATCGTCTTAAAAACATTCAAAACGGATAATTCTAATGAAATCTCTGTTTCAAACTATTTTGGAGAAAGCAATACTTTCCTTTTAAGGTAAGCAGTCTCCTGAGTCCAAAAAAGTTGGGTTTAACAAATGTCTGTCTGTGCAGACGCCTGGAGTCTAAACTACTAGGCCGATTTTGACTAAATATGGCTTATATAGAAAAATCCTTCCCCGAGGCGAAATCGAGTAATGAATTTTTAGCTCCAAATTTGAGGGCGCTTCCCCCCAAAAACGATGAGCTTCGTAATTTGGGATATACAGTGTTTAGGTATCCAATTTCTAGAGCGATAAACGTCGTAAAAGAAATAATGTTAACTTGCTAGTGATCCATTTATACTTTCTGTTCTATATCTTCTGATACTATAAATCGATCTACCTTACTGATCTAGCAACCAAAACGTTTCCTTAGTAAAGGAGAAAGCTAGTGATCCATTTTTTCTTTCTGTTCTATATCTTCTGATACTATAAATCGATCTACCTTACTGATTTAGCAACCAAAACGTTTCCTTAGTAAAGGAGAAAGCTAGTGATCCATTTATACTTTCTGTTCTATATCTTCTGATACTATAAATCGATCTACCTTACTGATCTAGCAACCAAAACGTTTTCTTAGTGAAGGAGAAAGCTAGTGATCCATTTATACTTTCTGTTCTATATCTTCTGATACTATAAATCGATCTACCTTACTGATTTAGCAACCAAAACGTTTCCTTAGTAAAGGAGAAAGCTAGTGATCTATTTTTTCTTTCTGTTCTATATCTTCTGATACTATAAATCGATCTACCTTACTGATTTAGCAACCAAAACGTTTCCTTAGTAAAGGAGAAAGCTAGTGATCCATTTTTTCTTTCTGTTCTATATCTTCTGATACTATAAATCGATCTACCTTACTGATCTAGCAACCAAAACGTTTTCTTAGTAAAGGAGAAAGCTAGTGATCCATTTATACTTTCTGTTCTATATCTTCTGATACTACAAATCGATCTAGCTTACTGATCTAGCAACAAAAACGTTTCCTTAGTAAAGGAGAATGCTAGTGATCCATTTATACTTTCTGTTCTATATCTTCTGATACTATAAATCGATCTACCTTACTGATTTAGCAACCAAAACGTTTCCTTAGTAAAGGAGAAAGCTAGTGATCCATTTATATTTTCTGTTCTATATCTTCTGATACTATAAATCGATCTACCTTACTGATTTAGCAACCAAAACGTTTCCTTAGTAAAGGAGAAAGCTAGTGATCCATTTTTTCTTTCTGTTCTATATCTTCTGATACTATAAATCGATCTACCTTACTGATCTAGCAACCAAAACGTTTCCTTAGTAAAGGAGAAAGCTAGTGATCCATTTTTTCTTTCTGTTCTATATCTTCTGATACTATAAATCGATCTACCTTACTGATTTAGCAACCAAAACGTTTCCTTAGTAAAGGAGAAAGCTAGTGATCCATTTATACTTTCTGTTCTATATCTTCTGATACTATAAATCGATCTACCTTACTGATCTAGCAACCAAAACGTTTTCTTAGTGAAGGAGAAAGCTAGTGATCCATTTATACTTTCTGTTCTATATCTTCTGATACTATAAATCGATCTACCTTACTGATTTAGCAACCAAAACGTTTCCTTAGTAAAGGAGAAAGCTAGTGATCTATTTTTTCTTTCTGTTCTATATCTTCTGATACTATAAATCGATCTACCTTACTGATTTAGCAACCAAAACGTTTTCTTAGTAAAGGAGAAAGCTAGTGATCCATTTATACTTTCTGTTCTATATCTTCTGATACTATAAATCGATCTAGCTTACTGATCTAGCAACAAAAACGTTTCCTTAGTAAAGGAGAAAGCTAGTGATCCATTTATACTTTCTGTTCTATATCTTCTGATACTATAAATCGATCTAGCTTACTGATCTAGCAACAAAAACGTTTCCTTAGTAAAGGAGAAAGCTAGTGATCCATTTATACTTTCTGTTCTATATCTTCTGATACTATAAATCGATCTAGCTTACTGATCTAGCAACAAAAACGTTTCCTTAGTAAAGGAGAAAGCTAGTGATCCATTTTTTCTTTCTGTTCTATATCTTCTGATACTATAAATCGATCTACCTTACTGATCTAGCAACCAAAACGTTTCCTTAGTAAAGGAGAAAGCTAGTGATCCATTTATACTTTCTGTTCTATATCTTCTGATACTATAAATCGATCTACCTTACTGATCTAGCAACCAAAACGTTTCCTTAGTAAAGGAGAAAGCTAGTGATTTATTTATACTTTCTGTTCTGTATCTTCTGATACTATATATATATCGATCTGGCTGTACCTAAAGAAAATCCCTTAAGGGTTTGACTTAACATTTCCCTTGTATTAATTAAGGAAGAATAACTATTAATTTCTCTTCGACATGCTCACAAATTCCTTAAAAGCTACACTTGAAACTTTTACTTTGTAAACAACATATCTTTTCTGGGAAACGATGAAGTTTGAATATTTAGGAAAGTGGTTAAAGTCTAATGGGAAAGTGAGCTGGCTAGGGCAGGGTAATACTCTAATAATAAACAGTACCTCTGCCTAAACAACACAACAAGCCGGGCTACTTTGTATAAAATATTAACATTTTTGTGTTCAGATGAAATATATACAATATAATGATTTTACTTCAGGATTTCTATTTTACAGGCGATATTTCTGACTTTATGAAACGTACTTGTAAAAAAACTACCCTAAACTAGCCTATCTTATAGGGCTTGAAGAGGCGCACAAAGGTTTTATTAGAGATCTGACCTCTTCAGCGCCCCCTAGTGTCAAAAAATGTGTTTTTGATAGTGTCCCCTGTTATTACCAGTACCTTTTTACTTGAAGACCAAACCGAATAAAAAGTATCCTATCTTGTAGAGGGCACTTAGAAGATGATACCCTACTCTGAACTTTTTTCGATCAGGATCCCTCCAAGTGGTGTTATAAGCCTCAAAAGTTGAGTGATTTCCATTTTGATGATACCCTACTATGAACTTTTTTCGATCAGGATCCCTCCAAGTGGTGTTATAAGCCTCAAAAGTTGAGTGATTTCCATTTTGATGATACCCTACTATGAACTTTTTTTCGATCAGGATCCCTCCAAGTGGTGTTATAAGCCTCAAAAGTTGAGTGATTTCCATTTTGATGATACCCTACTATGAACTTTTTTCGATCAGGATCCCTCCAAGTGGTGTTATAAGCCTCAAAAGTTGAGTGATTTCCATTTTGATGATACCCTACTATGAACTTTTTTCGATCAGGATCCCTCCAAGTGGTGTTATAAGCCTCAAAAGTTGAGTGATTTCCATTTTGATGATACCCTACTATGAACTTTTTTCGATCAGGATCCCTCCAAGTGGTGTTATAAGCCTCAAAAGTTGAGTGATTTCCATTTTGATGATACCCTACTATGAACTTTTTTCGATCAGGATCCCTCCAAGTGGAGTTATAAGCCTCAAAAGTTGAGTGATTTCCATTTTATTTTTATATTTAGAGGTTGATTCATTTTTTGATGAGGGTTGGAAATTATATGGAGTGCTCATACTAAAGACTAAACACAAATTAAGAAAAAAATTAATTCTATTACAGTTTAATTATTACCTGACCTTTTCATATGAACTCCCCTAATTCGGGTTCTACTAAATTCATTCTTTTACAATACCAATGAAAACTAAACTATTTTTTGACAAAATCGGCACCGATCGAAATTTCTTATGACTCCTAGCTGAAAATATAATTTTAGATTCTCTAGGTATTATAAATAACCATATTTATTAATTAACTTTAAACTTTATTTGTATTGTTTATAATTTGTGTTATCTAGTTTTTAAAGTAATGTTATACTTCAACTAACTGTAATAATGTATTTTATTCTATTTTATGTATTTATTTAACAATTGTCTTTTGATTGATTAGTATGCTGTGTTAATAGCAATCCTTTAATGAAGCACAGCTCCACTTTGTACTTTTGGTCAATAAAGTGCTTCTCTCTTAGTTTGTATTTAGGTAATTTTTATTAATTTGTATAATTAAATTAATTTCTGTAAGTAGCTTGAGAATGAATAACTTTCAATGTTACATATCACATTCATATAGCGAAGAAAACTCATCAATAGGAAATAAAAGGTAAGGGATTCGAAAGAGACAACACAGGTTTTTGGAAAGTGGAAACACAACATAAAAATCTGTCCAAGAAAGAGTTCATAATTACACAGCCAAGTGTTCCAAGTGTGTGTAATAAGTGTTCCATTCATTAGTTTTCGAGTTTTCGGAGGTACATTTAATTGTTATTGAACATTTCATCAAAATTTATCATAAAAATAAATTCTCCTCGACGGAAAATCGAACCCGGCCTTTCTCCGTCAGCGTTCAAAGCTATTTTCTCAGGAACAAGATTTTTACCAGGAAAACTGCTCCGACTTCCGAATTGTCTTTTTAGGTGTCAAAATAATTGAAAAGAGAACAATAGATAAGACAAATAGGGAGTGAAAAAAATCAATTATTTTCTTTACAGATGTCAAAATAATTGACAAGAGAACATTAAACACTATAGTAAACACATTATACTTTTTAACTCTGACAGCTTAGGAAAATCGAGAAAAAAAAATGGGAGGAGAGTGGCTTGAGATTTTGGCGGGTAATAGGTCGGGCAATGACCTATTACCTGTCAAAATCACAAGCTCTCATTCACTCTCCTCCCATTTTTTTTCTCGATTTTCCCAAGCTGTCAGAGTTAAAAAGTATAATGTGTTTACTATAAACAAATAGGGAATTAATAAGAATTTATGATTTTCATTTCAAAATGATTAACTAGAGAACTAAACAAATATGGGAATAAATAAAAATAAATATTTTCTTTACAGATGTCAAAATTATTGACAAGAGAACAACTGAGTTAAGAAATAAGGAATTATTAAAAATCAACAATTGTCGTAACAAGTGTTAAAATAATTGACAAGAGAACAATAGATTAAACAAATAAAAAGTAATATTTTTTCACAGATGGAACAATAGATAAAACAAATCGGCAATTATTAAAAATCAATCTTTTTTTTAACAGGTGTCAAAGTAATTGAAAAACTTATCTTAAAGAACAAGATACTAAACAAATAGGGGCTTTTTCAAAAAATCAATAATTTTCTTCACAGCTGTTTATTGTCAATGTGATTGACAAGAGATCAATAGATTAAACTAATAGGAGATCAATAATTTTCATTACAAGAATCAAACTGATATTAACAATAATTGAAGGGAATATGAATAATAAGCTTATAAACTACATCTATTTCTGCCAAACAACTTATATAAGACTCGTACTGATCAAGTTTAATGTTTGACATGGCATTTCATTATGGAGAACTTCTAACTTAGCATTGATTAGGTTTATTTGTTAACGTCTTTTGTGGCGCAGCGGGCCGAATTCGTCCCTAGGGCCTTAGTTTGGAGAGCCCTGTCAATACTGGGTAGGCCCCTATATTGAGTAGCGCCCCAGACCCCAATCACTGTTGGTCCGCTACTATGATGGGGTATGATTGTTCTGAACATTTATGCCAAATTTCGTCAAAATCGGTCCAGTAGTTTAGGCTCCACGCGTCTGCACAGACGACAGAAAGAACTTTTTTTAAAATATCACTTTTTTGGACTCAAGGGCTCAAAACGTGTAAATCCATCAAAATTTCAAAAAATCGAATTTTCACGCTATCACAATACTTTCTCTTTATATGAGAAAGTATAAAGTATATTGGAGGGACAAAGCAAGTGAAATCTAATTTAACTATGAAACTGCCGAGTAATCTGTCCATGTTTTATCGCTGAAAGCGACATAGAGTGATGGTTTCCTACAACCAGTGACATTTTACATAAAATATGACAGAGACGCTGGAGGTCACGTAATTCAATGATACTAAACTAGTAAATAAACTGGTCAACTATGTGCTTCAGGACACACAAAGGGTCTGTAGCCAATTTATCATTTATGACGAGTTCGTTAACCACCATAATAGGCCTAGTCTTATCAAGAATTCACCTATTTACAAATTTTGTTTCAGCTATAACGTTCAAACCATTTATTATAATGTTGTCCAAAAAAAAACCCTTTATATTATACATTTTTATTGTCCAAACGCAATAATAGTCTTTTTCTAAGATAATAAATTTTAAGATAAACCCTTTTTACTTTCTCATATAAAGAGAAAGTATTCTGATGGCGCGAAAATTCGATTTTGAGATTTTGAGGGATTTACACATTTTGAGGTCCACTGAGTCCATAAAAGAGGTTTTTAAACAATGTCTGTCTGTCGTCTGTGCAGACACGTGGAGCCTAAACTATTGGGCCTATTTTATGCTCAGAAAAATCGTACCCCGAGGTGAAATCGAGAAATGAATTTTAGCACAAATTTGAGGGCGCCATCCCCCAAAAACTCAATAAAACTTAATAAAATATTTCTTGAAAACTGTTTCGATGATTTTGAAAAATTTCGATGATTGAAAAATTTAAAATGTAGTCCATTTAAATACAAGTCCAACGACTCTAAGCCGTTTTCCCGGAAAAACTTTAGTTCCTTAGAAAATAGCTTTAAACGCGGAGGAAGAGAGGCCGGGTTCGATTCCCCGCCGATTACAAGTAATTTTTATGACAAATTTTGATGAAATGTTCAATAATAATTGAATGTACATACGCAAACTAATAAATGGAAAACACTGGGCTAAGTAATCAGGAACAAAAATAAAAAATGGATTTACACACTTTTGAGGTCCCTTGAGTCCCAAAAAATGTAGTCCATTTAAATAAGAATCAAATTATATAAGCCGTTTCCCCGGGAAAATTCTAGTCCCTTCGATAATAGCTTTAAACACAGACGGATAGAGGTTGGGTTAAATTTCCCGCCGAGGAGAAGTTATTTTTATGATAAATTTTGATTAAATATATCCACAAAAACTCGGAAACTAATAAATGGAAAACACAGGGCTAAGTAATTATAAACTCGTGTATGAGAATTTTTGTCTGAGTTGTGTCGGACGTATTTTTGTAAATTAAATAAACTGATTATTTATTTATTACAAATTAACATTTATAAGTAGTAGGTAATTTAATTATTACATTTATGCTTCTAGACGCAATTCAAGACATAATTTTAAAAATAAAACTATGTTTATAAGTTAATATAAGGAATGAAAATTGTTGAATTTACATATAATTATGTTTTGAGTTAATGTATTATCTTTCTGTATAACATCTGTATGCAAACTTCTTTTTCTAAGGAAAATTAATTTTAAATTTAAAAGATAATTTTCACTTCCTTAAAAAATAATTTATTTAAAACAATAAATAATGAGAAAAGGTTTTTTCCCTCTCTTTATCTCTTTAAAATGTTTTTATGAAAGCAAATTTAAGTTTCTAATAAAGACGAGATTTTTTAAATAATTTAATTTGTCGCCATCATTTACTCTTGGTAATATAAACTGAATTAGTTATTTATATCAAGATTTTTTTAAGGAAAATGTCTCATAAAGCATAAAACTTAATGTGTAAAAGGTTAATAAAAATGCCGAGGAGGACAAAATTAATCCTCAGGATATTACATGGGGTCCAATCGAACCCCAAACGCCACTACTTTTCAACTCTACAAGTGGAGTTTTTTTTTTGTTTATTTGTTTAAAAAAATAGGATGCGGGACATGAAAAACGGAATGTTCAAAGAGATATGGTTCAAAGATGAATATGTATAATAACAAAACCGGCTAATTCGTGTTGTACGTGCCAGTGAAATTCCCTAAAGGTTGGTTAGAGATGGTTAGTGGGGGTTAAAGATGGTTAGGGGTGGATAGAGGTGGTTGGAGGTGGTTAGTGGTGGTTAGTGGTGGTTAGAGGTGGTTAGAGGTGGTTAGAGGTGGTTAGTGGTGGTTTAAGGTGGTTAGAGGTGGTTAGTAAAGGTTAGAGGTGGTTAGTGGTGGTTAGAGGTGGTTTTAAATCTTGGCCTGGCATGTACAATACGAATTTACGACAAAACCAAATATATATCTTTCGATGATAAAAAAATGCTTTTCTTTTAATTTTGAAGTACAAATAGTTAGTTACTTCTAATTTTGTCTCTTTTCTAACTCCACCATGTCTAAGTTGTTAGCATCGTATACTTAGCAGTGTGATTTTATCATTTATATTTAATGAAAAGCGTAAGGAACTTCGTTCCTATTGGGGGTCCCGCGACACCACACAAAAGAAAAACCAATAAAAACATAAGGGAACAACTGAAGGAAATAAACATTATAATATATTTTCTGTGGTAAGGTTAATACACATAACATAACTGAAAAGTTTCGAATTTTTGTGATGAGTACTTTCAAAGCTCAAGGACGTTACAGACAGACCGAAAAGCATAGGAATGTATAAGGGTCTTTGCTTTTCCTGTCTTTGGCTATGTTTGTGTGTGTAATAAAATTATCGATAACGATTAGGTGTATTAAAAAGAAACACTATACCACTGTAGTTTTGAACATTGACTGGTTGTATATTAACATTTAAATTGAATAGTATACAAATATAAGTATATTATGATACAAGGAATTTAGTATTTCGAGATAGACCCGGAGCCGTCAAGGTTTTGAAACAGACTGAAGAATATAAAATAAGGGAAGGGGTACAATATAATAGTACAGGAGAGGGGACAGGTGGGGATTGCAGCTCCCGAGCGCTATCTGTTAGAGATCTATATAAACGTAAGTAATCTCGCGACTCAACATGCCGCTCACCTTGAAACAGTAAGGTTTCAACGGATACAAAATGACTAAACAATAAGATTTACATGAAGTTATTTGATTATACGTTTGAATAATACAAAATATTAAAATTAAATGTAATTAAGTTAAGAATAGAAATCAAAAAATCGATTCCATTGTCAAAAAAAAGTTATGTTAACAAAACAAAAAAAAATCTATTAATAATCAATAAAAGTGCAAAGTAATTACGATAATTAGTAAAATATTGTAGAAATGCTGAATGTTAATCTGAAGAGGTGTTGTCATCTTCTTCCAGAGGAAGAGGGCAAATTTTTGATATGCCACGTTTAAAAGTTCCATGTGATGTTTTGACTGTTGCCACACGACACTTTCCGTCACTGCCAGTGTGCAATTCAACCACACGGGCCATGTCCCAGTGAGCAGGTGGTCGGAAATCCTCTTTTAGGACAACCAGGGATCCAACCTTAAGATTCGGTTGAGAAGACCTCCATTTTCCTCGCTCCTGAAGAGAGGAGAGATATTGGGTCGACCACTGACGCCAAAAAGCTTGTTTTAGTCGCTGGACGTGTTGCCAGCGTGATAGATGTTTAATGTTTGTATTAAGAAGGTTAGGTTCTGGTAAACTTGTAAGGGGTTCGCCGGTAAGAAAGTGGGAAGGTGTTAGTGGGATAAGGTCGCTGGGATCAGCACTAAGTGAAAGGAGAGGTCGGGAATTGACACATGTTTCTATTTCTATAAGTAAAGTTAAAAACTCTTCGTAATTTAGGATTTGAAGTCCGATAATGCGTTTTAAATGGTATTTAACTGTTTTAACACCAGCCTCCCACAAGCCTCCAAAATTAGGGGATCTAGCAGGAATAAACTTAAAATTTAATTGTTTTTCTATAAAATAGCTATTTACAGTATCACTAGAGAGTGTGTTTTTTAAATTATTTAATTCATTCTTCGCTCCCACAAATGTGGTAGCGTTGTCACAATATATGGTAGCTGGATTACCATATCTGCCCGAAAAACGTTTTAAAGCGGCTAGAAAATGTTCAGAAGAAAGACTCGTAACGACCTCCAAATGAACAAGTTTAGTTGCAAAACATACAAAGAGCGCTCCATACGCTTTGAACGTAGAATTTCTTTGTTGTACACGACGGATTTGAAATGGGCCAAAGAAATCGACTCCACAACTTAAAAAGGGTCGTTGAGGAGTAATCCGGTCCTTGGGTAAATTTCCCATTAGTTGTTCTTGAGGTTTTGGCTTGTTTTTTGCACAAATAATGCAGCGGTGAACAGTTTTTCGAGCAAGCTGTTTACCATGAATAGGCCAGAAGCGCAGTCTGATAGTTGATAACAGAAGTTGAGGTCCAGCATGTAACGTGGTAATATGGTTGTAGTTAAATATAAGTTTAGTTAAAGTATCCTCATTCGCTAAAATTATAGGGTGTTTCTGTGAAAAGGGTATTTCTGCCTTTTCGAGCCTTCCGCCCACCCTAATAAGTCCTTCAGTATCTACGAAGGGATCTAAGGTTTTCAGTTTACTTGAATTAGGCACAGTAGAATTAGTTTTAAGAGATTTCATTTCAACAGAAAAATATTTTAATTGAACCAGTCGAATCAACGTATGTTGAGCCTTGAGTGTTTCTTGAGAAGTTAAGTTATTTGAGTGTCCGTCACTTGTCTGTTTTTTCCTTGAGTTTGAAATAAATCTTAGAATATATGCAAATACTCGGCATAGTCGAGTAAATGAAGAATAACGAGACGTCAGTTCGTCAATAAAAGAATGAGATATTGTAGTAGCTAGACTTATTTGAGATGGCTTCTTTTCTTCAGCAGAAACTGATTCTTCGTCAATAAACGTCGTTGAATCATCAGGTAAGTTAATATCAGCTAACCATGGAGGACCAGACCACCATAGCTCGCAATTTAAAATGTCTTTAACGGAACATCCTCGTGATACGATGTCCGCAGGGTTAGATGCCGTGTCTACATGGTGCCAAGTGCAATTATTTGTCAAGGTTTGAATTTCCGCCACTCTATTGGCAACAAATGTTTTCCAGGCTCTAGTTGTGGAACTGATCCATGCAAGAACTATCGACGAATCAGTCCAGAGATGAACTTGTGAAAACGTAATTTTGGAATCTTTAACTACCTTGTCTACAAGACGTGAGAGTAATACTGCTCCAGATAACTCCAATCTTGGTATTGTTAGTTTTTTGAGTGGTGCCACCTTAGATTTAGCACATAAAAGTTGTACTGAGGTTGGTGAATCACCATTTAGACTTCGAACGTATAGGCAACAGCCGTACGCAGATTCCGAAGAATCGCAAAAGCCATGAAGTTGTAGCTGAGACTGAGTTTCATATTTTATAACTCGACGAGGAACTGAAAGTTGATTTAGCATGGTTAAATTATTGCGATACTCATTCCATCGTGAATAAATTTCTTCATTAACTGGCTCGTCCCACTCTAAGTGCAATTGCCAGAGGGTCTGCATTAAGATTTTAGCTTGAATAATAACCGGAGACAGAAGTCCTTGAGGATCAAATAATTTTGATATTTCTGAAAGTATGGTACGTTTTGTCTCGACATTGTGTTCAGTAAAGATAGGTACCTTAAATTTAAAAACGTCTTCATTAGGTTCCCAGATGATACCTAAGGTTTTAATACAAGTGTCGTCATTATTAGAATTTAAATTGTAGTATTTGTCTTTGTCATTTTCAGATATACCTTCCAGTGCAGCTTGATGATTAGACACCCACTTGTGCAGTTGGAAGCCCGCCGATTTTAATAGAGTAATTAGGGTTTGCTGAACTTTGATTAATTCTTCAATGGTGTCACAACCGAATAGCACGTCATCTACATAAAAATCTTCTTCGATTACTGACTTGACCTTAAATAATGTTTCCTTGTTAATTGAGGGTATTAATTTTTGAATTTTAGTTACGTCTTCTGATGCTAAAAGACGCAAAGCCGCAATTGCTAGGAACGGAGCAGGTGCTAGGCCAAAGGTTATGGTTTTGAAGTGTAGGCATCGAAGTTTTTCTTCCTTATTGTCACGCCACAAAATTCTTAAAAAATTAGTGTGTTCTTCAGAAAGCTGGACTTGTAAGTACATTTGCTTAACATCAGCACAGCAGACAAATTTGGGAAACCTAAAGGATAGCAGTATAGAGAATAATTCTCGTTGTATGGTAGGTCCAATTAACAAAATATCATTTAGTGAATAACTTGAACTTGTTTTTGCAGATGCGTCAAAGACAATTCTTAATTTAGTCGTATTGCTGGATTCTTTTATAACCGGATGGTGCGGCAAATAGTAACATGGAGTATTTTGATTTTCATAATCATCTTCTTCTAAAATTTCTTGATCTAAATAGTTATGAATTACTGCGGCATAATCAGCCTTTAATTTAGGTTCACGATCAAATCTTTTTTCTAATTTTAAAAATCTAGATTTCGCCATTTCACGAGAGTCACCAAGTATTGTAGGTTCTCGATTGAATGGAAGGCTTACCTTGAATCTCCCATTTTCTAAGCGTTCAACATTTTCATGAAAATTATTAATACAAGCTTGTTCATTAATGGAATAACATGGTCTGTCTTCACAACTATCTACTTCCCAAAATTTGGACAAAAGATCTTCAAGATTAGTGTTGACTGTAGTGGCATGACACAATAAGTTGCCAGACCGAGTTTTAGGAGAACTGTTGGGTTCATCAATCTTCCCCGATACAATCCACCCTAATAAGGTTTCCTGTAAAATTGGAAGCTTGTTGTTTAGAATAAACTGGTTTGGACATAAAATTTTTAGAAATATTTCTGCTCCAATTAAAGCATCAATTTTCCTGGGGATATTGAATTTAGGATCTGCTAGTGAGATTCTCTGTGGTATTTTCCAGTCAGCTGATTTTACTGGATATAACGGAATGTCCTCGGTAACTCGAGGGACTATGAGGAAAGGTAAAGTAACAGAATAGGAAGTGTGTTTTGATTTAATTGTGGCGGATGTCGAGTGGTGAATTTTCGTAATAATATTTTCAATCCCAGAAACTGAGGCGTTGTATCTGCTTCTTTTTAACCCAAGAGCTTGACACAGGTTTTCAGATATGAAGTTGGACTGGGAACCCGAGTCCAATAACACCCGACAAAGGTAAGATCGACCGTCTGAACCAACGATATCGACCTCTGCAGTCCCAAGAATAACTTGAGATGTTGTCACATCCTGATGGTATGTACAACCTACAACAGATGATTTTGTGGAATCCGATTCCTTTTTCATTTCTTCAGATTCCTTAAGTTCTGTTGAGATATGTAATATGGAATGATGCATCTTTCCACATTCCTTGCAGGTCCAAGTAGACCGACATTGTAGCGTGTTGTGGTTATTTCTGAAACAATTTTTACAAAGGTTGTGTTTGGATACTAATTGTATTCTTTCCTTAACCGGAAGTTTAAGTAGGTCACTACATTGACTCGGAATGTGTGACTGTCCACAAAAACAACATTTGACCGTTAGCTTCTGTGGACCACGTGTTGGTTGTGTGCTTGGAGCAGCCACTAACGCTTGTGTGGCTTTTCGCGGGGTTTTATTGTAACTATTAACTGTATCATTTTTCGGGTGTTTATCCCCTTGACAAGCTTCAAGGACCCGAGCACGTTTCTGCAGAAAACTTTCAAGGTCGTTAAAAGATGGAATCTCATCTTTCAAGGCAGCTTCTGACTCCCAAGCACGACGGCACTTCTGATCTAGCTTACCTGCTATGATATGTACGATCAATGTATCCCATTGGTCAGTTGGCTGACCAAGGGTTTTTAATGCCCGCAAATGTTTTCTTACAGTGTCAAGAAGTTGGTTTATTGTCAAACTTGACTCTCGATCAATTCTTCCGAGATTTAATATGGCTTGTACATGTTTATGAATAACAACTCTTTTATTTTCATATCTCGCTCGAAGGAGATCTAGAGCTTTGTAATAATTTTCTTCATTTAATTCTAGACAATCTAAAATAGATGAGGGTTCTTTAGATAGAGCATTTTTTAAATAATAGAATTTACGAATTATGGGTATATCCGATGAGTCAACCAGTGATTTAAATAGAGCAAAAAATGACGGGAATTCGTCATAATTTCCGTTAAAATGAGGAATTTTAATCGGTGAAAGTATATTCGGATTTAATTGAGAAGTGTGGTTAGAATTAGCAGGTAATTTTTTACTGTCTGGGTTAGTTAAGTCCGAAGAATTGTTAATCATTCGGGTTATTTTTGTTTTTACATCATAAAACATGTCTTCGAAATGTTCAAGAATCGCTTCGTTGTCATCAGCGTCTCTTGGTAGTATACTTATTTCAATTTTTGATTGTACGTCACTGAACTCAATCCATGCCTCTTTTAAAGTAGACAATCTAATTTCAAGAGGTGTAACGTCACCATCTTCAATAGTAAAATTATTGACAAAAGTTTGAATGCGTTCGACACGCTTTATAATTGTGCTTCTCTTTTGAATAAGAATGGGTTTTGGAGGCATTGTGGGAGTTCACTAACAAAAAAAATATAATAAAATACGTAAGCAAATAATAATTAAGTGTTAAAAAATACGATAAAAATAGTTTGGTTTCTATAAAACGCATAAAAAGAAATACGTAATTCTTAATAGCTAAAGAAAAGATATACATAAAGGTCTCTTCTTAATAAAAATGAGAGAGAGAGATAAAAAAAATATAAATAAATAAAATGAACTTGTAGTGTAGCAAGATAAGAAAACAAAAAGTGATGAAAAATATTACTAGGGATTGTTAATAGAAAGAAAAAAATAGATGTATAAAATGTGTCAAAGGAAGGAATGATAAGTTTTTTTGTTTTTTTTATAAATATCTGATAGATAAGGAAGTTCGGTGCGCGCCGTGGAGAGAGAAGTTCCAAGAAGGAGGGTCGAGTCCGGGTGTCACAGCTGCTCGCTAGCTCGCTCCTACCGTATGTCACTCACTCTTCTTCCAGCAGGTGTGCAGTAAACTGTAGTAATAGCGCTAGAGGTGGCTATATCACGACGGGGGTCACCAAAATGTTTGTGTGTGTAATAAAATTATCGATAACGATTAGGTGTATTAAAAAGAAACACTATACCACTGTAGTTTTGAACATTGACTGGTTGTATATTAACATTTAAATTGAATAGTATACAAATATAAGTATATTATGATACAAGGAATTTAGTATTTCGAGATAGACCCGGAGCCGTCAAGGTTTTGAAACAGACTGAAGAATATAAAATAAGGGAAGGGGTACAATATAATAGTACAGGAGAGGGGACAGGTGGGGATTGCAGCTCCCGAGCGCTATCTGTTAGAGATCTATATAAACGTAAGTAATCTCGCGACTCAACAGGCTACGGACCCTTAAAAAAACCCTTATTTGTGGATTTGAACAAGTATCAACCTATAGAGTTTAAAGAATTTCCCTTGGTCTTGGGACAGTTCTTTCAACATTGCCCCTTCCGAGTTATTCTTAATATGTCTGGCATTGAACGGGTACCCGTTCAAAACCTACGGAAAAAGCTACGTAAGCATGTTGCTTTTTACTTAGGTATTCAATGGTGAAACTACTGGTATGCCACCAAAAAACAACATTATATTCATTTGAATAATTCATGATTTTAACAAGTCAAAATAAAGATGGCATTTATACATTGCGTCGCTTACTGCCAATAGAAAAATAGACTGTGCTAAAATAATCGTATTTTTTTAATAAAACATCAATTTTTAAAAATCAGTAGCACAATGATTAAACAAATATATGTAATACTGGTTCCGACTTCGTTTAAAAACATTAAAACAAAAGTACATTCTTTCTAAAACACTTTCATCTTCAGTTGACTGATTTATAAAGACTTGCGTTGATTTTATAATTTTAACTAGCAACTGGGTGAAAAAGGTGGATATATATAACGGTATATTTTGAAAATACGTTTTTCTTTAAACATTTAGCATTTTTAATCATTGAGGTAGACAAAATACTGATTTTTAAAAAGTAATGTGTTATACCACATAGTATACCACAAAATCTCCGTCAAAACAAACATATTATTGACATTTTAAAATTTGTTTGGATTTTATAAGTGCATCCTAGGGTGAGATATCGTCTGGAGTGACACATACATACATAACAAAGTGTAAAATATCAGGTATCGATAAAGAATGGTCTTAAACGGATTTCCGTGAGAACATTTTCAAAATTTCGCATTATAAGCATTTTGAAGCCTTTGCAATAGCATAATTTTCTTCGAAAATTCGCTAAAACGTTAAAATAAGGAAGAATATAGACCTACTAAAAATAGACTGTCAATTAGTGTGGCACACAGCATCCTTTTATCTTATCACTTACTTTACTGATTGTATGCTATTACAAGCCATTATTGTCTAATTTATTTGTTTCCCCAGATTTTTAATCTGCCAAAATTGTTTTGACTATTTTACATGAATTAAAATATTAATTAAGCAAAAGTTAAAGAGCACAGACGGTTTAAATTAATCTGCGAGTTACTTTCAAATCACAATAAGTAAAGTACTATAGTAAGTACAATAATCACAAATCAGATAAGTACTTATGAAGCTACAGGTGTAAATAAATGTATGTTTTTTCACATGTGGAAGAGAAACAAATGAGCACAAAAGGTTGAAACTTAAATGGGACCAACAATAAGCTAATTATGACCTAACATACAAATTTTGTTAAAATCGAATGAGTAGTTTTTATTTAAGTTGGTACGCAAAAATTGAACTACAGAAAGGAACCAAAAATGTTTCCTGATGTCTGAAACGAATTTCTGTCTTGGAATTTTTCAGTCTTAGAAATCGGAGACATAAAATATTTTCATTCTTCAGGACGAACACTTAGGTTCCGTTACTTTCGATATGCTCGAAAGCATAAATTAAAACACATATTTAACGTGTTGCAATCAATATATAGAAATACAAATTCAATGTATTGTTATAAGATATGCACTATAATAGAATATTTCTTATTTATACTTGAATATATCTTTCAAATATTGGTGCTTCAAAATATAAATTTTATAAATAAAGTAAAAATTTGTCTTAGAATTAAACATATTTAACAACTCTATAGGGAAATCTAGTATTTTTATTTGTGTTATATTAAAAAAAAAAAAAACTTGCTTCAATAAAAATTCAAAGTATTAGATTTATTCAAGCTGATTCACTGCAGTTTCTATTTTATAATAAATTTTATCTGCCAATTCGTTTATATTCTTGTAGTGTAGACAATTTGATTTGATTTTTTACACATTCTAGCTTTTTATTTAATTTAATTCTGCCAATTCTCTGTTTCCCTTTTTTCTATTTCTTTTTTTTTTTTACTTTTTCATATATGTTTATATATAGAGACATTATTGAGATAACGCAAAAATTAGATTTTGGGACTTTTTTGACACGTGCTAAGGTCCCCAAAATATGTAGTTTTTATAAAATGTCAGTCTGAAGTATGTACAGTCGAATTGAGTTTAAACTACTGGAGCGATTTAGATGGAATTTGCCATACATGTGAGAAAATCATACCCTGAGGTAAAATTGAAAAATGAATTATTCCTCGGTGCGACAATTGCATATAAAAAAGGTTATTTGGAGACGTCAACTGATTTTTTATCTACCTATAATGAATAAATTAGAAAATAATTCATTTGACACGGTTTTAATTTAATATTTCATCATAACAATTACGTTCTATAAAATATTGAAGATCTTAGTCAGCTACTTAGCTAGAATCCAAAGAACTAAAACGTGAAAACTCGGAAGACAGTATTTGGATGATTTCCTTCGTCATATAAACGCGATTCATGAGCAAATTCAGTTCACCAAGGAAATTGAAGAGAAGGACTACCTAACTTTTCTGTATGTTCTGATGACGAAGAAGAGCAACGGAACTCTAGGACACGCCGTCTACAGGAAGTCCACGCACACGGATAGGTACCTCAACGCAGCATCTGACACACAAGAAAGCTCTCATCCATTCTTTGGTCTCAAGGGGTTTCACGATCTGTGATGGGAACTCATGGGAAGAAGAGAAGCAGCACCTCAAGTCAGCCCTGACAAAGAATAGCTTCAAGAAAGGGAACCATCCGTTGTGAAGGGACCACTGAGGACCGCACCTAAGCAGAAAGGACGGAAGACCAGCGGAAGGCTTATCTCCCAAACATTGAAGGTAAGACAGATAAGATAAGCAGGGTCCTCCAGAAACACGGCATTGGAACCACTTTTAGCTCTCACATTGCCTCAAGGAGCCTCCTAAAATCACCAAAAAACCACCTTCATCTCAAAACTTGCAGTGTATACCAAATCTCTTGCAGTTGCGACAAAAACTATATTGGGCAAGCCGGAAGATTGATCTCAACCCGCCTACAAAAACACATAAGAGCAGTGAGAAACAACGATCACAGATCAGCAGTAGCTCAGCATTCTGACGAAACATGTTTGAGGACATTCGGGTACTCGCATCTGTCAATTGGTATCACAGCAGGGTGGTAAGTGAGGCTATTGAGATCTAAAACAACCGGAGATCTTTAACAGAGAGGATGGTTTCACCCTTTCTCGGACCTGGAAATCTCTGGCACCACAGTCACTTCCCGACTTATTACATCATCCGCCTGACTAAAGAACACCGACGAAGGCAGCATCTGCCTGATTGCATCATCCCGACAAAGGATTATCCCGAATAAAGGAACCCCTGGAAAATCCAGGTAAAATTTATGGTCTAGAAAACCAGTATAAAACCAGTTCTTCTCTCCAGTCGTGAGTGCATCTTGTGCTTGCCTCCAGTCAACATCATGATGCACCACATCCATGAAGATGCTTCCAGTAGTGGAAGCAAAACGTCAACCCCTATGTGACGCGAATGTACCGGAAAACCAAGTTGATTACGAGTCAACTCGCGGAAGCTTACGCAATAAGTTAACATCAACATATTCTTAAAAGTCACTGAAGATTAACTTGTTCACTAAATTCTAGCTTGATGTTAGTCTGACACTTTTTTGCATGTTATCTTCTAGACTCTAGACTATTAGCTAGAATCCAAATAAATAAAACGTATAAATATCTAATCAGTTATCAGTTACTCAACTAGAATTTAAAGAAATTAATCGTTGAAAGTCTTAACCAGTTACTTATCTAGAATCCAAAGCAATAAAACATGGAAAGCTCTTATCAGTTATCAGTTACTTAACTAGAATCCAAAGTAATAAATTGTTAATAATCCTTAACTAGTTACTTATCTGGAATCCAAAGCAATAAAACATGGAAAGCTCTTATCAGTTATCAGTTACTTAACTAGAATCCAAAGAAATAAATCGTTATAAATCCTTAACCAGTTATTTATCTAGAATCCAAAGATATGAAACGTAGAAAGATCTAATCAGTTATCAGTTACTTAACTAGAATCAAAAAAAAAAAATCGTTAAAAATCCTTAACCAGTTATTTATCTAGAATCCAAAGATATGAAACGTAGAAAGATCTAATCAGTTATCAGTTACTTAACTAGAATCCAAAGAAATAAATCGTTAAAAATCCTTAACCAGTTATTTATCTAGAATCCAAAGATATGAAACGTAGAAAGATCTAATCAGTTATCAGTTACTTAACTAGAATCCAAAGAAATAAATCGTTAAAAATCCTTAACCAGTTATTTATCTAGAATCCAAAGATATGAAACGTAGAAAGATCTAATCAGTTATCAGTTACTTAACTAGAATCCAAAGAAATAAATCGTTAAAAATCCTTAACCAGTTATTTATCTAGAATCCAAAGATATGAAACGTAGAAAGATCTAATCAGTTATCAGTTACTTAACTAGAATCCAAAGAAATAAATCGTTAAAAATCCTTAACCAGTTATTTATCTAGAAACCAAAGATATGAAACGTAGAAAGATCTAATCAGTTATCAGTTATTTATCTAGAATCCAAAGAAATAAATCGTTAAAAATCCTTAACCAGTTATTTATCTAGAATCCAAAGATATGAAACGTAGAAAGATCTAATCAGTTATCAGTTACTTAACTAGAATCAAAAGAAATAAAACTGAAATGCCATAAATAGCTACTTAGCTAGAATTTAAAGAAATTAAATAAGGAAATCCTTACTCTTCGCTAGAATTCGGATAGAAAAATATACGTCGAAAAACATCCTTAAGTTCCTCTGCACCAGCTATTAGATGTGACCTTAGCAATAACAGTTATTTACTTCACAAACTGTTTCATGAATATCATTAAAAAACAAAACATAGGAAACTCCATCTTAAAAAAATGGTTCAAGAAGATGGCTACATAATTGCCTATGTAATAAAAGGGGGAAAACATAGCAATCAAAAAAAGTATAAAAATAAAAAAAAAGGTTGAAAATATTAAAGTAGAAAAAAATTATCATAAGGTTTCTACAACTTTCCTACTTATTTTAGAATCTTAAACAATAAAGGAAATGAAATGTAATTTTAAAACTAGATAATAATCATATTTTGTGAGATAATATCTAAATAAGAATTTAAGTAAAGTTGACTCTTATGTTACATAAAAATAGATAAGAGTTCTGTTAGTTTCAAACTTCTTATTACAGTGCTAAATTTAAACTAAATATATATAAAACTCATCAACTTTTAGTATCAAATTGGATCTTATTACTTTTTTTTTTCTTTTTTATGAGACGTATTGTTCGATGAATTGAAACTTCGCCTTTTTTAAAAGGTATTATAAATCAATTTTAATAGTTTTCGATCTGCAGTTTAATTTAATGGACTTTATCAATGGTTAAATTAAGATGTAGGTGATAAGAATAGATTAGAAATAAATAATAGAATATAGATATTAATAATAAATAGATAATAATATTATAACTAAGAGGTAAAATAACGAAACTTACTTCGGTAAACTTAATAATAGAATCGGAATTAATTTGCATTTATAAATGCAATTCTATGCAATTCTAGGTTCAATTTCATTTAAAATCCTCCAATCCTTCAGAAATTATAAAAAAAAAGACCAGTTAGAAATCTGCGTATTATTAGCTTATAATAATATGGGAAAGGGTTGGTTTACAATTTGGATGGGTGAAAAAATAAATTTGGTATACAGGGGTACGGGGTACAAAAGTCAAAATAGTATATACCCTTACAGGTGCATGTCGTTGGAAAGCTCTTTATGAGTACACAAATTGTTGTTATGTACACTTTTGTCATATTTTCTTATAAGAGGGGGGTAAAATGGAAAAAACAAGTTATTATGCTATTTTACTACGTTTTTATTAGCTTGCTTTCCTCTTTGTTTGTTTGTCCGGTGCAAATCTGGCAATCGATTTCTAACTAACTTCCCGAATAGCTAGACATTTGAAACTTTTAGCATAGCTCAGAACACGATGACAATGCATTATATTAATACTTCTAGCCATCGTTCAGCAGAATTTAATTGGTTTTCAGCAAATTTTGCTGTATGGAAAGTTAGTTCGGAAAAAATCCGCAAGTTATTTTATTTGTTTTGCCATGTCCCATATTTACGCAATCTTCATTTTGACACTGAAGAAAATTTCAACACTGTATTTTATCATATTTTCCAGTGCTTTAAGACATCTTTACGCAAAAAAAACCTGTCTAAAAAAGTACAAAAAGATCTTTGTACATTTTAACAACACCCTATAAACACTAAAAGCCCCACTTAGTTTCGTACATATAAATTATATTCTGTAAATTCTTTATGCAAGAAATGACAGCATTAGGTGTTTAAAGTTTCAACAAGAGAGTTGATGTATTCCATAATGTATTTAGGTCAGTGGACACCCCAAGCATCCTTTATGCTTATGATAAATATCTTCCTTGTGGTAACACAGTAACGTGTATTCACACTTTCTGTTCTTTGTAGTCATCTTTTAACCTTACCTTAGCCAAGCACAGTTTTAGTATTTACTCTTTAAAACCAGCTTTTGTTTTGCGTACAAGGGTACAGCTTCAACATAATTCCAATGACCAATTATAATATTATGAAGTATGTAACATTTTTTTCCAAGTTTCCCGATATATTTTTTATTTTTTTATTATTTACTTTCGAATATAGCGAGGGAGGTATTGTGGCACGCAAAAATTTAATTTAGAGTTTTCAATGGATTTAAAGAAAAAATTAATTTAGAGTTTTCAATGGATTTAAAGAAAAAAAGTCTATGCAGATGCGTACAGCCTAAACTACTGGACCGATTTCGATCAAATTTGGCATAATATATGTTCAGGAAAAACACGAAATGAGAAAAAATAAATTTTATAATCTAAATTTAAGGTCTTCACCCTTCAAAAAGCGTGAAAAAATATGAACAATTATTGCTTGAAAACGGTGTCTCGGACTATTTTGATTAAACAATTATTCTAAAATTTAGTCTATTTAAATAAGAAGCTAATAATATAAGTCGTTTTCCGAGATGATGAAAATGTATTTGAAATTTTAGAAAATCAAAAATATAAACCACCACCTCTTGAACACTTTTTCATTGTAATATCAAATGATTCTCATCAAAAGCAATTCCCTTGAAAATGATCCCTGTATAAGAATGATCCCTGAATAAGAATGATCCCTGTATAAGAATGATCCCTGTATGAGAATACTCTCTCTATGCGAAAAACCCCTGTATATAAATTATCTCTGAATAAGAATGATCCCTTCATGTAAATGGTGTCTGTATGAAAATGGTGTCTGTATGAGAATGGTTTCCATATGAGAATGCTTACTATATGAGAATGATACCAGTTTTTGAATGATCTCTGAATAAGAATGATCCCTGTAATGGGTTTGAATCTAAAGGGATTCACATTTTTGCTTCCGAGCTTACCAAAGGTAACGGAAACTATATGATCGTTCTTCTTCCAAGACAGAAATCCGTTTCAGACATCAGGGAACATTTTTGGTGGCTGTCTGTCGGTCTGTCTGTTGGTCATAGTTTTGTGCTAGTTTAGTACGAACGGATTTTTTATTTCTATAATTAGATGGAAAGGTTCAATAACATGCATATATTATGTAGTGTATTTAGTTAAAAAAAAAACAAGGAAATTGACAACATAAAAATCAAAATTCTATCCCGCATTTAGCAAATAATAATGCAGGAAAAAGAGATAATTATAAAAATGTGACTTCATTTCTAATCATTACAGTTGTCAGTTGTTATAAAAATATTACAACTTTCTTATAAATTTGGGTAGTCGTGATAATAGTGCTTACATACTACTATAATACATTATAGTAGTATTATATTATAAAAGATGACATCTTTGCAACAAATTATAATTGACATTACAAAAAGATGACATCTTTGCTAATCATTATAGTAGACAGTAAAAAAGATTAAATCTTTGCTTATAAATTATTATCGTTAACATTCTAAAAATATGACATATTTGCAATAAATTATAGTTGACATTATAAAAAAGTGACATCTTTGCAATAGATTATAGTTGACATTATAAAAAGATGACATCATTTCTATCAATTATAGTAGACATAAAACAATGAAATTTTTCCTAAACATTACAGTAGACATTATAAAAAGATGTTATCTTTCCTAAACATTATAGTAGACATTATTTAAATGACATCTTTGCTAAAGTTTATAAAAAAAAAAAAAAAAAAAAAAAAAAAAAAAAAATGTTGTTACATCTACTTTAACACTGCCCCTTTTCAAACTTTTTGTTACGGTATTTTTCTACCTTGAGATTTTAGCGGAAAAGAAACATTTTATCCAAATATTTTTTTAGGCCTTTAGATTTTTTATCCTTTATAGGGTCATTTCCCACTCATTTTTTGCCCCAATCCTCGAACCCTTTTGTGTTATATTATTATTATTTTTTTTTTTTTAACTTTCTCCTTTGCTCTTTTTTTATCATCAGAACCTATTATCGTGTAAATTGAATTTTTCCCCCCCTTCTCAATTATTGACGCTTGTTTGACTAAAGGAAAAAGTGCGAGAAAATAAGAAGAAAAACGCGAGATGTTTTTAAGTGTTTATAAATTTTTAAAATCAATCTTAGTCTTTTTTTATTTATCAATACGTATATATATATATATATATATATATATATATATATATATATATATATATATATATATATATACGCCTATATATTGTATATGCACTATAAAATTTGTCTGTATAAATAACTTTACTTTCTCATACAATAGGTAAGAGAGAAAGTATTTGCTTTTTCCTAATTGATTTTCGTGATGGTGCTAAAATTCAGTTTTGAAAAGTTGACACGAAATATAATTCCAAGAGTTAAACATTTCAAAAGTCAATCTGTAGCCGGTACAAAAGTCTATTAAACTTAATTCAAATCAGTGAGATTTTGTCTAGGATATTATGTGTACTTTTAACATTTATGGTCGGCATTTAAAAATTGAGTAATGCATTTCAGTGTTACGTTGAGAGGCAAACACTATAATCATAGTGAAAAAAATGTTTAATTTTAAAAACAAGTTGTTTGATATTGAAAACAAGTAGTTTAATTTTGAAAACAAGTAGTTCAATTTGGGAATCAAGAGTTTGATTTTGAAAACAAATAGTTTGATTTTGAAATCAAGAGTTTGATTTTGAAAACAACTAGTTTGATTTTGAAAACATGTAGTTTAATTTTGAAATCAAGAGTTTGATTTTAAAAACAAGTAGTTCAATTTGGAAATCAAGAGTTTGATTTTGAAAACAAATAGTTTGATTTTGAAATCAAGAGTTTGATTTTGAAAACAACTACTTGATTTTGAAAACAACTAGTTTGATTTTGAAAACAAGTAGTTTGATTTTGAAAAACAAGTAGTTTGATTTTGAAATCAAGAGTTTGATTTTGAAAACAACTAGTTTGATTTTGAAAACAAGTAGTTTAATTTTGAAAACAAGTAGTTTAATTTTGAAGTCAAAAGTTTAATTTTGAAAACAAGTACATAGTTTGATTTTGAAAAACAAGTAGTTTGATTTTGAAATCAAGAGTTTGATTTTGAAAACAACTAGTTTGATTTTGAAAACAAGTAGTTTAATTTTGAAAACAAGTAGTTAGATTTTGAAAAACAAGTTGTTTAATTTTGAAGCCAAAAGTTTAATTTTGAAAACAAGTACATAGTTTGATTTTGAAAAACAAGTAGTTTGATTTTGAAAACAACTAGTTTGATTTTGAAACGAAGTAGTTTTATTTATTTATTTAAAAAAAAACCAAAACAAGTAGTTAGTCTAATTAAATTAATACCATTTAACCATGTAAAATAATTACTTTTCTCGTATAAGGGGTCGTTAAGAGTATACCATTAAGAATTATTATTATTATTATTCTTATTACTATCTTTAAATCCATCTGTATTTAATATTTAAGAAACCAAATGTAAAATTGGTAAAATAACATGTGAAAATAGTGTTTATCTACGATTGATACGAAATATAAACATTATATCTCTGTTTAGATGCGTAGAAAGTGATTATTTACGTATACTTGTATTCATTGCGCATGCGCGTCTCATAGTTCTGAAGAATTCCTCTTCTTTACCGCGCTAGCGTGGTAGAGAGAAGAGTGAGTAAAGAGGAATTCTTCAGCTTTACGCACAATTAGCGAGTTTGTTTACATTTAACAAAAACTAATTTGCTATTCTTTTATTAAAGCAACTGTTTATATCGAGTTTTTAGTGAAAAACAATGAATGAATCAAGTGGCTTTGACGAAAATGTAGAGAATAATATTCCTCCAGAACTGATTAATTCGGCAAAAAATACAACTCAAGATTAATGCCATCTTTATCAAGAGAAGAGATACGAACTTACATACAGCAAGTTTATTTTTTCTGTATTTATTATTTGAATCTAACAATCGTAGATAAAGTACGGTACGCAACTCGTGCGAAAACGGCATTTTGCATTGCTCGTGTGGTTTTACTACCCTCGCTGTCGCTCGGGTGCAAACTCCACACTCGCATGCAAAATGCTACTTTCCGCACTCGACGCGTAATGTACTATTACGTTAAAATTGCAAATATTGATAGGCAATGGAAATTATAAACAAAAGAAATATGTTTATAGGGAAAAAAATGGCTGAATTGGGACAATAGCTATAGAAGTATGTACCTATAAGAGAAAGTTGCTTTATGGGTTTTGATTTTCGTCGCAAGAGCAGCAAATCTTATCCACTCCTAATTTACTTGAGTTTAATTTAATTGATACGCTTCTAATTTTATAGGAAGGAGAAGTTTTAAAGTTACAGAATTAGTCTTGTGACGCGGAAGCCAAAGTTAAAGATTACTTCACTATTCTTTACACTAATTACCCTTTTTCCGTAGGCTTTATTAAAAATTACTCAGGGATATTTTAGCGTTGTATAAAGTGAACTCGACTGAGTTAATACAAGAGGGGTTTTAACTTTTCTCACATGTATTTTGAAACGAGAAAACCCCTAGATTTTCCACCTTGAGTTTAAGCCGGCAATGAAAAGTCAGTTAAAACGTTTTTGCCCTTTCCTCGCATTCTATCTTGAGCAACCAGAAGGTTATTCCACATTTCCACACACCTCAAGTTTAACTTGTTTATCTTTCCTCGAAAAGCTTTTACACTGTTCTCTTTTCTTTTTCTTTTTTCTTGTCTTGATTACATTCTCAACGCGGAACTAAGATGGAATTTCTAAACCCACCTCCATTTTGGTTTTCTACGAAAACTTTTCTTTATCAGTGTTAAATCTACTCAAAGTCAAAACCAGTTTTCATATTAATCCTATTAATTTTAGTTTTTCCAAAGAAATAAGCAACATTTTCCAGTGGGTAAACATCATAGTGTGGAGACTAGACTATCATAGCCTAGAGAGCATGCAAACAAGTGTCTGACTAAGAGGTGGTTAGAGGTGGTGTCTGACTAACATCAAGCTAGAAATTTGTATACAAGATAATCTTTTGGTGCCTTTTAAGAATTTTTGGTCAGCTAAGTTCATCTGCGGGACATAGCTTGGCAATAGGCATTTGAAAAAAAAAGAAACCGGTGGAGAGCAGCCATGTCTCGCTCATTTTGGTGGACAATGTGTTTTTCAAGTTTTTTTTTTTTTTTTTGTCCCTCATTTTTTTACATTTAGTCTTCTTTGGTGTGGGTCGTGCAGGGTAATAAATTAAAAGACACCAAGGGATGAGCCACGCAAGCGTGACCCATAGGAACTGTTCCTACATCAGACATTGCGTCATTAAGATGTTGGCTCGGCATTACGCCATGTCCTGCATCGTTTCGTCGCGTTCGACTCATCAGGGGCCCGACGATGCCCACCCAACACTGGACCTATACTAGATCAAGGAGATCAGATATAGGACTTATCAGAGATATATCTGATCTTCTTGATCTAGTATAGGTCCAGAGTTGGGTAGGCATCGTCGGGCCCCTGATGAGTCGGACGCGAAGAAACGATGCAGGACATGGCGTAATGCCGAGCCAACATCTTAATGACACAATGTCTGATGTTGGAACAGTTCCTATGGGTCACGCTTGCGTGGCACATCCCTTGGTGTCTCTCACAAATTGTGTAATATATATATATATATATATATATATATATATATATATATATATATATGTGTGTGTGTGTGTGTGTAAGGATTAGTTACGACGCAATATCTATACTTGTTTCTTTATGTATTATAAATATTATAAAAGGAACTATCAAAAAAATATACATTTAACAGAAACACAACTCACCTTCTTTTCTTGGCAAAATAGCCAAACCAAGAAGCAATGAATATTAAAATAAAGAGCAATAACTGATTCACATGAATGAATAATAGTAAAGAAGAATAAGAAGAAGAAACTCAAGGAACAAATGAATTGAAAGAAAAAGAATTAAAATTAGGTATCTTACTGAGAAATATAAATAGAGTAAGTGCATTTTGTCTTAAAAAAAAAACAAAAAAAAAAACAAGACTCAGTTAACTCGAGTAAAAAACTTGAGATTTGACATTAAATGAAGAAGAAGAGAAATAAAATATAAGAAAAGCTTTAAAAAGTGGTAGATGGAAAAGTATAGTCCTTCTTCCAAAAATCTCAAAGAAAACCTAAATTTTCTTCCTTTCAAATAAACTTCAACAGAATATAAGCATGAATGAATTTGGTTTCGTGAAGCAATGTGAGAAACGAAGAATGGAAAATTAAGAATTATCTATTCCAAGCAGAATTATCTTTAATAGGTATTATAAAAGATAAATCCTTGTACAAAGGAGCTCCTTAACTGAATTTAACCAGTGCCATCGATATGCCCCAGGGGACAGTGAGAGAAATCAAAATGAGCCCAAGTTCCTCACGCTTTTCATTAAATATAAATTATTATAAAATCACACTGCTAAGTATACGATGCCAACTACTTATACGTGACGAAGTTAGAAATGAGACAAAATTAAAAGTAACAAACTATTTTTAACTTAGCCGAGTTGAGGCAACATTAAAAGAAAAGCACTTTTTTTAAGCGAGCTTCTTGCAATATGATGAGTTGGTAGTTAAAAGAGATGGTTGTAGTAGAGTGAGGGTACAGGACTGTTCCCTAACTCTCTCGCCTACTCGATTTAAAATATTATAAAATATATCACTTCACTACGCAAAAATGTCTGCTTGTATCAGGTTGAAATTTTACATTCCTCTTTCAATTGTACTTTAGACGATGTGTATGACGTTTTATTCAAATCGTTACGTTAGAACGTAAGATATCGGTAAAACATTGTTTTCTCTATTATAAACGTGGAGGTCTGCTTTAATAAATTTAGTGGTATTAAACATATCGTAGTGGTATCAGTGTGTGTTTTACTAATAAAATGTATATAAAAAGTTGTTTGCTTATCGAATAGATGAAGTTAGAATTTTTTCATGTCCTAAAATTCCAATTCTATATCTGAAGTCTACGTTTACACGAGCGTTGCACGTGAACACTTGGGCGGATAACGTTGTCCAACGAACTCATTCTGGGCATTGGTAAAATGAACATGTTTACGAAATTTCAACTAAATCGGTCACATTTCACTCAAGTTATTGTTATCTGTCGATTTCGTGACGGTCGGTTTTGTGTTTTGTGACTGTCTTTTATTTCGGATTCACTGCCGGACTCTAGACGCTGTAACGTGCCACAAGGAACTTCGTTCCAAAAACTTTAAAATTTCAACATGATGAACAGAGAGGTCATCTTAATGACCTCCATTAACGCAAAGATCTCAAGTTGGGTTCCAACATAATATAGACTCACTCCTTCCTTATTATATTATAAATGTGACTTTATCTTATCTACAATTGGCACTTATAAAGGCTGAAAGCTGCTTTGATAAATAAACAAATATTATTTTACGCTGAAAGACAGTTTCTTTGAATTTATGCAAATTTCCAGGTTTTGGACCCATTGTTTCCAAGATATCGTTTATTTATAATTTTGTACATAAATGGCTGTACATACTTGCATATTTCGAATGAAGATTTCATTTTTATAAACTATGTGAAGATTGGAAAATTCCATATTATATTTACCTTATTTCCATATTACATTTATATATATATATATATATATATATATATATATATATATATATATATATATATATATATATATATATATATATATATATTTCTGTTTACTGGAGAATTATGAATGTAATAAAATGTATGTTTTTAAAACCATTTGAAGCTTATTTTAACATTTCACTTTTATGAGTAAGTTAGTGATAAAGTCAACTATATTTCATCCTTGTTTCAACCAGAGAAAGAAGACAAAACTTTACAAAACAAAGTTGTATTTGTTAATTTAAACTTCAAACAACGATGACAATGTGCAAGTGAAACGAAAAGAGCTTTCTAGGTATCTTCAAACTTATAGTTTACTTAACTTTAATGGTAAAGTTATTTGGAAAACTTTCACTGTCAAATTAAGTACAGGGGTAAAATGATACTATTTACAGATAAAATTTAACGAAACTTTTATCTAAGTATATAAGAGTAAAAATTAAGTACTACTCTGTGGTGTAATGAGACCTTTAAAGTTTTCTCTTTATGTCTCTTGTCATTTAATTCATTTTAAAATATTTACGTTCGTTTTGGGTTTCACTACTTTATTATTTATTTGTATTTTTTTTTTCTTCCAAACTTACTAAAATTATTGGCTATTATGGTCATTCTGAAGAACAAACATTTTCTAATCTCCAAGTATTATTGTGATCGTTCGGAAGAACAAACATTTCGTATGTCTCCAAGTAGTATTGTGATCATTGTTAAGAACAAACATTTTTATATCTCCAAGAAGAATTGTGATAATTTCACAAACATTTCTTGTCTCCCCCAATTCAAAACTTACTATACAGAAATGTATTAAACATCAGGGATTATTTTTGATTCGGATCTGTCTAGTTCAACATTTTGACATTTTCATGTCTTGTCTATGGCACATGAAATCGAAAAGCGTTACTTTCAGTAACGCTTAGAAACTTAGAAAAGTGTGACAGGGAGTTAGAAAGATATTGGAGGTGTGCAATCCAGTCTCCAGCTGTAGGGCCGATGAAAGTCGAAAAGAGTTCCACTGCAACCAGGAAAATAGATAGTTGCAGGAGATAGTTCGTAGTTGCATAGTCTAGTCTAGTCTAGAGTCTAGAGGGTAGTAGAGAGAGCCTTCAGCCTTCACCCCGCGGGCTCGCCATCTTAGGAGTTACATCTTCACCTTGTGTGGTAACTGACTCTATGTCCCGACTTCTTCTCTCTCTCAGCGGCGCCCCCCCCCCACCTCAACTACAACTTCTGTTCTACTGCTCCGATTTGCACCAGACAAACGCCATAACCCTTAGAATTTGATTCCAAATAAACTTGAATAGATACAATTTATTTTTTACTTTATTATTTTTTTAAGCTAAAATATTACTTCTTAATAAACTGGAGAAGAAGAAAAGTACTTTCTTTCTTCGTGCACAACATATGTTCGATTTAATTCCTAATATACAAACAAAAAAATCTACACGCTCATTTTTTTTTATATTTTCATGTCTTTACTTATGTGCACATAAACTCGAAAAGCGTTAGCAAAAAACGACACCAAAAAGCGTTACATGAAAATGTCTCACTGTCTTGCAGACTCGTATGCAAGCAATTTTTTTTTTTCACAATAAATCTTGAAAACTATTTGATTATTCTTCCGATTTTTAATAGTATATATGGTATATGTCAAAATCAGCTTGCAGGTCAAATACAGAAGGTCCAATCTTCATATTAATGCATAGTAATGCCAATCTTCTGGGCACATTTAATATCGAATGAAGTTTTGACCTTGCTAGAAACAGAAACATGTTCAAATGATCCATATTTACAATTTATTGTTGACTCTATATTGTTGACATCCTTAATTTTCAGTAACTCTCATGTTTTAAAATCTGATTACACTTTATTTTACATTCATAATTTGGCTATGATAGAACACGAGGAAGCTATGTGTGTATGTATAGTATATATGGGCGTATGAAGTTATATATATATGTATGAATGTATATGAATATCTAATTCATTTAAATATATCTTTAATTAGACCTTATAATTTACGCCCTAATATATGATTTTTATTAGGGATTTTACATAATTTAAATAAATAATCATATCATCTCTCGTAACATCAATACTTATCTCTGTTACTATAACTTTTTTATGTGTTTAGCTGTTTCAATTTAACCTTTAATCCATGCAGTTAAACGTAATAGACGCAATAATCGGTACTTCTTTAGATTGTTACTCCCCTATGTTGTTTTATAATAAAAATTACTTTGACTAAATAACTATTAAGAAAAAGAGATGTTTAATCCAATGTACTTTAGGACAATGGAATATCCCACTTGTGTTTTTATAAGGGGAGTAACAGTCTAAAGAAGAACATTCCTTACACTTTCTTTAGATTGTTACTCCCCTCTGTTTTTTATAAGGGGAGTAACAATCTAAAGATGTGCCCAATAATCAATATCAATAATTAAAAACTAAATAACTCTCTGACATGCTATCCTATATTTAATTATATATCTTTAATTTTTGCATACATTTTTGTTAATTTCATTTATTTATTTAATACTTTCTTAGGATGTGTGTATATATTTGTATTATGTATGTATTCCTTGTATTATGTATTAATATGTTAAAAACAACTAAAGGCAGAGCCCTCGCTGTAGTATCTAACGCTATTGAGGGCTCTCACTTCAAATCTATAAATACAGTAAATATTTATATAACATTTTAACCAATTTAGACTGTATATAATATATAGTGTGTCCCAAGAAAGAGTATACGAGAGGAAAAATGTTCTTATTTTTGGGTTTTCGAAAAAAAGTCGATCTTTATAAAAACTCCTGCTTGTTCTTAAACCTCTAAAAATGCTAAAAAAATTTTGATTTTGTGTACAGGGTGAAAGTTGCAAATAAATATTTAATTAAAGAACTCTTGGATTTGACTAATTTTAACTAATTCCTTTAAAATTGTGAATGACATTAATTAGTCCAACTAACTACATTAATTTTAGGAGTGGGAGAATAAGTCTAAACTAAGAAATACGTAATAATTATGAAATGTACAATGTAGAATTTTACTTTTGACTGGTGCTCGCTATCCTCAATTTCTATTTAATTCACAGTCGATATCCACATAGTTATTATGTAAGGTACAATGTAGATTTTTACTTTTGACTGATGCTCGCTATCCTCAATTTCTATTTAATTCACAGTCGATATCCACATAGTTATTATGTAAGGTACAATGTAGAATTTTACTTTTGACTGATGCTCGCTATCCTCAATTTCTATTTAATTCACAGTCGATATCCACATAGTTATTATGTAAGGTACAATGTAGATTTTTACTTTTGACTGGTGGTCGCTATTCTCAATGTCTATTTAATTCACAGTCGATATCCACATAGTTATTATGTAAGGTACAATGTAGATTTTTACTTTTAACTGATCCTCGCTATCCTCAATTTCTATTTAATTCACAGTCGATATCCACATAGTTATTATGTAAGGTACAATGTAGATTTTTACTTTTCACTGATCCTAGCTATCCTCAATTTATATTTAATTTTAAGTCTGTATCTATAGTTAATATATTAATTCATTAAAAATATGTTACTTAAGTTTACATTACAAGTAATTTCAGAATAAAATTTTGCTAGTTTTTCTTACCGAGCTCTTTCAATTGTGTTAAAATTTCAAGTTAGCTCAACACGTTTTTCTTACAGTCCACAGACTGCCAAACAGGAATAACTAGATCAATATGGTTCTACTTCGTGTTCAAGTATAAAAACACAATTTTTTTTCCATCACGTATTTCTCAAGCTATTTTCCAAGCTACAAAGAACCCTGTAGAGAAGTAGAATGATAAGAACCACTGATAAGAATGATAACAATAAGGAGTGATAACATATGATAAGGTATAAGCACGTAGTCTTGAAATGCTTCTTTCATATAAGTAGGTTCGTCTTTAATATTTTCATATGTTCGACCCGGTCGCTTTTAAAAAAAGAACAGCTCTTGGTATCGTTCTATTGATTTTTCTACGTGACCTGCCAGAATATGAATTTACTCGAGGGAACAACTTTTCCAACAAACTAGTTTGTCTGGCGATGGACCTTCTTTAGAAGGATATAATTTAGGCATAACCATTAGGTTACCACATTTGTGGTTATCGTTCGTGAACTGTTTACAAAACGAAATTATATATTTACGAGTATGTCTTTTAAAAATAAAGTACTGTTTCAGTTTTTAACTTTTTTACATATGTAGCAACTTTCATAAGGTTATATTATGCCTTTCAAGAAAGGTAATTAACAATAATCTGTAAAATGTAACTTTCGTTCAGTTTCTATCACCCTTTATAAGTCAAATATACTGCTAATTGGTGTGGCATCTAGCTTCCTCGCATCCTATCCACTTATTGTATTGGTTTTATGATTTTTTTACAAGCAATTATTGTCTAATTTGTTTAATTGTTTCCCCTGTTTTTTTCTGTCAATAATTTTTTACATGAATTAAAGTATCAATTTAGCAAAAGGTAAAAAGAGCGCAGACGGTTCAAATTAATCTTGGGATATCTGCGGGATACTTTCGATGAACTGTAAAAGTTTTATACAAATCAGATAAGTACTTTTGAAGCTATAGGTGTAAATTAATGTATGTTTGTGCGCATGTGGAAGAGAAACAAATGAGCGTAGAAAGTTGAAACTTATATGGGGCCAACAATGGACCAAACATAACCTACCACCCAAATTTCATATAAAGTGGAATTTTTAAGATACGTTGGTTCGCAAAAATTGAATGACAGACAGACACGGAACCAAAAATGATCCCTGATATCTGAAACGGTTCCTGTCTTGGAATTTTACCTCGAAAAGTCTTTGAGGCAAGGATTGAGGGTAGAATGCCCCGTGGAAGGAGGCGAACTTCTTGGATGGACAATATAACATCCACCCTCACCCAGAGAGGACAATCTGTGCAAAGTGCTCGCTCCATGTCTTTGGACAGGAAAAGGTGGAGAAATTTTGGTACTCCTTAACACTGCAAGGTAGAAGGGGACTCGACTAAGTAAGTAAGACATTCCCTTTGTGTCTCTCACATATTCATATAGTCACATAGTCATATTGCAGTGTGTAAACACGGTATTAAATTGCTGTTATATATATATATATAATATATATATATATATAAAACAGGATTTAAATTCAGTATCATTAAGTAAATTATGAGAAAGTATTTCATTGAGTATCTCGGATCAAATTTAAACCGATAGTTAACGTAAACGATTTTCTTCTTAAAATTATTCATTTTTATCGTAAATTTGTTGTATAATTTACTACTAGAAAAAGTTAAATAACGGAGTCTGTAGCGTGTTAATAAACAATTTTTAACTTCCAAAAAGTTCCTTTTTCTTATGTTGTTGAAAAAAGAAAAATAACGGTTGATGTAAGTTAGCTTATGAAAATTCAAGAGAAAGGAGTTTAAATAGTGAAAGAGGTCGGCCTCTTATTGCTCTATTGAATATTTCACTTGTTTCCTTTAAGATTACACAGGCAACAGTCTGCAATGTTCTCATCCCAAATTTAGCCACTTTATAGAGATAGTAGACTTAAGTGCTCTCACGCTATCTTCAGATAAAGTTTATACCTTTTTGCCGTTGTCTATAAAAATAAATTATCTGTGGCACAACAGCACGTGGCAGGGTTTTGGCCTGACAAACGGCTTATACAACTTTATATGTGATGGAGCTGCTTATGTGGTGACTTAATAGTCACCACATACCCATTTATACAGCGATGCTGGGTAGTAATTGAACCTAGATCTGCGGTCACCCATGCAAATGGTGATCACGTCCGATGCTGCTTAATTTTATTGATAGGCCAGCACCCGCTCTTCTATTCCAGCTACTGAGGCCCCCTTTCGTTTATGCTTATACAATATATCATTGTATATATTATTAGTATATACGCATCATATAATCAGGCTTCATCTATATATATGAAATTTAAGTTTTGTCTGTACATTGGTCATAAACTCCTTATCTACAACTGGATTACTCAAACTTATATGGACATATGGAATTGACCTCTGGGGTAGCTCCATGCGCTTAAATTCTTACAGGATCCAATCCCTTCAATCAAAGATCCTTCGAAAAATCACTAACTCTTAAAAACCACTCTCTCTAAGTTTCCTATCTCACAATCCACAATGACCTCAAAATTTACTTTTGAAAACCACACTTCTTCCAGCTACACCAAATTCCATGAAAACCTAAACCATCATCCTAATTCTTTAGTTGAATCCATGGCTATCATCCAATATCCCCGACCCGTCTCCGCCGGCTGAAGAGTTGTTGGCCAAGAGATTTGTTAAAATAATGTAATAGTACATTACGCGTCTAGTGCAGAAAGTAGCATTTTACATGCGAGTGTGGAGTTTGCACCCGAGCAAAAAAAATGCAGTTTTCGCACGAGTTGCGTACCGTACTTTATCTGCGATTGTTGGATTTTAATAATAAATACAGAAAAAAAAATAATAAACTTCCTGTATGTAATTATTTGTAATTATTAAGTATGTTCCTGTTCGTATTCTCATTTGATAAAGATGAAATTAATTCATTAGTTGTATTTTATGCCGAATGAATTATTTCGGGAGGCGTATTATTCTCCTCATTTTCGTCATAATCACTTAAATCACTCATTGTTTTTCACTAAAAACTCCGATATAAACAATTAATTTAATTAAACAAACAGCAAATAAGTTTTGTTAGGTGTAAACAAACTCGCTAATCGTGCGTAATGGTGAAGGATTCTTCTTTTTTACCGCCCTAGGGCGGAAAAAAGAGGAATTATAAAAAACGCGCATGCGCAATGAATACAAGTACATAAAGAATTACTTTCTACGCATCTAAACAGAGATACAATGTTTATATTTCGTAACAATCGTAGATAAAATACTTGATAGGAGTACTGCCACTAGGTATCCTCTCCTCCCCTCGCTAATTAATCATCGTAATAGTTGTATTACTAATACAATCTTTTACATGCAAATTAAAACAAAAATCATTGGTTAAATTTGCAAAATTTTTTGATACTTTTTTATTTCATACATTCGAATACCGAATCCGGCCTTAACTTTTTTCGAGTATGTCAGTCCAGTCCGACTTTATAGGTGCAAACATTTCTTTTTCATGACAAGAGTTCAATTTATCAAAAGTTAATTAGTGATGATGGTTAAAATAGTAAATATAATCCTGCCAACTTATTTAGTTATATCATCAAAATATCATTAAAAAAAAAGTGAAATAAGCATAAAAATTTACGAAGAATCGAACCCACCTATTTTATCTTTTAAAGATAAGAAGCTGAGAAGAACTAAGTGCTATAAAGTTATACGAGTTCAAACATCGAGATAGTTTTCACGGGTTCCTGACTCCAAAACTCATTTCTTTCAATATCATATTTTTACATTACTTCTTTTATCTCTTAAACTTCTTTTTCCAAATGTCTGTTTTCTTATCTCGTAAAACTTTTTGGTTTTGGTGTAGTTAGAAGTTCAAGAAAGAATAAAAAGTTAGAAGCAAGTTAGAATAAATCAGACTTTACTATTGTAAAAGTAAGATTGCAGAAACTGAACATATATAAGGTATTTAACTTTGTTATTTATTTATTTTAGACAATGATTTCAACATTATTTTCCTTGCGAGCTTACCGATGTTTGCGGAAGCATTGTGATCATTCTAACTTTACATTACTAATAACAGGGAGAGAAATGATATTCCCCTCCTATAGGAGCGTAAAAAATCGCAAACAAATCAGCTGTTTAGCTAATTTATCGGAAAGGTTACTTTAGGTTAGCCATTGTATGCTAGTCGTAGATAAAATTTAATAAGCAACATCGATGGAAGTCTTAGTGCTCTTGGGATTACCTCCCTCGGGAGCGAATTGTGCAGTAATCTCCCACGACCACAAATCCTCGGCAGCTAGTAGTGCAGTGATCTCCCACGGCCATAAGGCCTCGAAAGAGAAAAGTGCAGTAATCTCCCACGACCACAAATCCTTGGCAGCTAGTAGTGCAGTGATCTCCCACGGCCATAAGTCCTCGGGAGCTAATAGAGTAGTAGCCCCCCTCCACCATAAAGTCTCGGGATCTAATGAAGTTTGAAAACTTAACTGTGAGAAGGAAAACATACTTCGCTCCCTTGATACTTAAATAACTATTTATGTCTCCGAATTCTCAAATTCCTAGACAGACTTTTGTTTTCGACATCAGGGAACATTTATGGCTTCGTGTAATGCCTGTCGGTCTATCGTTTAATATTTTTGCGAGCCAACATATCTTAAAATTTACACGTTCGAATTAAAAAAAGAAATTATATGGTAGATCATAGGAGGGTTAGTCAATAAGTAAGGTCTCCAACACTCTAGCTTAAGCTGACATAGTCGGACGAGAGAGACGGCAACACTGCCGTGTCCCATCATGCGCCCTCTTTCAAACTAACCATCACTGAATCATATGAACCTGAATCATATGAAATTGTCAACTAAAGTTGTTTGAAATGGATCTCTCGATTTCCTTCCCCGCCAAGTACGGCCTCCGCGAAGTCATACGGTTTCTTACAGCAAAACACGTTCCGCCGATTGAAATTCACTGACAAAACAAAACGCGTCTCCTCGAAACTTCTTGGAGACAGTTTTTGGGGACCGAAGAGGTGTTGTTTTGGTTGATTTCATGCCCCGTGGAACAACAATTAATGCCGATGCATATATCGAATCACAAACGAAACTGCGACGAGCAATACAGAATCGCAGGCGGGGCATATTGACGAAGTTGTGTCGCTACTGCTTGACAACGCCCGTCCTCATATGGCAAACTTCTCAAAGAACCTTCTAATAAAGTTTGTTTGGGAAATAGAGACACATCCACCTTACAGTTTATACTTGGCACCTAATGATTACCCTCTTTTCACCTCCCTTAAAGAACACTTGGCTGGCCAAAGCTATGGTAATGATGAAGAAGTCAAGGCAATCTACAGGCTCTCACATAAATGTTAACCATCTGCGCGTATTTATTATTAATGTTAGTTAGTTAGGATATGAAGTTTATATCCTGTTATTATTAATGTGTTAATCAAATGGGAACCGAAACAGATCTAAACAACTACACTTTCATTATCCAGTATGGGATGTAAGTATTTTTTACAAATGTGACCATTCATCTATTAATTATTAGGAAACGAGGAAGTTACGTACCAAACTAATTGCAAGACTAATATAAATCAGTGAAATTAGCAGTACATCTTTAGATTGTTACTCCTCCCAAATGTTATTTTAGAATATAAAATAGATATAATTTCTTATACATTCTAAATAACTATTAAGACAAAGGGATGTTTTTTCCAATGTACTTTGGGACAAAGGAATATACTACTTATGTTTTTATAAAGGGAGTAACAGTCTGAAGAAGAATAATCCGTACTCCTTCTTTAGATTGTTACTCAACGCGGTTTTTTTCTATAAGGGGAGTAACAGTATAAAGAAGAACAATCCGTCCTCCTTCTTTAGATTGTTACTCCCCGCGGTTTTTTCTATAAGAGGAGTAACAGTATAAAGAAGAACAATCCGTACTCCTTCTTTAGATTGTTACTCCCCGCGGTTTTTTTCTATAAGGGGAGTAACAGTATAAAGAAGAAAAATCCGTACTCCTTCTTTAGATTGTTACTCCCCGCGGTTTTTTCTATAAGGGGAGTAAAAATCTAAAGAAATGCCAAATTATCAATAAAATAATCTTGAAATTTAATGATACACCAAAATCACATTTTAGAATAATTGAAAATCAAAATAAGACTATTTTGGGACTAAAATTATAATTTGTTCAGCAAACAACATTATTTAGTATTCAACAATTTGCGACGTTCTTTCATATAATTATTATTTAGCTTCTAGTCACTTTCAGTCTAATAACTTGCTGACAATGAATAAATAATTGCAATGTGTAAATAATGCTAAAATATAAAAGGAAAAACACTGACGTTTTCGCCCCTTTTTATATCTGTCTGAGATTAATATAATTTATATATATATATATATATATATATATATATATATATATATATATATATATATATATATATATATATTTATTATATAAATACTATTTATTATATAAATATAATTTATATAATATATATATATATATATATATATATATATATATATATATATATATATATATATATGAATAAATTCTCGACCGTAAATATAAACAGAAAACAAACAAAACTCAGGTTTCGGTCACAAAAATCGTCTTATGTTACAATCCCGACGGATGTTATGGTACGTCGGGATTGTAACATAAGACGATTTTTGTGACCGAAACCTGAGTTTTGTTTGTTTTCTGTATATATATATATATATATATATATATATATATATATATATATATATATATATAAATGATCAAATCCATTTTCAGAAAATGATGTTCTTTTGGCTCTCCTCCAATAGTGAATTCGAGAAGGGAAATAACATGTCCACATACAAAAAAAGAAAAAATATATTTTGCCAAAAATATAGTTGTGAAAAACAGAGTAAAAAAAAATCTATAATAGAAAATGTATTAGGACCAGTTTCCCTAACAAATAGAAAATTAATTAATAGAAAAAAAAATCTAGGGACAAATCTAACAAACAACTATGATAAATTATTCCACAAATGATATGTTGAATCTTTAACATTTTAACAGTAGTATATATATATATATATATATATATATATATATATATATATATATATATATATATATATATATATATATGGGTACTTCTTTAGATTGTAACTCCTCTATGTGTTTTTAGAATATACATGACTTATCTACATAACTATTAAGACAAATGTATGTTTAGTTTAATATACTTTGCGACAAAGTAATATCACACTTCTGTTTATAGGGGAGTAACAGTCTAACGAAGAACATTCCGTACACCTTCTTTACATTATTACCCCTATGTTTTCTTATTTGGGGAGTAACGATGAAGTGTATGTAATATGTATGTGTTGGCACGAAAATTTAATTTTGGGACTAATGAATTTACAAGTTTAAAAGGCACCCAGAGTCCAAAAAAAATGTTACTTTAGTCTGTGCACTGCGCACACGTGTGGAGCCTGAACTAATAAAAAGTCAGTCATGCCCCATGACTTAATGAGCGAATGTTCAAAGAAAGCTGCGTATTATTGGCGTATAGGAAAATTTTGGTTTAGAATTTGGATGGGTGAAAAAAAAGAAAAAAGAAAAAAAAAGTACTCAGAGATAGGGGGGTACAAAAGTCAAAATAGTATTTACCCTTCAAGATGCATTTCGTTGGAAAGCTCTCTAAGAGTATAGTAATTGTTATGTACACTTTAGTCATATTTTCATATAAGAGGGGGGTAAAATGGAAATAAACACGGTTTTATGCTATTTTTGACCCTAAATTGTCAAAATTTGACCCCTAAATGTACTCCAAAAATTTTAGCCAACGAACTCATCCTATCTTTTGTTATTATTGACATTTTAAAATTTGTTTGAAATTTTTAAGTGCATTCTAAGGAGAGATGTCGTCTCGAGTGACACATAATATATGGTACATATATACATACGACATACATACATAAAAAAAAGTGTTAAATTTTAAGAATCGATTCAGAATGGTCTAAAACGGATTTCCATGGAGAAAAATTTCAAAAATTTTTAAGCCATTACAATAGCTTAATTTTCTTCGAAAATTCGCTTAAAGAGCCAATTTTGATTAAGCATGGCATATAGGTTTAAAAAATCACACCCGAGCTAAAGTCGAGAAATTCATTTTAGCTCCAAATTAGAGGTGCAACTGTAAAGTACAGATATTTTCGAGAAATAAATTAATTTCTCGAAAATGGTTTTAGAAAATTTTGATTAAAGATTTCAAAATGTAGCAAATTTAACACAAATCACCTTATAAGTTAAAAAGAAAATTGTTCCTGTGACGATAATGAAAAAAAAAATCTAATTTCATTGGAATTCAAAAACAAAAAGTAAAAAACCACATGCTGCAAATGTTTTTTAAAAATTATTGGCCAATACACTAATTGGCACAAAGTTCCCCGAGTCATATAACGTTCTTTTTTGATTTTATGCTTTAAAAACCCATTATTATCTATTTATTTTTTTGATTCCCCCCTGTTTATTAAATCTGTCAAATTTGTTTTCCTGCCCCCTACTTTCGACTAACCATTCAATTTTTATAAAAATCGGAAAAGATATAAGTTTAAATAAATGTATGTTCGTGCATACATAGAAGAGATACAAAAATAGTCTGAGAAGGTTGACATTTATATGGAACCAACAACGACCAACCATCTAAATATCAATAAAATCGGACGAGTAGTATTTATAATATGTTGGTTTCGAAAAATTGACCAACAATTACGACCAACCATCTAAATATCAATAAAATCGGACGAGTAGTATATAATAATATGTTGGTTTCGAAAAATTGACCAACAATTACGACCAACCATCTAAATATCAATAAAATCGGACGAGTAGTATTTATAATATGTTGGTTTCGAAAAATTGACCAACAATTATAAGAATACTATTATTATAAGAAAAATGTAAGGAACTTCGTCCCGATTGGCTGTCCCGCGACACCACAAGAATTGTTTTTGTTTCCTGTCTGTCTGTCAGTCTCTGTGTCACTCTATTTTTGTAAACCAACATATCTAAAAAACTACTCGTCTGATTTTAATGAAATTTGTATGGTAGATCATGATTAGCTTATTGTTGGTGCCATATAAGTTTTAAACTCCTGCGCCTATTTTTTCTCTTCCACGTGCGCACAAACATACATTTATTTACACCTATAGAGGTGGTTAGAGGTTTAAAAGTACTTATCTGATTTGTATAAAACTTCTATAATTTATCGAAAGTAACCCGCAGATAGCACCAGATTAATTTTAACCTTCTGCGCTCTTTAACTTTTGCTAAATTAATACTTTAATTCATGTTAAAATGAAAACAATTTTGACATTAAAAAATCTGTCCGAGACAACTCAGACAAATATTCTCATATACGAGTTTATAATTACTTAGCCCAGTGTTCTCATTTATTAGTTTTCAAATGTACATTTAAATATATTGAACATTTCATAAAAATTTATCATAAAAATAACTTCTTCTCGGCGGGGAATCGAACCCGGGCTCTCTCCGTCCGCGTTTTAAGCTAATTTCTTAGGAACTAGATTTTTCCCGGGAAAACGACTTATACGGTTGGATTCGTATTCAAATGGTCTACATTTTAGAATTTTTTAATCAAAATCGTCGGAACCGTTTTCGAGAAATATTTTTTTTTCATGTTTTTTTCAGAGTTTTTGGGGGGTAGCACCCCAAAATTTAGAGCTAAAATTAATTTCTCGATTTCGCCTCGGGGTATGATTTTTCTGAACATGTATGCCAAATTTCGTCAAAATCGGCCCAGTAGTTTAGGCACCAGGCGTCTGCACAGACGACAGACGGCAGACAGACATTTTTTAAAAACCACTTTTTTGGACTCAGGGGACCTTAAAACGTGTAAATCCATCAAAATCTCAAAATCGAATTTTCACGCCATCACAATACTTTCTCTATATATGAGAAAGTAAAAAGGGGGAAAACCATTAAATAAACTAGACAATAATGGCTTTTAAAAGCATAAAATCAATAAAGTACGTAATAGGATGCGAGGAAGCTATGCGCCACATCAAGTGGCAGTCTATTTTTTATTACATCATACACATTTTTGTGTTCACCATATTTCCCCGCACTCCGCAATTAAGCCCAGCGTGCTAGGTGGGACGGAAATGTTACTTTTTGAATCCCCCCCCCCCCCCATTTCTCCAAGCCTATTTTTCCGGGTTAAGAATGCAATCAAGGGAAAACATCTGGGAAAACAAAATAAAAGCCCCACTAGGACTTTGATTTAGTTCAACATGAGATTTGTGGAAATGTGACAAAAAACCTTACAAAGATTTTCAAAAGGTAGAAGAAGGGGAAAGCGAAAATGTTATGATGGAAAATTTTGAGTTTTCACGTCTCGTAGATCAAAAGAGAAAATAGAAGCCCTCGTGTATATATTTAGGTTAACGCTATAGTTATTAATAACGCGCTACCATCTTTTAAGGGGGTTTTATTTGTAAACCCCATGGAAAAAAAAAATATAATCTATCTACAGAAGTGTTAAGTGATCAGTAACTTCTAAACCACTCTTATCTAGTGGATAAGTATCTAAAGTGTTAAGAAGAATACCACGTAGTTATCAGCGAGATTCTATAACTTCAAAACCACACTTATCAAGTAAATAAGTTTCTATAGTCTTGTTAAGGAGAATAACACGCAGTTATCAGCGAGGTTCTATAACTTCAAACCACTCTTATCAAGTGTAAATGTATCTAAAGCAGAATAGCACGTAGTTATCAGCGAGATTCCATAACTTCAAAACCACACTAATTAAGTGGAAAAGTATCTAAAGTGCTCTTAAGAAGAATAATACGTATTTATCAGCGAGATTCTATAACTTCAAAACCACACTTTGGCTGTTCTTATGAATTTACGGTTATAATTTAATATGCCAAGCGAAATTTGCTGTTTGCGTGCTTTCATATTACGTTTGAATTCCTTTACCGTTATATGTCTTGGAGTTTACATTTTATCACGCAGAAAAAATAAATCCTGATAAACTATTGATAAAAGAATGTATTCGTTTTTGATAGTTATCATTCTTTGATAATAAATGCAAAGTTATAAATAAATTCCCAATTTGAGACAGAACTAATATTTCATTAATTATGATCTGTTTAAATTAATACTATTTCGTAAAGTTTATTGTTAATAATTTGAAGAGCGTTAAAGATTAAATTACATCTTGCAATTAAATTTAAAATCATTAATGTTTCAAGCACCCCGAAAACTAGTTTAAATGAAGATAAATTGTAATTTAATTAATCTAGCATCAAAAACTAATTAGTTAATTATGTTTATAAAAAGTACATCGTTATTAAATATAGGTATATTAATATTATCATTGGGGACTGAGATAACATAATACATATCACACATGTAATAATAATAAGAGATATACATTTGCCATGGATAAGATATGTTGACATAATCTCAAACCACCGGCATTTTTGTGTCATCATATTATCTGAAAATTTAAATATCGATACCGTCAGCAAAGCTATTATTAAGTTCATTGCTGACATGGTAATATAGTCACAATCAGTAATATTATATTATATATATATATATATATATATATATATATATATATATATATATATATATATATATATATATATATATATATATATATATATATATAGACATTTTGGAATTGCCACTATGGAAATAGAATTTTAAATTAGTTTTTGAAATGTTTTTCCTCTCCTGTATTTATATTGGTACGTAGAAAATGGAAGTATCAAATTGGAATTTCAAAGCGTAGTTGCTCTTTACGGTTCTATCTGCGGTTTTTCGGAAGGACTGGATGAAATCAGATTTACTACGAATGTCGAGGGACTATTTATGGAAATTGGGGGAAAGCTTCGCTCAGATTAATGGCTTGTTCAAATAAATCAATTTACTCTATAAATACTCTGACATGGACACTGATCAATTTTAGTTTTCATGTTTCCCTCCCTAATTGAAGCTGAAAATTAGGGTGTTAATTGTATCGGCTATGGTCAGCATTTCATTGGTTAGATATGACATCTCTGATATTCATGTTCCTTACTTGTTTTTCTTTTATTTCCTGCACACCCTGCTTAAATATATTTATCTCCAGTAGGGAGGAAAAGTTATGATTTTGAATTAGTTTAGAGGGACTAAAACAGGTCTTTTCATCCCTGAACTCAAAAAGTAGATAGAAAAAGTAAAGATTGCAACTTAATTATTTTATAAATAGTAGAAAATGAATGGCAAATGTAATGAAGTTGTTGAAATCAGGTTGACGGCACTGCGCTTTTTTGACCATGTATATCATTGATTAATTGTTTATAACCTGCATCTAAATAACCTTCTATTTGAGTTTAATTCCAACTCTTATTTGTTTTTAACTTTGAATCTCTTATATCTGCTATTAAAAGTGCTACTAATTGTTGTTATTTATTAAAATTATAAATAAAAACTGTGCAATGAACAAAAATGTGCATTTTCTTCCTACTGGAGATAAAATATTGTATGTACCTCGTGAGTAAAGTGCCATTATTCCCCTCGCGATAATTATCTCCCTCGGCTGCGCCTCGGGAATCAATGAGTCTAATTCCCTCGGCTTCGCCTCGGGATTTAGGGACCATGGTTCCTTCGGCTTTGCCTCAAGAACCAACTTTTTCGCTCAGGGAATAATGACTTACTTTACTCCCTAGGCGCATAAATAACTATTGTATTTTTAATATTGCTTTCCAGCTTACTGAAGGCAACGGAAGCTTTGACATCGTTCTGTAAAACGAAAAATTTGTATGCCTTCGATTTTAAAAAATCGAATAAATTTTAAAAAATCCAAGACAGAAATCCGTTTCAGACATCAGGGAACATTTTTGTTTCCGTGCCTGTCTGCCTGTCTATTTATGGAAATTAGGACTTTTACTATAAATCCAATTACAATGACATTAACAAGGGATCATATAAGGCATACCCTGCACAATCCCTGAAAATTTCATCAAAATCAGATGAAAATTGTGGACGTTATGAATGAAGCAAGAATCCCACGTTATCGCATGTGCAGTGGATAATATGACTCGATCATAATAAAATTGATATGGCATCATCATACGTTTGATCTATCTTGTTGTGTTTGATAATATCCTTCAAATTTTAGCGAAATCGGACCATTTGGTTGCGAGAAGTTGACGTTTGGAGAATTTTACGTTTACGCCTGAGCGGATAAGTAGAAGGCTTGATCCGCGAACGATGATATTCAATAGATACCATTTATGGCCTAACGTGCGTAATCCCCGAAAATTGCATCAAAATCGGATACAAATTGTGGAAGTTATACGGGTGGCAAGGATTTGTGAACACACCAGATTACAGCTGACAGACACACGAAACTAAATTTGTTCAGGAAAGTCTAAAACGTGAAATGAGAGTGAAAACTTTGATTTTGGAGAGAAAAATATTCACCTCCTTTATTGTTTCAGTTTTTTAAGGCTTAAAATGCTTCTCCATTGAAAAATGCTTACACTTTTAAGCCTTGACAAAACTGAAACAATAAAAAAAGACATTGAAATTATTAAAATTAATTTACGATTAAATATTAAAATCTCACTCGTTTTGTTTTAGAAAGGAGTTTTTCTTTAAAATTAGTTTTAATGAGATTGTCCTTCTTTCAAGGTATTAAGACTAAAAACGGACAGTTTTAGCGTGAAAAGTTTGAAAATTAAATGTAATTCAGTTAAAGGCTTCTAAAGCAGCTTAACTATTAAACTCAGCAAGAACAGCTTAAAAATAAAAATATTTTCCTTAAGGAATTAAAACGAAAAATGGAAAATGTTTAAGCTAAATTAATATATAATAGAAGTCTAGAAGAGTTAAATACCAAGATTTAATGGACTTTATTGATATGAAATTATAAGTGAAAAATTCAAGATAAAAAGAACTTTTTATATACTACGTTTTTAAATTTTCGGTTGAATCATATGTAATGTTGATAATATAAATGTTATTGTTATGTAATATATAATGTTAGTGAAAAAAAAAAAAATTGTTCCGAATTTATTTACTTCACATAAATGACAACCATCTAGAGAGCTGATCTTAGACATAAAAGGACAAATATTTGTACAACGGATCTCCCCAACACCAAATCTAAACCGTGCCATCGATATATTTGAAATAATATAATCGATAAATAATAACGATATATTTCCTGTTTTGCTGTCATTCAATGTTTATCTCCTATTTATAAAAATCACAAATTTAAAACCCGTCAAAATGAAGATTGCGTAAATATGGGACATGGCAAAACAAATAAAATAACTTGCGGATTTCTTCCGAACTAACTTTCCATACAGCAAAATTTGCTGAAAACCAATTAAATTCTGCTGAAAGATGGCTAAAAGTATTAAAATAATGCATTGTCATCGTGTTCTGAGCTATGCTAAAAGTTTCAAATGTCTAGCTATTCGGGAAGTTAGTTAGAAATCGATTGCCAGATTTGTACCGGACAAACAAACAAACAAACAAGAAAACAAGCTAATAAAAACGTAGTAAAAATTATTGAATTAGATTGAAAAGCTTGGGTTCGGGGAATTTGTATCGGTAACGATAGAGAAAAATCATTCTCCCGTATAGCTCAGTTGGTAAGAGCACCTGTAACGGATTAATAGGAGAACCCGTGGTTCAAATCCCGGTGCGGGGGTCTATTTTTCTCTGTACGTCTTCCGTAGTTAATGATAATTATAATTTAATTTAAAGTAAAATTTAATCTTTCCGTAGTATGAATACTACCTAAAACTTAAAAAAATGTGAAAAATTATGTTTATTCTGGGTATTAATAAGCATAAATAACATATATTTCTACTTTAAATTATTATACCTTTTTTTTAATTACTAATGCCAAAATAAAGAGCATAATTTAAAATAGTCAATCAGTGTGGCACCGAGCTTCCTCACGTCTTATTCCATAAAATTTAATGATTTTATGTAGCGTTGGGACAACCGACTAGATAAAACAACCGAATGAATTAGTCGATTCGGGAAAAAACAGTCGATTGAATTCAATCGACTGAAAACAGTCTCATTGCGGGTATAGGATATACGAATAAAGATATAAGCCGAGACTGAACTCGCAAGTCGAATGTTTCAATCGAATGGTTTTTTTTTATATAGGAGTAGTACGGTGGAGGCCGTAAAGGCCTCAGAGCTGAGGGGGGGGGGGGTGAGAGTGAGAAGGCGCTTGACACTCGTTATCTCGTCCCGAACTAGAGCCTGCTACGACATAGTTTTCATTCGAATGAAAAAATATAGACTGAGACTGAATCCAGTCGACTTTTTCATTCGAATGTTTCATTCGGATGTTTTTTGGTTTCGGGTAGGGGAAAGGAACGACGGTGAAGGGCTCAGAGCGGAGGAGGGGTGAGAAGGCGCATGACACTCGTTATCTCGTTATACACACGTCCACATATACACGTCCGAATTACAACTAATAGAACTCCAAACTGTTATAGACTGATATCATTCGAATGAAAACTAGATATCCACAACCGAATGAATGAATATTTTAAAACAACCGTTTAGTCGACTGTTTTCAATCGATTGGTTCCCAACGCTAATTTTATGCTTTAATCAATTTAGAAAAATTTAAAAAGCGACGAAGGTTGAAATTAATTTGGGACAAACCAACAAAATTTCACAAAAATCAGATAAGTTCTTTTTAAGATATAGGTGTAAATCAATGTATGTTTGTGCACATATGGAAGAGAAACAAATGGGCGCAGAAGGTAGAAACTTATATGTGACCAATAATCGGCTAATTTTGTGACCTACCATACAAATTTCAATAAAATCGAACGAGTAAAATTTGGGTCCGTAGGCAAAACCAAGGACCCTTATATTTTCCTGCGTGTGTCTGTCCGTCCGTCCTCTCGCGTGCTCTCACGGCTACACCTTTCGTCCGATCAGTTTGAAATTTGGCATGTATGTGTCTTGTACCTACCCACATATTTTAAAAATATAGCGACTAAAAAAACTTAAGGGTTAATTTTTTTTTTTCTTCTTCTTCTTCTTTTTCGACACCGTGAGGGGTTTCATATGAAAGGGTACGTCGAGCTGAGTACAAAAATATATAATTCTTTGGATATAACTTTGATAGGGCGAGCGTAGGCAAGTTTGAAGTGTGTGTGAAACGTGTCCCCCCCCCCCCCCCTCTATCTCGCTTATGTGAAGTGCAAAAAATCTGAAAAAATTCCTTTACATTCTTCGATCAAAAGTTAACATACCACTTTTTGGAAATTTTGAAAAAAATATTATTTTATTTTTTATTGACAAAATACTTTTTTTTTATAACTTTGGTCTTTTCGATGAATTTATATGATTGTAGTCTGGTTCTGTGGCAAAAATAGTACATTACGCGTCGAGTGCAGAAAGTAGCATTTTGCATGCGAGTGTGGAGTTTGCACCCGAGCGACAGCGAGGGTGGTAAAACCACACGAGTGCCGTTTTCGCACGAGTTGCGTACCGTACTTTATCTACGATTGTTAGATTTAAATGATAAATACAGAAACAAATAAACTTGCTGTATGTAAGTTCGTATCTCTCTCTTGATAAAGATGGCATTAATTCATTAGTTGTATTTTTTGCCGAATTAATTATTTCTGGAGGATTATTATTTTCCACATTTTCGTCAAAGTCACTTGATTCACTCATTGTTTTTCACTAAAAACTCGATATAAACAGTTACTTTAATAAAAGAACACCAAATTAGTTTTGTTAAATGTAAACAAACTCACTAATCGTGCGTAAAGCTGAAGAATTCTTCTTCTTTACCGCACTAGTGCGGTAAAGAAGAGGAATTATTCAGAACTATGAGACGCGCATGCGCAATGCATACAAGTACGTAAATAATCACTTTCTACGCATCTAAACAAAGATATAATGTTTATATTTCGTATCAATCGCAGATAAAATACTTCATCAGAAGTTTGTTTAAGTGTTTTGAGAATATCAGACCCATAGGATAGTTCAAAGTAAGCTTATTTGCATTTTAACACTATCGATAGGGTACTACTTAAACTATACAGTGTGGCCTACGGACCCTCGCTGTGTGCTGACTAGCACACACTTGACCTGTTTATTTTAATTAGGGGAGTAACTATCTAAAGAAGTGCCTTTTTTTTCCTAGATACGATTTTTTTTCCTACCTAACGACTAAACTATTAATAATGTGTGTCAATCAATACGAAAAAGAAAATTTTATTAAATAAAAACTAATAGAGATTACTGTAAAAGAAAAATTCCGGAGTTGTTTTTCCGAGCCTGTTAAAGTCAGAGTATTTGGTCTGAGAAAATTGAATTATCCGGAGAAGCTATTTATCAGAAGCGAGGTTTCCACCAATTTCCATACAGAGCCTTCCAATGCTTCCAGCAAATCTAATTCCACCTCAAGTTTATAAAAGGGTGGATGGCAGAAGGGGGTGGCAGAGGGATGGGGTTGCCTTGAAATTCAAGAGGGAAATTTTAACCCTTACTCCAATCTATGAGAGAGAGAAATTCGGTAAGAGGGAATTTGGGGAAGGGTGAGAGGTAATTTAAACTTCTCGTCCCATTGTGACGCCCATTCATACAAGTATTCAATGTTCTCACAATTCTTTATAACAAATACTGCTTGAACCTGTCGAATGTTCTTACTTAATACATCTTATCCCTTGTCTAATATGCTTTATTTAAGCTCTTCGTAGCTCTGAGCAAAAATGGAATTAGAATACTTCTGCTTATCGTACTTAAGGTAAGGAAAGCATTGTGATCGTGTTTAAAAGAAACGTTCCTTTTACAATTCTAAATTTAAAATATAACTAGACACAAATCCATTTTATCTTTTTCTTAAAAGGTGATAGAATCCCCACAGTTTGGTCCTAGGTAACTTTAATGCATCTGCGTAACAATTAATAATATTGGATGTAAACAAATGAGACCCAACTCGGAATCTGAGACAGGTTTAAATCCAATGTGATAACTTAATTAATAAAAGACGCGAAGAAGTTATTTTCCACATTGATTGATTGAATATTTCTAATTATCATAATTTTAAGACTAAATGAAAATTTACTACATGAAAGTAAAATATTTGTTATGAATATAAAATCTATAAATTGATTATAGATAGAAGGAAATTATAATAAAGCAGTATATATATTATATATATATATATATATATATATATATATATATATATATATATATATATATATATATATATATATAAGTTTAAAGGGCTTTTAGCCCTAGGTTATCCGTAACGGAATGTTGAAATGGGGGTTGTGCGGTGATGCTCATTGAATGGAAGCCATGTTTTAGTCTTGGTTCATGTTCAGTGCAAATAGGCATTGAAATGGGTAGATAGAAATCCCAGAGTAGAGTAGAAAGGTGAGCTCTGGAAACACTGCTTTAACATTTTCCCATGAAAATCACAAGTCCCATTATCTTCTTTCCGGTCCAAACGCTGATTAACTTTAACACTTAACTGGCATAACTCAATCACGTTCAGTTCGTGGCTTAGACTACTTCTCCACTAGTCAACTGAAATTAGCAATTGCTCTTTCCAAATGTCAGTTTACCTTGTTGCTTTGAGTTATTATCATCAGGATGCACACTAGGCCTTACGGTGCTCGTTCTACCTCTATCTTTGAAGCCAATGTAAAGCAATAATTATTAGATATTAAGAAAATAGTTAATCATGATGAGTTGATAGTTAAAGAGGATGATTGTAATAGAGAACCGTGTAGTGGGGGAGAAGAGTGCCTTTCTACATATTCCTTAACTAACACATCCCGGTCAAAGATATTTTAATTATTTATTATAAAATGTAACACTTCAACACACAATAGTACATTACGCGTCTAGTGCGGAAAGTAGCATTTTGCATGCGAGTGTGGAGTTTGCACCCGGGCGACAGCGAGGGTAGTAAAACCACACGAGCAATGCAAAATCTAACAATTTACGATTGTTGAATTTTAATAATAAATACAGAAAAAACACTTACTTTAATTAAAAAAAAAAGCAAATTAGTTTTGTTAAATGTGAACAAACACGCGAACCGTGCGCTAAGGCGAAGAATTATGAAGCGCGTATGCGCAATAAATACAACCACGTAAAGAATCATTTTCTATGCATCTAAACAGAGATAAAATGTTTATATTTCGTATCAATCGTAGATAAAAACATTTCCTTGTATCAAGTTTATATTTTCGAAAAATTCTAATTATACATTTAAAGCTCACGTTTACACACAATTAACGCGCGAACTCTTGGACAGATAACGCTGTCCAACAAATTCGCCTGAGCATTAGTAAAAGGAACACGTATACCAAATTTTAACTTTTACTCAAGTCATCGTCAGACACGTAAACGTTACTGATAGACTGACAGACAAACAGACTGGATGCATATTTTGTAACCATGAAATATGTTTCTCTATTAAAGTAGAGAAAATGTTAACACTATCTTACCTCTGATTTGATTTACAATATGAAAGGTTACATAAATGACAGGTTATAAGCATTGTATTTTTTATTAAAAAACGGGTACATATAAAGAATATTGTTAAAATATAGTTATTTATGTAACTAGGCAGCAAAATGGAATTTTACTGACGAGTGATTAGATTAGCCTCCGAGCCGAAGGCGAGGACAGGCTATGGTAATTAACTGCCGAGGCGAAGCCGAGGCAGGTAATTTACTTATTTGACTGCCGTGGCGAAGCCGAGGCAGGCAATGAATAAACGAGGCAGAAATGTTGGCTTTGCTGCCTTGTTGCATACAATATTTTATCTACTTGCGGCAGAAAAATGAAGCTGCTAAAATGTTATATTTATTAATATAACATAGTTAATAACTATGAGTCATATTAATAAAGATAATAACATAATATGTATTAACTAAAATTAATGTCCAAATAAGAAACTTGGGAATAATAACCAATAAGTGATAAGCAAACTCAATCTATAACAAAAAAAATACAAAACACACGTTTATAACACACATAACTTCTGAATGAATAATGCACGCAATATAAAATATTTATTTACATTTTTACAAACAAATTACTAAAACTATTAAATATATCTTCTATTGCTTAAAAGAAAAGAAGTAATTAGGATAAATCAAGAAAAGTAGCTAGTCTAATCTAGAATGACTTCAATAATAAAAATAATATGGATGTTCAATGTTTACATGACGCTGCAGTATAGCCAGTGACTCTACTATTTTTTTAATTAAAGATCTACTAATCATTGAACTTATTTAACAGAATTAACAAATATAAACAAATTATTTTATAATTAAAACGTTTATTTATTAAATATTACTTATTAAACTATAATATATGATGTTATAAGATAGAGATAATAGTATAAACTGTCATTGCCAGCATTATAAAAGTAAATATTTTACTGCCTAGGCAGTAATAGTTATTTACGCACCAAGGGAAGAAAGTAAGTGATTGCACCCTGAGCGATGAAGTTGGTTCCTGAGGCGAAGCCGAGGCAACCATAACGTTCACTCCCGAGGCGGAGCCGAGGGAGTTAATTATCGCGAGGGTGCAAGTGATTTTTACTCCCAAGGTACGTACAAGATTTTACCTCCTGAAGGGAGAAAAAAATATGGAAAGATTTTAATTTTAAATTACGTTATTCAACAAAAAATACATAGGTTTACATTAATTTTTTAAAAAATATAATTAGATATAATATTAACAAATCTCTAAATAAGTTTAATCACGTTAAAATTAAATTATAGATAATAATTATTTGAATTTCAATGCTAACATTAAATGGGAGAGTTAGCTGGAAGCTGAGTCGTGTATTGAATGGTGTTGACAACTGATGTATTTAAAAATGGATTAGTTAATCTACATTTAGAAATTATGTTTCCACTTTTAATTTGTTTGTTTGTTTTACTGATGAATCACTATGGCAACCGTTGTGGAGGTTACATGACATGTGTGAAGATGACATTATAGATTTCGACATTAAACAAAAGTTAGTAAATGAAATGTGTATTAGCACCAACCTTATTTACTTGTGCTTTATCTAGGGCAACACTGGAGGGAATCATGAGAGTTCATGATTCCCTTATTTTTCATTATTCCCTGTTTAACCCGACCGGGTGCAATAAGTAACTTCCCTCCCTGTAAACTAGGGAGGAAAGTTCAATTTTTCTCCCCGCTGGAGGTAAAATAAATTTTACCGCCTAGGCAGTAAAATTACATTTCTCTGCCCGAAATCGGTTCTCTGCCGCCAGTAGATAAAAATTTTAAATGTTGTCCAATTAAGTGCAAATGCCAAGTGACACCGTATATAAATATTATTTTATTTTTCATTCTTTTATCGGAACTAGTGGAAAAGTGATTGAAGGTATACTTGTTTCAACGTTAACCTAATTTAAGGTTTTATTTATTTTACCTCAATGAAAACAATCTTCATCAATTCTTTGGTTGGTTTCAACATGGAGTCCCTATATAAAGGAAAAAGAGGACGCATTCGCCATTAACTTAATTGACAAGAAGAATGAGGGCATTCTTGAGAGGAAAAGAAAATTAAAGATAAAATAAAAAAACAAAAATAAGACCTTGAGAAAATACAAAAAAAGCCATTAATTCAATAGATTGATTCAGATGGAAAAAAACTCGACAACCATTACTTTTAAATTCACAGAAATGACACGTCTCCAATAATATATACATAAAAAAATCTAAATTAATTTTACTATGACAATTTATCTTATCAACAATTTTTTATCTCTGAATTTTGGCAATAAATAAAGTGTTTCAGTTTATATAATATACATATAAATGTAAATGTATTTGCTATCGAAGTTTATTGAAAAATATTATCAACCTTATTGACACAGACTAGTCAGTGCATTTCTAGAAGTAAAAATGGTCCTTTGAGCCGGATCTGGACTACAAATTCTTTGATACATATATGTTTTATGATACTGTTTTTGAGGTATTTAACCTGAATTTTCGCTTAAGTAACTAAATAAATTATTTTATGCCTTTCTTGCTATCAGCATCGCCACAAATTGTTACGAAATATAAACATTGTATCTCTGTTTAGGTGCGTAGAAAGTTATTCTTTACGTACTTGTATTCATTGCGCATGCGCGTCTCATAATTCTGAAGAATTCCTCATTTTTACCGCCCTAGGGTGGTAAAAAAGAAGAATTCTTCACCTTTACGCACGATTAGCGAGTTTGTTTACTTTTATCAAAACTAATTTGCTGTTTGTTTAATTAAAGTAACTGTTTAAATCGATTTTTTTGTGAAAATCAATGAATGATTTAAATGATTGTCAAATTTGAGGCGAATAATACGGCTCCCGAAATAATTAATTTGGCACAAAATACAACTAATGAATTAATGTCATCTTTATCAAAAGAGAAATACGAACTTGCATACAGGAAGTGTATTTTTTTCTGTATTTATTATTTAAATCTAACAATCGTAGATAAAGTACGGTACGCAACTCGTGCGAAAACGGCATTTTGCATTCCTCGTGTGGTTTTACCACCCTCGCTGTCGCTCGGGTGCAAACTCCACACTCGCATGCAAAATGCTACTTTTCGCACTCGAGGCGTAATATTTTTATGATAAATTTTGATGAAATGTTAAATAATATTTTAAAGTACCAACAAAAACGCGAAAACACTAATAAATGGAAAACACCGGGCGAAGTAATAATAAAATCGTATAAGAAATAGCTTGTCTGAGTCGTGTCGGACCGATTTGTTTTAGATCCAGACAAAAAATGTACTTGTACTTGTAGAGTTGAAAAGTAGTGGCGTTGAGGTCAGATTGGACACCGTGTTACCTCCTGAGAATTAATTATGTCCTCCTCGGTAATTGACATTTCATGTTTAGGCTATGGAACATAAGTCAAAAACGTTACGTTACTTTTAGCTTAAAAACTCAGAAAAGTATAACAGAAAGTTAAAAAGCTATAGGAGGTGTGTAATCCAGTCTCCAGCTGTTGGGCCTCCCTTCACCGCACGTCATAGGGCCGAAGAGAGTCCAAATGATTTATAAGTGTGACAGGGAGTTTGGAAAGTACAGGAGGTTGCCATCAACTCTCAGCCCTCTCGGCCCTACCTAGTATGAATGCATATTAACAATTCGTAGAAGGCGCGCCGGCGCCTTTGAATACAGTGGTTTGTAATCAAGCCGCGGCAGTGTCGGTGGGGAGATAAGAATAAAAATTATCTTCCATCTACTTTTTTCAATTACTTGAATAAATTACCGATTTTATTTCATTTTATGTCGGTAGTTTACGCAGAGCGAAAACATGAAAATGTCTCACTGTCTTGCGGATGCAAGAAGTATTTTATCAACCTTTTTCCATGTTTAGTTTTATGCTTTATAAGTAATTTCCTTAAAAAAAGATCTCAATATAACTAACTAATTCAGTTTATATAACCAAGAGTAAATTATGCCAACAAAATAAATTAATTAAAAGAATCTCATCTTCATTTGAAACTTAAATTTTCTTTCATTAAACATTTTTAAGAGAGAAAAAAACATTTCGTATCATTTCTTGTTATAAATAAATTGTTTTTTTAAGGAAATGAAAATTATTTTTTAAATTTAAAATTAATTTTCCTTGGAAAAAGAAGTTTTCATACAGATTTTAGACTGAAACATAACAGATTAGACTCAAGACATATTATAATTATATTTATATTCAACAATTTTCTTTCCGTATATTTACTTTAAAATATCTTGAATTAACCCTAGAAGCATTAATGTGATCATTGAATTAACTAGCAATTTTAAATATGTTAATTTAAATAAATGAAAAACTCGTTTATCTAGGATTGATACGAAATATAAACATTATATCTATGTTTAGATGCGTAGAAAGTGATTATTTACGTACTTGTATTCATAGCGCATGCGCGTCTCATAGTTCTGAAGAATTCCTCTTCTTTACCACGCTAGCGCGGTGAAGAAGAGGAATTCTTCAGCTTTACGCACGATTTGCGAGTGTGTTGACATTTAACAAAACTAATTTGCTGTTCTTTTATTAAAGTAACTGTTTATATCGAGTTTTTAGTGAAAAAAAATGAGTGAATCAAGTGACTTTGACGAAAATGTGGAGAATAATACTCCTCTAGAAATAATTAATTCGGCAAAAAATACAACTGAAGAATCAATGCCATCTTTATCAAGAGAGAGATGCGAACTTACATACAGCAAGTTTATTTTTTTTTCAATATTTATTATTTAAATCTAACAATCGTAGATAAAGTACGGTACGCAACTCGTGCGAAAGCGGCATTTTGCATTGCTCGTGTGGTTTTACTACCCTCGTTGTCACTCGGGTGCAAACTCGACACTCGCATGCAAAATGCTACTTTCTGCACTCGACGCGTAATGTACTATTATTTGTTTTGAAAAATCGGTCCGAGACAACACAGAGAAACTTTCTCATATACGAGTTTATAATTACTTAGCCCAGTGTTTTCAACACTGAAAACTTATTAGTTTTCGTAGGTACATTTAATTATTATTGTATATTTCATTAAAAATTCATCATAGAAATAACTTTTTCATGGCGAGGAATCGAACCCGGCCTCTCTTCAGCCCACGTTTAAAGCTATTTTTGCAGGAACTAGATTTTTCCCGGGAAAACAGCTTAGATCGTTCGAATGGCTTATATCGTTTATTCGTATTTAAATGAACAACATTTTAGAATATTTTAATCAAAATCGTCGGAACCGTTTTGCAGAAATATTTTGTTTTCACATTTTTCAGTTTCTTGGTGGTAGCACCCCCTAAATCTGGAGCTAAAATAAAATTTCTTGATTTCACCTCGGGGTATGATTTGTCTAAACATGTAAGCCAAATGTCGGCAAAATTTACCAAGTAGTTTAGGCTCTACGTGTCTTCATATACGACAGACAAACTTTTTTGGACTCAGGGGATCTCAAAACGTCTGAATCCATCAAAAACTCAAATCAATTTTCGCGCCATCACAATACTTTATCTTTATATGAGAAAGTAAAAAGGAAAAATATAAAGGAAGCCCGAAAAATCTTACCTTAAAAACAAGAGGTTGAAAGTTATTTTAACTTGCATCATAATGGACTGTTAAATGAAATAGCAGAGCTCGATGAGTAGAAATATATTTTTAACTTGCATCATAATGGACTGTTAAATGATATAGCAGAACTCGATGAGTAGAAATATATTTTTAACTTGCATCATAATGGACTATTAAATGAAAGAGCAGAACTCGATGAGTAGAAATATATTTTTAACTTGCATCATAATGGACTGTTAAATGAAATAGCAGAACTCGATGAGTAGAAATATATTTTAACTTGCATCATAATGGACTGTTAAATGAAAGAGCAGAACGCGATGAGAAGAAATATAATTCAACTTACATCGTAATGGACTGTTAAATGAAATAGCAGAACTCGATGAGTACAAATATATTTTTGGTTTCATTTTTGCATCAATTTATCTTGGCGCAATATGTCAACGAAAAAGTTAATTATTCTTTGTCAAAAAAAAAAACAAAAAGAGTTAATAATGTTTTCGCCTAATTATATTCTAAAACCACAGAGGGGAATAATAATAAAAATAAGTACCCTTCATTTATAATATATTTACTGGACTGTCGTTGCTTCGCTACGGAGTTTGTTATTTAATTTGTTGGTAATATTAACTACAGTCAAGAACCAATATAATCATTTTATTAAGCAAGAATATCTTGATACGACGAATTTTTCGTCTTCCCTTTTTTTTTCTATAACCCTCTCCCCCATTTATCAATTAAAATTTTCAAAAATCCTAAATTACAAATTAATTCCGATAACTGGAAGAGCATTCCTAAATGTTAATATTTCGGGAAAAATTTAGGTTTATTTCCTTATGTATCCCTCTGGTTGAAATTGGAATTATTTGTAATAAATATATTCATACATTCAAAAGAGAACCCCTTTATAAAAGTAATAACTTCTAAACTTGAGAAGGATCGTCAGGGCTTAATTCCACCTCTTTTTTACTTCGTCCTCTTTCCCCACTTAATTATACCCCAATATGTCTTCCAATATTGATTTAGACATTTTTATATTACGTATAAAGATAATATATTATATGTATTGTAGCGTTTCAAAAAAAGGGGTGATAAATAGTTAGTAAGAGGACAGGATTTATATAAGTGTATAGCCACCATATTGAAACAAAATGTTGGTATGGAAAATTGAAGTTGTTTTACTCATAAAGTTTTTGTTTTTAAAACTTGGGACACCCTGTATAGATGTTAAGCTATTTTTTTTTCACTAGACACGACAAAGCCACGTAAAAATTAGATTTTTACCTGAGAATTAAAGCTTCAGACATGGCTGCTTGATTGATCAAATTAACTGGTTTGTTGAGATTTACCTGAAAAACAAATGAAAAAAAAAAAAAATTAATTTCAAACCTTTATAATTTTTATAAAATAATTTAACCAGATGTAAGATTTTTTCAGGTTCAAAATGAGTCTGTATTCTTTTATTTCAATAATCTATACTTATAAAATTAAAGTTTTGTCTGTACAATGGTCAGAATTGCAAAATGTTCGGATACTTAATCATTTCATACATTGCGAAAACTAAATCCGGCTTTAACTTTTTTCGTGTGTATGTATTGTGCGTGTGTATGTCGCCACCAGTCCGACTTTATAGGCGCAAAATTTATTTTTCAGAGGTGAGCGCAAACATGTTGTAAGCTTGGTTTCATCGAAAAATATTGGAAAACAGCCGAAGTTATTTACAATTTTATTTAAAAAAAATAGACTGCCAATTAGTGTGGCACATAGCTTCCTCGCATCCTATCATGTACTTTATTGTTATAATGTTTATTGTGTAAAAACTATTAATAGTTTTAGCGATCTTTAACACTTCATAGCGGTGTCGCTGTTGGTTTTACTGAAAAATTGTATTTGAAAAAAATGTTTGTCTCATTGAATAGATGAAGTTACATTTTTTTCCCAACCTAAAATTCCAATTTTAAATTTGAAGTTCACGTTTACGCGAGCGTTGCTCGTGAACGCTTGGACGGATAACGTTGTCCAACGAACTCGTCCTGAGGATTGGTACAATGAACATGTCTACCAAATTTCATCAAAATCGGTTGACATTTACTCAAGTTATCGTCGCACGTTTCATAATTCGCGGACACACGAATCATAATTTGCGGCTAAACGGTAAGTCGTATCGAAAAGCAGATTACACCAGCAGCAACTGATTTTAAAAGATCTGCAACTTTGGTCCTACACTTTTTGTCATACCCATCGGTTCTACCTTATTTATTATTTTGTTAATTTGTCCTAGAACCAGAGGCATTAAATATTTACTGGTGCAGCTTCCGTATTGAGAAGAGACTGGTAATTAAATAATGTACCATGGTAGATGATTGTTCTATAATTTTCCAGGCCGATTGACGGCATTTATTTTGTCATTTATTTTATATTATAGTGGATTGTTATTTACTACTATATTACATAGTTTTGATTGGCTATATTTTTTTTTTACATATATAAATAAACTCAAACTACGATTTGGAGAGTATTATATTCTTAGTAATAGAATGAATGTTTTATAGTATAGCCCTGATTCTATTCCTAAAAGGCTTTGGAAACAATACTATTAGGGTCCGTAGGCAAAACCAAGGACCCTTATATTTTCCTGCGTGTGTCTGTCCGTCCGTCCTGTCGCATGCTCTCATGGCTACACCTTTCGTCCGATCACTTTGAAATTTGGCATGTATGTGTCTTGTACCTACCCACATATTTAAAAAATATAGCGACTTAAAAAAAATATTTTTAAAAAAAATTAGGGTAAAAAAACTTTTTTTTTCGACACCGTGAGGGGTATCATATGAAAGGGTACGTCGAGCTGATAACAAAAATATATAATTATTTGGTTATAACTTTGATAGAGCGAGCGTAGGCGAGTTTGAAGGGGGTGTGAAACGTGCCCCCCCCCCCCCCCTCTCTCTATCTCGCTTATGTGAAGTGCAAAAAATCTGAAAAAATTCCTAAACATTCTTCGACCAAAAGTAAAGATACCACTTTTTGGAAATTTCGAAAAAAATATTATTTTATTTTTTATTGACAAAATACGTTTTTTTTATGACTATGGTTTTTTCGATGTATTTATATAGTTGTAGTCCGGTTCAGTGGCAAACAAATACTTTTTCAGATGTTTGTTTATGTGTTTTGAGAATATCAGACCCATAGGATAGTTCAAAGTAATTTTTTTAGCATTTTAAAAAACACCAGCAATAGGGTAGTACTTAAACTATACAGGGTTGCCTACGGACCCTCGCTGTGTGCTCACCAGCACACACTTGACCTGTTTATTTTGAATTCAGGATCATGGAAATCACATTGTTCACCAAAATGGGTGGGACATGGCCGCTCTCCACCGGTTTGTTTATTTCAAATGCCTATTCCCAAGTTATGTCCCGTTGACGAACTTAGCCGAAACCATTTTTAATAGGCACCAAAAAGATTAACTTATACACAAAAATGCTTGCTTGATGTTGGACAGAAATGTTTTTGCACGCAATCTAGACTATAAGTTTACTTATATAATATATATTTTTATATTGGTAATTATACTCAAGGTAATTGTTAATAAAATTATTTATTTCTCAAACGATGATTCCTGACCCAATTCAAAATTATTCTTAGTGACCTAATTCCAAGGTTAGAGTAACAGAATATACATACAAAATATTTCCCAACTTGAAAGATTAAGTGAGGTTTTTTTTCCCCCAATGTAATATTGAAGAAGACTATAATATGGGGAAATATAGGACATATATAGAACAGATTAATATGGGTGGAACGTGAGCGGAATATCTTAAATATACGGCAACTTTCAGATTCTTCTATGCTTTTATCTCTTTTGCTTTTTTCCTATATTTTTATATGGTTTCGTTTTTTTAAAAAAATATATATATATATATATATATGAATATTGATATTTATACGTACATATTAGGTTATGAGTAAAATGTTATTTCTTTGAAAATATACATAAAGATGTTATACAAATTTTGGTTATATATATATACATACCAGTTAGATTCCCCTACTTCGCCACAGTGAGTTAATTTGAATATACTCGTACATATCGCTGTTTTAGAGAAATATGGACGTAAGTGCAAAATTAGTGTTTTTTTTAAGAGAACAGAGAAACAAACTACGATTTCTTCAACTGGTTATAAATAGAAGGATATTTTCTTTAATCAATATGAAAACCAGGTTCACCTAAGGCCCTTATAAGCATTATTATTTACAAAAATAATGAGCCCTAATTTACCCCCAAAATTTGTCAAAACACCTCATTTAGGTCATACATTTTAGGCATTAATTAGGTATTGTAAGTAAAGGTAATATGTAAAACTTACATCACCTTAGCATTTTATTAATAAAGAATCAATTATTAATATTAGGTATATAATTAGAGAAAATAATACTAGTTTTTGTATAAAGAATGATAATGTTATTGATGATAATGCTATTACCTTCTTGCCATTACAACTAATACGGCATCTTTAAGTTTTCATAAAGTAGCAATTGATAGAACGTACTTTTTTATATCTACCTATGAGTCTAACTCAAATTTATTTAATCTATATTTTTCTAGAACGGTGATGTATGGATCTATGGAACATTAAAATTATTTTATCTCCATAAGGAATAAATAAACAGGTCAAGTGTGTGCTAGTCAGCACACAGCGAGGGTCCATAGGCCACACTATATAGTGTTTAACTGTAAAGTGTATACACAGTGTTTTTTTAAAATGCTAAAATGCTTACTTTGATCTATCCTATTGGTCTGATATTCTCAAAACACACTCTGATAAAGTATTTTTTTTTGCCACTGAACCGGACTACAACCATATAAATACATCGAAAAGACTATAATTATAGAAAAACGTATTTTGTCTATAAAAAATAAAATAATATTTTTTTCGAAATTTCCAAAAAGTGGTATCTTTACTTTTGGTCGAAGAATGTTCAGGAATTTTTTCAGATTTTTTTCACTTCACATAAGCGAGATAGAAGGGGGGGGGGGACACATTTCACACCCACTTCAAACTTGCCTACGCTCGCCCTATCAAAGTTTTATCCAAAGAATTATATATTTTTGTAATCAGCTCGACGTACCCTTTCATATGGTACCCCTCACGGTGTCGAAAAAAATGGACAATTTTTAACCCTTAAGTTTTTTACCCTAATTTTTTTAAAAAATATTTTTTTTAAGTCGCTATATTTTTAAAATATGTGGGTAGGTACAAGACACATACATGCCAAATTTCAAAGTGATCGGACGAAAGGTGTAGCCATGAGAGCACGCGACAGGACGGACGGACAGACACACGCAGGAAAATATAAGGGTCCTTGGTTATGCCTACGGACCCTAAAAAGTGAACTTTTCTCCCTAGTTAACAGGGAGGAAAGTTACTCATTGCACCCAGTCAGGTTGAATAGGGAGTAATTGAAAATAAGGGAATCATCAACTCTCAAGATTCCCTCCAGTAATAGGTACCCTTGATAAAATGCACAATAAAGATTAGTGTTAAAAACACAAAATTTCATTTAATAACTTTTGTTTAATATCTAAATCTACAATGTCATCTTCAAAATATAATCTTCAAAATGTAATCTCCAAAACGGTTTCCATGGTGATTCATCAGTAAATCAAACAAACAGGTTAAAGGTGAAATCACAATTTCTAAATATAGATAAACTAATGCAAATTTATTATGTATCAGGTGGCAATACTGTTCAATGACAGCTGCCAGCTAATTCTCTCATCTAATTTTAGTATTGAATTTCAATTAAATACTATCTATAAAATTCAATTTTAACTTGATTATTCTTATTTATTCAAATGTTCAATATTTACTACGTTTCCATGACTTTTCATAACCGTTTTGGTATTTAAAACCCCATGGAAACGGTGATTTCAAAACGTTTTGAGTTCAAGGTTACAACGTCATATGTTTTCTTTTCTATTGAAACTGTTTTGAAAAAATACCATGGAAACAGGTATTAAAATGAAAACAGAATTGAAACATGCGCAGTAGGTATGATAAGCAGAGATGATGACCTGACTTAACTATAACTAGTCTGGGAGTTTATAGTTTTCAAAATTGTAGTGAAAACTGTTTTGGAAATCTCCTCGTGGAAACACTTTTGATTTGAAACCAAAAAAGTTTTCAAAACGGATTTAAAAAATGCATGGAAACGAAGTAATTATATTTAATTGCACTTTAGTTTGTCACTTGATAGGTTAGTTATTCAAATATTAATCCAAACTAATCTATTATGTAACAAACTACCATCAACTTGATTATTGGTCTATTAACTAAGTTCATACTCAGGATCATGAAAATCACATTGTCCGCCATATTGGGCGGGACATGACCGCTCTCCATCGGTTTGCGTTTTTCAAATACCTATTATTAAACTATGTCCCGCAGACGAGCTTAACCGACCACATATTCTTAAAAGGCACCAAAAGATTTACTTATACACAAAATTCTAGCCACACACTATTAATTTTACTCCCACACTTTCTTGCAAGCTATCTCCTGGACTGGGATTACCACAAAATACTTATAGATGATATAGATAGTTTGTCTTATTATTTTAGGACCCAATTTTTGGTGAATTAAATTATTACTTGATAATGCATTATCATATTGAAAAACATTATAATTATTACATGTTATTACTATAATTCAGTTATTCAGGCGTATAGTTTTAATTCCAAGATTAAAAGTTGTAAAGCGAGTTGAAATACAAACTAATATACGTGGAATAGAAAATTAATTAATTCCAGAGCATGTATAGTGTTTAACCATGTTACGCTAGCAAAATAATAATAATAATACTAGTAATAACAGAAGGATAACAATAGTAGTGTCTGCATGGGGATTAAGTTCGTATAAGAGCATTATCTATTATAAGGAATAAGGAGGGGGAACAGTTGTACTACATGCCGACCCCATTACTATAAACTGATAAAACCAGCATTACATTATATGCAGGCGTACACAATACATAGGTCCACTGCAATACCATACTATTTAGTGCCATCACAACGTTTTCACCAAGAACAGATAAAATAGGCTTCCTCGCAACCTAGCACGTAATTTTATGCTTTACAAGCCATTATTGTCTAATTTATTTAATTGTTTACCTCGTTTATTTAATCTGTCAAAATTGTTTTGATTTTTTACATAAATTAAAGTATCAATTTAGCAAAATTTAAAGAGCGCAAACGGTTGAAATTAATCTGGGTCAACTTTCGACAAACCACCCAATGGTAAATATCGGCAATAGCGCGCCCCTTCTCACTCCAACGTATTTTTTGACAAAGGGATATCAACTCTCCTATGAACAAACCATACATATATAATTATTTTATACATATATTATTATAAACGAATGGAAGGGATGAATTGATATCTCGAAGCCAACTGTACGACTTCGTTTACACAGAAGGGGTACACTATTGCCGAGTTTAGCCCACCCAATTTTCATAAAAATCAGATGAGTATTTTTGAAGCTATAGGTGTAAATGAATGTATGTTTGTGAACATGTGGAAGAGAAACAAATTAGCACAGAAGGTTGAAACATGAAAGGTTTGGCTGAACTACAGTATATGGGGCCTCTTCTGATAACAGGTTATTTCACTATCGACCTCTTTTAAGACTTTATATATCGACATATATCTTGCCCGTTAAACGTCAAAAGATCTAAATAAATAAAATTGTTTTATCAGAATATTTAAAATTAAATAGAGACGCAAAGGGAAAAAATTACTTTATTACATGTCTCAAGTCTCTATTATATTACATCATATTTTAATTTTTACATCACACGAGTTTGGTTCCCAATTTTCCCAAGTCAAGTGTTTGCAGTGACACAATTGTGATGATGCTACTGTGATCGTAAGAGTAAATTGGTTTACAATTATCATAGCAGTACAATTGAAGATACAAATGTTTCCCAAAATTGGGTGGAACAATGGTTTTCAAGGGAGGGGGAGCCACGCACTCTAATTCCTGTTTAAGCAAATTATCATGTATCTCCGCCGGTATTCTCGATAAAGCTTGTATCTTTATTTGTACTTTTATTTATATATTTGTATTTTCTCTTTTTGTGTTTACTCGACTTTGAAATCATACAATACACTTTACTAATCTGTGGTCGCTTTTGGTGTTTATAGTATCTACTTGTTATATATTGAATAAATAGTAAATATTAGCTAGATCCGATCAAGGTATAAACTCGCCTACTCCCGGGACGGCAGTATGTGTCTATACTTTCTCATAGAAAGAGAAAGTATTGTGTAAAAAAGTTTTTAGGCTTGACAATGACCGGATAGGCTGTTTGAAATTATTCACCCTTAAAGCCGTGTCCAGACTACCGAACCGAACAGAGGAAACGAGCCGAACATTGTTCTCTGCGCATGCTCAGTATAAAGTGCGCATGCGTATTTTAGACTGGGCATGCGCAGTGACTAATGCTCGGCTCGTTTCCTCTGTTCGGTTCGGCAGTCTGGACACGGCTTTAGACTGGGCATGCGCAGAGACCAATGCTCGGCTCGTTTTCTCTGTTCGGTTCGGCAGTTTGGACACGGCTTAAGACGTTCATAATTATTATAGTTATTTATACTTGACTAACTAACATTTTAAAATGTTACATTAATTTGATACTTTGGCATATAGAGTTTTTATTATTATATAAACACACTCCTTGATTATTTTACACGGTTGTTACCTTAAAACCTTTACAATTTATTTCCCCGAGATTGTTTACATGGTAAATATTAAAATGGGTTTTTTATGTAAAGAAAAAGCTTCCTGGGTGTTTCTAATATTTACATATAAACAGACTTTATAAAAAAAACTAACAAAATGAAATACTCACGGAGAAACTCAAAGGTATAAACTTACCTAAGCCTAAGTTAAGCGACAAACAGAGTCCAAATCTACATCAAAAACATGAGAGAAACATTTTCCCCAATTTTGCAGCCAGAAAAAAAAAACATTTTTTATAAGCTCTTAACATAATATATAAAGAATAATCACTACTTACTAAGCAGAAAATAGAGGGTTTCATAGAATCTTGAATTTACAAAGCCTACAAAATAAGTTAAATTGTTCTTTATGTTTATATAAATACAGTATAGTCTCGATAATCCGAGTTGGATGGGACCGGCACTAATTCAGAATACCAATAAACTCGGATTATTGGAAATTTACGAAAAAATATGAATAAATATAAAAATGCCATTTTTCAAAACTGGTCTTATTTTCAACCTTTTTTTTTTTTTTTTTTTTTTTTTTTTTTTTTTTTTTGGTTTCTGTATTCTTCACCTTAGTTGTATATATGTGCAATATTTGGGGAAGATTGAATGACGGTAAGTGGTTCAAAATTGGGGTAATAGGTGTGCGATGAAACTTAAGAAGCAAATAAATTTGACGCCATTTTGTTTATATTTTTTGTTTTTTTGGTTTCTGTATTCTTCACCTTAGTTGTATATATGTGCAATATTTGGGGAAGATTGAATGACGGTAAGTGGTTCAAAATTGGGGTAATAGGTGTGCGATGAAACTTAAGAAGCAAATAAATTTGACGCCATTTTGTTTTTATTTTTTGTTTTTTTGGTTTCTGTATTCTTCACCTTAGTTGTATATATGTGCAATATTTGGGGAAGATTGAATGACGGTAAGTGGTTCAACATTGGGGTAATAGTTGTGCGATGAAACTTAAGAAGCAAATAAATTTGACGCCATTTTGTTTTTATTTTTTGTTTTTTTGGTTTCTGTATTCTTCACCTTAGTTGTATATATGTGCAATATTTGGGAAAGATTGAATGACGGTAAGTGGTTCAACATTGGGGTAATAGTTGTGCGATGAAACTTAAGAAGCAAATAAATTTGACGCCATTTTGTTTTTATTTTTTGTTTTTTTGGTTTCTGTATTCTTCACCTTAGTTGTATATATGTGCAATATTTGGGGAAGATTGAATGACGGTAAGTGGTTCAAAATTGGGGAATCGGAAATGTGCGATGAAACTTACAAAGCAAAGTAATATAAGACCAGTAAATAGACTACCAATTGCTGTGGCACGTAGCTTCCTCGCATACTATCAAGTGCTTTATTGATTTTATGACTTCACAAGCCATTATTGTCTAATTTGTTTGATTGTTTCCACAGTTTGTTTAATCCGTTAACACAATTTTGACTTTTTACATGAATTAAAGTATCAATTTAGCAGAAGTTCAAGAGCGTTGACGGTTCAAATTTATCTAGGGCTATCTGTGGGTTACTTTCAATAAATTATAAAAGTTTCATACAAATCAGATAAGTACTTTTAAAGCTAAAAATGTATGTTTGTACGCATGTGAAAGAGAAACAAATGAGCGCAGAAGGTTGAAATTATATGGGACCATAAGCAAATTATGTCCTACCATCCAAAATTCATTAAAATCTGACGAGTAGTTTTTAGGATTTTTTTGGGTTCGCAAAAATTGAGGTCAGACCTCCAGACAGACACGGAACCAAAAATGTTCCCTGATGTCTGAAACAGATTTCATTCTTGGGATTTTATTTTCGTTCTTCAGAAACATCACATAGCTTTCGACATCTTTGGTAAGCTCGGAAGCAAAATAAGAAGTATTAACGTCTACCAAAAAAGAAATTTCTGAAATTTAGGGGCCTGACAAGAATTTTAATCGAGCTCAGACTGATCTTTTGAAGTTAGGATATTAATAATTTTGGAAAGGGTGCCTCTTTAGGATTTCAGCATATACTTAATTAAAGATAATGTCAATTTAAATCCAGGTATGCGATAAGACACCAGAAAGGGGTTATTTTATCGCGATAAGATACAGAAGGAAAATACCTCTGCTTTTCCCGGCAAGTTAATATATAAAAATGCTCTTAAGGAGACAGCTTTGTGGCACTAAGATATTTTCGCTTAGTAAAATTATTTTAATTGTTTCTTGACGGTGTTTAATAAACCCATCAAATTAAAAAAAAAAAAAAAAAAAAAAAAAAAAATACATTTAAAATTACACACTGCTTAGCAAAGTACAGGAATACCACCTAGTTGTAAAGAAAGTAAAAACAACCTTGTTTGTCCGGACATTTCTTAATTTTTTTTAAGTACATCATTGTTCAATGATGACTTTCTTTAATGAAAAATAAAAGGGTACAGCATGAGCTTCATTCTTGTGGTGATAGCGTCTTAAGAATGAACGCAATCATTCATAATAGATCTTCCAGATCTGAAAGATCTAATGAAGGGATCGATTTCTTAAAAAAAAAAAAACAATGGAAAATAAAACTTTAAGTCCTAGCAATTTGGAAAAATCACAGGGAAGTTCTTGCATCAAGCAAGTACTTTTTAGGGTTTCGCATTGAGTGACAGACAAACACAAAACCAAAAATGTTTCCTGATGTCTGAAACGGATTTCTGTCTTGGAATTTTTGGAATCGGAAACATCAAATATTTGTATTCTTCAGAAAGATAACATTGCTTACGTTACATTCGGCAAGCTCGGAAGCAATAATTACATTTAAATTTTATTTCCATAAGTTTTTCGAAAAATTGCATCCAAATCTGTTCCTTATCACCCAATGTTGCACACCTAACTCCCGTGCAATTGTTTTCAATGACACACCTTTATCCATAAGCATCAACGTATCTATTTTCACAGCTAGAGTTAGATTGTTTTGTTTTCGTCACAAAAATGATAAGCGATGCTAGTTTTTTCTGGTTTAATGATCTTACTTGTAACTGAAGAAGAAGAAATAAATTAATTAGGCTTCCCTGAATTTGGATGTAAACACAGCTACTCAGACAGGAAGGGAATTCCATGAGAACAAGGAACCATCTCTTCCAACACTGTCCTGTCCTAATTGTGTTTTTAATTCAGGGTCGATCCGCCTCCTTCTTTCCCTGAACTTTCTTTTGACTCGTATTATTGGAAACTTGGATTATCAATAATAAATTAGTCCAGGGAAATAAGAAACCAAAAAAAAGGGTTTTTAAACTTTGTGAAAACAATCTTACAGGATGTAGCAGTTAGAAACTGTTGAGTACCCCAGTCTTCCGTCTCCCTCCTTAAAGTCAAAAATTTACTTTTTTACGCAAAACGGTTTATTTTTCGAAGAGAAATATTATTAACAAAAATATGTTTCACATAATTCTGCACAAAGAGGACACCTACGCATGTTAGAAGTGGGGAAAACCGTTGACCAGTTATTCTTTTCGTAGTTGGAAAAAGATTAAGCATCCAATCGTATATGATTATGACCTATTGCTTCCCAGCTCACCGAAGGTAACGAAGGCTATGTGATCGTACTGAAGAAGGAATAGTACATTACGCGTCTAGTGCGGAAAGTAGCATTTTCCATGCGAGTGTGGAGATTGCACCCGAGCGACAGCGAGGGTAGTAAAGCCACACGAACAAAGCCAAATGCAGTTTTCGCACGAGTTTCGTACCGTACTTTATCTAATCTTTGTTAGATTTTAATTATAAATAAAGAAAAAAGTAAATAAATAAACTTCCATTATGTAAGTTCGTATATCTCTTTTGATAAAGATGACATTAATTAATTAGTTGTACATATTTTGTACCTAATAAATTATTTCGGGAGGAGTGTTATTCTCCTCATTTTCGCCATTATCACTCATTGTTTTTCACTATAAACTCGATATAAACAGTTACTTTAATTAAACAAACAGCAAAATAGTTTTGTTAAATGTAAACAAACACAGTAATCGTGCGAAAAGGTGAAGAATTCTTCTTTTTCCACACTAGGGTAGAAAAAAGAAGAATTATGAACGCGCATGCGCAATGAATACAACAACGAAAAGAATCACATTCTACGCATCTAAACAGAGGAAAACAATTAAACAATTTAGACAATATTAAGTTTCAAAAGCATAAAAACAATGAAGTAAACAAGATAGGTCGTGAGGAAGCTATGTGCCACACTAATTGGCTGACTATTTTATAAATTTGTCCTATTTGCAGAGAACACCGAGTACCGTACCAAGAGACCACTCTTAAAATATCAGTAATATGTGTAGTCACAAAAGTTACATGGATAATGGGAAGGAGAGAAATCAGAAGAAAGAAAAAAGTTCCAGACTCCTTCCCAAAAAAAAGTCAGTTTGTCAAATGCATGCGGGACACACGGTGTATCTTTATAAAACCTTATAGTGTCATTGTGTCAACACTCTTTTTTACCAAAAAGGATGATTCTACCACATATCTTACTAAGCCATGTCAATATAAAATCCATAGTGTAAATTCAATATTAATAACGCAATTAAGTAATCGAGACCAGTCGGTATTAAAATATAATTTTTTGCCTGACTTTTATATACATTTCTAAAGCTGTGCTGATAGCACTTTTCAGTATCTATACCAAAATCTCTTTTGTGGTCCTTTGAGCCGGATAGAAACCGTTAAAAATAATCTTTTTGTGCGTCTATGTCTGTAGTAAAGTGTATTTCAATGTGAATTTTTGAACATCCGTGGTTAGAGGAAAGATGGAAGGAAGTATAAGAAAGTTGTGAGTGTAGATGATTGTATACATAAGTATATTTTGAATGTAAGGTCTATGTGTTAGGATCATATATAATTCTTTTACAACATAAATCTTTCGATACATAAATCACATGAGAACCTCTGACAGCCACAAATAGCTCTCCTTTTATATAAACCATTATTTATTATACTTATATATACTTCATCTTACAATTCACAACTAATATCTATACACACACACACACACACACACACACACACACACACACATATATATATATATATATATATATATATATATATATATATATATATATATATATATATATATATATATATATATATATATATATATATATATATATATATATATATATATAAACACTAAATACATACATTGCGCAGGAGTTTATACTGTCCATAATTTTATAAATGTATTTATGTACATGCATAATATAAAATCTGGGCTGCCACTTAGCAAAAAATATATTATAACCTACCCTCAAACATAATTTATAAAAATTGTGACAGTAATCAGTTCCATGTAATTTATATATTCTTATATAAAGGGTTTCTTTTATGAGAATACTAAAATGAAAAACGATAAATTAAACGAAAAACGTTTAACACTGAAGCATTTCCTGTTAACTATATGTGTATATATATAAAAACCAAATGCCACTCACCCAATCATTTATCCATCACAGTATCTCCAGAACAGCAATACTTAGAGAGCTGAAATTTCGTATAGAGATATACCTTATTCCCTACGTGAGGGCTAAGAAAGTTTGATTCAATATGTCGGTCATTTATATGCGGAATTTGACATCATCAATTGGACTAGATTCTTGAAATTTTAAATTTAACTTCCTTTTTTTTGACATAAACAACTTTTGTACAGATTTCTCGCAACAACAAACTTCACGTCTATAATAATGTAGTTTTTAAGTCAGCTTGTATCACAGTAGCTCTAGAACAGCAATAGCTGGAGAGCTGAAATATATCTTGGAGATTCCTCTTACATCCTATGCACTTGATAATATTATTTTTTTTTTACGTTCCACAAATTTGATTCAATATGGCGTCAATTCATATTATGCAGAATTCGACATGACGATGTCTCCAAAACCAATTTGACAAAATGGCATGATTAGCTAAGTATTGTTTTAAAACACCTGACAAAATATTAATATAGGATGATAATGGGTTCATTGATAAAATAATTTAAGAATGAATGTGCTTATTTTTCATTATTCAGGAAAATACTATAAGAATGCAAGTATTTACACCTACATTAAAAAATAAAATGAACACTCTCATACAGAAAGAATACAGTAATGAGTTTAAAATAAAACTTGTCATTAAGTAATAGGATTTTTCTTCATCTTAAGTTTGAACAAAAGCCACATTTGTTTGGCATATGTCACTCAAAAATTTCCCACTGAGAATCACGGGAATTACTTTTGTCAAAACATCCATTACTGAAATCCACAAAATGTCAGCGTTTGTACTTAGTATAATCATTTCTAAAATAATATTAAACGTCAGCCAAAAACGGAATTTCAGAAATTTGTTCCCAAAGGGAGGAAATAGGGACAAGGTGAAAAAAAAATGAAGTTGAAACGAGCCCAAACTGATCTTTTGAAGTTAGGAAATTAATAATTTGGGATAGGGCGCCTATTTTAGGATTTAAGCATAATATACTTAATTAAAGATCATTTCAATTTTAATCCAGGGGTGTGATAAGATACCAGAAAGGGGTTATTTTATCGCAGGGATATGATTTGATACAGAAGGAAAATACCTCTGCTTTTCCCGGAAAGTTAACATTTAATAATGCTCTTAAGGGGAAGGAGAGAGCTTTGTGGCATCAAGAAATTCTCGCTTAGTAAAATTATTTTGTTTCTTGACGGTGTTTAATAAACCCATCAAATTAAAAAAAAAAAAATGCATTAAAATTAACACACTTCTTAGCGAAGTACAGGAATACCACCTAGTTATAAATAAATTAAAAGAAAAAACACTTGTTTGTCCAGACATTTCTTAATTTTTTTAAGTACATCGTTGTTCACTGATGATTTTGTTTAATGCAAAATAAAAGGGTAAAGTAAGGAGCTTCCTTCTTGTGGCGTTTGCATCTTAAGAAATTAATCTGTTAATAACGAGCTCGATTTCTTCGAAATACAAAAGAAAATAAAACTTATAGTCCAAGAAAGTTTAAATTATAAGAAATAGTTCCTCTTCAAGATGCAGTACACACCCTCTAAAACAATATTATCGAAATTGACCCTACTGGCACTTCTTTAGATTGTGATTCTTCTTTTTAATAAAGTAAGGGGAGTATTATTCTAAAGAATATGTACGGAATGTTCTTCTTTAGACTGTTACTCCCCTTACAAAAACAGAAATGTCATATTCCTTTGTCCCGAAGTACATTGGACTAAACATCCCTTTGTCTTAATACACAGTTACTTAGTCAAAGTCATTTATATTCTAAAATAAACAGGTCAAGTGTGTGCTAGTCAGCACACAGCGAGGGTCCGTAGGCAACCCTGTATAGTTTAAGTAGTACCCTATTGATAGTGTATTTTAAAATGCTAAAAAGCTTACTTTGTTGAACTATCCTATAGGTCTGATATTCTCAAAACACATAAACAAACTTCTGATAAAGTATTAGTTTGCCACTGAACTGGACTACAACCAAATAAATACATCGAAAACACTATAGTTATAAAAAAAGGTATTTTGTCAATAAAAAGTAAAATAATATTTTTTTCGAAATTTCCAAAAAGTGGTATCTGTACTTTTGGTCGAAGAATGTTCAGGAATTTTTTCAGATTTTTTGCACTTCACATAAGCGAGATAGAGGGGGACACTTTTCACACCCACTTCAAACTTGCCTACGCTCGCCCTATCAAAATTATAACCAAAAAATTATATATTTTTGTAATCAGCTCGACGTACCCTTTCATATGATACCCCTCACGGTGTCGAAAAATACCCTTAAGTTTTTTTACCCTAATTTTTTTGAAAAATATTTTTTTAAGCCTCTATATTTTCAAAATATGTGGGTAGGTACAAGACACATACATGCCAAATTTCAAAGTGATCGGACGAAAGGTGTAGCCGTGAGAGCAGGCAACCGGACGGACGGACAGACACACGCAGGAAAATATAAGGGTCCTTGGATTTGCCTACGGACCCAAAAAACATAGGGCAGTAACAATCTAAAGAAAAACCGATCTACTAATATAAATATATAGGACAAATTTGTTCAGAAAAATCGTGCTTTCCTTTTAATAACTACAGGACAAGAGAAAAAGTTTCAGCATGATTTTCCAAACTTTATTTTAATTAAAATCTGTTTCATGATATCCTATACCTGGTTCTTGATAATTATCAAGAAGTTCATATCTTGATAGTTATTAAGGTGTTTAGATAATGAATCCTTATCAAGATGTTGATTTTGATATTTGTCAAGATGTTTAGACCATGAAAGTTATTAATATTTTTAGATCTTGATAACTTTCAAGACATTTGGATCTGTTGGACTGCTGGATATTGTTAGGGATCAACATGTTTACTTAATAATACTCGTAATAACGCCATGGAGGGGTTTTACCTGCCAAATATTTGATACAACAATAAATTTAATTGATGTCATGGGGTCAGTAGGCCGCTACATCTGTAGTATAAACCTTATAATTGGCAATAGTAACCTGATAGACAACACTTAATTTAAGAATGTACCAATCAATATGGTTTATTGTTCGATAACGGCTGTGGCTGTGGTGTGATTTTCAACGTTCTTTAACCACCCCCTTGGGGTTGTTAAAGAACGTTAAAGAACCCGAAAATCCAACCCGGATCCTCTTGATTCCAAAGCATGAATGATAGCAACCTTGTTGGAGTCGGGAATCGAACCTGATCTCCTGCTTCCAAAACATGAATGATAGCAACCTTGTTGGAGCCGGGAATTGAACCCAAATCTCTTACTTCCAAAGCATGAATGATAGCAACCTTGTTGGAGTCGGGAATTGAACCCGAATCACTTGATTCCAAAGCATGAATGATAGCGACCTTGTTCGAGTCGGGAATCGAACCTGATCTCCTGCTTCCAAAGCATGAATGATAGCAACCTTGTTGAGGTCGGGAATCGAACCTGATCTTCTGCTTCCAAAACATGAATGATAGCAACCTTGTTGGAGCCGGGAATTGAACCCAAATCTCTTACTTCCAAAGCATGAATGATAGCAACCTTGTTGGAGTCGGGAATTGAACCCGAATCACTTGATTCCAAAGCATGAATGATAGCAACCTTGTTGGAGTCGGGAATCGAACCCGGATCTCTTGATTCCAAAACATGAATGATAGCAACCTCGTTCGAGTCGGGAATCGAACCTGATCTCCTGCTTTCAAAGCATGAATGATAGCAACCTTGTTGGAGTCGGGAATCGAACCCGGATCTCTTGATTCCAAAACATGAATGAGAGCAGGCGAGAGAACGGACGGACAGACACTCGCAGGAAAATATAAGGGTCCTTGGTTTTGCCTACGGACCCAAAAAACATAGGGCAGTAACAATCTAACCTTGTTGGAGTCGGGAATCGAACCCGGATCTCTTGATTCCAAAACATGAATGATAGCAACCTTGTTGGAGTCGGGAATCGAACCCGGATCTCTTGATTCCAAAACATGAATGATAGCAACCTCGTTCGAGTCGGGAATCGAACCCGGATCTCTTGATTCCAAAACATGAATGATAGCAACCTCGTTCGAGTCGGGAATCGAACCTGATCTCCTGCTTCCAAAGCATGAATGATAGCAACCTTGTTGGAGTCGGGAATTGAACCTGATCTCCTGCTTCCAAAGCATGAATGATAGCAACCTTGTTGGAGTCGGGAACCTGATCTCCTGCTTCCAAAACATGAATGATAGCAACCTTGTTGAAGTTGGGAATTGAACCCAAATCTCTTACTTCCAAAGCAGCAATGATAGCAACCTTGTTGGAGTCGGAAGAAGGAATGATAGCAATGAGGTATAAGTTTAATCTTTCAAAAGTAATAGTGTGAGTGGCAGACGGAATGCAGAGAGATTATAGTGGATGCATGGCTTTATAGTCAAAGCCAAACAGACATTGATCATAAGACAAACATTAAGCAACATTTACGACCTAAGTACTCGAGTAGTGTTAAAATAATAATCCCTGATATCACTTAGAAAAACATTTTCGTGAAAGCTTTAACAGACTAAAATATTTCATCTTTTACTTCTCGTACAATACTTTTTAATTTCAAAAAGAAAAATAAAAAAGGAAAAAAACAAGTGTTGGAAATAAAAATAGAAAAGTAATTGGCAACTGTAACGAGAAACCTTGTTAGTGTTAGCTTGAGATAACATAGAGATAACATAAAGATAACATAAATATCTCTAAACAACGACATTAACATACCGTAGAGAACTTTATACCGTAAAATGCTACGTTACACTTCGTTCCTAGAAGCAAGTTTAAAAAAAAAAAATTATAATAAAAACAGAAAATGTCCGTTGACCTTTTATAACAAGGTTGTGCGGCAAACACGGGATACCATCGTTAACGTAAACTAACCCAGTGTAACAACTAGGAACCCGAGAAATATTATTTAAAATGGAAAGCTGAAAAACCTTACAGAGAGATTCTCAGTTAGGGGAAAAACCAGACTTCTGAAATTGTTCTTTTATCTTTAGTGTAACAAGCAGGCGGGAGAGAAAAAAAAAATATAATAAAAAAAGTCGGAGCAAAAGCTTTTTGTTACCCTTTATAATATTGGAGTTTAAAATTTCATTGCGACTACCACTGTGTAAGACTAAAGACTCTTCTTATAACCTTTCTTGGTCTAGAATGTCAAATCTAAGGATAGTAGGCACATTTCAAGAGTTATTAGGTTAGTTCATTTTTATTTTGCCATATACAAAGTATAAATTCTGATATAGGAGAAATTGGATTTTGAAATTTTATTTTATAGAAGTGCATGCTTTAATAGTCCAGGAGATAGCGTGCAAAAAAGTTTCTAACATCTAGCTAGAATATTGTGTATAAGTTAATCTTTTGGTGCCTTTTAAGAATATGTGGTCGGCTAAGTTCGTCTGTGGAACATAGCTTGGCATAATAGACATTTGAAAAAAACTAACTGGTTGAGAGCGGCCATGTCCTACCCACTATGGTGGACAATGTGATCTTCATGATCCTGAGTACAAAATTACTCAAGGATAGACCAAGAATCAAGTTGATGTTAGTTTGCCCACTTGATTGGACCACTTTGATTTGGAGTAATATTTGAACAAATAACCAAATGTCAAATTTACTTAAATTTCCTCTTTTTTAGGGTCCGTAGGCAAAACCAAGGACCCTTATATTTTCCTGCTTGTGTCAGTCCGTCCGTCCTCTCGCCTGCTCTCACGGCTACACCTTTCGTCCGATCACTTTGAAATTTGGCATGTATGTGTCTTGTACCTGCCCACATATTTTAAAAATATAGCGACTTAAAAAAATAATTTGTTTATGTGTTTTGAGAATATCAGACCTATAGGATAGTTCAAAGTAAGCTTTTTAGCATTTTAATAAACAGGTCAAGTGTGTGCTAGTCAGCACACAGCGAGATATCAGATATCAGGAAACATTTTTGGTTTTGTGTTTGTCTGTCGCTCTGTCACTCAATGCGAAACCCTAAAAAGTACTTGCTTGATGCAAGAACTTCCCTGTGATTATTCCAAATTGCTAGGACTGAAAGTTTTATTTTCCATTGTTTTTTAAGAAATCGATCCCTTCATTAGATCTTTCAGATCTGGAAGATCTATTATGAATGATTGCGTTCATTCTTAAGACGCTATCACCACAAGAATGAAGCTCATGCTGTACCCTTTTATTTTTCATTAAAGAAAGTCATCATTGAACAATGATGTACTTAAAAAAATTAAGAAATGTCCGGACAAACAAGGTTTTTTTTACTTTCTTTACAACTAGATGGTATTCCTGTACTTTGCTAAGCAGTGTGTAATTTTAAATGTATTTTTTTTTTTTTTTTTTTTTTTTAATTTGATGGGTTTATTAAACACCGTCAAGAAACAATTAAAATAATTTTACTAAGCGAGAATATCTTAGTGCCACAAAGCTGTCTCCTTAAGAGCATTTTTATATATTAACTTGCCGGGAAAAGCAGAGGTATTTTCCTTCTGTATCTTATCGCGATAAAATAACCCCTTTCTGGTGTCTTATCGCATACCTAGATTTAAATTGACATTATCTTTAATTAAGTATATGCTGAAATCCTAAAGAGGCGCCCTTTCCAAAATTATTAATATTCTAACTTCAAAAGATCAGTCTGCGCTCGATTAAAATTCTTGTGAGGACCCTAAATTTCAGAAATTACTTTTTTGGTAAACGTTAATACTTCTTATTTTGCTTCCGAGCTTACCAAAGATGTTGACAGCTATGTGATGTTTCTGAAGAACGAAAATATTTTATGTCTCCGATTTCAAAAATTCCAAGACAGAAATCCGTTTCAGACATCAGGGAACATTTTTGGTTCCAAGTCTATCTGTCGGTCTGTCTGTCGGTTTGTCTGTGGGTCTGTCTGTCGGTCGGTCTGTCGTTCAATTTTTGCGAACCACCATATCTTAAAAACTACACGTCTAATTTTAATTAAATTTGGGTGGTAGGTCATAATTAGCCCATTGTTGGTCCCATATAAGTTTCAACCTTTTGCGCCCATTTGTTTCTCTTCTAGATGCGCACAAACACACATTTATTTACTCCTATAACTTCAAAAGTACTTATCAGCCTTAAATGAAACTTTTATAGTTTATCGAATGTAACCCGCAGATAGCCCCACATTAATTTGAACCGGCTGCGGTCTTTATCTTTTGCTAAATTGATACTTCAATTCATGTAAAATACTCTGCCAATTAATGTGGCACATAGCTTCCTCGCAAAGAAAAGACCGCATTAAGAAAAATACCTCGATAAAAATATTCAAAAAGTTGGAACGGCGCGGCACTGTTCCAGTAAATATTTAATAAAGTTTAAGAAATTTAAACATTTGTTGGAGAAACAAAGCCTCCAACATGCACCAAAAGTTAGCGCACATATAATTAATTTAATAAACAAATATAAAACTGCAACCAAATCGTTGAAACCGCTGTATAAAAAGTTTTTTTTTTTATTTTACCCCCCTCAAAACTAATAATAACGCAAAATAGAATATAACAAAAATTAATCTACTATGCAAGAGCTTTTCAACGATATACATCATATTATAAAAGATTAACTTTAACATTTGTACCCCTGTACTCTGAGGTACCAAAATTATATTTTTTAAAAACAAACAAAACAAAAGGGCATTCATTTAACTAATAAATACATATAAATAAAAAACCTAATATCAAAAAAGTATTTAAACCCTTTAACCTTCAACAAAATTATAAATCGGTACTAAAGTACGTGTACAACATTTTTAAAAAATCAATAAATAAAAAAGCTTTAATGTACATATCAAGGCCTTTAAAATGATATACGACACAATATTAAAAACCAAAAAAAGTGGTCACGTGACACGGCACATGGGAAAAAGTTTACTCTCATGTTCTCACCAAGTAGGATGAACTAATGAAATAAAATATACTCAATTTAAAGAGCATTAGTGTGAGATTCAATCGCCACAATCAGAAATAAAATCGGCCAACTATTATAGAAACTATGGCCATTCAAAGACAGAAATGGAAAAAAATAAAACCAAAAAATAACAAAATTATTACCATCTAAGGTACAACCGATGATGATACGACAAAAACTAGGACTAAAGTTGTAGATCTTTTAAAATCAGTTACCACTTTTGTTATCCTTTATCTAATACGACTTACCGTTTAGCCGCAATAAGCCCCCAAACCAGCTTGAAAATCAAGTCACCCATTATTATTTTTTTAAGGGGGGAAGAAGGGGGAAAAGTGAACTTTTTATAGTTATTTTTGTTCACAATATGGACGTTGCGCGTCGAATGGCGCAAACCGCAAGTCTCTAGCTCTTCTGGAAGTGGGTAAACATTAATGTCAGTCAGTGAGTCAGTTAGCCATGTGGCTTTATAGTATAAGACATATTAATTTACCACGATTTAAAGTGCGCAGAAAGTTGAAATTAGGCTGGTGTTATCTGCAGGCTACTTTCGACAAACCATAAAAATTTCATACAAATCAGATGATTACTTTTAAAGATATGGCAGAAAATAAATGTATGTTTGTGAGCATGTGGAAGATAAACAAATAAGAGCAGAAGGTTGAAACTTATATGGGACCAACAATGGGCTAATTATGACCTACCACCCAAATTTCATTAAAAGTGGACGTGTAGTTTTTAAGATATGGTGGTTCGCAAAAATTGAACGACAGACCGACAGACCGACAGACCGACAGACAGACCGACAGACAGACCGACAGACAGACACGGGACCAAAAATTTTCCCTGATGTCTGAAACGGATTTCTGTCTTGGAATTTTTGAAATCGGAGATATAAAATATTTTCGTTCTTCAGAACGATCACATAGCTTCCGTTACCTTCGGTAAGCTCGGAAGCAAAATAAAAACAATTTTGACAGATTAAAAAAAAAAAAAAAACGGGGGGGAACAATTAAATCAATAAGACAATAATGGCTTGTAAAAGCATAAAATTAATAAAATATGTGATTATGATGCGAGGCAGTCTATTTAGTTTTATATGATGCAAGTTGCGATATCAGTCTAAAGATTATAAGATTATTTGATTCACTATTTCAGACACTTCTATAAGGTTTTTTGTTTCTTATTTCTGCAATATCCTGTAATCTCTTAATATTTCAAAACTGGAAATGAGTTGGAGTAAAAAATTACTGAATAATTTGTCAAGATTTGTGAGTTAGAGATAAAAGAAATAGAGATTTTTTGTCTCTCTTGTTTCATCACAGTTCCAAACAGTTTCTTATTGGTTTATTTCTTATCAGCAAGGTCTGGTCATTATCCCTTGAAATTGAATTCTTCTTCTTCCTTTACTTTTATTCTCGTTATTGATTTCTTCTTTTTGCAGAGTAAAAAGAAAGAAGAAAGGGAAGAAAAATTATCTAATATATATTCTTTTAAGTGCTTTTATATTAATTAGGTAATTTGGAATATACTAACGGATATTTATTTAACGTGTACAATACATTTGCTTGACTGACGTAATTAAGGCAAGGAGGTAATTCGTTTCTTTATTATATTTATTTAATAAATGTCTGATACGTCGGTGATTTCAGGTAGTAGTAATAGTAGTAAGGTTCATAGTAGTTCATAGTAGTGGGTAATAGTAGTTAGGTCATGGTAGTGGGTAATAGTAGTTAGGTCATAGTAGTTAGCAGTTAGGTGTACTGCCGAAGCAAGTATGATGTGATCATTAGTGAGCCATATCAATCGGAGCATAACTGTGAGGGATCGAACCCTAACTTTATTAGAAGAAATGTTCTTACAATAAACTATATATCAAAGACTAACCCGAGAATCTCTACCTTAGCAGGATTTCAGATTTCAGTTCCATTAATATATATTTAAAATTTTCTAAAAAAAATTTAAAATTTATATAGTAATTAGGTTTGTCCCTTCTTCTAATCTTCGTTTTTTATGTGGGTCGATCAAGGGTAGTAAATAAGTATTTCAACTAAGGTGAAATCGTTCTTAAACTTGGCTATATTTCGCCCCACTCCGGGGCATATTCATGCCTAGAAGCTGCATTCATAGCCATGACAGAAAATTCTATCAATTACAAAACCGACACTAAAGATTTGAACAAGTATTATTCAGCCGTTTTAAATTACAAGTAGTTTTACAATTCAAATATCCCGCCAAATTCGATGCTCTTATAATTTCCCAAGTACTATTTCATATCAAAGTTATAATAACAGTATAACCCTCATAATAATTAAAATAAAATTTTTATTAATTTTTCTAAACCAAAAAACCCAAATTTAAGATTATATGAAATAATATAAAATTAAAATTATATTTATTTCGTCCCTGTTTTTTATGTTATATTTTTCTTCCGTAAATTGATAAGACAGAAGGTTTTCCTTAGGTTACCTCTAGTCAAATATTTTAAACATGATAATTTGTTAATTTTTAATTTGTGTTCGTCCTTTTTTGTTAATTTTTAATTATTATAACATTAAAAAGTGTTGACGATGATAAGGTGTTGACGAAGCCACTATGTGGTCAATATTAAATAATTTTTTTTTAATTGTTTTAACATAATGATCCATACTTCTTAAGATAAGGTAAGAAATAAGTCTTTACCTTTATTTTAGTAATAATTTATTGTATTTGAAATCATGTAAAATAGTTATTTAAAGAACATTAATTTGTAATTAAGTTTTTTTCGATGTTTTTAGGCATGAATATGCCCCGGAGTGAGGCGAAATATAGCCAAGTTTAAGAACGATTTCACCCTAGTTGAAATACTTATTTACTACCCTTGATCGACCCACATAAAAAACGAAGTTTAAAATTTATATTTATCTCTGTCTGTCTCCCTTTGTTAATAATAATTATGATTTGATTTAAATTAAAACTTAAACGTTCTGTAGTGTGAATACTACCTAAAACTTAAAAATGAAATTTCTAATTGATTGTACAAGGTACAGGTATTACATCGATACTACATAATTATAAGCGATACTTCTCGGTCTAGTTCTATTGTCGTTAATGTTGACTTCTAGACTTGTGGAAAATTGAAAGCTTAATTCGGGACTAGGTATCGTTACTGACAGAGGAAATTATTCTCCAGTGTAGCTCAGTTGGTAGAGTGCTATACTGGATATATAGAGGCCCGTAGTTCAAGTCCCGGTGCTGGAGTCTATTTTTCTCTTTCTGTCTAACTTTTTTAATAATAAGTACAATTTGATTTATTAAAATTTGAACTTTCCTTAGTATGAATACTACCTAAAACTTAAAAAAGTAAAATTTAATGTAATATAATATACATCACCTATATAATATTATATATCACAAAATTTTATAATATTGCATCACCCTCACGACAAAGGAACACCGATGAAGACAGCACTACTGATTGCATCATCCCGACAAAAGGAAATCCAGGAAAATCTAGGTACAATCTACGGTCTAGGAAACCAGTATAAATACGCCGTTCTTTACTCCAGTAGTCTGTATATTATCTAGCGTTTGCTTCGAGTCAACAGTCAACACCACGATGCACCAAACCCCTGAAGATGCTTTCAGTAGTGGAAGCGAAACGTCGGATTTCATCCCCTTCGTGACGCGAATTTAACCAAAAACTAACCTGTTTATTGCGAGTCTACCCGCGGAAGCCTATACACATTATGTATGTAACGCATTATGTAATGTATACGTATTATATAATGTAAATTTAATTCTACTCTGTTTATTTTTCATTTATTCATTGATTCAATTTAAATATATGATTTTTTTTTTTATATATAAATTCCTCAAATAGTATGTTTCTCTAGATTATATATTTTAGTTTTTGTTGATTCCTGTTTTGTTATTTGTCCTCTCTATATAAACAAATTTTCACGGTGAAAACATAAATTTAAATAAATATTTAATTTAATTAATTAATGAACCTTTTAATTATTTTCATTTCAGACACATTTGATTTTAATTTAATTTGTCAAATGTTAAAAAGCCATCAAAATAATTTTGACTGATTAAATAAAAGGGGGAAAGTCTATTGGTTTGGTTTAGTGGTCTGCGCTCAATTTTTGCACAACCAACAAATCTTTAAAACTACACGTCCAATTTTAATGAAATTTAAATGGTAGCTCTTAATTGGCCCATTTTGTTAGTCCCATATAAGTTTTAATCTTCTGTGCTTATTTGTTTCTTTTCTACATGCGCACAAACATACATTTATTTTCACCTATATCTTCAAAAGTACTTATCTGATTTGTATGAAAATTTTATAGTTTATCGAAAGTTACTCGCAGATAGTATTATCAATTTGCTAAATTGATACATAATTTATGTATTAGATAAAAACAATTTTGACAGATTAAAAAAAATGGTGGAAACAAATTAGACAATAATGGCGTAAACACATAAAATTAATAAATTACGTGATTTGATGCGAGAAAGCTATGTGCCACACAAATCCTCTTTCAAATTCACACCCCTCAAATTCTGTCGTTAATGATAAACTGGCTTATATCATTTATATTTCAATTTATTTAATTACTTTTATTATTGTAACGATGGCTAATTGCTAATTCAGTTACTTTATGTATTGTAGGGATGCCAACAACTGAGTAGTGTGTGAAAGGATTAAAAATTCTCACAATTTATTATAATAAACTCATATTTGTTAATAAAAAATAATAACACTCAAAGTTCATTGACCTGGAGGCTAATATGACACAATGTCCGAAAGAATTTGTTCAAACAGTTCTCGAAGGTCGAAAAAGGACATATTTTATAATTGGTTGCAGCAAACTAATTAACTAACATCTTGTATACTAATACCTAATAGACTGATTGATTTTTCCTTAAAACTCTAATGAGATAACAACAATAAGTACATACCATAGTTTTGGACAAGTTCAAAAAAGTATATATATATATATATATATATATATATATATATATATATATATATATATATATATATATATATATATATATATATATATATATATATATATATATATATATATATATATATATATATATATATATATATATATATATATATATATATATATATATATATATATATATATATATATATATATATATATATATATATATATATATATATATATATATATATATATATATATATATATATACATATATACATAAATACACACAATTTGTGTGAGTGAGAGACACCAAGGGATGTGCCACGCAAAAACTGCAGAAAGGAACTGTTCCAACATCAGACTTACGTCATCAAGATGTTGACTCGGCATTACGCCATGTCGTTTCGTCGCGTCCAACTCATCAGGGAACCGAAGATGCCCACCCAACTCTGAACCTATACCAGACCAAGAAGACCAGATATAGGACTTATCAGAGACGAGCGTACTCTCACACCGCCATATGAGTCGGACGGGACGCGTTTCGTCGCGTCCGACTCAGCATCGCTGTCCTGCATCGTTTATGCAGGATATGACGTAATGCCGAGCCAACATCTTGATGGCAGAACAGCTCCTATGTGCCATTTTTGCGTGGCACATCCCTTGGTGTCTCTCACTCACACAAATCGTGTAGCTAATTGCAGTGTGCAAACAATGCGAAAAATCTGAAAACCCCATAAAAGTTGAAGGGTGCAACCCTGTATATGCGAAAAAGCGCACAGTAGGAGTAGGGGGGGGGGGGGGGGGGGGGTAACAGAATATAATTTAATTTTATATATATATTTGTGTGTGTGTGTGAATAAATTCTAAAATAAACTTAAGATTAGAAAATAAATTAGACTTCAGACAATATGCAATTTTCTTCCCAGATCTTAGTTTTATATAGAAGAAGTATGAGTTCTATAAAACACTCCCTGAATGAAATTCCCTTTTTAATATGCATTGATTCGATGTTGTATAGTTCCCCAAACAGCCGCGAGGTTTCCTACAAAAGAAAGTAAGAAGGGGGACTTGTGGAATAAAGCAGGAAATGAGAAACTTTGGCAAAACAGGATGTGGGGAGGAATAGGGAGTTTTCCATATTTCCTATTCACAACCACATTCACACTATATGTATATATGTATATTGTTATATTCATATTTATGTTTAAATTTTAAAACTTCACTAAAGTAGAAAATTTAATTTCATATTAATTTGATCCAATATTTCAAACCTTAAATTAAAATTAAATTAACCTCCTTCCTTAAATCAATTTTAACCTTTTATCCCAATTGTCAAATGTGGTATAAGTAGGAAATATAAAGAAAAAAAAAGTGTGATAGCACCCACTATAATTTGAATTGCTTCCGAGCTTACAGAAAGCAACGGAAGCTATGTGATCGTTCTGAAGAACGAAAATATTTTATATCTCCGATTTCAAAAATTCCATGACAAAAATCCGTTTCAGACATCAGGGAACATTTTTGGTTCGAACAATTTTTGCGAACCAACATATCTTAAAAACTACACGTCAGATTTTGATGAAATTTGTACGATAGGTCATAATTAGCTCATTGTTGGTCCCTTAAGTTTCTATCTTCTGCACTCATTCGTTTTCTTTCCAAATGCGCACAAACATTTATTTATTTATACCTACAGATTCAAAAGTACTTATCCGATTTGTATGAAACTTTTAAAGTTTATCGTAAGTAACTTGGAGATAGCCCATTAATAATTTGATCTATCTGCGCTCTTTAACTTTTGCTAAATTGATACTTTTATTCATGTAAAAAATCAAAACAATTTTGAAGAATAAAATAAAAACGGGGAAAACAATTAAACAAATTAGACAATAATGGCTTGTAAAAGCATAAAATCAAGAAAGTACGTGATAGGATACGAGAAAGCTATGTGCCACACCAATTGACAGTCTAATAGAGATTTTGCATCCGAGCTGAGCCGTGTGTGCCGATCATGTTTTTCCAGGCCTAAAACCTGTTGGCGCTACTCTTTCAAGGATCTTACCATTTGTTTAAACAATGCTGCGTGAACATTGAGAGAGTGAACATTATTTGTGTTACGGAAATTCATTACTATCATTTAATTAGAGAAAGTTTTATCCGCAATTTTATGTTTTTATCATTAGGATGAACTGCCTCTTCTTAATAAACAAATCAATAGTGTGCAGGTCTTATAAACCTAAATTCAATTTAAACTTGGAAAAGAGATTTTGATTATGTTTAAGTAGGGTTTATAATTAAGTTGAGATGAGGGCTTCTTTAAGTTTCTTGATTTTCACCGCTATTCAAACGTTGCGAACAATCATTAATACCTATTACTTGCAGGACTTAGCTTTAGAACTTTACTAAGTTGCTACGGATAACTCTCTCTCACGGTGAAATCTCCAACTAACTTTACTATCTTGTTTGGCGTTTCGCAACGGAATCCACTATGAGTAAATGAGCCCTGTGTATATATATATTCTGACAAGTCGAAATTTCTTGAAACAATTGAAATCTTTAGCATTTACTTGAAGTATAAAGTTAATGGAAACATATAATACCTGACATTGATTATCATGAAATACTGACCTGAAAAAGATATTGAAGAGTAGGAATTTTAATTAGGAAATTCCATAGGAGTAGGATCACATTCACACTAGATATACGTATATTGCACTTATTCACCTGATTAAGATATTAGAGATTAGGAATTTTAATTAGGAAATTCCATAGGAGTAGAAATAAATTCACACTAGATTTACACATTATGTATTAAATTGTTCAATACATATTTTTTTATGTATTAAAACCAATTAAGGTTTTAAATTAAGTAATCGTATTTCGCGCTCAAATACAGTTTTCTACAAAAAAGGCACTTATAAAAGATTCCACATCATAATATCTTAGATTTTGCTTCCAGCTTACCGAATATAACAGAAGCTATATGATCGTTCAGAAGAAAGAAAAATTTTAATGCCTCAAATTTCAAAAATTTTAAGACAGAAAACCGTTTTCAGACATTAGGGAACATTTATAGTTTCTTGTCTGTCGCTCAATTTTTGCGAACCAACATATCTTAAAAACTTCTCTCCGATAAAAATGAAATTTGGGTTGTAGGTCATAATTAGTCCATTAAGTAAGTTTCAACCTTCTGCGCTCATTAGTTTTCTTCCACATGCGCACAAACATACTTTTATTTACAGCTATATCTTCAAAAGTACTCATCTCAACTTATGAAATTTGGATGTTTTGTCGAAAGTAGCACGCAGATAGCTCCAGATTAGTTTCAACCGTCTGCGCTCAACCAATTTGGCTAAATTCAGGTAGAGGGAACAATACTATAGAATCTGGGTCTCAAAAACTGGTTCATTATGCTACACCCCTATACTTAACCTCCCAAGCGGCAGTTTGGTGAAACAGTATCGATATCTCGATAAAAACTCGAAATTTATCTGATGTCACCTGATAAGGATAAGTATAATGTGATATTTTCTTACGACATTAAATACTTTAATACAGTTTTCTTTATAAATACATATGTACTTTAGTGTTTGTTGTTAACCGAATTAATTATCTAAAGGCAGTTTCGTTGTTAATAACATGTAATAGTTCCTAGATAGCCAAAAGCAATCTAATATGAAACAAAATCGTCTTCTAAAGAAATCACATCAGATTTTTCTCTTAAATATTTGATATTTTTTACATATTGGACATTTCGATAATAAAACAATCAAACAAAGCACATGACGAGTAAAGATTTTATTGACAAGCGTCCGTGGGCACGTAAGGACAAGGAATAGACCAATAAGACAAGGACCAGTGACCACATGATCGTGCTGTTGTCACTTTAGTTCGGGTTGAGCTCGCTTGAGAGGTTTAGTATATGGGTGTCACTTAATGAACCACTTTTCTAATCGCATTGCTCCCTCTACCCCTTCCTTACTCTGAGCTTGAATGCATGTAAAAAATCAAAACAATTTTGATCGTTTTAAGAAAGGGGAATAAAATAAAATAAATTTCACAATAATTGAGCAGACACATACTTGAGCAGAGCAGACAATTTAGAAGAAAACATTTTTTGGGGGTAAATCCAAAACTTCTATTTTTACTATTGACTAATCCAAGATATCCTCAATTTCAATGAGTACAAGAAACGTTATCTTCAAAATTTGAAGGAGGTTTTAATTTAATATAGATTAAACCCACTACTGTCAATATATATTTAAAAGTGGTTACACGGTTGACATCCACAGACTTATATTGGCATTTTTATATTATTCCATAGCTTTGTAAATGTAATTAGTTTTTCAAAACGTCGTCTTTTTGCTTCTTGTAATTGTTCTTTTTACATTCTCAATTATGTAATATTAATAGAGGCAAGATTTTGTGTGGGCGAGAATATTCTATTTAAAGATTTTATTGGATTTACACATTTTAAAATCAATTTGAAACCAATAAAAACTGGGTTTAACAAAGATTCTGTTTGTCGAATGTATAAACACGTTGGGCTGTTTGTCGATTAAATTGGGCATACAAGTTTACCACATGTTGGGTACATATGTTTACAGCATGTTGGACAAGCATGTTTACCGATACGTTGACTAAAATCATACCCAGAGGTGAAATAAAGATATTTATTTTAACAATAAAATTGGGGGAGCTTTCTCCAAAAAACCCCTAAAAATTAGAGGGAAAATATTGACTGCCAATTAGTGCATACTATTACGTACTTTATTGATACTAAGCTTTTACAAGCCATTATATTCTAATTTATTTAATAGTTTCCCCCTCTTTCTTTTCGAGCTTTTTTTGAAGCCTCCGATTTCAATAATTCCAAGACAGAAATCCATTTCAGGCATCAAAAAACATTTATCTACTTGCGGCAGCAAAATGAGGCATTATTGAACTGATTTCGGGCAGAGAAATTAGATTTTACTGCTTAGGCGGTAAAATAAGGAAAAAATTTGATGCCTAGGTAGCAAAATTTTTATTGTTGAAATGTTGGCAATAACAGTTTATACTATTATCTCTATCATATAACATTATATATTATAGTTTAATAAGTTAAATTTTGATAAATAAATGTTTTAATATTTAAATAGTTTGTTTATTCTGTTAAATAAGTTCAATGCATAGTAGATCTTTAATAAAAAAAAAAAATAGCGGAGTCACTGGCCACACTGCAGCTTCATGTAAACATCCAACATCCATATTATTATCTAATATTATTATTGAAGTCATTCTAGATTAGACTAGCTACTTTTCTTGATTAATCCTAGTTACATCTTTTTTTTAAGCAGTAGAAGATATCTTTAATAATTAATAATTTTAGTAATTTGTTAGTAAAAATAAGAATAAATATTTTATATTGCGTGATTTATTTATTCAGAAGTAAACGTGTGTTTTGTATTTTGTTGTTATAGCTTCAGTTAGCTATTCACAAATGTTTTATTCCCAAGCTTCATATTTGATTTCTTTATCAACATTAATTTTAGTTAATACTTATGTTAATATCTTATTAATATGACACATAGTAATTAACTATGTTATATTAATAAAGATAAGTATTTTATAGTGGTTTTATTTTTCTGCCGCCCGTAAATAAAATATTGTATGCAACAAGGCAGCAAAGGAAACATTTCTGCCTCGATTGTTCATTGCCTGCAGAGGTGAAGCCGAGGCAGTCAAATTAGTAAATTATCTGCCGAGGCGAAGCCGAGGTTAATTATCATAGCCGTTAATTAATTATCATATCGTATATTATCGTTATAGTTAGTTAATTATCAGAGCCTGTCCTCGCCTTCGGCTCGGAGGCTAATCTAATCACTCGTCAGTAAAATTCCATTTTGCTGCCTAGTTACATAAATAACTATTTTGGTTCTGTCTCTGTCTTGTCGCTCAATTTTTGTGAGCCAACATATCTTAAAAACTAAATGTCTGATTTCAATGAAATATGTTTAGTAGGTCAAGCCCATTCAGAACAGGAAAAAAACTCTGAAGTCTGTACCCCACTTGTTGCTGTTTTTAGGTGTAGGATTACCTTTTATTGTATTAATTCACGATTTGGAACCCCCCTTTACATAATTTGCCGTCAATAAACGAAACATGTTTTTTAACTCACCTAATCGCAAGATGGAGTAATGAAACAGATATTTCCAATGAATTCTTACCTGAAAACAAAATAATAATAAATTATTAATAAAATAATAATTAATAAACACAGTATTAGTAACATTCTTTAATAATTTAAAATTGGTAGCTTACAATATACGTTACAATATATATATATATATATATATATATATATATATATATATATATATATATATATATATATATATATATATATATATATATATATATATATATATATATATATATATATATATATAAATTGTAACGTATATTGTAAGCTAACAATTTTTAAATTATTAAGAAACAGTATTTTTTTTTATATGAAAATATAATTCACGATCCTCTTGATAAAGATTTAAGTCCTATAATGGAATTTTAATGACTACTTACTGGTTACAACTATATTTATAGGTTGCATCGTATTTCAAAGGGTTATTAGGATAGTTTACAAATTGTGTAACCCAGTATTACTACTAAACATATACATATAACCATGTGCATAACTTTGCATGTATCAAGACACATTCCAATTAGCATAATTCTAAAGGATCTATTTCTCAGCTGTTTAACACCAAACCCATTAAATCAACCATCACTAAACCACTAAACCACTAATTGCCGGATCACAAAGTGTATCCTATTGTATTGTCTTGGCTTATAAGGCTGTAACAAGTGTTATTATTATAGACAATAATAGTCAGCAAATTGGTTTAGTTTACACTATGTAACTCTAACCTATAGTTGTTTGTTTCAATAAGAGACTTTCTTGGAGTTAATTAAGAAAATTAGCTTGTGTAGTTAGCCACTTCAGCCAATTTTTAACTCCAAATTTACCGAAGGAATCAGTGTTAGAATACAAATTATTAATACCTAATTAACTGAAAATATTATGTCAAGTTATATCAAAATAAAATCAACCAGTTGTTAGTTCAGGGGCATATGTAATTCCGTGGGTTTTTGAAAGAAGCAAGTATGAGATTGGTGGCTATGGCTAGGTAATGAGCTATAGAATCATGTACACCCGGGTGTTTTGGTCCCAAGTGTGTCCGAGCCGGTGTATGACGTCATATTTTCAAGATGGCCAAGACGTTGATTTTTTCAAGATTTTTGTGAGAACATTTTTTATTCAGAACAATACAAGGAACAAAAAAACGTCCTTACAACAAATGTCGTAACTAGTTATATCATGTACTTTATTGTTGTTATATTAACATTAACATTATTGTAATATTACTTTATTGTTATTTTGTTTATTGTGTAAAACCTATTAATAGTTTTAGCGATCTTTAACACTTCATAGCGGTGTCGCTGTTGGTTTTACTAAAAAATTGAATTTGAAAAATTTTTTTTGTCTCATTGAATAAATGAAGTTAGATTTTTTCCCGACCTAAAATTCCAATTTTAAATTTGAAGTTCACGTTTACGCGAGCATCGCCCATGACCGTTTGGACGGATAACGTTATCCAACGAACTCATCCTGGGCATTGGTAAAATGAACATGTCTACCAAATTTCATCAAAATCATTTACTCAAGTTATCGTCACACGTTTCATAAATCGCGGACACACAGACCGACAGACAGACAGACACGAGACCAAAAACGTTCCCTGATGTCTGAAACGGATTTCTGTCTTGCAATATTTAAAATCGGAGATATAAAAGTTTTTCGTTCTCAAAAGTGAACACAATGCTTCCATTACTTTCGGTAAGCTCGGAAGCAAAAACATCAGCAAAAACTAAGATATGATGTGCAATCTTTTTTAATTCTTAAAAATAATTTTGAGATGAATAAATTGATATAACTTGGTGCCTTAATTAGGTTTTAATACATATAAATATTTATTAAACAATCCACATAAATATATGGGTACTTCTTTACTTAAGCTTTCCCCTATGGACATATGTTGCATATATGCTCCCCAAAGGAACATAAGTATATGCATAGGGAACATATATGCAATATATTTATGTCCTTAGGGGAATGCTTGTAAAGAAGTACACTTATATATATATGTGTATTGTTTAATAACTGTAAATGTTCCTTTGGGGAACATATATGCAGAGCAGTATATAATCCTTACTCTAAGTTAATATTAAGACAAAGAGTTATTAAGTCCAGTGTACCTTGGTACAAAGGAATACCACATTTGTGTATACAAATGGGATAATATCCCTTATTCTAATTAACAATTAAGACAAAGGAATACATATTTTACGATTTTGGTAGTATTCATACAACGGAACGATTAAATTTTAATTTAATTCTCAGACTTAAATTTAATAGACTTCTCAGACTTGTGGAAAAATTGAAAGCTTTAAATTCGGGTCAAGGTATCATTAACGTCAGAGAAATTCATTCTCCTGCGTAGCTTAGTTGGTTAGAGCGCTATACTGGAAATATAGAGGCCGGTGGTTCAAATCCTCGCGCTGGAGTTTATTTTTCTCTGTCTGTTTTCCGTAGTTAATAATAATTATAATTTGATTTAAAAGACAAAGGAATATTAAATAAAAGCTAAGCAAACATTAGAACTCATTGTCCAGTTATCTGTATAAAATTTATAATAAGAGATTTATTTTTATAATAAGACAAATAACGTAATAAAACTTCCTCTCTCAAAGTCTTAGGTAGACACACCTTAGAGACTTTTATAGGGCGAACTACTGTTTAGAACCAAGGGGGATGCTAAAGTAAAGAAGTGCCAGTGCCAGTATACGTATATCTAGTGTGATTGCGTTCCTACTCCTATAGAATTTTCTAATTGAAATTCCTACTCTTCAATATCTTTTTCAGGTCACTATTTCATGATAATCAATGTCAGATATAATTTTCTCTTAACTTTAAACTTGAAGTATTTATTAAAGATTTTAATTGTTTCAAGAAATTTCGACTTGTCAGAATATATATATATATATTTATATATATATATACACGAAGCTCATTTACTCATAGTGAATTCCGTTGCGAAATGCCAAACAAGATAGTAAAGTTAGTTTGAGAATTCACCGTGAGAGAGAGTTATCCGTAGCAACTTAGTAAAGTTCTAAAGCTAAGTCCTGCAAGTAATAGGTATTAATGATTGTTCGCAACGTTTGAATAGCGGTGAAAATCAAGAAACTTAAAGAAGCCCTCATCTCAACTTAATTATAAACCCTACTTAAACATAATCAACATCTCTTTTCCAAGTTTAAATTGAATTTAGGTTTATAAGACCTGCACAGTATTGATTTATTTATTAATCTCAAAAGAGGACAATTAATCTAAATGATAAAAAAAATAAAATTGGGGACGAAAATCTCTCTTATTAAATAATATTACTGAATTTCCGTAACACCAATAATGTTTGGGTGAACATTATTAGTGTTACGTTAGCTCAATGTTCTAAACAAATGGCAAACTGCTCGTAAGATAGAATATAGAATGTTATTGGAGGTCATCATTAAAGGTAGAAGAAAACGTTTCTCCATGTAAAATTATGTGTTTATAAACAAAGCAGCTTTCGACCTCTAAAAGGCCAGTATCAGTGGCGAAAATGATTAAAATCTGAATTAAACAAAGGAGCTCTTAGGGGCAGAGCGAGTCATGCAAAACAAGACACTTTTAAGTCTGGTTTTGCATGAATCACCCTGTTCCATATGAGCTCCTTTGTTTAGTTCACATTGTCATCATTTTCGGCTCTGATGATGGCCCTATAAAAGCCAAAAGCTGCTTTGATTATGTGTACCTAATTTTACGTGGAGAAACTTTTACTTCTAGCTTTACCTTTACCTGCTGGAAAGTGTTAGTGCTACCAAGTTTCGGCTTGGAAACCATGATCAATGCTCACGGTTCGATAAAAATTTAGACGTGAGACATGGCTTACCGACCACACAATGTGTCAAACTTCACACAAATGTGAAGAGTTTAGTCTTCCAACCCAATTTTGATTAATGGGCCACTTAATTGGTCTATTTAGGTGAAAAAACGCAATAAAAAGTAACTGAATTTAAAACCTATAATATCAATTTTTAGTTGAATCAGATTAATTTTCATTAATATCTCGGAAACTAGACTTATCCGAACGACTTATATGATTAACTTGTTAGTTGTAAATTACCCTTTTTCTCTTAATTTGGCACTTCTTTAGATTGTTACTCCCCTTATAAAAATAAACAGAGGGGAGTAACAATCTAAAGAAGGTTTGCGGAATGTTTTTCTTTAGACTGTTACTCCCCTTATAAAAACAGAAGTGTTATATTCCTTTGTCCCAAAGTACATTGGACTAAACATTCCTTTGTCTTAATAGTTATTTAGTCAATGACAGTGATATTCTAAAACAACGTGGAAGAGTAAATTTAAAGAAGTACCCTTAATTTTACTTTTTCTTTGGTTTATAGGCAGTAGAGTTAAACATAAAAGAATAGTAGGTTTAGTATTTAAAGTAACATCTTAAGTACACTATCCAAGTGTACTTGGTCTAAGTAACTTTGTTTATCCACTTGGTCCAAGAGATTGTGGAACTTTGAAGCATGGTTTACATGGTCCAAGTATACTTAGTCTAAGTAACTTTGATTATCCACTTGGTCCAAGAAATTGTGGAACTTTGAAGCATGGTTTACACGGTCCAAGTATACTTAGTCTAAGTAACTTTGATTATCCACTTGGCCCAAGAAATTGTGGAACTTTGAAGCATGGTTTACATGGTCCAAGTATACTTAGTCTAAGTAACTTTATTTACCTTTAAAAAATATATACCTAAAATATTTTACCTTTAAGTGATTAAAGTGATATAAGAGTGGGGAGAGTGGGAGATGTCACCCCCCCCCCCCCCCCCCCCCCTACCTAGACATAATGTGTAAATCACTGACTGTAAACCACACTAAACTTCTATTTGACTATTGTAGCTTTGTGAATTTTGATCTTTAACAAGTTTTGATTGATTTAGTTAATTTTTGTGTGCTAGAGTGCAAGGGGGGAACCTAACTTAGGAGGCTAGGGATTTATTAGTGCAACTGTCAAAGCGATTGTATTTCCAAACGTTATAAGTGTAAAAAATCTTGTGCAATTCCAAAAGCCACAAAAGTCTTACATCCAAAAATTAAAAATAGATATGAAGATAGACTCGTAATTTTACCTCTGTTTTATTATTTTTTTTTACTTACCTTTTTCAAAAATCTTTTTATGTGAATAAAGTTTATGTAAAACTTTTTTATGAATAACTTTCTTTTATGTAAAACTTTTTTATTTATAATATATTATACTTATTATTCAAATGTATATGTAAAATGTATTTATAATTTTTCAAATTCCAACCGTTATTATACATAATAGCTAGGCAAAGTGATTAATACAGTCTTATATTATCACATTCTCTGACTTGGGTCAGATATTATGCTAAATGACTAGATAAAGTGAATAATTAAGCTTTATTAATCACTTTGACCAAATTCAATAGTTATTATACATAATGACTGGCAATTATTCATAATAACCACATTAATTACTTTGGCTGTAACATATGTATAACATTCTTGCGAACAAAACCTCACATTTTTGTCATTTTGAAACAGTACGTTCTCATCGCCATTTTTGTTTTTGTCAAAGTCTACTTTGATCAAAAAAGTGGAGCCCTTTCAACTCCTTCAAGTTGAGTTTGTACCCTGTTTACACGATCTTAGTAGCGTCAAAGCTTACTCCAAGTATACTTCAGCCGTGTAAAATCAGCCTTATCAAATCAGATTCAATTCTTATCTCTTATCAGTCTTATCAAAAATACAAAATGGATGTTTTCTGTGCGAGGAAATGATATATTTTATTACATAATTCCGAAAAAATTGATATTTCAATAAATATACATATAGCTACTTCAAAAATGTTTGATATGAATTCATGGATTTCTACTTTGTCATTTCCAATATAAAAGTACACATAGATATGGAAGAATGTCATCAAATGTCAGATATGTCGCGAGGGAAAATAAGACATTCTGTATAACATTCGTGTGTTGCGTGGGTATCTGAAGTTTGAGATTTTCCTCTTATATTTGGTACGGTAGGTAGAGTAGTGGAAGGGTCGAACAAAGTCTACCAGGGTCGTAAGTGCAAAATGATGTAGCGTTGAGGGGAGGTAAGTTTGAAGGCGCTATTGTATTACTTTTCTATATATGTGTAGGTGCCATGTTATTGTATTTTACATAAAGAATTCTTCTTATGTATTGATTCCAAGTATATAGAACTTAAAGAATTATAATCTATATCTTAAGAACTATAAACTATTCTTGTGTAAAGATTGTTGTCGACATTAATATCGGAGTAATTCTAAATAAAGAGGTAAAGGTGGAGGAAATAGAGTGGAGTATACTCGTGGTCGGGCTAAGCCACTAAGCTTACCTGGAATTTCCCGACCGAGTTTTCTCCCCCTTAAACCAACCTCTGGACAAAATCCAAGTCAAATAAACAACAGAGCACAAAAAGGAAAATAAGAAAATATTAAAGGAAAAATCCTTCCCGCTTTAACTTATCTTACATAACTTAACTTTATATAAGATCTTATTTTATAACAGGATGAAATATTTACTTCTTTAGTTTAATAAAAAATATTATGATAGTACAAAAGCTCAACATTGCAAAAGCAAAGTTTTCATTACGTGCTTTGGATTTAAAACGGGACATGAATTTCTTGTGTATCTCTTACACAAAATCGGTGTAATTCTAATGGATTATACAGGGTGTAACCGACTAAAAACAAAAAAAAAACAAATTGGGTGAAACTAGATCCAACTGAAGCAAACTGAAGCAAAACGCCACAAAGCGTACTTTTCTATCTGAATCCGTTGTCGAGATGTGAATTTTTAAAAATCACGTTATTTGATAATAAAACCCCATTTTTTAGGAAAATACCAAGCGTTCATTGCATTTCAGAAATTTAATTTTTTTCTCAAATGTTAAACGTTTCAACTGTTATTTCAGTTTTTAGGAAAACATATTCAAAAAAAGAGTGCACTATTAATACAGGAAATGTAACGCTGATTTCGAAAATGGGGTCAAAATTAAAAAACATTTTAGTTGTAATGGAGAAATTGCGGGTAATTTAGCAAAAAACGTGTTGAATATATATATTAATAGTAGTTAACATAAACGTTTCGACATAAATTTCAAATTATTATTTTACTATTAATTCAAAAGGTTGTACAGCGGACATTAATGAAAGTAGCAGTCAAAAGTTTTTATTATTCCTGTAATGAAAGTTTGCCGTAATCATAGATTTAATAAGCGATAGTTGACAGATACTCTGCCAATTAGTGTGGCACATAGCTTCCTTGCGCCCTATTTCGTAAAATGTAATGATTCTATGCATTTTAAACTTATTATTAACCAATTTATTTAATTTTTCCCAGTTATTTAAATATGTCAAAATTGTTATGATTTTTTAAATGTATTAAGGCGAAGATACACATGCCGTCAAATTGGGGAAGTAGCTTGCATGCCACAAGAGGGTATTTGCCAGTAACTGGTATACTAAGGATTTTTATTAAGTTTTTATCTTCTTGCTTGCCAGCTACAGGCATGCCATTTAACATATCCGCGTGCAAGTAGCTTGCATGTTTTTGTTCAAGCTACAGGCATGTGTATCTTCACTTTGAAAGAATCAATTTAGCAAAATTTAAAAAGCTTAGACAGTTGAAATAAATTAATCTGGGGTTGTCTGTGGGCTACTTTCGACGAACGATCACATTTTCATAAAAATTAGATATATTTTTTAATTAAATTAGATAGTACTTTTAAAGATATTGGTGTAAATAAATGTATGTTTGTGCGAATGTGAAAGAGAAGAAACATTGGCAGATATGGTTGAAACTTATATGGCAATGGCCCAATTATGACATACCATCTAAATTTCATTAAAATCGGACGAGTAGTTTTTAAGATAATATGTTGGTTCGCAAAAATTGACTGACAGACAAACCCACAGACAGACACGGAACCGAAAAATTTTCCTTGATGTCTGAAACGGATTTTTCTGTCTAGTAATTTTTGAAATCGGACACCTAGGTATATAGCTTCTGTTACCTTCGGTAAGCTCGGAAGCAAAACTGACCTAAGAACCGGATGCAGGGTCGGGCGGCAATTTGTCTTACTTGAAATTATAGATAAAATATTTCCATTTTTTTTCTGTGTGTTATTAAATTAGTTTGACTGTTATAAGCAATGTCCGTTATAGTGAGGTCCTACTATAAGTTCAGATGTCTTTGTAAATTACTGTCTTTGTTATTGTCACCTGAACCTATTCTGAAATTTCTGCCAGTGTAGAGAATCTTCAATGCATGTAGAAGATAGAATAGAATATCGTCTTAGTATATGTATTTGCTATTTACATAATTTATGTATGTAAAATAGGTAAACTCATCAGCATATTTACATACATATGTATGACGAATGTATTAGAACTTGGGGATTGCGAAGGGTTGGTCTCTAGGACACGTGAATTTCGAACAACACGTGTATCCTTCAACAACACGTGTTTTGTAGACAACTCGATGTATCCTTTTACATAAAAGGATTAAGTGCACGTGTACAGTCCACGTGGATTAATCAACTTCTATTCCAGCTATCAATCGTGAATTTAAATTTTTGCCGAGTTTGCTTGTTGTAGCTGGAATTTGGTTTTATCGAGGGGAGCAAAGCTGTTATTATAAACACTGAAGTTTGGAAGGGAGAACACAGCAAGTACTAATAACCGATTCTGTTTACATGATGTTACATGTGGCCGATATGCAGCGCTAGCTAATTACCATTGCAGAACCTTCGTATCATCCTAACAGACTACTACCCCTTCATAAACATGACTCAGCTACTTCAATGGAACTTTAGATGCAATGCAGTAAAACCAATTTACAATCTGTTAACCATCAATGTTAAACAGTAATGTTTTATTACAATATTATGTATTTGTTATGATAGCTATTATAATATTATGGCAGTGCAGTGGAGCCTCGAAAATCTCGAATGAAGGAAGTACTACAGAAAGCACCTCTGTCCACGTTTTAAGTTATTTTATCAGGAACTAGATTTTTCCTGGGGAAACGGCTTATATCGTTAGCTTCTTCTTTAAATGAACTACATTATAGAATTTGGTAATATAAATCGTCGTAACCATTTTCGAACAATAATTTTGCTTCCGAGCTTGCCGGAGGTAACGTAAGCTATGAGATCAATTCTGAAGAACGAAAATATTTCATGTCTCCAATTTCAAAAATTCCAAGACAGAAATCCGTTTCACACATCAGGGAACAATTTTGGTTCCGTGTCTGTCTGTCGGTCTGTCGCTCTACTTTTTGCAAACCAACCTATCTTAAAAACTACACGCGTCCGATTTTAATGAAATTTTGGATGGCAGGTCATGATTAGCCTATTGTTGGTCCCATAAAGTTTCAACCTTCTTCGCCTATTTGATTCTCTTTCAAATGCGCACAAACATACATTTATTTATAAAGTACTTATCTGATTTGTATGAAACTTTTATAGTTTATCGAAAGCAACCCGTAGATAGCCCCCGATTAATTTTAGCCGTCTGCGCTCTTAAACTTTTGTTGAATTGGTACTTCAATTCATGTAAAATATCAAAACAAATTTGACTGATTAAAAAAACAATTAAACAAAATAGACCATAATGGCTTGTAACAGCATAAAATAAGTGACTTACGTGATAAGATGAGAGGAAGCTATGTGCCTCACCAATTGGCAGTATATTTTTTCACGTATTTCAGATTTTTTTTTTGGGGGGGGGGGGGGGGTGTAGTGCCCCCAAATTTGGTGCTAATATTCATTTTTCTATTTCGCCTTAGGGTGTGATTTTTCTGAAAATGTTTGTCAAAATAGACCCAGTAGTTTAGGGGACACCTCGTAACGTGTAAATCCATCAAAATCTCAAAATAGAATTTTCCCGCCATCGCAATACTTTCTCTTTATATGAGAAAGTAAAGAAATATAATTAAAATTGAATTAGTTCTCTCTCTCGCTTCCTTGATTAACATTGATCTTATCTTTATCTCATTTTAAGTTTGAAAACTTTATTCCAACTTCTAAGAATAAGTTATAAAGGAAGAAAAGAACTTTTAGAACAAAAGAGAACTAGAAAATTAAACAAGTTTAATTTTCTACCTTAATTCTGTTTAAATTAACTACACTTAATAAATTAATTAGCAACTTTTTTTTTTTCTTTTTCTTTTACTAAACTAATTCAATCTAATTAACTTATTTTTAAATCTACAATTTTTAAATAATAATTAATTAGTTTCTAAGGAAATAATAATTATAGAAACGTGGTTTAAATTAGTAAATAATAGTTAATTAGTTCCTAAGGAAATAATAATTATAGAAACTTGGTTTAAATTAGTAAATATAAATTAATTAGTTTCTAAGGGAATAATAATTATAGAAACGTCGTTTAAATTAGTAAATAATAATTAATCACTTTCTATGGGAATAATAATTATTTATATAGCAGAGATAAAATACGATTAGACTAAGTGTAATGATAAATAATAAAATAAGTATCAGAAAATAATAAATAAGTAGTAAGTAAATAATAAAATAAGTAAGTAATAATATAAATAAGTAGTATTCATAGTTTCATAGATGACATGAAGTAGACTCACCTCTCAATAATTATTTTTTTATTAATGAAACTCAAATTCTTTCTTAATCGGTAGACTATTTTATTTTATTAGTTTATATTACCTTTCTATGTTTCCTGCTTTTTTATTTATTTAGTCATATTTTATTATCTTTATGTAATTTAGTTTTGTTTTTTTTTAAATTTATCTAGCTTTCATTAAATCATTTCATTTTCAGAATTATCTTTTTTTTTTAGCTCTTTGGTATTTTCTAAAAATAATTATACATAAAAGTTGTCTCATTGAATAGGTTAAGTTAGAATTTTTTCTCGTCCTAAAATTCCAATTTTTCATTTGAAGCTTAGGTTTACGTGAGCGTTCCGCGTGAACGCTGGGGCACATCCTGGGCATTGGTAAAATTAACATGTGTACCAAATTTCAAAAATCAAACAATTCTTAAAATCAAACAATACCACAATCCCGACATACTTCCACACCAAGATGACATCTGACCAAACCTCTAGTGCCCCATAGCAGTTAAAAAGATGGACAAATAGCAACAACCATACCCAACGTTACGTACCAAAGGAACAGAGCCAAACGAAATACCCCGTCAATGTATTTTCTGAAGTTAATAAAAATAAAAATAGCTATGAGATAACAACCAAATCAAATGTGTACGGTAAAAACAGTTGGAGGCAAATCAAGAAAACAAATAATAACAAAGAAGCAAACGATAGTATAGATAATAAAATGATTGTGTACACATACAATTGCTTAACTCTTAGAAGCAACAACAGAATCGAGGAATTACTGGAGGAAGTAAGAAAAAAGAGATGTGAGGTCGTTGGATTATGTGAAGTACGAAGAAATGGAGAGGAGCTATTAAAAATAAACGCGGAGAAAATAGAAATATACCTCAATGGTCAAGGAGATAAAGGAGGCACAGGATTCCTGATTAAAAATAACAGCAGTAAAAACATTTTAAAGTACAAAAACTACACACATAGGATTGCAAAAGTAATAATTAAACTAAACAAACGCCAAGGAGGGGGACGACTGACAATTATTCAAGTTTACGCTCCTACGTGCGAGGCTGAAGAAGAGCAAATAGAAGAATTCTACGACAATTTACAATCAGCCTTAGAAGAAGACCATAGCAAATACTGTGTAGTAATGGGCGATTGGAATGCCAAAATCGGACGAGGACATTCGGGAAATGCGGTAGGAAAATTCGGATTAGGCAAGAGAAACGAAAGAGGAAAACGGTTAATAGAATTTGCCGAATCCAACGCATTATACATTATGAATACCTTCTTCCATAAGAAGCAAGAAAAAAAATACACTTGGGTAAGCCCAGACGGAAAGACCAGGAATGAAATAGATTTTATTCTGTCAAATAAAAAGGACCTGATTATAGACGTCGAAACAGATGACACACTCAACTTAGGTAGCGATCACATCGCAGTCAAAGCTACACTGAAACTAAAAACAAGGAAAAATAAATGGAAAACAAAAAAGCAGAGACCCAATGTGATCAGTAATAAACACGCCTATGAAGAAGCTGTGAATAAAGAATTATTAACAATAACGAATAACGGGAACTTAGATTACTTAAACCATCAGCTTGTACAGAGCCTAAAAACAGCAAGTAAGAACGTAGAGACGTGCAAACAGGTAAAACAGAAAAACAAGCTCCCAAAGGACATAAGGAAACTCTTAAAAAAGAGAAGAGAAATGAAAAGAAAAGGAAAAGATAAAATCGAGTTTACTGTACTATCCAAACAAATAAGATTGAAAATTAAAGAATGGAGTATGACCAAAAAAATAGAGGAGTTAAAGCATGCATTAGAAAAGGACGAAGGGATAAAGAAAATCATAAAGAATCAAACATTAGGAAAAAGAGAAATCTTAGCCATGAAAGATGAAAAAGGAAATATCGTAAACGACAATAAAAAAATTCTTAAAATTATTAGTAAGTACTACAGTAACCTATACGCAAGCAATATAGTGCAAGAAGATAGGAGACCGTTAAACATAGAAACTAGATATGAGCCAGACGAAAACTGGACAGATAAAGCTATCCTTAAAGAAGAAGTAGAGAAGGTAATCAGTAATCTGAAGAACGGAAAAGCAGGAGGGGAGGACGCAATATTAAACGAGGAGCTAAAGGCAGGTGGAGAGGAACTCGTCGTGTTTCTAACTGCCCTTTTTAACAAATGCCTCGACCAAGAAAAAGTTCCCAAACCCTGGCTGGAATCTAGACTTTTATTACTTTTTAAAAAAGGAGACAGACTTAACGTCAGTAATTACAGACCCATATGCCTACTATCCGCTGTTTACAAAACCTTCATGGCAGTGATATCAAAAAGATTGGCAAAGCAACTGGACGAAAGCTTAGAAATAAACCAAGTCGGATTCAGGACGAACTTCTCGACCATCGACAACATTTTTGTTCTAAAACAAACAATAAAAGCAGCAAAACTCTACGATTTTCCCCTCGTGGTTGCATTCGTCGACTTTCTGAAAGCATTTGATTCCCTAATAAAAGAAGAAATAATTAGAACTCTCCAAGAAACAGGAATCGATAGTAAGTATATAGCACTGATAAAATATATATATAGCGGAGCAAAATTAAATATTGAGCATAGAGGCCAAATTTCAAAAATCAATATAAATAGGGGAACTAGGCAAGGTGACATCCTTTCGGCCAAAATATTCACTGCAGTGCTAGACAGGGCGTGTAGAAACCTACAGTGGAACCGCTACGGACTTAATATTAATGGCTCTAAATTAAATATTCTTAAATTTGCAGATGACATTGTCCTACTAGGAAGTAACATAGAGGAAATTGAAATCATGCTCGAAGAATTAATAGAAACGGTCAGCAACGTGGGCCTGAGCATAAACCCGAAGAAAACAAAAACTATGTTTGTAAATGCGGAACCACAAGTGATAAAAATTAATAATACAGACATCGACACAGTAGAAGAGTATATTTACTTGGGACAGTCCATCCATAATAATTGTAACGAGGAAAACGAAGTGAGGCGCAGAATCGCTTTAGGCTGGAGCTCGTATAATAAGTTAAGAACTTTATTCAAATCAAAAGTGCCAATTGAGTTAAAAACCAAGCTGTGGCAAAAATGCGTGTTACCAGTTCTCATATACGGAGTAGAAACGTGGTCCTTACCCAAAAGTATAATTAATAAAATGAGAATCACACAAAGACGAATGGAACGCAGCATGATGGGGATTACCTGGAAGGATAAGAAAAGCAATGAGTGGCTAAGAAAAGAAACGGGATTAGTGGACATAGGTAAAGCGATGTTAGAAAGAAAATGGAAATGGGCAGGGCACATCGCCAGAGTTAAGGACGAGAGGTGGACATACAGAATGCTCCAGTGGTATCCTAGAGATAGAAAGAGAAGAAGAGGACGACCCAAGATCAGGTGGGATGAAGAAATGAGGAGAAGCTGTGGTGGAGAGACCTGGCCAAGGGTAGCTCTAGACAGAAAGGAATGGGACCGCATGAAAGATGTCTACGTGAATGTCTGGTTATAAAGTAACGCCTCAAGCACCAGTACGAGCAACTAAACATTAATTACAAACTAAATAATATTAAAGAAGTAATAAAAGTAACTAAAAAAAATAAAAAATAAAAAAATAACTATGATCAATCTTTTTTTCTTTTTAGTCTTATGTAAATTTTTATTTTTAAACACAGCAAATCAAAAATAATGCTTAATCATAACGATATCACTCGTTTTTCCTTTTTTAGTTTTTATATAAAGTTATTTTTATTTCAAGAAGTAAATAATTTTAAGTTAAAATATCAGGTCAACGCTATGCGCACAAATGTGTTTTTTAAAAAAATTATAATTAAATTAAAAATGTATATATACAGTATATGTAATCTACAACTTATATTACACACCAAAATGTGATCACTATGTAACCTCCAAACCCCTTCGTGGGCACCACGGCAAATTGCCGAGTTGCTACACCATATTATAAGAAAAATTAATATTGTATACTTATATTGTAAATTGTGGCAATAAATGGTTATCTATCTATCTATCTATCTATCTACCAAATTTCAACTAAATCGGTCAACTTTGACCCAAGTTATCGTCAGCGATCGATTTCATGATTGTTGGTTCGGTGAAAGTTGATTTTGTGACAGTCTTATTTTTCGGATTCACTCCCGCGCACCAGACTCGGTAACGTGCCATAAGGAACTTCATTTCAACTTCATAAAATAATCGAAGTATACGAAATAAGACGGGAGGATCACTAATTGGAAGACTATTTTTATATACATTAATTGCTTTCTGATATACTTATATTTTCTATTTTTATTTATTGCTTTGTATGTACTTATATTTATTGCAATCATAGATACTTGTATGTTCTATACTGCTGCAGAACATATTAACCGGTAACTTTATTCATGACCAGGTTTTTCGATACCGCGTGGGGAAACATTAAATAGAGTTAATTACTACGATGAGTTACCCTTGGACACGATCCTGTATTGATTATACCACCGTATCGCGTCGCTCTCTATCACAGGGAAGCATATTATGCGTTCAATGATTTCCACCAATTATTGAGAATTGGTGAATTGGCGTTCAATGATTTCCACCAATTATTGGTGAATTGGCTGATCAGATGGAGAGAAATTCGAATGGGCTCTCCATTAAACAAAACCTAGTGTGATTTCAAAGGTTTTATATATGTAATCAATCTAAATATAGTATCATTTACAAAATTCAATTTATCAGTTCTTTTAGTTCACATCTGACCGTTTTTTAACCTAGATATATGTTTTAGCTCTGGGTTAAAAATAAATAGTATTTTGGCAGTCTGTTTTATTATAAACTGCTCAGAGCAAGGAAGGGGTAGAGGGAGCAATGCGATTTGAAAAGTGGTTCATTATGCTACACCCCTATACTAACACTTTCAAGCGAGCTCAATCCGAACTAAAGTGATCACATGGTCACTGGTCCTTGTCTTATTGGTCTATTCCTTGTCCTTCAGTCCCCACAGACGTTTGTCAACAAACGTCCATATCAGTAGCATATATTTGATACCCCACTCAAAGAAGATTGCTATTGGTTATCTAGGAACTGTTACACGTTTATTAACTACGTTACTGCCTTTCGATAACTGATAAGGTTAACAACAATCTTTAAAGTACATATTTATAAAGGAAACTGTATTAAAAATAAAAATATTAAATGTAAGAAAATATCACTTATCCTTATCAGCTGATATCAGATAAATTTCGAGTTTTTATCCAGATATCGATACTGTTGGGAGGTTTAGTATAGGGGGTGTAGCATAATGAACCACTTTTAGAGACCCAGATTCTATAGCATTGTTCCCTCTACCCCTTCCTTGCTCTGAGGGATTAAAGTATGTATTAATTTAGCAAAATTTAAAGAGAGCAGATGGTTGAAATTAGTATGAGGCTATTTGCAGGCAATTTGGGCAATTTACTTTCGACAAACCATCCAAATTTTATAAGTCAGATTTGTACTTTTAAAGATATAGGTGTAAATAAATGTATGTTTGTGCATATGTGGAAGAGATACAAATGGGTGGCGAAGGTTTATACTTATATAGTGTTAGTCCCATGGCCTAATTATAACCTGCCATAAAACATTTATTAAAATCAAACGAGTTGGTTAGTTCGCAAAAATGTCACACAACCGACAGACACGGAACCGAAAATTGTCTCTGTTGTCTGAAACGAATATCTGTCTTGGAATCGGAAACACACAAATTTTCACACATCTTCCTTGGCACTTTTATAGAAAAGGGCCCCCACTTTTTTACTTTCTCATATAAAGAGAAAGTATTGTGATGGCGCGAAAATTCGATTTTGAGATTTTGACGGATTTACACGTTTTAAGGTCCCCTGAGTCCAAAAAAGTGGTTTTTAAAAAATGTCTGTCTGTCGTCTGTCGTCTGTCGTCTGTCGTCTGTCTGTCGTCTGTCTGTCGTCTGTCTGTCGTCTGTCTGTCGTCTGTGCAGACGCCTGGAGGCTAAACTAGTGGGCCGATTTCGACGAAATTTGGCATACATGTTTAGAAAAATCATACCCCGAGGCGAAATCGAGAAATGAATTTTAGCTCCAAATTTAGGGGCGCTACCCCCCAAAAACTCTGAAAAAACGTGAAAAAAAATTATTTCTCGAAAACGGTTCCGACGATTTTGATTAAAAAATTCTATAATGTAGTCCATTTAAATACAAATCTAACGATATAAGCCGATTTTCCGGGAAAAATCTAGTTCCTGAGATATTGATAAAAATAAATCGAATTTTGTTTAAAATTTAAAACAATAAGTAAAAAAACAACAACCACCTGTTGATTACATAGTAAAAAAGTAAAAAAATATTTACTAGGCGTTGCGTGGCTTTATTATTGAACCGAGCGTATTGCAAGAAATATGTATTGAATATTGAGAAAATAGGTAATCATGATGAGTTGTTAAAGAGTATGATTGTAATAGAGAGTCTAGTAGTAGTGGCGCCATCCTAGAACTATTCCACATAGGCTCCAGGCATTTAAACTATTATAAAATGTATCACTTCACACAAACTGCCGCTTGTATTGAGTTGAAATTTGACATGCCTATATCAATTGTACTTTAGACGATGTATATGAAGTTATATAAAAATCGTTACGTTGGAACGTAAGATATCGGTAAAAACGTATTTTTATCTATTTTAAACGTGTAGGTCCGCTTTATTATTATTTATTTTTACTGGTCTTATATAACTTTGCTTTGTAAGTTTCATCGCACATTTCCGTTTCTTCATTTTTGAACCACTTCCCGTGATTCAATCTTCCCCAAATTTTGCACATAAATATAACTAAGGTGAAGAATACAGAAACAAACAAAAAAAAAAAAACAAAAAAAAAAAAAAAAAAAAAAAGGCGTCAAATTTATTTGCTTTTTAAGTTTCATCGCACACCTATTACCAGTGGGGCACCCAGGATTTATTTTTGGGAGGGGCACAGATTAAAAAAAATAAGGGGGGGTGGATGTAATGTGGGCTTAGCATAATCGCAGACAATTAACCAGTCTGGTTTTCTTTGTTCTTAAATTACTTTATATCAAGGGCGGATCCAGCCAATTTTGAAGGGGGGCTAGGCTCTCTTCAAGGGGGGTCCGGGGGTCCTCCCCCGGGAAAATTTTTATAGATTACGTTACTTGAAAACGTCTTTTTAGCCTATTCTAAGAGCATCTAAAATGTTATTATATACAAATAAATTTAAGTTTTTTATGAACGGGACATGAAGACCGGGGCATTTTATTTAAACAAAATTATATACATACTAATAATATTTTATTATTAAAAGTTAATAGATTATGTTTTATTTTAGTAGCCTGAAAAATAAATTAAAAATATTTTTGTTATGTGAATTAACAAAAAAATAAAAAAATAAAAAATACGTACGCCAAATGTTTTGAGTTTAACAGAAATTAGCTGATAGTATTAGGTTAAAAATAAACATAGTAGGGAATATAATAGTCCAGTCAATAAGTACAAAAAATAGTCTTCCTTGCGAAAGGTCGGGTATCTGCAATTTTTAAAATCTTATTCTACAATTGAACCCGTTTCCAAATTCATTAATATTAATTATTCGATAATAAAAAACTATTCTAATGACTGCAACTAACTATTTTAATTAAATTTAATTAATATATTAAAGTAAAACTTTAGATTAAAATAAAAACCCTTAAAACAAGAAAAATTTAATTAAAAACTTGATTTAAAAATGTTATATTGTTGTAACCTTTCATTCAAAATAAACAATGGATAATAGTCGGAAAGAAATTCGTCCCACTATTTTTAGTGGGACGAAAAAACTTCGAACTTTTGTTCTGACCATGCACAGTCGTAATTTTATGCAGATTTTTCCAAGTTCAATAGACGACACTTTTTTACCCTATTATAGGGAGCTATAAGCTCCCTCCCTATTATAGATCCTTAACCTAAACGGGTTGATAACTTAACTTACTTCTATTCTTTTTCCTCATCTTCTTTTTAAACACACAAAAAAATATATGTCGGGCGAAACTAGGTAGATTATTACTTATTTATTAAGTGATACTGACTTATTTAAAATACTTACTTATTTGCATACTTACATTTTAAGTCTATGGCTTTGGAGGAGGGGGGGGGGGGGCACGTATTTTTAAACGCCAAAAAATATGCCGGGCTAAACTAGGTATATAATTACTTATTTGTTTTTTCACTATTACTTTAACATGTGCTGCGAAATTGCATACTTAAATTTTATGTCATTGGCTTTGAGGGAGGGGGGGGGGCACGTCTTTTTAAACGCCAACAAATAAAAAATGTCGGGCTAACTAGGTATATAATTACTTATTTATTTATTTATTTATTGACTATCACAACACTATTACTTTAACACGTGCGGCGGAATTGCATACTTAAATTTTAGGTCTGGCTTTGGGGGGGGGGGGGGGGGGGGCACGTGCCCCCGTGCCCCCCCCCCCCCCCCCCGGGTGCGCCACTGCCTATTACCCCAATTTTGAACCACTTCCCGTAATTCAATCTTCCCCAAATTTTGCACATAAATACAACTAAGGTAAAGAATACAGAAACCAAAAAAAAAAAAAAAAAAAGTTGAAAGTAAGACCAGTTTTGAAAAATGGCTTTTTTATATTAATTATTTAATTTCTACAACATGTTTGGTTCGTGCTCAACTCTGAGAAACCCTAGCCCCTGGTAGTGTGATTTTTAATCACTAAAATAAACTCGTCAGAGATATTTTTCATTTGGAGCCAGAGAAATATTTCATTTTACTGAATATTCACAATGCTCTCAATACCTTCGATACCCCCGGAAGCAAAATTAACAGGTTTACATTATAGAACAATTAAGATTATGAAATATCTCATATGTAGAAGTACCGGTTATAAATAGAAAGGTGAATAAAGTTTAATAAACAGTTATAATAAAGTTTAAATAATAAATAAATAATAAATAATAAAGTTTAATAATAAGTTAATACAAAGAACAGAATATAGGCTTATGGTCCGAAAAATAAGATTCATAGACTCCACACTCGTGTAGGTGATAGTTTGAGTAAATCACATCAATTTGAGTATTGTTATCGGTTGTGGCCTGGCCGTTGTTTAAGCATGATTTAAGACCAAAGAGTCCAAAAAACTTTGACAGATTCCCTCCTTCTATCGTATTAAAATTAAAATCTCCCATTAAAACTATTTTACAGCTGGAATTAGTATTAAGTGTACGAAAAAAAGATGAAAATAAATCTGTAAATACATTGATTTTTGTTACCGGAGACTTATAACCTGATATGACTATAGTGAAATTAAACCGAAAAGCCAGCAGGTCTACATGTGACGTACCTTCACTTACAACAGTACTCCCCAGAACTTCTAATTCATCATTCTGCCTAACAAAACACATCAGCCCACGAGGTTTACGAGAAGTATAGCGATCAGATCGATGGAAAATTTTGAAACCTGGGATGTCAATCACATCTGTCGTAATAGTCTGACTCTCGGAAAATATAAGTACATTAGATCTTAAGTACCATTCGTCCTTCAATACATTCTCCAAATTCTTTCTTAGAGAACGGACATTATGATAGACTATGAGTGGTTTTTCGATGTGCAATAAGTTATTAAATGACAGCTTAGCTTGGCAATTTAATTTAAGTCTATTCAACTCGGTAAATATAGGATCGTTATGTTTTGGAGGGTCCGGGGCTTTAAACTGTCCAACAATATAAAGTCCTGCTAAAGATGTGACTCTACTAAGGGCCACATACATCATAGAACGAGTGAAACGTCTAGTTTTCGCAGAGTCCGACAAATCTACGCACACACAGCTATAGCTTTGTCCCTGGCTCTTGTGGACTGTTAATGCCTCGGCAGGAACTAGAGGGAACTGTTTCCTTACTATCTGATAATCCCTTTCTTTGTTGCCGCAAATGTTGTAACTCGTTTTTGTTAAGGGCACTAATTGTGGAGGTATAACATTTCCCGAGTTACAGACTGGAATAATAATTCTCGCTTTCTTGCCCACTTCTGCGTTTGGCATGAAGTCTAACCATAATCTGTCAATATCACCCTTGTCTGTGAAAGTTATATATTTCAATAAGCCGCAAGAGCCATTCACCAAGCCATCTTCTACATCTATATTAGAAGTAATCATGTATTTTATGTTCAACTTGAGCCGAATAATAGTTGGAAGACCCCCGACATCAGAAGCTTTCTTATTTTTCATTGAGTTTAAAGCTCTTAATTTTAAAGCTTGACTGACTGCTCCTACAACAAAATCTTCTGCCACGGAGACATGTTCTATTTCAGGGCTCAAGTCTATCTTTTTGTTATTGTACGAGTCAACATCAATATTCCTTGCAAACAATCTAATGGCTTCATCAGGGACAGTGCTGTCTCCAGGAAAAACTCGAGATTTAATTAGCCTTATGTCATCGTCGGTCATGGACCCTGCGGCAAGGTTGTTCAAAGCCTCGATAAAATGAACTTCATCTTTTTGCCTCATGACTTGAGTTAATTGATAAAATGAAAATTCTTCCCAAAGAGGATTAAGATCACAGAAATTGTGGGCTAGGTCATTGGATCTAGGCGGCTTAAATACTAGAGAGTCCATTACAGGTGGAAGCTGGTTTAAATCACCTACGACGATGACTGAGACCCCTCCGAATGACTCGTTTCTTCCCATCACTTGTCTAAGCCTCGTGTCTACTCGACTGAAAAGTGTACTTCCTACCATTGAAATTTCATCAATAATGAGCAGTTTTAAACAAGATAATTTCTCTCTTATGCTATTTGCCACGTCACTTGACAAGTCGGGCAACTGTCCCCCATATTGTTGCAATGGAAGGGCAAACGCGGTGTGAAGTGTCACTCCATTTATTAAAAACGCTGCTTTACCGGATGGGGCGCATAAAAGAACTTTGATACTGTTTGGGTTCGACCCGGGAATATTATCAAGGTAATGTGTTACAATTTGGAAAATGGCACGGATTACAGTTGATTTCCCAACTCCTGCAGATCCACTCAAATAAAGTCGAACGGGAGTTAGAGTTACTTTTAAAGTATGGTAAACATGCATAACGAACTCTTTTTGTTTGACATTTAGCTCTCTGACCAGCTCTTGCATGAGAGGCTTTGAAACCCGTTGAGGGGTAGTATACCTGCTGACATTTGGATCTCTTCTGCTATCTTCTATTCCTCCTTGTCTCAGGATATCTACCCTCTCCTCTCTAGGCAATTCTTCTCCTACAAACTCGTCAACTTCAGACTGGATCATAGTGGCCTGATCTTTGTTAACGGTATCGATAGCCTCATCTAGAATATCGTCGGCAATCACAGAAAACTTACTTCGATTACCTTCTATTTCGTTAATTTTATTATTATAAGTTCTTAACATATCGCAACCGTCTACATCAATTTTCTCATTTCTCCAACTTGTAAATAGAAGCAGTTGTTCTCTATAATAATTTACAGGATCTTGGATAAGTTTATATCGGCGATATCTTAAAATTTTGGCCTTCTCTCTCTCCTGATAGTTAACTGCAGGGTCTTCATCATCATTTAAATCATCAGCCTTCGGTTTAATTATATAATACTTTGCTGCAAAATCAGCTAAGCAAACTCTATCAAGACATAATGGACGTTTCACATATTTTACAAAAACGTCGTCCATAAAAATTTCGTCTGAATCTGGGTCGAGTTTTGCGAGGTCCAATTTCGATTTTACCATTTTTACCCTTTCCTCAGCAGGACTTGTATTAATAAACACAAAACCGCGACTGCTCTTTGAAAGAGGCAATGATAGACAGTGGTAAGCAGCCTCCTGAGCAGACATTAAGTTTCCGTTCAAAAAGACATTTGTAATATTTCTTAACTTCTCACGCACAGTCTTGTACCCGTTGTCTATATCAGAAGCAGCGTCTCTCAACAATTTACTCATGCCAGCCTCAACTTTGCTGATATAATTAACAACATAGTTTGCAACTCCATATTCCTCTAAGATAAACTGAAGGTCAATATTGGATTCAAACAACGCAAGAATTGTAGGATTGTATGAGTTAAATGCAACCTCCAACGAGCTTCTTTTTAAAAAGACTTGTGCTCGCTTGATGGAACTCCGAATGGACTGTATGTAGTCGTCTTCGGTTAAATTTAGAATTGACAGTATTTCGTCAAATGGGATCAACTTATCTTTTAAAAATAATGACGAATGAAGGGCTCGTATATCATTTAGATTTTTTTTTAGTTGAGCAGTTTGTTCTTCTTGTGGAATTGGCTCTAAAATAATAGTTGATCGCATGACGGGAAGTGGGAAATTGAATCTGCAAATTTTGTTGTACTTACTGCCTTTGTAACAAGTGTGGGTGTGTCTATGTCGAAGGTAGCTCATAAATGGGTTATCAGGATCATTCTTGCACGTTATAAATTGGTCAATAAATTGGAGAACATTATCTTTGTTCTCGGGGTCATATTGAGGAGCATCTTTTAACCATAGAAAAATGTGTTCGTGGGCCGACCCTCTATTCTGGAATTCGACTCTTTCGTAGCTATCTGTCAGTCGATAAGAACCGAATATTCCATCTTTTGCTCTCAAATATTTCATTAGTTTCGCCACTTTATGATCGAAGTACCTCGCGCAAGTAACAGGATCTTCTTTTATTAGACTAGACTTTTCAAAATCATTCATTTTTAAAGTTTGCATAAGGCTGACTGGCTTACCTTGCAAATTTGACAGATGCTGAACCAGTTCAGGCCAATTAGCCTCAGCAGCTGATAGTGTTAAAAAAAATGTTGGTTTTCCTAGCTGCCTTATCATGGCCATTAGTTGTTTTTTCTTTTGCTCCCAATAGGCTGGAGAGCTACGTATTTGATGTAGTACTCTGTAGCCATCGTCATGTTGGATTAAGTTATTGATGAAGTTATCGTTTAATACCTGGCCTGCAGACACACCTCCTTTCAGTTTGCTTTTTCTAAGACAGGTATTAATGTTTGATAATGAAGCCAGTTCCAATTTCTTTTTAGCCATGTACAATAACCTAGTGGGCGTGCAACATCTCCTGTCCATCCGCCGGACTTCTGATTTAACTCTTTCTGCATATGATATATTTCCAATAAGCCTAACCTCCTCCCCACAAAATATTTTTGGAAAGGACAGCTCTTCAATGTCCGGTTGGGTGTGCCATGCTGTGGGAGACTTTCCCTGTCCTGGTGCCATTATTTGAATGCTATTAGATACTTCATCATTTCTGTCAATCATCAATACCTCGTCTGATCCTGGCACATCATCGTCATCCAAATCATTCAAGCTATCGCCCTTATATTCCTCACTTTCTTTTATCGGGTCTTCTTTATCATTAGGGTCTACTATCATATCAATCTCAGCGTCAAACTCATTTTCATAATTTTCCAAAAAGCTCCGGTCTACTTCAATATGGTATTTTTTGTATAAAGGGGTGTTAATTAGATACTTCAAAGCTGCACATACCACAGCCGGGCGTATGGTTTCATACATATAATCATTCGAGTGTTCAATGTGTCTCTTCAGTTTCACTTGGACCGTTGACATTGACGAGAAAGACCTTGGTAAAATTTGAACCATTTCATTAACCTTAACAGGGATGTTTATTACGCTACCTTTCATGCCTAGTTGAGGGTTCAATAAATATCGCTTAAGCGGTTTTATCTGCATAAAATTAATAAAAGGCGACACCATTCTTTCTTCAAGAGGTGATAATGAAGCGAGGCAAGGAGGAATTGGTACAAACTTTAAACCGAATGTGGTGGAAAGGCGAGGTTTACGTCCTTTCTGAACATAATTGTTGCATGTTCTACAAATCCAAGAAGATTTATAATTCACGGCAGTCATAACTTGCTCAACTACTTCAGTCGCAAATTTAAAATATAAGTTTTCATCCTTGAATGAAACAACTGAATGAAAGAAAAAGAGTCCCTCGCAGAAGCAGCAAATAAACTGAGGCACTGCTTCTCTAGCCTTTATAAATTCTATTCCTGCTTTTCCAGCGCTAGTTTTATCTTTTCTCAGCAATTCAATGTACTTTTCTCTGAAATTAAAAATTGAAATCTTTCTTAATTCTCTCATTCGTAATTTATCCAGCTGACGTTCATTACTTCTCCTCTGAGGATCCTGTCGCAATTTCCTCTTACTTTTTGTGTCTCTTTTTTGCTCATTCTCTCTATACTGTTCGTCTTGCCTTCTTTTTCTTGTTAATTCAGCATCTTTCATTTTAAAATTCTCGTCTTCCCTTAATTTTTTCTTAAACTCATAATCTTTTAACTTTTCCTTCTCTCTATACTGTCCGTCTTGCCTTCTTTTTCTTGTCGATTCAGCATCTTTCATCTTAAAATTCTCGTCTTCCCTTAATTTTTTCTTTAACTCATAATCTTTTAACTTTTCCTTCTCTCTATACTGTCCGTCTTGCCTTCTTTTTCTTGTCAATTCAGCATCTTTCATCTTAAAATTCTCGTCTTCCCTTAATTTTTTCTTTAACTCATAATCTTTTAACTTTTCCTTCTCTCTATACTGTTCGTCTTCCCTTAATTTTGTCTTAGCCTCGTAATCTTTCAACTTTTCCTTCTCTCTATACTGTCCGTCTTGCCTTCTTTTTCTTGTCAATTCAGCATCTTTCATCTTAAAATTCTCGTCTTCCCTTAATTTTTTCTTTAACTCATAATCTTTTAACTTTTCCTTCTCTCTATACTGTTCGTCTTCCCTTAATTTTGTCTTAGCCTCGTAATCTTTCAACTTTTCCTTCTCTCTATACTGTCCGTCTTGCCTTCTTTTTCTTGTCAATTCAGCATCTTTCATCTTAAAATTCTCGTCTTCCCTTAATTTTTTCTTTAACTCATAATCTTTCAACTTTTCCCTCTCTCTATATGATTCTTTTCCATTCATACTTTTAATGGAACTTCTTAAGTGGCTCATCCTTTCCTTGTTTTTGGTGAGAACCATTTTCTTTTTTTCTGATGGCAAGATCGATTGAGCAATGGTTTCAGTAATGGTTGGGGTAAGGTATAAATTATTTTCTGGAGGTAAAGGGTCAATAATGGCGGGTGAGAATGCTATTAGTATGGGTGCAATGCAGAATAGAGCACTTTCATTGTTTCCTAGATTGTCTATTATAAGGGATGTTAATTCCAGTATTGAAGCAAAAGCCAAAGATACTGCCACGCCATCTGAAACAAAATGCCCTGTAGCATCTCGACAATGTGAGTCCAGCATCCAATACTGTGAACTCCTCTTAAATACAGCTACAGATATCATATTACAAGTTAGAACCCCATTTTCGTACTGAGAGAAGAAACGTGTCATTTCCTCATTTAATTGGTCTAGGCGGCCCTGAAAGGGCACTAAAGGAACTGATATGTAAACAGTTTCTGAAAATGTAGTTACATTCGTCTCGACTTCGTCTGCTGTAAGATACCGTGGAGCAGTACGGCCAAACCGAGCAGGATACGACAGAAGAGAACGGACATGCAAGTCACTCCCCAGCCTGACAATATTATCAATGGTCTCACTTGTCCATCCCTCCGGAGCGGCTACTTTTGCTGAGCACAGCGCCATTATTGAAACACTTGTGCACTGCGAATTCCGGATTTCTTCTGGAAATATTGCACTGTTTTGGGATATTGACCCCATAATACTGTAGGCTCTTTTTTTAATATTTAATAGTTTGGTTGCCTTAGAAGGGCGACCGCGTTTACACGACTGCTTTGTCATTACTCTACTTTTTACGTTTATATCTAAGAGAAGTAAAATTAAATGGTATTTAAACAAATCAAAAATGAATTGTATTACAATATATTTATATAGAATATAATATATTATGTGCAATTGTATAGATATCTATAATAATATCAAAAAGAAAACATAAATCAAAAGAAAACAAAACAAAAGTATATGATATACAAATTAGAATATTATTTTATATACATAAATGTATATAAAATAATAATCTTGATTAACGATGTAGACACAAAAAAATCAAACCTAAAAAATTAAAGCCAAGAAGAAAGCAAGAAATCCAAATAAACAAGCCGGGCAGATGTATTATAAAAGCGAAGGTAGAGGAATTATTAGAATGGGAGAGGAAGGATGACAAGGTGTGTTGCGCTTGAAGTCTCAAGGAGCAATGAGCTCGAGTTCGGACTCTGGCCAGGGTCCCTACCTATAGTCCCACTACATCCACCTTCCCCCACCACATCCACCTTCCCCTACTACATCCAGTCCCTTCTCTACATCACTTCGGCCACCTTGTCCCTAGGTTTCCATACTGACTCTCGCCTGCTCTTTCCTATCCTCATATTTATTATTTTAATTATTTAATTAAATAATTAAAATTTCTCTCTCGTGTCTTTTTTCTTTCATAGCAAACGTTTTTGGGATATGGGACCGAGATTATATGAGAAAGTTTGTCTGAGTTGTCTCGGACCGATTTTTTAATCTAATATACCTTCTGACAACCGAATACATTTTTTAGGCAAAAGTGTGATATTCCTTTGTCTTAATAGGTAATAGTGTCTTAGTAGGTGAATTTTTTCTTAGACTAAGGGATATAAACTCTCCTGTATAAAAAACAAAAAGGGGGCCCTTTTCTATAAGAGTACCGCTTCCTTTACTATTGGTAAGCTTGGAAGTAATAAATAAAAAAGTCCAGTCATGCACCATGACTTAATGAGCGAATTTTCAAAGAAATTTGCGTATTATTGGCTTATGATAATATAGGAGAATTTAGGTTTAGAATTTGGAAGGGTGAAAAAAAAAATTGGTACACAGGGGTACGAGGTATAAAAGTCAAACTAGTATTTACCCTTCAAGATTCATGTCTTTGGAAAGCTCTTTAAGAGTACAGTAATTGTTGTTATGTACACTTTTGTCATATTTTCATATAAGAGGGGGGTACAATGGAAAAAACACGTTTCTATGCTATTTTTGACCCTAAATTGTCTAAATTTGACCCCTAAATGAACTCCAACGAACTCATCCTTTCTTTTGATATTTTGTATTGACATTTTGAAATTTGTTTGGATACTTTAAGTGCATCCTAGCGTGAGATATTGTCTGGAGTGACACATACATATATACATAAAAAGTGTTTCAGGAATTGATTAAGAATAGTCTAAAACGGATTTCCATGGAGAAAATTTTCAACAATTCGCATTACAAAACTTTTGAAACCATTGCAATAGCTTAATTTTCTTTGAAAATTCGCTAAAATCCAATTAAAGTCATCGACATTCCAAAATAAATTACCGGAGAAAAAGAAACCAATATCTATTAGTCTAGGAGATAGAGTGCAAAAAAGTGTCAGACTAACATCAAGCTAGAATTTTGTATATCAGTTAATCTTTTGGTGCCTTTTAAGAATGTGTAGTTGGCTAAGTTCGTCTGCGGGACATAGCTTGGCAATAGGCATTTTATAAAAATAAACCGGTGAATAGCGGCCATGTCTCGACCATCTTAGTGGACATTGTAATTTTTATGATCCTGAGTACAAAATTAGTTAGCACTCCAGAAATCAAGTTAATATTAATTTTTCAATTTATAAGTTATTTATTCAAATTTTACTCTAAATCGAAGTGATTACTGATTAAGTGACCAACTAACATCAACTTGAATGTTGGTCTACTAACTAATTTTGTTCTCAGGATCATGAAAATCACATTGCGCGGGACAAGGATTTGGCTGCTCTCTAGCGGTATGTTTTTTGATATTTTTATGTTTAGGTATGGAACATAAGTCAAAAACGTTACGTTACTTTTAGCTTAAAAACTCAGAAAAGTATAACAGAAAGTTAAAATGCTATAGGAGGTGTGTAATCCAGTCTCCAGCTGTTAGGCCTCCCTCCACCGCACGTCATAGGGCCGAAGAAAGTCGAAAAGATTTATACGTGAGACAGGGAGTTAGGAGAGTACAGGAGGTTGCCATCAACTCTCAGCCCTCTCGGCCTACCTAGCATAAGGGCATATTAACAATTCGTAGAAGACGGGCCGGCGCCTTTGAATTCAGTCGTTTGTAATCAAGCCGCGGCAGTGCCGGTGTGGAGATAAGAATAAAAATTATCTTCCATCTACTTTTATCAATTACTTGAATAAATTACCGATTTTATTTCATTTTATGTCGGTAGTTTACGCAGAGCGGAAACATGAAAATGTCTGACTGTCTTGCAGACTCGTATGCAAGAAGTATTTTTATTTCAAATGCCTATTGCCAAGCTATGTTCCGCAGACGAACTTAACTAACCACATATTCTTAAAAGGCACTAAAAGAATAACTTATACACAAAATTCTAGCTTGATGTTAGTCATACACTTATTTGCACGCTACCTCCTGGACTATATATATTTTGTTTAATTAAAACAGTTTTAGATATTGATTCTGATCAGGAAAAGACGCTTTCTTAGAAAAGAATAGAATGGAATAAATAATGGAATTGACAAATTTTTAGTCGCCTAAGTTGTCGAGAAAGTTTGTTTTTCCAATACTTAACATTTTACTTTTGGGAAATAAATAGTTTTTTTCCCCTCTTGGGCTTTTCACATCTATTCATATACACACATACATACATACATACTATATAATATATATATATATATATATATATATATATATATATATATATATATATATATATGCGTGGTATATTATATTAAAAGGTCAGACTAAAGAAATAAAGCCCGCACACATATTTTCCCTGTTATTTCTGTTTTTATTATTTCCATACTCTTTCATATTTTATTCATGAAAATGTATTTACTTCTTTATGTTCTCAGAAATAGAAAATATACCGTTGACATAAATATATAAGTATTATGATAAATAAATGTAATATTATATATACGTGTATGTAATATAAAAACCACCTTTCTTTTTATTTATATAATAAATAAATTTTTGTTTAAACGTAACTTAGATGTGGGTTTGGTTACATATAGCGTTGATCGTATTATGTAAAGAGATGAACCAACATAGCTCGCCTTAAGTTACTCCTCCTCAATATTTGAATTTTTTTAGTTTATTTAGGGGTCACATTTTTACAATTTAGGGTAAAAAATTGCATAAAAAAGTGTTTTTTCCATTTTACCCCCCTTTTATATGAAAATATGTTAAAAGTGTACATAACAACAATTACTGTACTCTTAAAGAGCTTTCCAAAGACATGTCTAACCACTTCTAACCACCTCCTCCTCAATATTTGATGCTTTTACTTTTGGCGAAATTTCGAAGAAAATTAAGCTATTTAATCTTCAAAATTTTTGTATTGCGAATTTTTGAAAATTTACCATTGAAATCCGTTTTAGACCATTCTAAATCGATTCCTAAAATTTAACACTTTTAGCGAATTTTCAAAGAAAATTACGCTATTACAATGGCTTCAAAATTTTTGCAATTCGAATTTTAGAAAATTGTTTTCATGGAAATCCGTTTTAGACCATTCTGAATCGATTCCTAAAATGTAACACTTATTTTCAAGTACGTATGTATATTTATATTTATGTATGTATATAAGTGTCACTCCAGACGATATCTCCCCTTAGGATGCACTTAAAAATTTCAAACAAGAAAGAATGAAAGAATTTTTGGAGTTCATTTAGGGGTCAAATTTTGACAATTCAGGGTCAAAAATTGCATAAAAATGTGTTTTTTCCTTTTTACCCCCCCTTTTATATGAAAATTGAAAATATGTTAAAAGTGTACATAACAACAATTAATGCACTCTTAAAGAGCTTTCCAAGGGCATGTATCTTGAAGGGTAAATACTATTTTGACTTTTTGTACCCCGTACCCCTGTGTACCATTTTTTATATCTCCCCTTAGGATGCACTTGAAAATTTCAAACAAATTTTAAAATTTCAATAATATCAAAAGAAAGGATGAGTTTGTTTGCCAGAATTTTTGGAGTCCATTTAGGGGTCATATTTTGATCATTAAGGGTCAAAAATAGCATAAAAACATGTTTTCTTCAATTTTACCCCCCTTTTAAATGAAAATATGACAAACGTGTACATAACAACAATTACTGTACTCTTAAAGAGCTTTCTAACGACATGCATCTTGAAGGTTTTATTCTATTTTGACTTTTGTACCCCGTACCCCTGTGTACCAAATTTATATTTTCACCCATCCAATTCTAAACCAAAATTTTTCTATATTATCATAAGCCAATAATACGCAGATTTCTATGAAAACTCACTCATTAAGTCATGGTGCATGACTTTTTTTCTTTTCTTTTTCATTATAAACTATTTATTAAAACGTATAAGTGACGTTCTATTAATAGTCTTCCGACGTTTTTAAGGAACAACTCAAAATAGAGGAAATACCCAAAATATGACCTCTAGATTAATTTGATTCATCAATTCAATGTAAGTACAAAAAGACCGAAACAATAACCAAATGTAAAAAACCGAACAAAGTATTTATATACTTGTATATAAAAGCTTAGTAAGAGTGATGGGACATTTTGTTCTCTTTTTGTGTGGCCTTCGCCCAGCTTAGACTGGCTAAACGGAATTTATTTATTTTTATTGCAGTGGTGTGCGCTAACATAGTGGATACGCGGGGACGTAGATAATTTAATGGTTCGTCCGCACATGATAACACAATATAATATATTTTATTTTTTGAGTGCAACAGCTCGCGATAGACTTGGGCCTTTCCAACGAATTCTTTACATAAATAGACTGCCAATTTGTGTAGCACATAGCTTTCTCGCATCATATCACGCACTTTATTGATATTATGCTTTTAAAAGCCATCATTGTCTAATTTGTTTAATTGTTTCCCCCGGTTCTTTTAATCAGTCAAAATTGTTTTGATTTTTTACATGAATTTAGCAAAAGTTAATGAGCACAGAGGGTTCCAATTAATCTAGGGCTACTTTCGATACCTAAACTATAAAAGTTTCATACAAATCAGATAAGTACTTTTTAAGCTATGGGTGCAAATAAATTAATGTTTGTGCGCATGTGGAAGAGAAACAAATGGGCGCAGAAGATTAAAACTTATATGGGACCAACAATGAGCTAATTATGACCTACCATGCGGATTTCATTAAAATCTGACGTGTAGTTTTTAAGATATGATGGCTCGCAAAAATTGAGCGACCGACAGACACGAAACCAAAAATGTTCCCTAATGTCTGAAACGGATCTCTGTCTTAATTTTTTTTTTAAATCGGAGACATAAAATACTTTTGTCTCTTTTACGTTTGTCAGAACGATCACATTGCGTCTGCTACCTTTGGTAAGCTCGGGAGCAAAATATTGTCAATTTCTATTGGTCTAAAACAAATTATACCAAATATAAAGATATTTATATGCTTAATTATTAACATCAATTTAAGACTCTCGTTGGTCATGTTTTGGCATAAATTTGGCTTCAGTTTATAGGCCCCATTGGCCATAATATGGCAGAATTATAAGATAGAGTACAAAAATGTTGTCAGCAGTTAATGAGTCCAAGGATTATCTTTTTCCTTTTTCATTAAACGGCGTCTCCTCTCATAAATTAAACCAGTCAAATAAAAACTAAAAATAATCGTACAAAAGAGAGGAATAGAATTTTTTTTTTAGAAAAAAAGGTTCCAAATCCTTAGCAAAATGAGAAGGGAAAGAGATTAAAAAAAAGTCGTTATTAAAATTGCCTTTTTTTTTTGATAAAAAAAAGACAATTAGAAAATAAGATTTGAGGAAGTTTTCAAGAGTTTCCCTCCAATGTTTGGAGTTGCTTCTAGTTAAGGGAGTATTAGTTGCCAAACTCTAGAGACTAAGTAATTAAGCAACTGATTTAACTCTAAAGAGAATGCTACTGTAGTAACTTTACTACTCAGTTTAAACATAACAGATTAATTGCCTTGAGTTGCTACTTTAGCCATGGCAAGTTTGTAACCTATATATATTTCACTAATTAGAATTTTAACATTTAAAACAGATAAATATACTTAACAATTTGCCATAACTAGTGAGAACCTAATGAAACTAGAAGTAGTGATGATAAAGACAATAGTCTGCTAATTTTTGTGACACAAAGCTTCATTAAAGTAATCTACAAAGCTATGCTCGAGGGTGAATTGACAAGACCCTTTGAAGTAAAATCAGGAAGATTTTATGCTATCTCTCGTCATATTCCTAATGATGCTAGATGGAGATATCTATGGAACGTCATAAGGACGCCACTAGGTATACGTTGAAAGACTAAAAGATTTAGGCCGGGTTTACACAAGCGTCTTTTGAACGCAGCGTCTTCAAGTGTATGGCAGGCAATGGGACGTTGTATATGTGACGCTGAACAGGAGGGAGACGAACAGGTAAGTATACAATGGAGGAAGACTGAAAGACTAAAAGATTTAGGCCGAGTTCACACAAGCGTCTTTTGAACGCAGCGTCTTCAAGTGTATGGCTGGCAATGGGACGTTTTAGATGTGACGCTGAACAGGAGGGAGACGAACAGGTAAGTATACAATGGAGGAAGACTGAAAGACCAAAAGATTTAGGCTGGGTTCACACAAGCGTCTTTTGAACGCAGCGTCTTGAAGTGCATAGCTGGCAATAGGACGTTTCAGACGTGACGCTGAACAGGTGGGGGACACGGTGTAAGGATGTTGTGACACTGACATGAAAACGCAGCGTCCAGCATCCAAAAAACACTATTTTTTTCTCACATTTGCGATATTGCGATCCCTTCTTGGTAGTTAAGATCAAATTTGTAAGTTTTAAGTTTAAGTAGGTAGTAGAAATGTGTTGTTCTTTGTAGTTTCATGTATTTCGATGTCGGATATATTGTGAAATAATAGTGTAATTGACAGTACCTGATTACAGGTGAATCTGTATAATTCAAATAAGTACTTCCAATTTTTTTTTAGAAAACAATTACTTTGACAATGTAATCAGCTTGTCAGTAAGCTTGAGAATGATCCAAGGAGGGATTGAAATATCGCAAATTTGAGGCATTTAAATTTTCCTAAAAAGACCCAACTAATCAAGAATTTATTCTACAAGGAACAATCTACTAGTTTATCAAAAGAAGCTCGTGTGAACTGAGCCATAAACTTCGCAGACTGTCTTATGTCAAGTCACACAAACTTTCATGTCAGACATGACAAGAAAGCTAGAAGAACTCAGCACTCAAGGAAGAAAATTAAGGTTAAAGATAAGCCCGAAACAGACAAACGAAATTAGGATAAACAGTAGAAGAACATTAGATATGGTGATCGATGGCAGATGTAACAGGTAGAGCAGTTCCAATACCTCAACAGAGTGATTTATAAAGCTGGGACGAATGAAGACGTACAGCAAAGAATAAAGATTGTAAAAGGAATGTTTGCTCAGCATGGACCGATAAGGAGGTCCTTTAATTCTTTAGGTAAAGAACTAAGCTAAGGATCATCGAAAGCAATGTAAAATCAGTGCTGTCGTATCGATGACAAAAATGGGAAGAAAGCAACAAAAACCACCACAAACAAGTTACAAATTTTCCATAGCAACTGCCATAGAATAATTCTGAACGTAAACTGGTCAAAGAAGATTAATAATGAATAAAGGTGTGTCGAAAATAACATGTTACGAATGAAATGACCTGGTATTGAATAACAGTTCATATTATAGAAGCTCAGAACAGAACAGATCATCTGTTACTTTATAACAAACCGAATTAATAACATCTGAAGTAACAAGTTGCAATCAACTGTTATAATATATTACATGCAAATAACTGTTAGTTATTTGATTTGTTTACTTTTTATTTAGATTGACATCGTTACTAGGACAACGATGTCTTGACAGATATTATTTATTAATTTATATTTTTATATTTTGTGCAGTTAGTTCATGAGATCTATTAAGAGGTGTTTAATAGCTTGTAATTTAATTATTCTGTTACAGACATAATAAAATCTTGTTATTATTCTACCTTACATACATTATCAAACTTCACTCCTGCTACTGTTATTGTTATTTATTACTATCGTTTCGTTAATGTTATTCTAAATTATTCCCTGCTCTGTTTCTGTTATTTCCGTTTAGAGTTTAAGTTGAAATAATTTTACTATAAACGGCAGCCACTTCCTCTCGAAGGCTAATGACCTGTTACTCAAATAACCATGTTATTGGACCATGTTATAACCCAATAGCAGAACAGTTATGTTACCGAAATACAACTGTTATTAACCACCTTTAAAAATAAAGTACTCTAGATTAAGTGTGGAGAAATACCAATACGGGAGTCTGTAAAAGCAATGAAGTGTGGCTAGATCGGATACGCCCTTAGAGGGCTGAAAATAACATTAGTCGACAGACCGTGGAATTCGGATTCCTGGATCTTGCCGAACCAATTGTGGGTTCTAACCTAGAAGGGAAAAGAATATCTGGCCGATCCAGAACCACTAGAGGACGAAGGTATAAGAACTGGGGAGAGCTGATAAATTTGGCCCAGAATCGAGTGAGGTAGAGTCCCATTGTTGCAACCCTACGCTACGTCCCCCAAGTAATTAAAGGAAATAAGTCAAGAAAGTCAGCTTTTTCAAGTGCTATTATTATTGGATCTGATTCGAGTTACGATTTCCACTTAATTATTAAAAAAAAAAAAAATCTTGATACTAATTTACCTACAAAAATTGACAAAATATTCAGGAAACTATCAAGATGAGAAATAGTAAGGTTTGGGATTTGAATGTTTAATAATTAACTATTCGAATGTTAACCCTTATTGTCTAATTTCTAGTTCAACGCCTCTCTCCTAGGTGCGCTGATGATCATCAAATATTATAAATTAGTAATTAGTCTTTCAAAACAAACCAGGAACCAAAATTAAACTACCCCAAGACGTATCATCACATTATCATAAAATTATTGTATGAAAGCCATTAGCAGTGTGTTTTTCGTAATTTGTGTAAGTATTGAAAATAATTATTTATGTTAAATATGTAATATAACCTGTTTTTTAGTTTATATATATATATATATATATATATATATATATATATATATATATATATATATATATATATATATATATATATATATATATATTATATTTTTATATATGTATAAATTTTTTTTTTTTTATCAATGAAAGATTTTATTTAATATATAAAAAAGAAAAGAACTGAGATTTCTAAAAATACTAGTATTTATAACGTTGTATGAATTAGGTTCAAGTTATTAAATTTAAAATCTATAATTTAAGTAGCAAACTTCATTAGTTTTATATTTGTAAAGGGAACCGTTATAAAATGTTTTTACTATCATATTTAAATTGTAGAATAAAAACATGACAGAAGATGAAATTATAACAGGGGGTTGATACGTCTCAAATAAAATAGGGAATACGTTTTATTACCCGTATACGTAATTAAACGTATATATGCGATAACTTAATTTTAAGGAATATTGAATTTGGGCAGGTGAAAAATAAAACAATTAAACTAACTTTCAATTAATTAATTAATTAAATTTCTTATTAGAGATTAAAATTTTAATTCTGGTGGAAAGATATTGATTATACATATCAATACGAAAGCTTGAAATAACCCTGAAACCTATTAATTCGTTTTTTGAATAGTAAGTAATATTGTACAGTTTAATTTTATTAGTTTATTACTCTTTTTCAACGTTAGAATCCCCACTCAAAATAATAATAAAAATGTACTATAATAATAAGGGCAGTCGATGAAATAACACGAAATGGGTAAAAGAGAGAGGGGGGGGGGGGGGAGTTAAAAATAATAAAAATTGAGGCCAAGATTAGTCCAATGTCATCTTCAAGATTAAAACCTTATTAAGTCTTATTTTTTTGAGAAATAAATGAAAAAAAAAGAGGAAAATTTTATAACCAGAGCTATAAAAGACATAGTAGAGATAGGAAGAGAACTCTAAAACCTTAAGATAAAAACATTTACTTGAAGCTTTATTATTCTGTACTTACAAGTAAAGTACCGGTTTTACACTGCTTTAAGCAAACAAGCTAAGACTTAAAGCTAACTATTCTACTTTAGCACTGTTAAATATTCAGGTTAGATAAACAAGTAACATTAAAATACAATAAACAATGTTATTAGCATATATATTTAAAATATAACAATTTGTAAGTTATTCCCAGTAAAATATATATTAGCTTAGGATATATATTATTTGTAACTTTTTAAGCACTTTCATTGTTTGTATATTAACATTTCAAAAATTATTTGTTTCTAATGAGGTCATTAATAATTATTATGGCGATATAATTAATTAAAATAAAAAACAAAATTAATAAATTTACCGTAAAGAAAAAGTGTGCAAATGCCAATATGTGTGGCATCTAACTTACTATCACTGGGAAAATTACAACAGTGTAAAATCAACTATAATAGTATCAAATTATAACTTTAAGTGTTATTAAAAATATTTAAGATGTGAGCAAATAATTCTTTAAAATGTTTATAAAAATGTGATTGTAAGAACTTTTGATTTCCAACGGGGTGACATATATTTTAATGGGCACTTATAACAAAATCAGAGGGAAGTAACAATACAAACAAGGTGTAAGAAATGTTCTTCTTTAGACTGTTACTCCCCTTAATAAAAATAGAAGTGTGACATTTCTTTGTCCCAAAGTACATTAGACTTAACATCCCTTTGTCTTAATAGTTATTTAGTCAAAGTTATTTATATTCTAAAAACACAGATAGGAGTAACAATCTAAAGAGGGAGTAAGGTATGATCTCTTTAGACTGTTACTCCCCTTTATTACACACAGAAGTGTGATATTTCTTTGACCCGAAATACATCGTACTAAACATCCCTTGTCTTTATAGTTAATTAGTCAAAGTAATTTTTACTCGAAAAAAAATATAGGGAGTAACAATCTAAAAAAGCACCTTTTAGTGTAATATTAAAAGTGCAAAGAAGATTTTAATTAATTCGAGACCATCCATGAATTAAAAACAAATCCATAGCAACAATATGGCTACTGCGATTAAAATAAATATGAAATCTTTATGTGAGCTTTTTTTAGTAAACAAAAGTGAATAAGCACTTTTAAAATTAGTCTGCTAATTAGTGTGGCACATAGCTTCTTCACGTATTTTAAAGATGTTTTACTATCACAACCCATTATTCCTTAATTTATTTAATCACACCTGTTTTAAATTTAATCACACTTTTTTAAATCTGTATATAGAGTTTGTTTATTTCACACAAATAAGTATCAATTTTGCCATATACAATGTGCGCATACTGTTTCAATTAATATGAGACCATCAGTGAGCTACTGTCGAAAAACAATCTAAATTTCGTAAAAATCATGAGTACTTCTAAAGATATACTTCATAATATATATATATAAAAACAATTTGGGCATGTGGAAAAATAAAATAAAGGGCGTAGAAGATTTATATTAAAGATATTCACTTGAATATTTGACATTATTTATCTTTACGAGCTTTGTTTGGCACTACGCCGACAGGATATATTATATACTAAAGATATATTAGAATATTTATATTAAGATTATATGGAACCAAAAATATGCTAACTAGGACCTACCATCTAAATTACATTAAATATTGGTCAACATAGAACTCATTAAAATAAAGCATTAAGTTTAAGATTATACTTAATAGCTAACTTCACAAAAATGAAATAAACCTAAAATATACTTAAAAAATACTTCTTGCATACGAGTCCGCAAGACAGTGAGACCCAACAGCTGGAGACTGGATTACACACCTCCTATAGCTTTTTAACTCCCTGTTATACTTTTCTGACTTTTTAAGCTAAAAGTAACGTTTTTGACTTATGTACCATAGCCTAAACATGAAAACGTCAAAATGAAAAATTGGTTTTTAACAAAAATGATGACTGATAATCAACTCTAATACTACAAGATATTATGTAGGTACTTTCGAGTTCATAAAAATATCTAAGCAGTAATAAAAAAAATAACAATCATATCAAGATTCGAGTTATCTGAAACTTTTTAACATTTAAATTATTATACTTATCTACTTTAATGTATGAGAAAGTAGGTATATAATAAGAAATAAGTAATAATTAAAAATACATTATTACATAGAAAAGTTATTTAGATTTTCTTACTTATTTTCTTTTATTTTTTTATCTCTATGACCTTCTTTTTAAAAAAAAAAAAAAAAAAAAAAAAAAACGCCTTTAAGTGTTTATTTTCTCGTGATGTCGAGGGCTCTTAAAGCCCTCCACTCCAATCTCCTCTTAATAGAATGCCCCCCCCCCCCCCATTTCCTATCTCTCGGTTGTACGTCCATTGAGTTATCGTGCCCCTGAGAATTTTCCCCCTCTTGTTGGGCAGCCTTGAGCTTGTAAATGAACATCATATAGAAGGGGGGGGGGGGGTTCGGTCTATGGAATTAGGAGAGAGGAGAAATTGGGCCAATATTAAAACTTCTCCCCTGTTTTTGTATTTAGCTTTTATATATATGTAGAAGAGTGGCTTGTGTCCTTAAAATTATTATCGTACTGTGCCTGATTAAAAGACTAAATAAACATTAATTATAAAAGTACATAAAATCGATTTTTATCGATACGGATTTTTTTTCGGGAGGGGGGAGGTGTACTTTAAATATAAAGTCAGAAGCTGTAAGACCTTACATGCAAATCAGTTCTACAACCCGAGTCTTAGTACTCTATCTACTAGATATATTGGTAGACAGGCCTACATAAAAGAGTACCTTCTATAAGGTAGGTATTCATTAACCAGATTTTAGTAGAGTTTTACAATTAGTAACCAGACGAATCATATCAATAATATATATATATATATATATATATATATATATATATGTATATCAGCAATGTAATACCGTGTTTTGCACTCTGCAATAAGGTACACAATTTGTGTTAGTGAGAGACACCCAGGGATGTGCCACGCACATTGTTCCAACATCAGCCATTACGTCACAAAGATGTTGGCTCGGCATTACGCCATGTCCTGCATCGTTTCGTCGCGTCCGACTCATCAAGGGCCCGACGATGCCCACCAAGTCTGGACCTATACCAGATCAAGAAGATCAGATATAGGGCTCTATCAGAGACTAGCGTGCTCTCACACAACCATTCTTGCTTCGCTGGCAAAATACTGATCTTCTTGATTTGGTGAAGGTCCAGAGTTGGGTGGGCATCGTCGGGCCCCTGATGAGTCGGACGCGACGAAACGATGCAGGACATGGCGTAATATGCCGAGCCAACATCTTTGTGACGTAATGTCTGATGTTGGAACAGTTCCTATGTGTCACGCTTGCGTGGTGTCTCTCACTAACACAAATTATATATGTATATATATATATATATATATATATATATATATATATATATATATATATATATATATATATATATATATATATATATATATATGATATAATTAGATAAGTTATTATGTTGTTTCAGTGCCCAATGATAATTATAATATGTATTTAATAACGTTATACATTTTTTAAACATAGTAAACTAATTAGTTGTGTATGCTAGATTAATTAAATTACAATTTATCTTCATTAAAATTAGTTTTCGTGGTCCTTGAAACATTAATGATGTTAAATTTAATTGCAGGATGTAATTTAATCTTTAACGCTTTTCAAATTATTAATAATAAACTTTACGAAATAGTATTAATTTAAACAGATCATAATTATGAAATATTAGTTCTGCTTCAAATTGGGAATTTATTTATAACTTTGCATTTATTATCAGAGAATGATAACTATCAAAAACTAATACCTACTTTTATCAATAGTTTATCAGGATTTATTTTTCTGCGTGATAAAGTGTAACCTCCAAGACATATAAACGGTAAAGGAATTCAAACGTAATAAGAAAGCGCGGAAACGCTTGGAATATATATTTATATATATATATATATATATATATATATTTTAAAATAATAAAATGTATACATTGTTTTAAATTTAAATGCAATTTTAATAAGCGAATAAAAAATATCTAAATAGCTAAAATGAATTATTAGCCAAACCTATTTAATTACCTAAAATAAAATGTAAAATTAAAAGAATATGGACTGCCAAACAGTGCGCCACATAGATTCATCACGTCCTATAGCGCATACTTCGATGATTTTAAACTTTTACAACCTATTATTGTCAAATTTATTTAATTTCCCCCTTAAAAACTGTAATAATTGTTTTGAATTTTTTCATGAATAAAAATGAATGAATTGCGTAGAAGGTTCAAATTAATCAGGTGCAATCTGCAGTCTACTTTCGACAAACCATACAAATTTCTTGTAAATCAGATGAGTAATTTTGAAGCTATAGGTGCCGATATATGTATGTTTGTGCTCAAGTGGAAAGAGACAAATGGGTGCAGAAGGTTAAAACTAAGATGGGACCAACAATGGGCTAATTATGACCTACCATCCAAAATCATAAAAAATCGGACAAGAAGACTTGTTCTTCCGACTCTGTGAAGATTTGTTAAGACATTTTGGTTCACAAAAATTGAACGACAGACACGGAACCAAAAATGTTCCCTGATGTCAGAAACTGGAATTTGGAATTGAAATTTTCGTATTCGGAGACATAACAACTTTTCCTTCTTCAGAACGACCACACTGCTTCTGTTAGCTTAAGATAGCTTTCGTGAGGTCGGAAGCAAAAATAATAATACATAACAATTTAATTAGTTGTACATGACCAAACTTTCAAATACCCTTCACAATTACCTTAATCATAAAAAAAAATCAAACACAAAAAACCTATTGGATAGTATTAAAATTAATTTTTGCTTCCGAGCTAATTAGGCCTCATTCACACTAGAGATTCCGGAATGCGATTCACGAATCAAAGATTCTAATGATACCAAGTGGCCTATGTATTTTGCTTATGTCCATTCAGACTACGATTCCGGTATGCGATTCGTATGAGATTCTCAAATCGAGTATCCCGTCCCCGTGAGCCGCCTCGATTCCTTTTAGAATTCTTCTTAGAAAGCGGCTCATGATACATTGCGCTATATGGGCCCATTCAGACTTGGCGATTCCGAATCGCATTCCGCTTCAATCCTCTGGCTATTTATTTTCTTTAAATAAAATATTTAAATTATAAATTCATAATAATTACCGTAATATCATTAATTATAATATTTTATAATAAATAAGTTTATTTACGTTATATAAAATATTTTAATTATATAAATATATAATGAATCAATGTAATATATTATTATTTAGTGTGTTTTCTTTCAATCGTTTTATTTACGTTAAATAAAATAGGTTAATTATGAATATAATATAATTAATTATTTAAAAATTAAATACATATAATATGTTAGTGTATATAAGAAATGTGGGATCAAACTAGCAAAAGTGGGGGGAAGAAGCCGCCGAGATACTGAATCTTGATACTTTTTTTAATCTCATACACGAATCGCATTCGTGAATCGGATTCCGGAATCCCAGTGTGAATGAGCCCTTTAACCGAAACTATGAGATCGTTCTGAAAAAGTTTCCGATTTCAAAAATTCCAAAATAGAAATTCTGAGATTTTTTATGTCGCGTCTGTCTACGTCCTAAAGCTTTATAAAGTTCACAGTCGATAATAAATAGTGGCACTACATAGTGACAGCTACATTTAATACATTTGATATATATTGCTTAGTAACAACAGACAGTGTTAAAGGGCGAATGGATATAGCGTAGACAATGATCAATCTTATCAGAAAAGGAAGTAGTGTTTCCGTGTATCTATAGGGGACGCAGTACATAAGGGTTATTGTGACTCAAGTTATCACTGTATTATACTCAAAGAATAGAACCCTAACCACAAATCTATTCTATACAATGCTTTTATATAGATAAGAGTTCTCTATTTGGGATGTTTCACTGCTTTTATAAGAAGTGCTCAATATATTGTATTTCAAGTTTCTAGCAAGTTTTTCAATCATTCTAGTCAGCTTCTTGGGGTTGGAGTTGACCCAGTATTAAGAGGGGTCAATATAAGAATCAAAAAGCTCAATATAAGTTCTGCTAAAGGTTATAATAGATGCTACTTGATCGCTCAGGAGAACGAATATTTTTTTTCCTACAGTTGACCGATAAAGTGTTTGCTATCGCACTCAAAATAGTACGCAAAACAGCAGATTCCTGCACTTTATACTTTACCACACTAGTTTTACTTTACCGCACTCCAGTGTTCCAACTTACGAACATAAAGATCTTAAATCTAAACGAAGATTAAAAAATCCAAATTACAATAATAATAACAATGACAACTAATGATTATTTTTTAAATAACCACATGATTTAAACACTATATATCAAATATAAAAATTTAAAAAAATAAAAAAGTACAGATAGACTATCTAAAAAAAAAAGAATCAAATGTGATGAGTAAGTGTTATGATGAAAAATAATAACAGCGCTAGGTCAGATTTGCTGAATCAGGCAAAAAAAGGCAACACTGGCTATAAACAGAACAGCAGGTTTAGTTGATATTGTAAAACCTTTTAAAAGTTGATGAACACTATTAATTTATATTTTATTTACAGATTAAAAACTAACTGTAGGAAAAATTTAATGTGCAATCCGAGATTACAGTGTCTTTGCTCTACTCGAGAAACCTTTGCGCCCTCGCCTGCGGCTCGTGCGTAAATATTTCTCTCGAGTGCAGGAAGGTGCCACTTTGCTCACAAGTTTCACAAATAACTATTATGTCTCCGAATTCAAAAAATGCCAAGAATGAAATCCGTTTCAGACATCAGAGATCATTTTTGGTTCCGTGCCTGTTTGTCGCTCAATATTCGCGAACCAACATATCGTAAAAACTACACTTCCGATTTTAATAAAATTTAGATGGTAGTTCATAATTTGCCCATTGTTGGTCCCATATAAGTTTCAACCTTCTGCGTCTATTTGATTCTCTCTTCCACATGCGCACAAACATACATTTATTTACATCTATATCTTTAAATGTACTTATCTGATTTTTAAGAAATTTGGATAGTTTGTCGAGAGTAGATCAAACATAGCCCCAGATTACTTTCAACCATCTGCGCACATTAAGTATTGCTAAATTTATACTTTTATTAAAGTAGAACAATAGGTCCACTTTTTTGGACTCAAGAGGTTTGAAAACGAGTAAATCTTAAAATCGAATTTTCGCGCTATCAAAAGTCTTTCTCTTGTAAGAGAAGAAAGTTAAAACTGTTCCAAAATGGTGCAAATCACAATCCTTCAATATCTTTTTGAGAAGACCAGTTTCTTTTTTTCTTTTTTTCTTTTTATAAATGTAAAGAAAATTGTGTTTTCTCAATTACATTTATGCCAATAAGGTCGGAACAGGAAAAAACTCATAATCTACCCACTAGTTGTTTGTGCAGGATTACCTTCTGCAGTCTATTGTATTAAATCACAATTTGGAGCACCCCTTTTCATTATTTACCGTCAATAATTGAAACATATGTTTTGACTCACCTAGTCGCAAGACGGAGTAATGAAATAGATATTTCCAAAGAATTCCTACCTGAAAGCACAAATAAAATTAATTAATTAAATAATAGTCTTATTTAGCAAAATAAATAGTAACATTTTATATGTATATAATATATTGTAACGTTAGAACATTATAGATTCTAAAAATAGAATTAAGATCACAACACTAACGGATTTATGTCTTGGAATTTTTGAAGTAGAAGACATAAAAGAAAAATTTGTTTTCCAAAACTCCTCCATTGTTACTCCTCTTATAAAAACAATAAGAGGGGAGTATCAATCTAAAGAAGGTGCACGGAATGTTCTTTTAGCGAATTCTCAAAGAAAATTAAGCTATTCCAATGGCTTCAAAATTCTTGTAATGCAAATTTTTTCACGGAAATCGGTTTTAGACCATTCTGAATCGATTCCTAAAATTTAACACTTTTTTTATGTATGTATGCATATATATATATATATATATATATATATATATATATATATATATATATATATATATATATATATATATATATATATATATATATATATATATATATATATATATATATGTGTGTGTGTGTGTGTGTGTGTGTCACTCCAGACGATTTCTCCCCTTAGGATGCACTTAAAAGTTTTAAACAAATTTTAAAATGTCTATATAATATCAAAAGAAAGGATGAGTTCGTTGGCCAGAATTTAGGGAGTTTATTTAGGGGTCAAATTTTTACAATTTAGGGTCAAAAATGTGTTTTTTCTATTTTACCCCCCTCTTATATGAAAATATGAGTGTACATAACAACAATTACTGTACTCTTAAAGAGCTTTCCAACGACATGCACCTGTAAGGGAATATACTATTTTGACTTTTGTATCCCGAACCCCTGTATACCTAATTTATTTTTTCACCCATACAAATTCTAAAACAAAATTTTCCTTATAATATCATAAGCCAATAATACGTAGATTTCTTTAAAAATTCGTTCATTAAGTCATGATGCATGACTGGACTTTTTTAGACTGTTAGTCCCCTTATAAAAACAGAAGTGTGCTATTCCTTCGTCCCAAAGTACATTGGACTAAACATCCCTTTGTCCTAATACTTGTTTAGACAAAGTCATTTATATTCTAAAAAGAATAGGGAAGTAACAATCTAAAGAAGTAACGCTTCCGTTACCTTTGGTAAGCCCGGAAGCAAAATCACAGTTATTCTTGGCAGACTATATTTGTAATTTGTGTACATTTTTGCTTATTTTATGTTTTCATGATTAATAATAAATACGTTTATAAATAAATGCATGCATGTAAACAGATAATGATAAAGAGACAGGGAAGTATTATCAAAAAGACAGGTGTTTAGTTTTCAAAATATAATTATGAACTTAATTTATCTTTGGTTGCGGCTGCAACGTCGTCCTACGTAACAACTAAACACTTCAACTTTGTATTAAGTACAAAGCAGAAGTCAAGCCTTTGGGTAAAACTTTACAGACAAAATTCCTTTCAAAATACTCAGACAAAGTTTCGACACCAAAGTTTAAACCGCTTGCTTGTCTAAGTAGAGAGAAAAGTTAGAAATATATTGTATCAACAGTAGATAACTTTGAGTACCTCTTATGAGATAAATATTTAGAAAATCATTCTCAATCACTCACAGTTAAATTGTAAAGTTAAAATGAAGATAACTTGAAGTAGATTGTGATGTAAATACTTTAATAACTTTGAGCAACTTACAGAAATATACGGAAGCATCTTCAAAATTTAGCAGTAGAGTTATCCATGAGATCTTCCTGGATAACTCCATTTTATTTCCTATTTTACCCTTCTTCGGGGTAAAATGGAGGCAATCTCGAACAAATTGGCATTTCTTTAGATTGTTACTTCCCTTAAAAATATAACTGAGAGGAGTAACAATCTAAAGAAAGTGTACGAAATGTTATTCTTTAGACAGTTACTCCTTGTAAAGCAAAAGTGTGATATGCCTTTGTCTTAACAGTTATTTAGTCTAAAGTCATTTATATTCGAAAAAAACATAGGGGAGTAACAATCTAAAGAAGTGCTAACAAATGTTTTTTTTGCTTATACTTGTACATAGTAGTAATGAATTTAATCTAATAAATTATAATTTAATTAATAATAAACGTATTTAAAAAGTGGGCACATTTTTACTTTAGCACCCCCCTTGGTTCTAAACAATAGTCTGCCCTACAAAAGTCACAAAGGTTAGTGTTTGTCTCCCCAGCACATTGAGACTTCTGGGGAAGTTTTATATTTAATATTCCTTTATCTTAGTAGTTGATTAGACTAAGTGATATGATCACAATTATATACACAAGTGTGATATTCCTTTGTCCCAAGGTACATTGCAATAAATATTCCTTCGCCTTAATAGTAATTTAGACTAAGGAGTATTTGCTACTCTGTATAATGCTCTTTTGTCTAAATAACTATTGACACAAGGGGATATAGGGAGTGCTAAAATAAAAAAGTACCAAAAAGTGTTTATCTACGATTGATACGAAATATAAACATTTTATCTCTGTTTAGATGCGTAGAAAGTGATTCTTTTCGTAGATATTCATTGCGCATGCGCGTTTCACAATCGTGCGATAAGGTGAAGAATTCTTTTTTATTTCCGCCCTAGGGTGGAAATAAAAAAGAATTCTTCACCTTATCGCACGATTTGCGAGTTTGTTTACATTTAACAAAACTAATTTGCTGTTTGTTTCATTAAAGTAACTGTTTTTATCAAGTTTTTAGTGTATATTTAATGATTTTTTTCAGGAATCAGAAAAAATTTTTGGTTCCGTGTCTGTCGGTCGGATTTTTATGAAATTAGGATAGTTTGTCGAAAGTATAGACCACAGATAGCCCCGGATTAATTTCAACTGTCAGTGCTCTTTAAATTTTGCTAAATTGATACTTTAAAGCCTCGTCCTGACTGCTGAACCGAAAAGAGGAAACAAGCCAAGCGTTGGTCTCTGCGCATGCCCTGACTGAAATGCGCAGGCGCTCCTTAGACTGGACATGCGCAGAGACCAATGCTCGGCTCGTTTCCTCTGTTCGGTTCGGCAGTCTGGACGAGGCTTAGTTCATATTAAAAAAATAAAATAATTATGAGATATTTAAAATGGTTGAAAAATGAAATAAATTTGACAATACTAGCTATACACTATGACAATACTAGTTGTATATAAGAATTAGGTATTAGGAAGGGAGGAAGCTTTGTTCCACACTTACTGGCAGACTATTTTGTAATCTACAAAATTATTATGTCCCAAAAATTATTGTTTTTTTCTGTCATATTTTTTTTATATTTCTGTCATATTTTTTGTTATATTCCTGACATATTTGGTTGTCACTATCATATTTTAGTTATATCATTGTCATATTACTGCCAAATCATGTGATACGTCTTTGTTTTGAGCGCTCTTCCTTATTCTACCTTCCTTAAAGAGAAGATATAGTGGAATGGAGATTTATCTGTAAAACTCTCTCTAATTTGGGAACTTGGAGATCTCGTTTGAAATTTGTTTGGCTAGGATCCCTTTGAGACACAAGATTTATAACTCAGAGGTAGAATTACTTCTCTAGATCCTCCGAAGACCCTATTCTAGGGTCAATATTAAACTTCAAACAGGGAATCTTGCGCCTTAAATAGTACTCCTTTTATACGCAGTGACTAAATTTTCCACGCCCAACCTTATTTACTGTCCCATATATATGTACATAGTATGCATAAGGAGGAAGTATTGTGGCAAGAAAAAAGAGATGTTGATGGATTTACAAAGTCCCTTCAGTCCTAAAATGTGATATTCAAAAAATTATTCGTCCGTCGAAAACGATTGCAACGGTTTTAATTTAAAAAAATTTAAGCGATTAGTCCGTTTAACCCTAGAAAGCTAACCTGGAGTCAAAATTACTCCCATTTTTTTTTCAACTACGAATGCACGGTGTCTGTAAAATACAGAACTCCCACATCTTAGCTATGCTATCTCCCACCCTTGAATTACCCTTCTACACTTCTATCAGTTCCACATTCAGATTCTAAAGAGGACATATCGTTTGTTTTTCTGCAGTCACGGAGTCATTTTGACTCCTGTTTAGTCTTACACGTAAATTTTTTGTAGGTCATTTTGACGCAGAATAGTATTTTTTAGAATAGTATGTCGTGTTATTGTTTATTTTGGCATTTTAAATCTTATAAATTAAATATTATATAACTTTTAATTCAATAATTATTTCAAATTAAAGGTAATATAATTGTAATTTATTCATTTATAAGTATAAATTGTTATATTTTTGTTGTTGTTATATGTCTAAATTATATAAAGTTAATAGAATATAAATATATTCAAATAATGGAGAAAAAATACAATTATCTAAACGAAATTTATCACTTGATGAAGGAAATGACTGATTCAGATACCGATTATGAAAATGAGCGTATTCGACAATAATAGTGACGGTTGTGATTTGGACCCTGATTTGAAAATAGAAAATGCCTTTTTTGATCCCATCAGCAATGATGAGGAAAATGATAAATTAATTCTTCAGTCTTCCTTAGGTCTATAGGGCATTAATAAAGTTTATTACTACTCCATGTCTGGCTATATTTCACCTCCTTTGAGGCATCCTCAGGCCTTTATTAATCCTTCTATTATATTATAATATACATTTTTCTTTGAAAATCTAACAGCCAGTTATTTAACCGTGCGTCATACGTCTACACATTTCCTCTTTTCATATCCACTGTTCTTTATTTAATGTAATTTTTAATTATAAAATTATTAATTTTCTCATAGAGAAAATACGTCTTGCGTGTATTTATGATAAGAGTCTTATCATAAATACACCCCTTAGTTCTATAAAATAGTCTACCCGTCTACCTTTGATACCAAAGGTTTGTTTGGTCGTCTCCCCAAGACATTGAGACTCCTGGGGCAGTTTTATTACGCTATTTTAAGAATTAGTCTTACTATGACTAAATCTACAACCGAAATCTGAAGGACAATGAGTTCTACAGTTTTCTTAACGTATATTTAATATCCCTTTGTCTTAATAGTTAATTATAAGAATGAGTCCTATCATGTGTACGACAATCTTTTACCAAAGTTTAAGGACAATGAGGTTTACAGTTTTCTTAGCACATATTTAATATTCCTTTGTCATAATAGTTAATTAGACTATGGGATATCTTCACATTTATATGATATTCCTTTGTCCCAAAGTACATTGGACTAAATATCCCTTTGTCTTAATAGTAACTTAGATTAAGGAATATAATATACTACTCTGTCAATGTTCCTTTGTCTAAATACCTATTAAAACAAAGGGATAAAGGGGGTGCTTAAGTAAAAAAAAGTACCCTTTATCTTTGTACTGAAAACTCTGTTTACACATATCAATGTGATTTTTAGAGGCATCTTCCTTCTGAAACATTGCACCGCACTGTACACATCGATAAAGAGGCTCTCTTTTAGTTCGTTACCCATCTATATTGATATCAATAAAATGTTGAAAAGTAGGATTGGTAACAAAGTAAATAACTGTTAAGACAAAGGGATATTTAGTTTAATGAAACGAATAAAAGGAATATCACACTTTTCGTCTTTCAGTTTTGCTATATTCTGATTATAAAGTTAAAATTACCCACCAAATTCATCTTAATTTCAAAATAAAAAAGTTAGAGTGCCGATAAAAGACATAGTTTTTATAAAAACTAAATATTAAAAAATAATTATAAAGAATAGCAAAACACCGACGCAACAATAGACAAAACACGTTCAATGTTACAATGAAATTCCGCCTTAGAAGGTAATGTTATGGTTAGTAGTTGAAATAGTAAGGTGCTAGTACTAGTACTAGACGGGTAGGAGGAACCACTTGTTGGAACCTAGTAATTAGGCCATCACTTAGGTCCATTTTACTAGTCCTGTGGTAGAGAGTTGCAGCCACTTCACACATCATACCTCTCTACATTGTTATGCCGAAGCGAGTATGATGTGATCAATAGTGAGCCATATAAATCAGAGCATCACGACAAGGGATCGAACCCACGATCTCGTACCGCTCATGATTCAGTGATGGCCGAGCAGATGTGGTAAGTAATTTAATCCTCACGGGCACGCTGGCTCTCAATGTTAGGAGTAAAGGCCCGTTTACATGGTGATAGTTCTCCCACGATAGAACCTAGCATCAGTCTACGTCATAAAACTATCGTCATGTCAAAAACTCAAAACTACTTATGTCTATACTTCGTCTACTACTTATGTCGAAGACATAAAACTATCATCATGTCAGTCTACGTCATAAAACTATCGTGGGGATGTGCAGTCTACACGGTGAGAGTTAACAAACGTCAAAACTTATTGTCTTGTACTCAAAGTTATATCCGTATCCTACATTTTTTACTAGGATACAGAAATAGAGCATTAAATGTATTATAATGTAAAATTATAAAACATATGCAGCAAAAGGAAAATTCATATCATCGAAAATAACAAAATCTGATTTCAAATGTGAAGCAAGCTATCATATTTGTTGCATTTTAAGATCTGTTATCACATCGATAATTGTTATCACGTGATATAAAAGTATAAGCCAATCAGCATCTAGTATCTAGCGTGGTAGTTCTTAAATCTGCCGCGGGAGTGCACTGACTGCTGTGATAGAACACTCAACTATCTCGTCAGACGAGATTGTGTGATGGCTGATAATTTTATCGTGACAAAATTTATCACGTAGTCTACTCGGTGATAGTCGTTGCGATAGTTGCTATCGTGACCGCAACTATCACCGTGTAAACGGGCCTTAAGAAACTGGACTGACAGTATCCTGGATTCCGGAGAAGCGGAGGAAACCACTCCGGTCGACCACTTTATCAAACGAATGTTTACGAAAGCGATCGGTTGTTTAGGTTGGTCTTTCTGGACACAGCGGTTACTTCTCGGTCGACTGCTTTATCAAACGAATGTTTACGAAAGCGATCGGTTGTTTAGGCTGGTCTTTCTGGACACAGCGGTTACTTCTCGGTTGACCGCTTTATCAAACGAATGTTTACGAAAGCGGTCGATTGTTTAGGTTGGTCTTTTTGGACACAGCGGTTACTTCTCGGTCGACTGCTTTATCAAACGAATGTTTACGAAAGCGGTCGATTGTTTAGGTTGGTCTTTTTGGACACAGCAGTTACTTCTCGGTCGACTGCTTTATCAAACGAATGTTTACGAAAGCGGTCGATTGTTTAGGTTGGTCTTTCTGGACACAGCGGTTACTTCTCGGTCGATCTGGTTAGTGATTTAAAACTTAGTAGATCTTTCTTATGGTGAATAATAATCTAAAAATAACATAAATCAATGGTTTTACAAATATTTCCTTTTATAAAATCATTTCGATAAACAATTCAAACCACTAGAATGTTTGTTTCAACTGGTAGAGCATTAAATGTTTTAACACTTCTCGAAGCAATTTATTATTTGAGCTTGGTTGATTCTTTACTTTAAAACTCGATGGACCTGAAATAATAAATAGAGGAAGGGCAATGTCCTCATTCTCAATATAAGGGCTTTTCTATAAGGGCTTTCTAGACCTAACATAAGAGTTTAACTAAATACTCGTACATACAAGGGTGATTACTCTTTCGACAATAATAAAGCAGATAACAGTCAAATTACACCCATTATAAATACAAATACAAGTAATATAATATGAAAATATATTAGACTTATTGAACGAGCGTAGTGAGTTCTTCATTTCAGAGACTTGGGATTTGAAAAGTTTGTTTGTTTGTTTGTTTGTTTGTTTGTTTGTTTGTTTGTTTGTTTGTTTGTCTAACGATAACCGGAGTAAAAATTGATCAATTTCAGCGAAATTTGGCACGTAGATGCATCTCAGCATTTTTGAGAACTGTATAGTTTTTGAAAATTCCTAACTAAACATTTCCAAGATGGCGGCCAATATGGCGGACGACTAAAAAAAAAGTTTTAAGCCAGCATAATGTGTTATACATCGTTTTGAAGGTCTTTAAGAGAAGGAAAAGAATATGTAACTAATCAAATTTCACACTTCATATTTTCAAGATGGCGGCCAATATGGCGGACGACTACAATAAAAAGTTTTAGTCAGCATAATGTGTTATACATCGTTTTAAAGGTCTTTAAGAGAAGGAAAAGAAAATTTAACTAATAAAATATCACAGTTAATATTTTCAAGATGGCTGCCAATATGGCGGACGAATAAAAAAAAGTTTAAGTCAGCTTAATGTGTTATACATCATTTTAAAGGCCTTTAAAAGGAGGAAAATAATATTTAACTGATAAAATTTAATACTTCACACTTTCAAGATGGCGGCCAATATGGCGGACGACTAAACAAAAAGTTTTTAGTCATTATGACATGTTATACATCAATTTAAAGGACTTGAAGTTTAGGAAAGGAATATCTAAGTATTAAAAATGTCACACATAATATTTTCAATATGGCGGACTATTAAAAAAAAATTTCATTTCATTTAACTGGGTATATATTGAAGGTTCGCAGCACTCACCAATTTATTTAGTATTTCAGAATAATGTTATGCCGTATAAACTTGCGACCGCAGCGAGCCTGAATTAATTATTATTAAATAATGATTACGTACAAATACTTTATAAACAGGCGAGCGTAGCGAGCATACAATAACTTTATTTAATTAATATTTACAACAAATTCTGAATCAAACCGGCGAGCGTAGCGAGCCACCTTTAATTTGAATAAATAATTACTATACTTACTGTATAAACAGGCGAGCGTAGCGAGCCTTCTTTAATTTATTTGATTAAATAATTAGTATATTTACTGTATAAAAAGCGAGCATAGCGAGCCTTCAATAACTTGATTTAATAAATATTTACAACAAATTCTGAATCAAACAGGCGAGCGTAGCGAGCCATCTTTAATTTGATTAAATAATTACTATATATCCTTTATAAACAGGCGAGCGTAGCGAGCCTTCTTTAATTTATTTGATTAAATAATTAGTATATGTACAGTACAAAAAGCGAGCGTAGCGAGCCTTCAATAACTTTATTTAATAAATATTTACAACAAATTTTAAACCAAACAGGCGAGCGCAGCGAGCCTTCTTTAATTTGATATAATAATTACTATATTTACATAGGAGAGCGTAGCGAGCCTGCAATAACTTTATTTAATAAATATTTACTACAAATTCTGAATCAAATAGGCGAGCGTAGCGAGCCTTCTTTATTTTAGAAAATAATTACTATATTTACTGTGTAAACATGCGAGCGTAGCAAGCCTGCAATAACTTTATTAAATAAATACTTACTACAAACACTAAATCAACAGGCGAGCGCAGCGAGCCTGCAATAACTTTATTTAATAAATACTTACTACAAACGCTAAATCAACAGGCGAGCGCAGCGAGCCTGCTATAACTTTATTTAATACATATTTACTACAAACGCTAAATCAACAGGCGAGCGTAGCGAGCCTATAATAACTTTATTTAATAAATATTTACTACAAATGCTAAATCAACAGGCGAGCGCAGCGAGCCTGCAATAACTTTATTTAATAAATATTTACAACAAATTCTGAATCAAACTGGCGAGCGTAGCGAGCCTTCTTTAATTTAATTAAATAATTACTATATTAACTGTATAAACAGGTGGGCGTAGCGAGCCTACAATAACTTTACTTAATAAATATTTACTACAAACTCTGAATCAAATAGGCGAGCGGAGCGAGCCTTCTTTATTTTATAAAATTATTACTATATTTCCTGTGTAAACAGGCGAGCGTAGCGAGCCTGCAATAATATTATTTAATAAATACTTACTACAAACGCTAAATCAACAGGCGAGCGTAGCGAGCCATCTTTAATTTGATTAAATAATTACTATTTATCCTTTATAAACAGGCGAGCGTAGCGAGCCTTCTTTAATTTATTTGATTAAATAATTAGTATATGTACAGTACAAAAAGCGAGCGTAGCGAGCCTTCAATAACTTTATTTAATAAATATTTACAACAAATTTTAAACCAAACAGGCGAGCGCAGCGAGCCTTCTTTAATTTGATATAATAATTACTATATTTACATAGGAGAGCGTAGCGAGCCTGCAATAACTTTATTTAATAAATATTTACTACAAATTCTGAATCAAATAGGCGAGCGTAGCGAGCCTTCTTTATTTTAGAAAATAATTACTATATTTACTGTGTAAACATGCGAGCGTAGCAAGCCTGCAATAACTTTATTAAATAAATACTTACTACAAACACTAAATCAACAGGCGAGCGCAGCGAGCCTGCAATAACTTTATTTAATAAATACTTACTACAAACGCTAAATCAACAGGCGAGCGCAGCGAGCCTGCTATAACTTTATTTAATACATATTTACTACAAACGCTAAATCAACAGGCGAGCGTAGCGAGCCTATAATAACTTTATTTAATAAATATTTACTACAAATGCTAAATCAACAGGCGAGCGCAGCGAGCCTGCAATAACTTTATTTAATAAATATTTACAACAAATTCTGAATCAAACTGGCGAGCGTAGCGAGCCTTCTTTAATTTAATTAAATAATTACTATATTAACTGTATAAACAGGCGGGCGTAGCGAGCCTACAATAACTTTACTTAATAAATATTTACTACAAACTCTGAATCAAATAGGCGAGCGGAGCGAGCCTTCTTTATTTTATAAAATTATTACTATATTTCCTGTGTAAACAGGCGAGCGTAGCGAGCCTGCAATAATATTATTTAATAAATACTTACTACAAACGCTAAATCAACAGGCGAGCGCAGCGAGCTTGCTATAACTTTATTTAATACATATTTACTACAAATGCTAAATCAACTGGTGAGCGCAGCGAGCCTGCAATAACTTTATTTAATACATATTTACTAGAAATGCTGAATCAAGAGGCGAGCGTAGCGAGCCTGCGTTAATATTATTAAATAAAGATAATGGACAAAATCATTTTAATGATCTTTTCAGGTTAAATAAGAATGTCAGGTTTTACTGAAATATTATTTTGATATCATTATTGAGAACATAGTATGGCTGATATAAAAGAACCTTTCTACGCGAGTTCTTTATGCACCGCATCACTAGTTATTAAGTTATTAAAGTTACAATAAGTTATGGAAAAAATCGGTCCGAGACAACTCAGACAAACTATCTCATATTACTTAACCCAGTGTTTTCCGTTTATTAGTTTTCGTGTTCTCATAGGTACATTTAATTATTATTGAACTTTTCATCAAAATGTATCATAAAGATAAATTCTCATCGGCGAGGAATAGAACCCGGCTTCTCTCCGTCCGCGTTTAAAGCTATTTTCTCAGGAAATAGATTTTTCCCGGGGAAACGGCTTATATCGTTAGATTCGTATTTAAATGGACTACATTTTAGAATTTTTTAAATCAATATCGTCAGATCCATTTTCGAGCAATACATTTTTTGTCACGTTCTTTCAGAGTTTTTGGGGATGGCACCCTTAAAATTGAAGAATTTCTCGATTTCGCCTCGGGGTATGATTTTTTCTGAACATGTACGCCAAATTTAATAAAAATTGTTCAAGCAGTCTGCTCGGACAGACATTTTTTAAAAACCACTTTTTTGGACTCAAGGGACCTCAAAATTTAGGCACTTCTTTAGATTGTTACTCCCCTTATAAAGAAAACAGAGGGGGTAACAATCTAAAGAAGTTGTACGGAATGTTCTTCTTTAGATTGTTACTCCCCATATAAAGAAAACAGAGGGGGTAACAATCTAAAGAAGTTGTACGGAATGTTCTTCTTTAGACTGTTACTCCCCTTATAAAAACAGAAGTGTGATATTCCTTTATTCCAAAGTACATTGGACTAAACATTACTTTGTATTAATAGTTCTTTTGTTAAAGTCATTTATATTCTAAAAACACATAGGGGAGTAACAATCTAAAGAAGTACCAACATTTATAAAACCATCAAAATCTCAAAATTGAATTTTCGTGCCATCACAATACTTTCTCTTTATATGAGGAAGTAAAACATTACCACCTATTTTATAAAAACCGTACTAGCGAATAAACCATAGTATTTATGAAATCACTCAGCTGAATGACTGGAACATAGTTCCGTGACTACATTATGTTCAATGAGAAGATTAATTTTTATCTGTATTTTTACCTTTTTTTAAAAAAAAAATAAAAAATAATAATACTTAAAACTTATTTCTTCATAAATCTCCGTACTTGTTTAGATCGTTACTCCCCTATGTTTTTTTTTAATATAACTATGACTGACTAAATAACTATTAAGACAAAGAGATGTTTAGTTCAATGTACTTTGGGACAAAGGAATATCACACTTCTGTTTTTATAAGGGGGAGTAACATTCTAAAGAAGAACATTCCGTAAACTTTCTTTAGATTGTTACTCCCCTTAGGTTTTCTTATAAGGGGAGTAACAATCTAAAGAAATCTCATTTGAAATTAAGAACATATGATTTTTGTTATAAAGCATATTGGAAACCTCTAATATGATGGTTTTATTGTGCTTATCTGATTTCGTAACAGTAAACTGACTAATTTTCCTTCTAGAATTTTTTTAAAGAGTGAAATCCTTTGTAAGAATAGTTATAAAAACAACTAATTTTCTACAAGACATAGACGGTTTATAGTAAAGGCCAGAGTGTAGAGTTTGCTTTAGATGTGGGTCTCTCTAGAGTCTAGAGCCTTTGCAATATCATATAAGGGTCAATATTCAGACTGGCTTTTGGCCCCAATATTGCTCCATTACTAATAGTGGTTTTCCACCTCCCTACCGTATCCTGTCCGGATATTACAGGCATCCATGCGTGGCATGGAATCCAGATATGTGAAAATACTCCTACAAAGGATTCACTTGAATCACATAAACGAAATTTAAGACTTGCCTTTCTTTTTACTTTTTTATTTCCAAGGCCGAAAAAGACATACGTTAATTCAAGTTGAAGTTTAGAAATTAATTAAATTATCGTATTGGGGTTTAACAAAGTAAACAAAATACGTGTGGTGTGGCGGGACACCTGTTAGGATCAAAATTCCTTACACTTTTCATTAAATATAATACATAAAATCACACTGCTTAATATACGTTGTTAACTACTTATACATGACGGAGTTAGAAAAGAGACAAAATTAAATTACCTAACTATTTATACTTAGCGTCATTGAACCGTGCATCTTGCAATAAATATGTATTGAATATTGAGATAAAAGTTAATCATGATGAGTTTATAGTTAAAAAGGATGGTTGTAGTATAGTGAGGGAACAGGACTGTTTCCTAACCCTCACTCCTCGGCCTACTACATTTAAACTATTATAAAATGTATCACATTACTACACAAAAATATCAGCTTTTATGAGGTTGAAATTGTAAAAGCATTTTTCAATAGAACAGTAAACGATTTAAGTGAAGTTTTATCATAATCGACAGGTTAGAACGTACGATATTGGTAAAAAACGTTGTTTTTTCTATTTTAAACGTTAAGGTCCGCTTTAATAGTTTCAACGATCTTTATCACTTCATAGCGTTGTCGCTGTTGGTTTTACTAAAATATTGTATTTTTTAAAAATGTTATTCTCATCGAATAGGTAATGATAGAATCTTTTTCCGTCCTGAAATTCCAATTTTACATTTGAATCTTACGTAATGCGAACTCTAGACGGATAACGCTGCCCAACGAACTTAGCCTGAGCATTAGTAAAAGGAACAAGTATACCAAATTTCAACTAAATCTGTAAACTTTTACTCAAGTTATCTATGGACATGTAAACGTTACTGACAGACAGACAGATAGACAGGATGCATATTTTGCTAAATCTTTGAAGCTTGCTTCAATTATCATATTGGGGTGTGTCAAAGTAAAAATGTGTCGCATCCAACTCATACTGAACTTTTGACATTTTCATGTAATGGCTATGGCACATAACCTCGAAAAGCGTTACTAAACCAGCGTTATACGAGTAGGGAAGATATAGGAACAGGGAGTTAGAAAGGTATAGGAGGTGAAAAACGAGTCTGCCCGTCTCCCACTACCGCGCTGTGTAGGGCCGCTGTGTGTAGCCTCTCTTTCTTGCAGACTCGTATGCAAGCAATTTATAAATTTTTTCATACATGAGTACATAACTACATCATCCTGTGTTGTCCAGAGTTCAAATTACTTACCCTGAATCGACCCACATAAAAGAAGAAGATTGAATATACGGAACAAATAGAACAAACGGTATGTAATTTTAGGTTAAAATGAATGGTTATAAAATATTAAAACAAATAAACTAATAAACAAAACTTTACCTTAAAAATGATAAAATTTTAATGAAATAGTACAGTGGTTTCACCAGGCGACTGTACAGAAGACGGTAAAACTTTAGACTAAGACAAAGAGACCTATAAAACAAAGATACCTATAAAACAAAGAGAACTATAAAACAAAAAGAGCTATAACACAAAGTGACCTATAAAACAAAGATACCTATAAAACAAAGAGACCTATAAAACAAAGAGACCTATGAAACAAAGCAATATATACATTTTTTATTGTTTCGCCATCCCAAAACCCAAAAACATCTCCTTTTATAAACATGGTAAGTGAGAAGGCCCATTTTTTGGCTTTTAAAACATTGGTTTGGGCAATGGTTCTGTATGAGAGACTTAACACATTATACCAACACCATGGAAGAGGGATCAACTCCCGCTTTTGATTCTTAATTTTATATCTGTACATTAAACAGAGAAATACGGCACTTAAATTAAATTAATAAAAGGTAATATCTTATTCTTAGGGTTTCGTTGGTAAAACCAAAAAAAGAAACCCTTATAGTTTCGTTCCTATGTCTGTCTGTCTGTCACTCTCTACGGTTCCAATAACTTTTGAATCAAAAGAGATAAAAACATGAAACTTTACAGTATTAAAGATCGATTTGACGCGCACAGAGGAAAAATAGAGCAAACTCAAAATTATCAGCTGATCCTTATAGTTTCGTTCCTATGTATGTCTGTCTGTCACTCTGTACGGTTCCAATAACTTTTGAATCAAAAGAATCAAAACTTTGCGTGCTGTCTTAGCACTAGCTAACTTACTACGTTCACACATCGTTTTGAAAACGATCCGCTAGTTCAAAACGCTATGCGAACGGAGAACGACGGATCGTATCGGTTTAAATCCGCTCCACCAAAAATACGTGATTGGAACGGGGGATCGAATTCAAAACGCTCGCATGAACAGGTCCTGGAGGAGATCGAGATATCAGGTTATTTTACGCATTTCCTCTTTATTAGTTGATTGTTTTAATGAGCTTGTGTATCTTTTTTTTAAACTGAAAAAACGTTTTTAAACAAAAGTTAACACTATAAAGGACCTGTAAAAACTTTTAACTACTTGTAAATAAAATGTAAAAATTCGCGGACATATTATTAGGTAACAAGAAATAAGGTTTTACTCGTGACGTCACCGTTATGAGGTATCGAAAACAAATATTTCGACCACCTGTATTGCTTCCGAGCTTACCGAAGGTAACGGAAGCTATGTGATCGTTCTGAAGAAAGAAAAATATTGATGTCTCCGATTTCAAAAGTTCCAAGACAGAAATCCGTTTCAGACATCAGGGAACATTTTTGGTTCCATCTCTGTCTGTCGGTCTGTCGTTCAATTTTTGCGAACCAACATATCTTAAAAACTACACGTCCAATTTTAATAAATTTTAGGTGGTTGGTCATAATTAGCCCATTGTTGGTCACATATACGTTTCAACCTTCTCCGCCGATTTGTTTCTCATCCACATGCGCACAAACATACATTTATTTACACCTATAGCTTCAAAAGTAGTACTCATCTGATTAGAATGAAACTTTTATAGTTTATCAAATGTAACCCGCAGAAGCCCCAGATTAATTTCATCTGCGCTCTTTAACTTTTGCTAAATAGATACTTTAATTTGTGTAATAAATCAAAACAATTTTGACAGATTAAAAAAAAACGGGGGAAACAATTAAACCAATTAAATAGAAATGGCTTGTAAAAGCATAAAATCAATAAAGTATGTGGATGGGATGTGAGGAAGCTATGTGCCACACCAATTGGCAGTCTATTTTTATTGTGTAAACATGTATCGCAATGTGTAAAACAATGTGCAAAACAATGTGTGAATGTAGTAAATGTTTGGTAGGAACAAACATTATAAAATAGAACATTCTCAAAATCAAATCTAGTGAATTTACATATGAAATGCAGTTATTATTTTTATCTACGATTGATAAGAAATATAAACATTATATCTTTGTTTAGATGCGTAGAAAGTGATTATTTACGTACTTGCATTCATTGCGCATGCGCGTCTCATAGAACTGAACAATTCCTCTTCTTTACCACACAGTGTGCGGTAAAGAAGAGGAATTCTTCAGCTTTACGCACGATTAGCAAGTTTGTTTACATTTAACAAAACTAATTTGCAGTTCTTTTATTAAAATAACTGTTTATATCGAGTTTTTAGTGAAAAACAATAAGTGAATCAAGTGACTTTGACGAAAATGTGGAGAATAATACTCCTCCAGAAATAATTAATTCGGCAAAAAATACAACTCAAGAATTAATCCCATCTTTATCAAGAGAGAGATACGAACTTACATACAGCAAGTTTATTTTTTTCTGTATTTATAATTTAAATCTAACAATCGTAGATAAAGTACGGTACGCAACTCGTGCGAAAACGGCATTTTGCATTGCTCGTGTGGTTTTACAACCCTCGCTGTCGCTCGGGTGCAAACTCCACACTCGCATGCAAAATGCTACTTTCCGCACTCGACGCGTAATGTACTATTACATGAACAAATCACATGGTTATTATTTTGTTTTAATAAATTTATTTTTTACATCTTATATATTTTGTTTTTATCTTGATTAAATCAGGGTTCCCACGAGCTATGACTTGGCGAGCCTCTCATGACTTGAGTGCTCGTAGGCTCGTGGTCTGTCGAATCCTTAACAGGAAAGGATGCGAGTCACCACGAGCCATATCTAGCCTAGTATGTTCTTATGACTCGAGGTACGACACATTTCGAGTTCAGCTCGCCAAGTCACAGACCCTGGGACCTTTCTTAATTGTCATGAAGAGCTGTTATTTATAAAATAGTAAAAATATTAGTACCAGACTATACAAACTTCGGCAATACTTGGGAGTTCCGACTTTAAACGAAGCAAACTTTAAATTTTTTCCAAGTGCATCATGTTATGGTCAACCTTTAATACGAGTTTCACGTAATTTTCTCTGCTTAAAAATAACTTCTAATCATATCAATCTAGTTATTGACTTTTCCACCCAGTTTCCTTTGTTATTTCATTTTCACTTTTGAAATGTATGCTATTTAATCTGCCCTCTTCCCTTATAATACCTCTTATGCTTTTTCAAATCCATTCAAAATTCCCAGCACGTCCTTCCTTTTAAACGTGTGCTCAACCATTCGGAAAAAAAAAAAAAAAATTGTTCACCAGTTTATACGCATGTAACTCCCCCAGCTTTAAGGTGAAACAGAACCATTTACTAAACATGACACTATTAGTAAAGCACACACACACACACACACATATATATATATATATATATATATATATATATATATATATATATATATATATATATATATATATATATATATAAATGTGTGTGTGTATATAGGTAATTCCTGGAATATTTTAATATATTTGTAGAATCCTACTATTCTAAGCAATAGTTTATAACAGGTGTATCGTAATAATTAAAAGAATACTACTGTTCAACACTGTTACTCCAGAGCGCGCTACTTTACGACAGTAGAAGAGATTAATACAAGCAGTTACCTATCTAGTTAACTTTTTAGGTAGCGTTAAAGGTTGCTTTTTTTCAAGAATAGTAAAAAAAAGTAAGAAAAAAAAAGCTATCGTCAACGAAAAAAATCAAGTTATACTCTGTATGCAAACGAGTTGATAAGAGTTATGCTGAAAATATGTTTTATACAATCTGAAAAGATGTTTTTTAGATATATATTATATGATACTGAAACTATAAACTATAAATGCACTCCTTTTTAACGTTATGAAAAAAAAATGAATATAACGAGAGATGATATTTCATAATATGGTCGATATTTACACAAACTTTTTCAAGTCATTACTTATCTTACTTCTCCTATGTAGAAACAGGAAGGAAAGAAACATATTTCTATTTTCTTTTTATCGTTCTTGAACGAAACATTTTTGTAAAATATTATAGGCAAGTTAGCTGTTTTTATGTTCATACTAGATAGTCCTTGTAAGTGACTCAATAGCGAGGGGGGAGTAAACAACCCTGCTGAAGATGTATCATATTTTAACCTTAGACAGCTTTAGCTGAAGGAGACAAGATGGAGTCCATCAATCATTTTTTTTTTCCTTTCTGTAATTTACAGATGATATAGAATAACTTTCACAGTATTAACTTGAAGCAACTTTTTAATATTATACAGGGTGTTAAACAAATAGCAACTTCAAAAGGCTCTTTGATGTGCGATAAGTATGAGGAAAAAGTGCAAAGTGAGGTCAAAATAACACAATAAATATGATAATGTTATATAATTGTTTTACATTCAAAAATGCGTCCAATGTAACGCAATATGTTTTATGAAATTGTTATAATACAAAATGATACCAAAGTATCACAATATGACAGAATTATGTACTTTGTTAAAAAAATACAAAATGGGTAAGTGTTGCAATAGTTTTGACGGTGATTATATAATGTATTTGGACAAACGCGGGAAAATTAATTAAACCAACAAATAAATCGTGACCAAAGTGTAAAAATTAGTGCAAAACAGACTAAAGTCTCCCGCTGTGCCTTAACACAATGACGAACCCCTGGTGTAACTATTAACTCTATAGTGTAAAAGATTGTAGAGTGTAGAGGAATCAAGCCTGCTAAAGTGCTAATACATCAGAACATTCCCAGGGGGATGAGAACCAAGTATTCACCGAAGCCTATCTGTACTGGTTAGCACGTCAGCAAACGGTTCGACAGCCAGTTGTTCGCTAGTAAGTAAGTAATCAAAAATCAGTAAGTCATGAATAGGTAAAGACACTGGAACACCCTGTGTCTTTGGATGAGTTTTTGTGTACGTATATATATATATATATATATATATATATATATATATATATATATATATATATATATATATATATATATATATATATATATATATATATATATATATATATATTATAATATATATGTATATGTATGTAAATATAGGTATATAGTTAGCGAATCATAAAAGTCACATTTTTCTCCATTATAACTAAAGGAGAAGGTAAAAAGTCAAAGAATTCTAAAAGCATTTCTTTATATAGACAGCGAAATGATTATTTTCTTTCACGAAATGGTTTTGAACAACTTTTACTGTTTTCTTCCTTTATTTTATGTCAACAGGGCGTCATAAAAAGAGAAGAATCCAATTTAATCCCGGGACTCCAAATGTCTGGCAAAATAAAAACTTGTTTCAGTTTGGCAGAGAATTCCTTCAAATAAGAAATTGTAAGTGCCAAATGTCCAAACGGTAATTCTTAAGAAAATGTACAATTGGCTTTAAAGAATTGTAAATATTGAAAAATTTCGACTGTTTTTACATTCACACATAAGTAGTACATATATTAGTATATTCATATTGTACGTGCCAGGCCGAGATTTAGAGTCACCGCAAACCATCTCTAACCACCTCTAACCACCTCAAACCATCTCTAACCACCTCTAACCATCTTTAACCATCTCTAACCATCTCTAACCACCTCTAACCATCTCTAACCACCTCTAACCACACTTTAGGAAATTTCTCTGGCACGTACAATATGAATTAGCCCATATATTTAAAGAGAGAGTATTGGGATGGCGTGAAAAAACGATTATGATAGATTTTCACAGTTTTAGGTCCACATTTTGAGTCCAAAAAGTGGTTTATAAAAATATCTGTCAGTCTGTCCTACTTTCATCAGTCATAAGTCTCCAGTGCAGACGCATGGAGCATAAACTATACGGAAGTTTTTGATGAAATGTGACATACAGGTCCAGAAAAATCATACCCCGAGGCGAAATCAAGAAATTAATTTTAGGTCTAAATTTGGGGCACTATCCCCTAAAATATAGTCAGCCAATTTTGTGATACATTGCTTCCTATCGTTTATATAATCGGGTAGTGTCCCAACGATGGCGATGACAACGCACCTCAAATTGATTTGTGTATTGCTAAGCTAAGGCAACAGGCATCTCTATTTTTAGATTTCCACTAAAAATAAATGTTTGTTTTGATTTATTGGTCTTCAAACAGATATATAATAACTTATTCAAATAAATTTACTTAATTTTACTTCTGTTTCTAAATATAGAATTAAGCCCGTTGCCACGGGCTTAACAACTCGTTTCGTGTTATTTAATGATTTTAGCTTTTAATAATAATATAAAATATAAATACATAAATAAATACCTTTTACTGTCAAATTTATTTCATTTTCCCCACTGAAAATGAATTGTTTTTGAGCTTATAAATCGTTCCTTACAATGAAAATATTTTAGGTCTTCAATTTCAAAAATTCCATGACAGAAATCTGTTTCCGAAATCAGGGAACATTTTTGGTTCCGTGTCTGTCAGTCTGTTTGTCGCTCAATTTTTCGAACACACATATCTTAGCAACTACACGTCCGATTTTAATGAATTTTGTATGGCCGGTACTTAGCCCATTGTAGGTCCTATATAAGTTTCTCTTCAACATGCGCACACACATACATATATTTACAATCTATGAATGTTTATGAAATTTACAATCTAATTTCTATGAAATTGGGATGGTGTGTCGAAATTAGTCCGTAGATAGCACCAGATTAATTTCAAATGCTTGAGTTCTTTAACTGTTGCTTAATTGATACTTTAATTAATGTAAAAAATCAAAGCAATTGTGTCATATCAAGAAAACGGTGGAAACAATTAAAATAAACTAGACAATAATGGCTTGTAAAAGCGAAAAATCAATAAAGTTCTTTATAGGATGCGAGGAAGCTATGTGCCACACTAATTGGCAGTCTATTTATAATTTCATTTTATAGTAACAGAGAAAAAAATGAATTTTAACTTTTACTCTGTTCATTCATTCAATTAATGAGTATTTAATTCTTACTGTGTTTATTCATTCAGATAGTAAGTAATGAATTAATCAATGGGATGTATGTAGTTGGCATAATATGGCACATTTATCACTTTAATTACTCTGCTTACTGTCGTGTAAGATTCTCAAAGCGTTATCATTTACCTAAATACACAGAGGGAATACCCATCATATGTCTCCTGCAGAGGAGGCCTGTAGGTCATTGCATCCAAACACCATTATCAAAATAATGCCTTCTCTAAACTTAATGTCCTTGTAAGCTAATTTATGCACGGCCACAAATCTACCTCCGCATTTATACATAAATATATATATACACTTTATCAGTGGCTTGGATCTGCCTAATATATATATATATATATATATATATATATATATATATATTTATATACAAATCCAAGCCAAAGGTTGTTTTCAATTGTTTTATGCCTGAGGAAGGTTTATTACACAGATAACAAATCTTAATTATAATCACTAATATAATATTACTAGAACACACAGAACATAGAATTGAATAGATATTAGAATCTACAATGCTTGTAATAATAAATAGTCTGTTTAGATAATAAAGCAGTTATTTAATGGTCCTCTATAAATATAAGTTAAATTGTTAATCGATTAAACAACTTTGGACATTCTTTAAAGCAAAAGATTTAGTGTATTTATAGGTTTTATCAAATGCAGTAAATGTTATTTTCTACATGATATTAATGTCATAATCAATCACTTCAATAGATAAAGTTAGGAATTTTGAACGAATTGTGAGATATTGAAGCGAGCGATTGAAAAAATATTTCCGCTTAAGATGTGTTATTTATATGCGCAAATTGATGACATTTTTTACGTAGGTTCAAAGAATGTTATAGCTATAGAATACGCGTTTTGAAAAAAATTGGTTCCTTGTACACGATTCCCAACTCAGCCTTGGGTAATTTAGTTCGCAATTCCATTTACGTTATTATAAATTACATGGGTACCTAGATGGTCATTGCTATAGAATTCGTGCTTGGTAAAAAAAAGAAGTTCCTTGTACACGATTCCCATTTCAGCCTAGGGTAATTTAGTTCACAATTCCATTAACGTTATTATAAATTACATGGGTACCTAGATGGTCATTGCTATAGAATTCGTGCTTGGTAAAAAAAAGAAGTTCCTTGTACACGATTCCCATTTCAGCCTAGGGTAATTTAGTTCACAATTCCATTAACGTTATTATAAATTACATGGGTACCTAGATGGTCATTGCTATAGAATTCGTGCTTGGTAAAAAAAAGAAGTTCCTTGTACACGATTCCCATTTCAGCCTAGGGTAATTTAGTTCACAATTCCATTAACGTTATTATAAATTACATGGGTATCTAGATGGTCATTGCTATAGAATTCGTGCTTGGTAAAAAAAAGAGGTTCCTTGTACACGATTCCTGACTCAGCCTAGGGCCGTTATTGTGAATAATAACGTACATTTAATACTGTCCCAGGTACTTAGTAGCTTATAATGTTATAATTGTTTTGTTTGTAATTTTTGATCAACGTTATTGCGTGAATACCAGGGTCTGTTATTATTGCTAATCCCTAGTACTTCATTATGTTAGTGTTGTTAAGTTAGCAATTTGATAAATGTTAGTATATTTTAATATGAAGCCAATAAATCCGCTATTATATCCGCTTGACATGCAATAGGTCCGGGTTCGATTCCCAAATCCGTTTAGGGGCTCTACGCTCGGTTTTCACCCATAATTGTGGTCTAAATGGCTTACTTATGTTAAGTGGTGTCCATCCTAATGTGAATTATTCGATTTGTACTAAAGCAATACGCTAACCCCCTCTCATCTACTACATATAGTTGCACAAACTCTTCGACAAGCCTAAAGCCTTCTTCGGGCTGTAGTGCCAAGAATAATTAATATTATCCTTATAGAGGCAATCTGTTCTCTCAATATGATCTAATTTTGAGTAAGATTCATCCAATCTCAGAAGAATTAAATAATTTCTAAATATAATTTATAGAAAACGTGCTGTGTATATCCCAGTAGATTATAGTAGCATAGATAGTAGTAGTATAGCATAGATAGTATAGATAATAGTAGTATAGTAGCATTGATTATAGTAAGCAGTACTTAAAACGAAGCCTCAACTTATATTCCTAATATTATCCCTTTATATAATTTAAGCTGGATACCCGGGCTCCGTGTGTAATAATTTTATTGTATATTTTTAATTTTATGGTTTATAAACTACAGCCAAGAAACATTGAATTTCTTTTACTATGCAAGAATATCTGGATACCCAAGTTGCCTGCATCCCTCCCCCTTATTCCTATACCCCCTCCTTTTAGACACTATAATTTGAACAGATCCCTTATATTAGCAATTGACTCTGACCACTAGAAATTCCAAATTTAAATTTGAAGTTCACGTTTACGCGAGGGTTGTGCGTTAATGCTTGGACGGATAATGTTGTCCAACGAACTCGTCCTTAGCATTGGTAAAATGAACAGTCTACCAAATTTCATCAAAATCAGTCGACATTTTCTCAAGTTATCGTCACATTTTCATAATTCGCGAACACACAGACCGACAGACAGACAGACACCAGACCAAAACTGTTCCCTGATGCCTGAAACGGATTTCTGTCTTGTAATTTTTAAAATCGGAGACATAAAAGTTATTCGTTCTCACAAGTGAACACAATGCTTCCGTTACCTTCGGTAAGCTCGGAAGCTATACCTACACAGCAGAAGAAAGGAGACGGAAAAAATTAATCGAATAAAAACTGCCTTTATAAGTGCATATGCGTTGTAATAGTCAAGTATAATGGGAGATTAAAGAGACTAAAGAGAAGACGATTAAAGAGAAGAAGAGACTAAAAGAGAGATTGAAAAGAAGAAGAGACTAAAAGAAAGATTAAAGAGACTATAGAGAAGATAATTAAAGAGACTAAAGAAAAGACGATTAAAGAGAAGAAGAGACTAAAAGAGAGATTAAAGATACTAAACAGAAGACGATTAAAGAGAAGCAGAGACTAAAAGAGAGATTAAAAAGACTAAAGAGAAGACGATTAAAGAGAAGAAAAGAATAAAAGAGAGATTAAAGAGTAATTTTAGAGGTTAAGAAAGTTTAGTGTATAACGTGGCGAGAAAATAAAAAAAAACTAGTTCATAAGCAGACAAGATATAAAATTAATATACTGCAGAGAGTAAACTCAACTTGTGCAGAAATATACTGCAAGGGGACAAGAGAAAGTACTCTGAGACAAAGCTTTTACTTATTTCTTCACCTTAGACTGATATATATACTGCAGCATCTATTAGCAGATACTGCATCTTTAAGTAGCAATATATACACCATGTTAAAGCAATATACTTAATTCTAACTTTTCAGCAATTTTACCCAATTACAACAAAAATATCCGATACAAATCGTACTTCACTTTATAATGTACACAATAATTGTGTACGAAGTAATTATTACTTCGTGCATTGTTTACATTTAATTAAAGGTGCATTTGTTAAAGGAAAATGTTTCGTTCGTTTTTCGTTTGAAATTAATATGAGGCCGTATAGAGGGGGGACCCTCATATTCTGAGCTAAACGATTTCAAAAATGCGAGAGTATTACTCTGCCAATTTGTGTACCACATAGCTTCCTCTCATCCAGTCAAGTACTTCATTGATTTTATGCTTTTACAAGCCATCATTGTCAAAATTGTTTAATTTTTTCCCCCGTTTTTTTTATCTGTCAAAATTGTTTTGATTTTTTACGTGAATAAAAGTATCAATTTAGCAAAAGTTAAAGAGCGCAGACAGTTCAAATTAATCTGGGGATAACAGAGGGTAACTTTCGATGAACTATAAAAGTTTCATTCTAATTGAGCAGAGCGAAGCGAAGCTCTTATACTACACTTTGCATTTTTTCTGACGCATACTCCTCCTGAACGGCTGAACCGATCTGCACGAAATTTGGCACGGTCATAGTGATCAACCACAGGAAGTTATAAATCTTAAACGGTCCAAATTGGTACACAGGGGTACGGGGTACGATTGATTGATTGATTTTTTACGTGAATAAAAGTATCAATTTAGCAAAAGACAGTTCAAATTAATCTGGGGATATCGGAGGGTAACTTTCGATGAACTATAAAAGTTTCATAAAAATCAGATAAGTACTGTTAAAGATCTAGGTGAAAATAAATGTATGTTTGTGCGCATGTGTAATTAAAACAAATGAGGGCATGAGGTTAAAACTTATATGGGACCAAAAATGGGCTAATTACGACCTACCATTCAAATTTCAATAAAATCAAACGAGTAGTTTTTAAGATATGTTGGTTCGCAAAATTTGTGCGACAGACACAGAACTAAAAATGTTCCCTGAATTAAATTTCATCACAATCTGACAGGTAGTTTTTGAAATATGGGAAAAAATGTTTACTGATGTCAAATAGTTATTTAGGCACCTAGGGAGTAAAGTAAGCCATTATTGCCTGAGCGAAAAAGTTGGTTCTTGAGGCGAAGCCGACCATGGTCCCTAAATCCCGAGGCGCAGCCGAGGGAGATAATTATCGCGAGGGGAATAATGTCACTTTACTCATGAGGTACATACAATATTTTATCTCCAGTAGGAAGAAAATACACATTTTCGTCTATTGCACAGTTTTTATTTATTATTTTAATAAATAACAATAATGGTTAGCACTTTTAATAGCATATAGAAGAGATTCAATATTAAAAACAAATAAGAATTGAAATTGATCTCAAATAGAAGGTTATTTAGATGCAGGTTATAAACAAAGATAATCATGGTCGAAAAAGCAGTGCGCCAACCTGATTTCAACAACTTCATTACATTAGCCATTCATTTTCTACTATTTATAAAATAATTAAGTTGTAATCTTTACTTTTTTGCCCTACTTTACTTTTTCGCCCTACTTTTACTTTTCTCCCTAGTTTTTGAGTTCAGGGATGAAGAGACTTACTTTAGTCCCTCTAAACTAATTCAAAATCATAACTTTTTCTCCCTACTGGAGATAAAACTCATTTTGTTAAGAAAATTAAAAATTATTAATTCGAAGATATTAAAAATTTCATACTTTAGAATGATCTCAAATCTCAATGCTTTCAATAGCTTGAGTAGTCTCAGAAGAAAAATTATCAATAAATAAAAATGTAAGGTGTTAAAATTATAAAACAATAATTTAGCGATAAGCAGCTTCATTTTATAAATGTTTGACTAAAAATAATTACATAATAAAAATTTGGTAAAAGCAAACCATTATCTAATGTCTTGCACAACTTTAAAAAGAAGCAAAAATGATAATACGATATTTATCTTTTAAAAATGTTGGCATCGATTCAATGTACTAAGAAAATAGATTTTAAACGTGCACACATTATACTTTAATGGACTTTTGCACTTATAATACTTATCTGACAATTTATAGTACCAAAGATAAAAGTCCTTTATTATTTCAATAAAACTTAAGTTTATATAATGTGTTCAATATATATCTATGTAATTTACTATTTTATCTTAAAGAAGAATACATAAAAAAACTAGGTTAAATAATGTAATAATCATATTTTATTACATTCAAGGAAGATGTAAAAGTGTTTAATTAAATGTTTCCTATTACGTGACTTTATTACACTGATAATGATGAAAGTGTTAAAAGATTCAAACTTAATGGTTAATTGATAAAAAATATTAAAATAGTCTGGCGATTTATGTGGCACATGGCTTCCTTGCGCCCTATTATTGTATTAATGGTCATATGTGGTTTGGATCTGTTTCGATCCACAGTGTGGTCTCATTAGTTTCAATATTAAATGTGCACAAATGGTTGAAATTATGGAACCATCTGTGGGCTACTTTTAACAAACCATCCAATCCAAATTATAACAAAATCGGATGAGTAATTTTGATTACCTAGTTGTTAAATACAAAAAATCACAGGGAAGATCTTGAATCAAAGTACATTTTAGGGTTTTCATAAATTATTATGCATATTAGTTATTGATTTGTGAAATAACATTTTAGCGATTTTTTAAAATCAAGTTATTGGAATGGCATGGAAATCCGTTTCAGACCAATTTTAATCGATTCCTGAAATTTCACACTTTTTTCATGTATGTATTTATGTATACATGTATGTATGTTTATATGTATATATGAATATATGTATTTATATATGTATATATGTATATAATGTACAATGTATATATACACAATTTGTGTTAGTGAGAGACACCAAGAGATGTGCCACGCAAGCGTGACCCAACTCTGGACCTATACCAGACCAAAAAGACCTCTGGACCTATACCAGACCAAGAAGACCAGATATAGGGCTTTATCAGAGACGAGCGTGCTCTCACACCGCCATTTTTGCTGGGCTGGCAAAACACATCAGCAATGTAAAACCGTGTTTTTTCACACTGCAATAAGGTCTGTTTCTATACTTCGGTTTGAGGTATAAGGAAGGAATACACTCCTAACAACCGCAAATATTTATACGGTGCGTACCACTAAACCCGATTCCGCGTACAACAGTTTGGGAACCGCTAGTCTAAAGTACAATTGAAACAGGCATGTAAAATTTCAACCTCATGAAAGAAGAAGTTTTAGTGTAGTGAAGTGATATATTTTATTTTATATATAATATTTTATTTTAAATGGACTCAATCCTCAGACTCAGCTCTATACTACAACCATGCACTTTATCTATCAACTCATCATGATTAACTATTTTCTGAATATTCAATACATATTTATTGCAAGACGCTCGCTTCAATGATAAAAAAATGTTTTTTTCTTTTAATTTTGCCTTAACTCTGCTAAGATCAAGTGGTAGGTTACTTTTAATTTTGTCTCTCTTTTCTTGTATAAGTAGTTAGCATCGTCTTCTTAGCAGTGTGATTTTATAATTTATATTTAATGAAAAGCGTAAGGAACTTCGTGGGTGTCCCACGACACCGCTCGTTGTTTTTTTTAATTTACGATTCCTTTAAGATGAATTCCACAGACGCTTCCATATATAGCTTACATATATTACTGTTAAAAACCAAAACATAACCTGATCAGATGTAACCTTCACTCTACGTATTTTGTACAAGTCTTGTTTAAGCTCAATAATGAAGATGTACGACATTTTGAAATAACGTTTAAATTAAAGTACCACAACAATTTAAAAATATTTTATTATTTAAAATCTATGTGATGCACAAAAATGACGATGGACAAACTGACCGACCGACAGACAGACACGGAACAAAAAAAATTCCCGGATAGAATCAGAAACACAAAACAAAATTTGGGTCAAACAGGAAATATGCAGTGCTGTGAAGGAAAGAGGTTACTAAAGTGCGCAGGCCTTACTAGAATTAATTACTTTGACAAAGGGATATCAGCTCTCTTAAGTACAAATCATACATCATATATAATCTCTCAAATGTATAAATCATACAAATGTACTGTTTGACGAAGGGATATAATCTCTTAATTAAGTGTACAGTACATTTAAAGCAAAATTGTGCCACCAGGCGATTCTCGACCGCTCAAGAAGACTCACGTCTTCTTCAGTTTAGGCATATTGTGGTCTTCATAATAATCGTTATGTTTCCATTACCTTGGATTAACTTCGGGTTAACTCGGAAGCAATTGAATAATAACAAAACAATAAATAAATATTTGCAAAAAACGTAGTAACGAATATTTTTACATCAAACATTCGTAAGGGAAATATTTATTTTTCCATTCAATCATCATGTAGCTTTGAAAGGAATTTAGGGGGGGAATGGGAGTTAGGGGAAAGCTTAATAAATCAAAACTCCAACAAAGATATTTGTAAGCCTCCCACAATTCTAATAAACGGATGAAATGTAAATAGAAAAAGAAATGAAAAATTATTAAATCCCTTTCAAGAAAAACAACCAACCAAAAATCGGTCCGAGACAAAATCAGACAAACTTTCTCATATAACGCCCATTACTTAGCCCAGTGTTTTCTATTAAATAGTTTTCTTGTTTTCGTAGGTAAATTTAATTATTATTAAACAAGTCATAGAAATGTATCATTAAAATAACTTCTCTTCGGCGGGGAATCGAACCCGGTATCTCTCCTTCCGCGTTGGAAGCTATTTTCAGGAACTAGATTTTTCCTGGGAAAACGGCTTATATCGTTAGATTCGTATAATGGTCTACATTTTCTATTTTTTTATTTTTTTATTTTATTTTTTTTTTTTCACGTTTTTCAAAGTTACTATGATTTTTCTAAACACGTATGCCAAATTTCTTGAAAATCGGCCCAGTAGTTAAGGCTCCAGTCGTCTGCACAGAAAGACATTTTTTAAAAACCGCACTATTTGTAAATTCATCAAAATTTCAAAATCGAATTTTCACGCCATCACAATATTTTCTCTTTATATGAGACAGTAAAAATTAATAAATAGGTCAAGTGTGTGCTAGTAAGCACACAGCGAGGGTCCGTAGGCCACACTATATATAGTGTTTAACTGTAAAGTGTATAAACAGGGTTTTTTTTAAAATGCTAAAAAGCTTACTTTGAACCATTCTAAGGGTCTGATATTCTCAAAACACACTCTGATAAAGTATTTTTTTGCCACTGAACCGGACTACAACCATATAAATACATCGAAAAGACCATAATTATAAAAAAAATAATATTTTTTTCGAAATTTCCAAAAAGTGGTATCTTTACTTTTGGTCGAAGAATGTTCAGGAATTGTTTAAGATTTTTTGCACTTCACATAAGCGAGATAGAGGGTGGGGGGGGGGGACCCTATCAAAGTTATAACCAAAGAATTATATATTTTTGTAATCAGCTTGACGTACCCTTTCATATGATACCCCTCACGGTGTCGAAAAAAAATAAAATAAAATTTTAACCCTTAAGTTTTTTACCCTAATTTTTTTGAAAAATATTTTTTTTAAGTCGCTATATTTTTAAAATATGTGGGTAGGTACAAGACACATACATGCCAAATTTCAAAGTGATCGCACGAAAGGTGTAGCCGAGGTGAGAGCACGCGAGAGGACGGACGGACAGACCCACGCAGGAAAATATAAGGGTCCTTGGTTTTGCCTACGGACCCTAATTAACCATAGAAAATAATAATTATTTAATCAAATTAAAATCTTACTCAGTAAACAACGGGTATATGAAGGTGGAGCCCGGAAAAATACATAAATTTCATCAATATCATCAGAGCAACATGTACTATGTTCACCCCTCAAGATGACTATAATAGGAAAGAAGGGATGTAGGCACAACCTACATCCCCAACAACGAGGTTACTACGCTCAACTTCCAGCACTTTAATATGTTATTAATCGCGGAAGCCAACGCTGTAAGATAATAATATACAGAAAAACCTTGTTTCTTAAAAATGGATCTTAAAAAACGTAGTTCATATAAATAAAAAATCAAGTGAGAACTAGTCAGTCAAAGAATAAGAGACTAAATGGCTAATACTCGCTACCTTCCATGTACTTGCTATCACACTTGAACCATTTTCTAATTCTGAAATAATGAAATCGTTAACAAATGCAAAGAGAGCAATGCATAAAATCAACAGTTTCTAGAACTAAAGTTTCACTTCTAATGCGTGAGTCTCACATTTTTTTATTTATTTATTATTATTATTATTGTTATTTTTTTTTTTTTTTTGAGCGAAGTTCCTTATGGCACGTTACAGCGTCTGGAGACCGGGAGTGAATCCGAAAAAACGACCGTCACAAAACCGACCGTAACGAAATCTACCGATGACGATAACTTGAGTAAATGATGACCGATTTAGTTAAAATTAGGTACAATATGTTCATTTTACCAATGCTCACGACGAGTTTGTTATCCGCCCCACCGTTCCCCCAACACGTTCAAAGGTAAAATTGGAATTTAGAACGGAAAAAAATTCTAACTTCATCTATTTAATGATTTAAACAATTTTTTTTTAATAAAACCAACACCGACACCGCTATGAAGTGTTAAAGATCGCTAAATTTATTTTAAAGCGGACCTAAACGTTTAATATAGAGAAAGCAATGTTTTTACCGACATCTTATTATGTTCAAAAGTAACGATTTTAAAAAAAAAACTTTATACATATTGTCTGAAGTACAATTGAAAAAGGCATGAAAAATTTCAACCAGATACAAGCAGAAGTTTTTGTATAGTGAAGTGATACATTTTATTATATTTTAAATGGGGTAGCCAGGATGCAAGTGGGTTAGGGACTCTACTACAACCATCCTCTTAAACTATCAACTCATCATGATTAACTTTTTTCTCAATATTCAATACCCTCGCTTCAATGATAAAAAAAATACTTTTAATTTTCCCTTTTCTAACTCCGCCATGTATAAGTAGTTAGCATCGTAAAGCGAAAGGAACTTCGTTCCTAACGGGTGCGCTACGACACCACACGTATAATATTTTTATTTTTATTTTTATTTTTACTGGTCTTATATTACTTTGCTTTGTAAGTTTCATCGCACGTTTCCGTTACCCCTATTTTGAACCACTTCCCGTCTTTCAATCTTCCCAAAATTTTGCACATGGAAACAATTAAGGTAAAAGAATACAGAAGAAAAAGAAAGAAAAAAGAAGTTGTAAATAAGACCAGTTTTCAAAAATGGTATTTTTATTTTTATTTTTTATTTTTTTAAAATGTTATCATGTATATAGACGAATGCGTTGAATAAATGGTTACTATAAATATTATTTTACGATTTTGGTAGTATTCATACTACGGAACGATTAAATTTTAATTTAAATCAAATTATAATTATTATTAACTACGGGAAACAGACAGAGAAAAATAGACTCCAGCGCGGGGATTTGAACCACCGGCCTCTATATAGAGGCCGGTGGTTCAAATCCCCGCGCTGGAGTCTATTTTTCTCTGTCTGTTTCCCGTAGTTAATAATAATTATAATTTGATTAATATAAATATTATTTATTAAGTTTATCTGAGTGACAATACCGTTTCTAAATTATTAATTTAGTAGTTGTTAACTTGAGTTCTTAAAATCTCATTTCTGTAAATCATAATCATATAATATTTATATTTACAGCAATATTGTGGTAATGTCATATGAAAAGGGCAAAAAAACACAACTAACTTTGTAAGACATTTACTTGGGGATTTTGAAGTAGTAAAGCTGCTAACTTCTCATGCTAGGTTATAATAAAACTTAGAATCACAACTTTTATACAAAGCTCTAAATCTTGTAGAACAAGCGGGGAAAACTTTCCTTCGCTTTTCTTCACGCAACTCACACTTAACTTGAGAGATATTTCCACGACAGAAGAAAAGAACCATCTATACATCACTTAACCACTAAATATAACTTTACTGCATCGTCTTAAAAAACTACTTATAAAATGTGGCTAGAGGCTATTTTTAGGAGGTGATATAAGAAATAAAAAGTTTCCTAAAGTTTTAGTTTGAAAAGTTTTATTGCATAAAAGTTTTTTTTGGGGGGAGTGGGGAGTTTCTAAGTATCATTAGAGGTGAGACAAAACGCAAAAAGCAACAATATTATGGTTATTTTTGGAAGAGATATTAACCCATACGGCTGAATAAAAATAAATAAATAAATGTAAAAACATTCTGTCAATCAGTGTGGCACATAGCTACCTCACGTATATCATTGGACGAATGGTCACATATAAAATAAAGTATAAGTATATAGATTTCAAAATACAAATGATACAAAAATAGTATGTTCTTAAATAGTTTTTTTACTTCAGAACGATCACTTCCGTTACCTTAGTGTGGCATATAGCTTCCGTTACCTTAGTGTGGCACATAGCTTCGTTGAGCCCTATCACGTACTTTATTGATTTTATGATTTTACTAGATTTTGTCTCCCGTCTTTTAGGGTCCATAGGCAAAACTAAGGACCCTTACATTTTTCCTGCGTGTGTGTGTCCATCCGTCCATTTGTCGCCTGCTCTCAAGGCTACACTTTTTGTCCAATCACTTTGAAATTTGGCATAATATGTGTATAGTACCTACCCACACATTTTAAAAATGTAGAGACTTAAATCAATTTTTTTTCATCAAAAAGCGAGTTTGAAGTGGGTGTGAAAAGTGTCCTCTCTATCACGCTTAAGCAAAAATGTAAAAAATCTGGGAAAATTCCTGAACATTCTTCCACCAAAGGTAAAGACACCACTTTTTTTAAATTTTGATTTTTTTTTTTTATAATTATGCTCTTTTCGATGTATTTATATGTTTATAGACCGGTTCAGTGTCAAAAAATACTTTATCAGAAGTTTGTTTATGTGTTTTGAGAATATCAGACTCATAGGATAGTTCAAAGTAGACTTTTTAGCATGTTAAAAATAATAAAAAGCACCATCAATAGGTACTACTTAACAATACAGTCTTGCCTACGGACCCCTCGCTGTGTGCTGACTATAGCACACACTTGACCTGTTTATTTAAATTGTCAAAATTGTTTTAATTGTTTACACGAATTAAATTAAAGTATCAATAGAGCAAAAGTTAAAGAGCGACGATCTTTGAAATTAATCTAATACTATCTGCGGGCTATTTTCGACAAACCCATCGAAATTTTATAAAAATTAGAGGCGTACTTTTGAAGATAATAGGCACAGAAGATTTAAACTTAAATGGGACAAAGAATAGGCTAATTATGGCCTACTATCCAAATTTCATTAAAATCGGACAAATAGTTTCCCAAATGGTTTCATACATCAGGAAACCTCCTTAGTTCCGTATCAGTCTGACGGCCAATCAATCTATCAGTCACTCAATTTTTTCGAACCAATATATCTTAATAACTACACGTCAGATTTTAATAAAATTTAGATGGTGGGTCATACAATTAGCCTATTGTTAGTCCCATATAATAGGTATAGAAAACTTTTCCGGTCCAATGTGGAGTTAAGGGAAAAAAAGAAATTATGGAATAGTGTTGTACGGCCTGTGTTGGTATATGGATGTGAGACGTGGTGCATGACAAAGAAAAGCATCGACAGACTCAGAGTGACAGTAAGAAACATGGAAAGAAGTATGCTCAAAATTGGAAGGAAAGAGAGGAAAACAAACAAATGGATAAGAGAAAAGACAGGATTGGATGACATTGGCAAGGTGATAAGTGAGAAGAAATGGAAATGGGCTGGACACCTGATGAGAACAGAAGATGGAAGATGGTCAAAGGCAGTTATAGAATGGACACCACTGGAGCACAAGAGAAAAAGAGGCAGGCCAAGGATGAGATGGGATGAAGAAATGAAGCTTTGTTGTGGAGGAGCCACCTGGCCAAGAGTTGCAAGAGAGCGGGCAGAGTGGAGAAGAATGGCACAAGTTTATAGGGATGTTTGGCTTCACCAGCAATAATTTAAATAAACTTAAAATTTATAGTAGCAAAATTTACAATAAATAAATAAAAATTATGTTTAATAATTGTTATGATGTCCAGATTGGATAAGAGCTGAACTCATAAGTCTCTACAGACTACCACAGCTACGGCTGATTTAAATGTTCATTTATTTAGAAGTATTCATGTAAAGATTGTAAAGGACATTTAATAAATGGTTATTATTATTATTATTATTATATATCTTAATAACTACACGTCAGATTTTAATAAAATTTAGATGGTGGGTCATACAATTAGCCTATTGTTAGTCCCATATAAGTTTCAACCTTCTGCGCTCATTTGTTTCTCTTCTACGTACGCACAAACATGCATATATTATTACGTTTTTATTAGCTTGCTTTCTTGTTTGTTTGTTTGTTCAGTACAAATCTTGCTATCGTTTTTTAACTAACTTCCCGAGTAGCTAGACATTTGAAGCTTTTAGAATAGCTTAGAACAGATTACAATGCATTATTTTAATACTTTTAGCAATCTTTCAGCAGAATTTAATTCGTTTTCACCAAATTTTGCCGTATAGAAAGTTAGTTCGGAAAAAATCCGCAAGTTATTTTATTTGTTTTGACATATCCCATATTTACTAGCGTTGGGACAACCGACTAGAAAAAACAACCGAATGAATAAGTCGATTCGGGAAAAAACAGTCGATTGAATTCAATCGACTGAAAACAGTCTCATAGCGGGTATAGGATATATGAATAAAGATATAAACCGAGACTGAACTCGCAAGTCGAATTTTTCAATCGAATGGTTTTTTTTATATAGGAGAAGTACGGTGGAGGCAGTAAAGGCCTCAGAGCTGAGGGGGGTGAGAGTGAGAAGGCGCTTGACACTCGTTATCTCGTCCCAAACTACAGCCTGCTACGACATCGTTTTCATTCGAATGAAAAAATATAGACTGAGACTGAATCCAGTCGACTTTTTCATTCGAATGTTTCATTCGGATGTTTTTTGGTTTTAGGTAGGGGAAAGGAACGACGGTGAAGGGCTCAGAGCGGAGGAGGGGTGAGAAGGCGCATGACACTCGTTATCTCGTTATACACACGTCCACATATACACGTCCGAATTACAACTAATACAACTTCAAACTATAGACTGATATCATTCGAATGAAAACTAGATATCCACAACCGAATGAATGAATATTTTAAAACAACCGTTTAGTCGACTTTTTTCAATCGATTGGTTCCCAACGCTAATATTTACAATCTTCATTTTGACGTGTTTCAAATTTATGATTTATGACAGAAAATTTAAAAACATTGTATATAAAATGTTATTTTTATCTTGTAATTTAGGATTTCCGTCTTGGAATTTTTAAAATCGGAGACATAAAAAATTTTCGTTCTTCAAAACTCTCACATAGTTACCGTTACCTTAGATAAGCTCGGAAGCAAAAAGTAAGATGAGAACATTAAAATAATGCTGTAAAAAAAAAAAAAATAATGTGACATCACTAGGAATTGAAATATGGTTATTTGGACAGAAAGACCCAAAATTAAAAGCCTTAAAGAACAAGAACAAGAAATATAAAAAAGAGTGATATTAAATTTCAACAAGGGGTTTTTCTTTATTATTATTTTTATGTTTTGAAAACAGTCGAGAGTATTTTATTTCATAAGACATTCTAAAAGGGATTATTTTTACGAGATAAAGAAGGAGGGGGATTTTCCTTTTGTTTTTCCTTTACGCGAGAAGCTCGGAGGAAAAGCGATTATATCTTGAGACAGTAGAGAAGTACAAAAAGGAAGACAATTTAAAATGATATGTTTAATTGTGTGCCGAGAGGTTTCTCTTACAATAGCAAGACAACATCTTTATGGTTTTTTCATAAACATTATAAGAACCTGGACGATCATGACAGTTATAATGCAATAAAAAGGAATGTTTATCTTAAGTTTTACTGCAGCTAATTAAATATGTAATATTTTTAAATTTTATTTTAATAAAAAAGTTTGAAATTAAAAACGAACCATGCCGGGGTTTTTAACATTAAGAATATGTTTAAAGAAAAATATTATGCTTTTTAGGGTTTCATTTGTAAAACCAAAAAAAAATAAAACCTTATAGTTTCGCTCCTACACCTGTCTGTTTGTTTGTCACTCTGTACGGTTCCAATAACTTTTGAATTAAAAGATATGAAAACATGAAACTTTCCAGTATTAAACATCGTTTTGACGCTCACACAGGAAAAATATAGGAAACTCAAAATTATCAGCTGTTCAAATCCAAAATTACGTATAATTAACGTTACAGGAAAAAAAAATTGAGTGGGGTTATCAAATGAAAGGTATTGAAGAGTAGATTACATAAATATATAACACATAATTAATTAATTTAAATAAAATTATAATTATTATTTACTACGGGAAACAGACAGTGAAAAATACACTCCAGCGCCGGGATTTGAACCACAGGTCTCCTATATATACAGGAGACCCGTGGTTCAAATCCCGGCGCTGGAGTGTATTTTTCACTGTCCGTTTCCCGTAGTAAATAATAATTATAATTTGATTTAAATTAAAATTTAAACTTTCCGTAGTATGAAAACTACCAAAAACTTATAAATTGAATTTCGAATTGATTGTACAAGGTACAGGTACTAAATGAGTACTTTATAATTATAAGCGTTAATTCTCGGTTTAGTTCTAATGACATAAATATTGACTGTCTAAATGTATATAAATATTGAAAGCTTGGATTCGGGACTAGTTATCGATTACGGCAGTGAAAAATAGTAGTAGACCCGTAGTAAATAATAATTATAATTTGATTTAAATTAAAATTTAAACTTTCCGTAATATGAAAACTACCAAAAACTTAAAAATTATTTAATTTTTCAAGCCATTGTGTCAAAAAACATATAATATTTTGCTTGTATACCTAAAATCATATTTCTGCTGTTACTAAAAATATTAAAAAAAAAAAAAAAATGCAAAATGTGCAGTCTGCTGGGCCATAGAAAAAAAAGTCCAGTCATGCACCATGACTTAATGAGCGAATTTTCAAAGAAATCTGCGTATTATTGGCTTATGATAATATAGGAAAATTTTTGTTTAGAATTTTGATAGGTGAAAAAAAAAAATTGGTAAACAGGACACAGGGGTACAGGGTACAAAAGTAAAATGGTATAAACCCTTCAAGGTGCATGTCGTTGGAATGCTCTTTAAGAGTGCAGTAATTGTTGTTATGTACACTTTTGTCATATTTTCATATAAGAGGGAGGTAAAATGAAAAAATCATGTTTTTATGCTATTTTTGACCCTAACTAAATGTTTAAAATTTGACCTCTAAATGTACTCTAAAAATTCTGGCCAACGCACTCATCCTTTCTTCTGATATTATTGACACTTTATAATTTGTTTGAAATTTTTAAGTGCATCCTAAGGGGAGATATTGTCTGCAGTGACACACTCATATATACATATATATATATATATATATATATATATATATATATATATATATATATATATATATATATATATATATATATATATATATATATGTATATGTATATATATATATATATATATATATATATATATATATATATATATATATATATATATATATATATATATATATATATACATGTATATGTACATACATACATACATACATACATACATACATATATAAATATATACATACATACATAAGAAAAGTGTTAAACTTTAGGAATCGATTCAGAATGGTCTCAAACGGATTTCCATGGAGAAAATTATCAAAAATTCTGATGCCATTACAAAAGCTTAGTTTTCTTTGAAAATTCACTAATAAGAATAGCAATTTGATTTGATTAACTAGGAATCTAAAATGGCGGCTAATTTCTGACGCGGATTTTTTTTTAAATTTTGAGTGAGGTATCAAATAAAAGGTATTGAGGAGTGAATCCATTTTACGTGAGACTTTGCGCACAACCAATTTATTAGATCCGATGCAACTAAGTCTTATCGCTACCTCTAACCAACGAGGAAGATATACATTTGAAATCATCTCTTAATCTTATAATTCACCTATTTTCATGAAAATGCCTGACATTCTGACTGTTATATAATCAATATATATAAAATTAAAGTTTTTTCTGTACATTGGTCAGAATTGAAATTTGTAACTTGATAACAATAACTCTTTAACAAAGCGCTAGTTGCAGTATAGTCCTAGAGGAAATTTCCGATTGTCTTTAGGTCTTTTATTCAAACTTCAAGTTTGGCGATTTAGCCCCGAGAATAGAACTAACAATGGGCCAATCATGAAATTTCATTAACATCTAATAAGGGGGTATTATTTCATGCTGGTTCGCAAAATTAGTTAACAACAGACTGATAGACTCGAAACCAAAACTGTTTACTGATATCTGAAACGGATTTTTGTCAGGTATACAAAATACCTTTCTCAGAATGATCCCAAAGCTAGGAAGCAAAATTTGCATTAGACCAAATTGATTATAGTTAAGTAATAAAATACCATCCTCATTTACTTATATAATAATTAAGTTAATAAAATATCTGTTGATTCAATTAAGCTACAAATTGAATAGCTAAAAAACACTTAACTTTTAAATGTGACAAGAGATTAAAAGATTAATATACAGTAGTCTCGATAATCGTAGTTGGATGGGATCGGCACTAACTCGGATTACCAATAATAAACTCGGATTATTGGAAATTTAAGAAAACAATTAAATTTGGAATTCTACTTTTTAACTATTTATTAATAAAATAATATCTACTTACATTAATATTTTATTTTCATTAAGTTTTCAAATCATTGCATCCTAATTTGTTTGTAATCACCCACTGTTACACACCTTACTCCTGAGAAATAGTTTTCAGTGACAATCCTTTATCTATACGCAACAATGTATCTATTTTCACGGGTAAAGGAATTTTGGTATGTTTTCGTTTACTCGTTGTAAAAATGTTCCGAGATGTTATCGGTTTAAGATATAAATTAAAACTGAAGAAGAAGAAATAAATGTCTAGGCTCCCATGAATTTGAATGTAAACACAGCTGCTGAGATAGGAAAGGAATTCTATGAAATCATACGGATCCATCTCTACTATACTGCCCGGTTTTAATTGTGTTTAATTCAGGGAACCCACTCCATTCTCCTTCTTTCCATGAACTCTCATTTTACTCGGATTATCGGAGCTCGGATTATCGTGACTCTACTGTATTCCTTAACTCTTCTAAACGTCCCACCAGTACCATTTCAACTATTATAAAATGTATCAATATGCTACACAAAAAACTTCTGTGTATCAAGTTGAAATTTGACATGCGCCATTTTCAATTGTGCTTTTTGACGATGCATATAAAGATGTATTAAAATCGTTACGTAATAACGTAAGATATCGGTAAAAACTTCGTTTTCTTTTTAGGTCCACTTTAACACTTTTAAAGATTTTTTAATTTCTCATATAAAGAGAAAGTATTGTGATGGCGCGAAAATTCAATTTTGATGGATTTACACGTTTTGAGGTCCCCTGAGTCCAAAAAAGTGGTTTCTAAAAAATGTCTGTCCGTCGTCTGTCTGTGAACACGCCTTGAGCCTAAACTACTGGGCCGATTTTGACGAAATTTGAATAATCATACCCCGAGGCGAAATCGAGAAATTAATTTTAGCTCCAAATTTGGGGGCGCTACCCCCGGAAAACTCTGAAAAAGCGTGAAAAAAAATATTTCTTGAAAACGGTTCCGACGAATTTTATTTAAAAAATTCTATAATGTAGTCCATTTAAATACGGATCCAACGATATAAGCAGTTTTCCCGGGAAAAATCTAGTTCTGGAGAAAATAGCTTAAAACGTGGACGGAGAGATGATCCCGGGTTCGATTCCCCGCCCTGGAGAAGTTATTTTTATGGTAAATTTTCAATAATAATTAAACGTACTTACAAAAACTAATAAATGGAAAACATTGGCTAAGTAATTATGAACTTGTATATGAGAAAGTTTGTCTGAGTTATCTCGATTTTTTTTAATTCATAGCGGTGTCGCTGTTGGTTTTATTAAAAAAATGTTGTTTGAAAAATATGTTGGTCTCATCGAATAAGTGATGATAGAATCTTTTTCCGTCCTGAAATTCTAATTTTACATTTGAACCTCACGTTTACGCGAGAACTCTTTGACGAATCACGCTGTCCATCGAACTTAGCCTGAGCATTAGTGAAAGGAACATGTATACCAAATTTTAACTAAATCGTTCAACTTTTACTCAAGTTATCGTCGGGCACATAAAGGTTTCACACAGATAGACAGACAAGATGCATATTTTGTAAGAACAAAACAAGTAAGAAGCTCGCTCACGCTAGCTTCAATTATTATAGTTATAAGAACATATATGATAAAAATAAGTCCCTTAAGTGCAAAAACAGTTACCAACGATTTTGATTCTAAAATTTAGACCATTTAAATCCGAATCTAAACCATATTTAACCATATTAACCATATTTAAATAGCTATGTTTACATGGTGTATTGGAAATGATTTGAATACGGTATCTTTCCATATAAACGTACCGTATTTAATCTACTTCGTCCCAAGGTCGATACACCAAAAGTACTGTATTGTATTGAAGTTACATGTAAACACTTTACTGTATTGAGATGGTGTTAGGGCATGCGCAGTTTCATTTCTCCCCTGGATAACCTGACACATAGACCGAAAAAACATAACCTTCTTCCACAGCCATCATAATTATCACATCAAAATCAGCTGTTTTTTAATGACGTCAAAACTATATTCTATTTTTTCCAAATACTAACTCAATACGGTCTTGTAAAAAGACATCAGTTAAAAACAGTAACCGTATTGAGATCGTTTTCAGTACACCATATATAAACGTAGCTGGTATTAATTAGATATTATCCGTTGTCTTTGAAGATCTTAAAAAACAAACTTTCAAAAACACCTAAAATATCGCATCAACACAGAGTTGTTGTGATACAAAATACATTTTCCTTATGTTAAAAAAATCATGGAACATCAATTATTAATCTAACTTAAGAACCCATATGCTACAAAAAATATTCTAGGGGTTTTTTGTTCTGTAAGGTTGGTATATTGAAGCGTTGTAAGCTGATAAGTCTTGATATTCTTGACATTAGGGGAGGAAATCCCTGCAGACAGTTTCAGTGTCAGAAAAAACACAAGTTTTCTCTTTAAATCACGAAGGGAAAAGTAGATTTTCCCTTTAACAGATACATAAATAGACAGATACATATATATACCTACATATATATATATACATACATACATATATATATATATATATATATATATATATATATATATATATATATATATATATATATATATATATATATATATATATATATATATATATATATAATAGACAGAGAAAAAACAACATCCCTTCTTAGATATGTCAAGACATCGTATAATATATCCCTTCCTTGGAAAAATACATTTCAACACCTCAAAGATAAAATGTAAAATGTCTTTTATGATTAATGTCATCTAAAAACAGTGTTGCAACCACATGTATAATACGAAAAAAAAATTAAACCAAGACAGAAATCCGTTTCAGACAACAGGGGAAATTTTTGGTCTCGTGTCTGTCTGTCTGTGTGTCCGCGTCCCCTGAAACGTGTGACGATAACTTGAGTAAAAGTAGACCGATTTTGATGCAAATTTGGTAGACATGTTTTATACATATTTTACCAATGCCCAGGACAAGTTCGTTGGACATCGTTATCGCCCAAACGTTCGCGCGCAACACTCGCGTAAACGTGACCTTCAAATTTAAAATTGAAATTTTAGGTTGGAAAAAATCTAACTTCATCTATAGGGCCATCTATATCTATAGAGGCCTATCTATGTATATCTATTCAATATGACAAACATTTAAAAAATAAATTAATAGAACCAATAGCGATACCGCCCTATTAAGTGTTAAATAGTTAATAAATAAGTAATTTATTGATTCAAACATATTATATAACATATTACAAAAAAATAAAACAAAAAAAAAAAATATAACATAATTCAATAATAGTATTTTACATAAATTTAAGATATACATATACGTTTGTAAAATCAAAGAAAGAAGGAAAACCTTGAAACAGGAGGCTCGAGGTTTCACATTAAAATATCTAATCATTTTAGTTGTAATTTAAAAGCAGGTAGTTTTATTTTATTTTATGTTAAATATCGCTAAAACTATTAGTTTTTATTATGGAGAGAACGCGGGGAGGGAGGTAGTCGAGGGGAATAGGTGATGGCTTGGTTCCACCATCTCTCTATTTGACCTACCTCCTAATATAATAGCGCAGCGAGGCTATGCACCTCACGACCAGGCTTTATTTGGGGGGAAATTAAATAAATTTGACAATAATGAATTTTAAAAGCCTAAAATCATTAAAGTATAAGTGATAGGATGCGAGGAAGCTATGTGCCACTGCTAATTGGCAGTGTATTTTTGACTGTCAACTTCTTGATTGGCTCTTTTGATTGAGATTTAGTGATACCACTTCATAATTATGACTAGAGAGCAGGTTAATAAACACAAAATACGTGTGGTGTCGCGGGACGGCCGGTAGGAACGAAGTTCCTTACATTTTTCATTAAATATAAATTATAAAATCACATTGCTAAGTACGTATACATTGCTAACTATTTATACATGGCGGAGTAAGAAAAGAGACAAAATTAAAAGTAACGAACTGTTTATACCTAGCAGAGTTAAGGCAAAATTAAAAGAAAATCATTATTTGTATAATTAAAGCAAGCGTCTTACTATAAATATATATCGAATATAAGAAAAAAGTTGATCATGATGAGTTTATGGTTAAAGAGTATGTTTGTTAAAGGATGTTTAATTGAAATAGGACTGTTTTCTACCTACCCGGCCAATTAATTTAAAATATTATAAAATATATCTCTTCCCTACTCTACAGCTCCTGCTTGTATCAGGGTGAAATTTTACATGATTATATTTTATTTATTTACTAAAAAAAAGTGACATTTTTGACATAATATATAACAAAAATAATCAAAACAAGTCAAGTAACACGCTTCCTTAATAACACTTTTTCCCGTCTTTTTAAGCTTACGTTTACGCGAGCGTTGCGCGTGAACGCTTGGGCGGATAACGTTTTCCGACGAACTCATCCTGGGCATTGGTAAAATGAACATGTGTACCAAATTCCATCTAACTCGGTGAGCTTTTACTCAAGTTATCGTCATCTGTAGATTTCGTGACAGATTTTGCGTGACGGTGATTTTGTGACGGTGATTTTAGTCGTTTTTCGGATTCACTCCCGGGCTCCAAAACGTGCCATAAGGAACTTCGTTCCAAAAATATTGTCACCACAATTTTATATTAGTTAACATACGCGTTCGATATTTATATCATCTTCAGTGTAAGTGTTAGCATAGTGAGTGAAAGACTACAACGCTACATATTAACTTTACAAGCTTTTATAACTTAAAATAACAGTACAAAGTGGGGGTAGAATAGGGCTATAGAAGAATTAAGCAACCAAAGGTAAGGGATATGCAGGCAGTCAGGTAGAACATAATTTGTGTTACTTTTTATTAATCTCTCTAGTCATAATTATGAAGTGGTACCACAAAATTACAGTCGAAACAACCAATCATGTGCTAAACAATATAAATTATAGTACCTTAACACAAATATACGTTATTTTACAATAATTATTTACGCACCAAGGGAGGAAAGTAAGTGATTGCACCCTGAGCGATGAAGTTGGTTCCTGAGGCGAAACCGAGGGAACCATAGCGTTCACTCCCGAGGCGAAGCCGAGGGAGTTAATTATCGCGAGGGTGCAAGTGATTTTTACTCCCGAGGTACGTACAAGATTTTACCTCCAGAAGGGAGAAAAAAATAATTGAATAAGATTTTAATTTTAAAGTATTTTATGTTAAAAAAGTAAACATTTTTATATTTAAAAAAATTTATATATACTAATAATAATTCACCAGATAAGTTTAATCATGTTAAAATTAAATTATAGATAGTAATTATTTGAATTTCAATGCTAAAATTAAATAGATCAGCTGGTAGCTGAGTCGTGTATTGAATGGTATTGACAACTAACGTATAAATCATCCATATGAGTAGATCTACATTTAGAAATAATGATTTCTCTTTTAACTGTTAGTTTGTTTTACTGATGAGTCATCATGACAAACGTCGTGAAGATGACATTATAGATTTAGACATTAAACAATAGTTAATAAATGAAATGTGTATTAGCTCCAAACTTTTTTACTAGTGCTTATCACTTGGGCAACACTGGAGGGAATCATGAGAGTTCATGATTCCCTCCTTTCTCATTACTCCCTGTTGAGCCCGACCGGGTGGAATGAGCTACTTTCCTCCCAGTAAACTAGGGAGGAAAGTTCACTTTTTCTCCCCCCTGGAGGTAAAATTATTTGTTATAGATTTTACTAGGACAGAGTTGTTAAGATTGCGTATCATTGAAACATTCTATTTTTGTGTCTTGATTGGCTCTTTAAATTTCCAACTTTTCTAACATATCTAATTTCTTATTATTTGGCATGCGTGTATACTATAGAATCTGGATCTCAAAAAGTGGTTCATTATGCTAAACCCCTATACTATACCTCCCAAGCGGCAGTTTGGTGAAACAGTATCGATATCTCGATAAAAACTCGAAATTTATTTGATATCAGCTGATAAGAATAAGTGATATTTTCTTACGACATTTAATATTTTTATTATTAATACAGTTTTCTTTATAAATATGTACTTTAATGCTTGTTGTTAATTGTTAACCTTATTAATTATCTAAAGGTAGTAACGTCGTTAATAAACGTGTAACAATTCCTAGATAACCAATAGCAATCATCTTTGAGTGGGATATCAAATAAATGCTACTGACAAGGATTTGTTGACAAACGTCTGTGGGGACGGAAGGACAAGGAATAGACCAATAAGACAAGGACCAGTGACCACGTGATCACTTTAGTTCGGATTGAGCTCGCTTGGGAGGTTTAGTATAGGGGTGTAGCATAATGAACCACTTTTAATATCGCATTGCTCCCTCTACCCCTTCCTTACTCTGAGTTATTGACATCAAATGTATGATCAGTTTCTAGTACATGTTTGTCAAAACTGGATTCATTTACATATTTTTGGTGACTGTCTTTCGATATTTTCTGCCATGATTTATATTAATAAATCTTGTAAAGTAAATATGTAACGTAGTTGTCTTTCAATCACTATGCTAACACTTACACTAAAGATGAAATAAATGTCGAACGCGTATGTTAATTAATATAAAACTTTGGTGAGAATAGTATAGTTGTGTTACTTTTTACTAACCTCTCATCATACCTAATTATGTTTACTTTTTGTTTTCGATTATCATCAAAATTAGATTTATTTTCATCAATATCTTGGAAACTATATTTTTACAGGAAAACAGCTTATAAAAAATTGTCAATTTTAGTTAGAATCAGTAAAAACATATTGTGGCTATTACATATAAAAAATTACTTGATGAACAACTTAATTATATTCATTTTTTACGATTTTAGTAGTATTCATACTACGGAAAGATTAATTTTTAATTTAAATCAAATTATAATTATTATTAACTACGGGAAACAGACAGAGAAAAATACACTCCAGGGCTGGGATTTGAACCACAGGCCTCTATATAGAGGCCTGTGGTTCAAATCCCAGCGCTGGAGTGTATTTTTCTCTGTCTGTTTCCCGTAGTTAATAATAATTATAATTTGATTTAAACTTAATTATAGTAGATAGAACTGAATAAGTTACTTGTTATTCTGAAATCCATGAAATTTACTCAGGGTTATCTCAATTTTCTTGAATGAGTTTTAACCAAAGAGATAAATGTTCATTTACTTTAATTACTTTTTGAAAACGATAATTACTTTAATTGTTAAAATAAGTTTACAATAAATTAACATATACGCATATATTTGTTATATCAATTAAAATTGACATTGCCGTGAGATTTTATCAAATTCGGTTCAAATGTTATTTTTTTAGTTTTTCCCTTACCAATTAAAAAACCATTAAAGCCTACATATACAATTCTATTATCAAAAGCAAATTATTAGTAAATAATCGATCATTTATTTTTAATTTATTTGACCAATTAAAATAGTTAGTGGGAATAAAAGTACACATATGATTCACGTAAATGATTTTAATTGTTAATATAAATTAAGAAATGTGTAAATATATTGCACTAAATGCGTATATATGCGTCAATAATTAAACAAAAAAATGTATGTCGCATAAGTTTGAACTACTTTCATTATATTGAAAGTGAATTAGTCCTATATATACGGAGTATCCTAGCTAATATGGAACAGCAAAATATCAATACATATAAGATTTTTAGCTCTTTAAAATTTTTCACTCCGAGCATTATTTAGTCGTCAGGGGAGCACTATTATACCTGCTAAAAGGGTCATTCCATACCAAATCGCCCAATTTCAGAAAATTTTCTGCTTCGATGTCATGGATGTTTCTGAATTTTTTTTCTAGCAAACAACTCTTGCTTACTACTCTTGATTTTAGTGTAGTTATTTTTATAACACTAAATTCGGTGAAAAATAAAAGTTTTCAAAAAATTCTCCTGCGTTTAATTTTCAAATAAAAAATCTAAAAAAAAAAATATTTTAGGCTTCTTTCATAGAGATGTTTGCAAAAAAAAAATGGGTCCGAGACAACTCAGACAAACTTTCTCATATAAGAGTTCATAATTATAGTGCTTTCCGTTTATTAGTTTTTGTATGTACATCTAATTATTATTGAACATTTCATCAAAATGTATCATAAAAATAACTTCTCCTGGGCAGGGAATCGAACCCGAGCTCTCTCCGTCCGTCTTTTAAGCTAATTTCTCAGGGACTAGATTTTTCCCGGGAAAACAGCTAATATCTTTAGATATGTATTAAAATGGACTACATTTTAAAATTTTTTAATCAAAACCGTCGGAACCGTTTTCGAGTTATAATTTTTTTTCACGTTTTTTCAGAGTTTTTTTGGGGGTAGCGCCCCCAAATTTGGAGCTAAAATTAATTTCTCTGTAATTATTTTTCTGAACATGTATGCCTAATTTCGTCAAAATCGGAGTAGTAGTTTAGGCTCCAGGCGTCTCCACAGACAGACAGACGACGGACAGACATTTTGTAAAAACCACTTTTTTGAACTCAGGGGACCTCAAAACGTGGTAAATCCATCAAAATTTCAAAATCGAATTTTCGCGTCATCACAATACTTTCTGTTTATATGAGAAAGTAAAAATTCAGAAGAATTCATGACATTGAAACAGGAGGCCCAGGTGATTTGGCATGGAATGACCCACATTGAAACTTTAAGTCCATTTTACAGCTAAACTAATGGATTCAGAAAAAAAAAAAATCAAGATACAAAAAGTTCTTATTTGTTGTCATAAAATCCAAATCCAGTCTAAAATACATACATTATTTGTAACTGAGTCTTGCCAAACGAAACTGTTTAGCAGTTCTAACAACGTGAAAAAGTTACAATAATGTAACTTTTTTCATGTTGTTAAAACTGCTAAACAGTTTTGTTTGGCAAGACTCAGTTAAAATAATATATGTATTTTAGACTGGATTTGGATTCTATGACTAAAAATAAGAACTTACTCTATATATATATATATATATATATATATATATATATATATATATAATGTGCAAATATAACAAAAAAATAAGCTCAGACAATGAAATTCACTTCTTACTAAAGTGGATTTCATAGTCTGTAAGAAAAAAAAAGAGGATAGAAGTAAAGAAAGCGGGAACAATAAAAAACCTCGGAGGATTATTGGCAAAGCCCAATTTTCCAAAACCTTTCCATTTTATGGAAAATAGAGTGAGAACTCCGTTTTCTACTTAAAATAAGGGTCGCACAGACCAAACTAGGGGGGTTTTTGGGATAAAAAAATCAGAATAGAGAAAAAACTCCAGAATAGATGCCGCCTTAAGAGAAGAAAAGAGTTTCTAGGTGTTGAAAAGCAGACAGTGAAAATAGGGCGTAAGAAGGTGAATAGGGAAATAGGTAAAAAACCATTCAATCCAATAAAAGAGATTTTACCCCTTGTTCCATTTTCTTTAAGAATATTTAATTTTTACTTCTCTATCCTTCTTTTGTTGATAATAATATTATATATTATCTTTCGAACAGACATGAAAAAAACTCTGCCAATTAGTGTGGCACATAGCTTCCTCGGGTTCTATTCTGTTTTCTTTAATCATTTTATACTATTAAAACCTATTATTGTCAAATTTATTTAATTTCCCCCGTTTTTTAAACCTATCAAAATTATTTTGATTTTGCTTCCGAGCTTACCGAAGGTAACGGAAGCATTATGTGTTCGCTTTTGGGAACGACAAAATTTTATGTGTCCGATTTGAAAAATTCCAGACAGAAATCCGTTTCAGACATCAGGGAACATTTTTGGTCTTGTGTCTGTCTGTCTGTCTGTCTGTCTGTCGGTCTGTGTGTCCGCGAACCGTGAAACGTGCGACGATAACTTGAGTAAAAGTAAACTGATTTCAATGAAATTTGGTAGATATGTTCATTTTACCAATGCCCATAACGAGTTCGTTGGACAACGTTATCCGCTTAAGCGTTCGCGCGCAACGCTCGTGTGAACGTGAACTTCAAATTGAAAATTGGAATTTTAGGTCGGGGAAAAAATCAAACTTCATCTATTCAATGAGACAAACATTTTTTTCAAAAATACAATTTTTTAATGAAACCAACAGCGACACCGCTATGAAGTGTTAAAGCTCGCTAAAATTAAATAGTTTTTAATATGGAGAGAACTTGGGAAGGGAGATAGACGAGGGGAATATGAGGTGGTTTGGTTCCCCCACCTCTCTATTTGACCTATCTCTTCAATAGCACAGTGAGCCTAGGGACCTCGAGACCAGGCGACAAGGCTTCATTCGGGGATAAATTAAATAAATTAGACGTTAATGGATTTTAAAAGCCTGAAATCATTATAGTACATATACGCTATAGGACGCGAGGAAGCTATGTGCCACTCTAATTGGCAGTGTATTTTACATTAATTAAAGTATTAATTTAGCAAAATTGTAGGAGCGCAGACGGTTGAAATTAATCTGAGGCTAGCTACAGGCTAATATCGACAAACCATCCCGATTTCATAAAATTCAGATAAATGCTTTTGGAAGAGAAACAAATAGGCTCAAAAGTTTGAAACTAATATGGGACCAACAATTAGCTAATTATGACCTACCATCCAAATTTTAATAAAATCAGATGAGTAGTTTTTAAGATATGTTGGTTCGCAAAAATTGAGGGACAGACCGACAGACAGACACGGAATCAAAAATGGTTCTTTTATGTCTAAAAAGGATTTCTGTATTGGAATTATTGAAATTGGAGACCTAAATAATTTTTGTTCTTCAGAACGATCACATAGCATCCGTTACCTTCGGTAATCTTGGAAGCAAAACCTTATTTCCAAACTCTTACATCTGATTTAATTAATTTATTGAGCCCCTTATCTCTGCAATGTGAGATAACGCAAAGAAAATTAATAATATTAACTACATTAGTTTTTAATGTAACTAATGTAAATATTATTAAACATAATATATAGAGAAGATTAAATGATGATTGTTTACTTTTAATATTCAATATTACATCTGAGTTTACCGAAGGTAACGGATGCTTTGTGATCGTTCTGAAGAACGAACATTATGTCTCCGATTTCACAAATTCCAAGACAGAAATCCGTTTCAGACATCAGGGAACAATCTTGGTTCCGTGTCTGTCTGTCGCTTAATGTTTGCGAACCGATATATCTTAAAAACTACTCGTCCAATTTTTATAAAAATATGAAATTGGGATGGTTTGTCAAAAGATACCCTCAAACAGCCACAGATTAAATTCAACCGTCTGCCCTCTTTAAATTTTGCTAAATTGGTACTTTAATTAATGTAAATCAAAACTAACGGGTAATAAAGTTATCAAGATAAAATTGGAATTTAAGTTTAATGTCCAGAAGGACTTCATGTCTTTGAGAGAGGACACTGCTGATATAAGCACGCTACTAAAGGAAGAATGATAAATTTATTTTCCATAGCTTGAGTCGATTTAAAATTTGTACTGTAGTAAAATTATCATGTCAACGGTCCATTATTATTATTTTTTTATTATTATGTTTCGTTATTAACCATAATATTTTCCACTCTTTCCTTAAAAAACTCATTTTATCACCTAATCGTTATTAATGGCTTGGATAAAAAACAGCAACAATTTAAACGATAAAAAACAGTTGAAAGTAAAAAAAAAAAAAAAATTAATAAAAATTACCGAGAAAAAAAGAAAAAGGCGAAAGCATTTATAGAAGCAACAGCATGAAGAGGATTTAGGCTTTGGAATATAAAAAAAAGAGTTGAGTTTAATTCGGGAGCGGAGCCAAGTTGAAGGGGACAGAGATAGATAATGTAATCAGGGTCCGGCCTGTTCCACTAAGATTTATATACCTTGGGCTTTTTCTGACCAACTATACCATTACCTATAGCAGAGGAAAAACTTGACAAAGTCTCTCTGGGAATTAACGCTACTGCAAACCTAAAACATTGACCTAATCAACTCTAGTCTTGTACTACTGTTACTTTAGTCTGATTTCCTAGCAGCATCATAAAATAACTTTAGGTACTTCTTTAGATTGTTACTCCCCCTATGTTGTTTTTAGAATAAAAATAACTTTGATTAAATACCTATTAAGACAAAGGTATGTTTAGTTTAATGTACTTTAGGACAAAGGAATATCCAATTGCTGTTTTTATAAGGGAAGTAAAAGTTTAAAGAAGAACATTCATACACCTTTTTTAGATTGTTACTCCCCTCTGGTTATTTTTTTATAAGGGGAGTAACTATCTAAAGATGTGTTAAACTTTTTTGTTTCTTGCTTCTTAATTCAATGTCATTTTCATACGTTTGGGTTTCTAAACCCTGAGCTGTAAATGAAGAGAGAAAAAGAGAAAATAAATCGGTGCAAACAACTCAGACTATCTTTCTCATATAATCTCGGTCCCAGATCCCAGAAAATATGTATATATTGTTATCTATAAAGACGAATACACATGTCGATCTGCCAGGTGTGACTGTGAACCCATTTTTAGGAACGCTCCTATAGAACCTACCAAGTGAAGTGAGAGTCCCACTCGGCACTACCGTCTACTCTAATCATCCTTTTAAACTATAAACTAATCATGATTAACTATTAATTTGCTTAGTATTAAATATTTAGTGAATTAAGCTTGTTTCAGTAATAAATCCACGCGACGCCTTGTTATATATTTTTTCTTCAGTTGACCGATAAAGTGGTTGTTATCGCACTCAAAATAGTACGCAATACAGCAAATTCCTGCACTTACTACTATACCGCACTCGTTTTACTTTACCGCACTCATTTTACTTTACCGCACTCCAGTGTTCCAACTTACGATCATAAAGAACTTAAATCTAAACAACTTTTCTAATTTTTTTAATAAAAAAAACCCTTTGTTGGACTACAAAGTAAACTAATACCTGCCCATTTTTTCTTTCCTATAAACTAAACTAAGCTCTGTTAGTAGGACTACAAAGTAAACTAATACCGGCCCACTTTTTCTTTCCAATGAACTAAACTAAGCTCTGTTAGTAGGACTAAAAAGTAAACTAATACCTGCCCATTTTTTCTTTCCTATAAACTAAACTAAGCTCTGTTAGTAGGACTACAAAGTAAACTAATACCGGCCCACTTTTTCTTTCCAATGAACTAAACTAAGCTCTGTTAATAGGACTAAAAAGTAAACTAATACCTGCCCATTTTTTCTTTCCTATAAACTAAACTAAGCTCTGTTAGTAGGACTACAAAGTAAACTAATACCGGCCCACTTTTTCTTTCCAATGAACTAAACTAAGCTCTGTTAGTAGGACTAAAAAGTAAACTAATACCTGCCCACTTTTTCTTTCCAATGAACTAAACTAAGCTCTGTTAGTAGGACTAAAAAGTAAACTAATACCTGCCCACTTTGTCGTTCTATAAACTAAACAAAGCTCTGGTAGTATAGGACTACCTGTCCAGATTGTTCTACAAAATCAAAATATTTTAGCTATCTAATTTGTTTAACTACTAATTAAACTGTGCTCTGTTTCTTGAACTACAAGCACTTCTGTAGATCGTTACTCCCCTTATAAAGAAAACAGAGGGGTGTAACAATCTAAAGAAGGTGTACGGAATTTCCATCTTTAGTCTGTTTCTCCTCATATGAAAACAGAAGTGTGATATTCCTTTGTCCCAAAGTACATTAGCCTAAACATCACTTTATCTTAATACTTATTTAGTCAGTCATTTATCTTCTATAAAATCAGGGGAGTACCAATCTAAAGAAGTTCCGGACTACAAAATAAATATCACTTGTTGAGTTTATTTGTACTATTAATTTAATTGCTAGGTTCGAACGTGTGGTTCATCCTACCCTTCTAGTACTAGGACCTAACTATTACTAATAATAGTTAGTTACATTATTAAATTAATATTATGATAATGTTATATTCTATACAATATCAGAGACAAAGTTAAATAAAAAGGTCAAGTGTGTGCTAGTCAGCACACAGCGAGGGTCCGTAGGCAACCCAGTATAGTTTAAGTAGTGTACCCTATTGATGGTGTTTTTTAAAATGCTAAAAAGCTTACTTTGAACTATCCTATGGGTCTGATATTCTCAAAACACATAAACAAACTTCTGATAAAGTATTTTTTTTCCACTGAACCGGACTACAACCATATAAATACATCGAAAAAACCATAATTTTAAAAAAAATATAATTTTTTAAAAAATATAAGGAAAAATAGCAATTTTGGTGTTCCAAAGAAATCGCACATTAAAGTCTTATGAATCCAAAAAAGTGTTTTTAAATAAACAGGTTAAGTGTATGCTAGTCAGCACACAGCGAGGGTCCGTAGGCAACCCAGTATAGTTTAAGTAGTGTACCCTATTGATGGTGTTTTTTAAAATGCTAAAAAGCTTACTTTGAACTATCCTATGGGTCTGATATTCTCAAAACACATAAACAAACTTCTGATAAAGTATTTTTTTTCCACTGAACCGGACTACAACCATATAAATACATCGAAAAAACCATAATTTTAAAAAAAATATAATTTTTTAAAAAATATAAGGAAAAATAGCAATTTTGGTGTTCCTAAGAAATCGCACATTAAAGTCTTATGAATCCAAAAAAGTGTTTTTAAATAAACAGGTTAAGTGTATGCTAGTCAGCTCACAGCGAGGGTCCGTAGGCCACACTATATAGTGTTTAACTGTAAAGTGTGTACACAGTGTTTTTTTAAAATGCTAAAAAGCTTACTTTGAACCATTCTAAGGGTCAGATATTCTTATAACACACTCTAATAAAGTATTTTTTTCCCCCACTGAACCGGACTACAACCATATAAATACATCGAAAAGACCATAATTATAGAAAAACGTATTTTGTCAATAAAAAATAAAATAATATTTTTTTTTTCGAAATTTCCAAAAAGTGGTATCTTTACTTTTGGTCGAAGAATGTTCAGGAATATTTTCAGATTTTTTGCACTTCACATAAGGGAGATAGAGGGGGGGACACGTTTCACACACACTTCAAACTTACCTACGCTCGCCCTATCAAAGTTATATCCAAAGAATTATATATTTTTGTAATCAGCTCGACTCACCCTTTTATATGATACCCCTTACCGGTGTCGAAAAAAAACAAAAAAAATTTAAGTTTTTTTACCCTAATTTTTTTGAAAAATATTTTTTTTTTAATTCACTATATTTTTAAAATATGTGGGTAGGTACAAGACACATACATGCCAAATTTCAAAGTGATCGGACGAAAGGTGTAGCCGTGAGAGCAGGCGACAGGACGGACGGACAGACACACGCAGGAAAATATAAGGGTCCTTGGTTTTGCCTACGAACCCTAAAAACGTTATTAATAGAAAAAATATACAGTAATTTTACAGTGTGTAGAGATATTATCACCTTTTTCATTCAACTTCTTGCTCTAAGTATAAACATTCTCTTCTCTATATTTACTATTTTATTATTTCTTTCTCTTTATTTATATTCCTTATCCTTTTTTCAAGAGAGCTAAACAGCTCGAGGAAAATATTTAGTAAATAAAAATAATATTATTTTCCATATTTTATCTTCTTCTATCCTAGAATTTGAAAATCCACAAATAAATAAACACTGAAAAAAAAAAACTTTCAACAAAAATGTATTTGGAAATTATTTATTTATTCACATATATATATAATAAAGCGCACCTGGTTCTCTTTTTTATCTTTCAATATATCATCGAATAAATTCCAATATATTTTCCCTTTTTTATTTTTTTTTATTTTGAAATCCACGAGAAAAGCCAGCCACCAATTTTTTTTATTGAAATACTTTCATATCATCATCTTAATAATACATATATATATATATATATATATATATATATATATATATATATATATATATATATATATATATATATTGTATAATAATACTAAAATAAATGACTCTCAAAGAGAAATAAAATATATTTTATCTATTGCCATCTCTTTTTGTAAACAGTATTGTCTATATCTATATTTTTATTTTAATATTAATAAATAGTGTGCCAATTAGTGTGGCGCATAGCTTCCTCGCGTCCTGTTTCGTATAATTTAATGTTTTCGTGCTTTTACAGCGTATTTGAGTCGTTTTCAAATAAATAAGGCATTACGATACTGTCCCGGGTATATTTTTTTAAATTTTCACCAAAATTTTAACTATGTAATAGTTGTCAGATTAAAATTATACTCGGTTCAATTTTTAGGGTTTGTAGATACTACTCAAAACCCTCTTGGTTTATAGGGCCCGAACCGTTTAAGCTAAAGTATTGCAATTTGAAACACTGGTGCAACTTTTTAGCCTAAGCACAGAAAAAATTCACAAAAGTTAAAAATTAAATACGTGCATGCGCAATTCGCAAAAATGTGGCAAACTCAATTTTTATTTTTTTTTTTAATTTTTGAATAGGGTATCAAATGAAAGCTGCTGAAGAGTAGGTTACAAATATATAAATGCAATGAGGTTATTCATGATATACTTTTTCTTTTTTTTTCAGTGGTTTATAATATATTATGTAAATTATCATAATATATAATCTTAAAAACATTAAATACTATATAGATTATATGTGTCAATGTGTCTTTGTTTCAGAAGGAGACGGGGCGCCCAACCCCAAAAGAGATAGAAAGGACTGAGAGCGAGATGGAGGATATTTTGCTAGGGGAGAAGGAGGAACAAGTAGAGACCTCCGGACCCCTAGAGGAAGGAAGTCGCCTAGTGTCTCCAGTCAGCACGGAGGAGGACCAATCCAGGTCAGACTCGGCTGATTGGAAGGTAGAAAAGAGGCGAAAAAGGAATAAGGCCAACAAAAAGAGGCAAAGAGAGAGGTCCCGGATGAGGGCTAATGAAGAAAAGGCAAAGAGCAGGGAGGAAGGGTCCTCGAAAGGGGACCCGAAGACTCGAGCTCCGGCCCCTTTTGTGAAGCCCTCTAGGACCACTGGGAAAGAGAAGAGGGAGGACTTTCCAACCCTGGAGGAGGCTAGTCAAGGCAGCCACAAGGGAAGAGTACCTGGACCAAGGAAGACGACGAGGGGTCCTGGCGCCAGAGATGCTGCTAGGGGCAGACAGAAGGAGGAGAGAAGAATTATTCTCCCAACTGCTCCTAGATCAGTCAGAGAAGGTGAAGAAGCGACGACGCCTCCTCCAGGTAATAAGAGAACAAGAGGAGCTTTGGGTACCCCCTCTTCGGGAGATTTCACACCCAAAAGAATTAAGGACACGGGTGTGTCACCCCTTAAAAGGTCAGAAGCCGCCAATGTGGCCCCTGCCTCTTGCTCTGCTACGGAGGGACCTACACCAGGGTCCTTCAGAGACGTAGTCAGGGGGGGAGGAAGGGAGCTACAGCTGGTGGTGATCTCGAACCGAGAAGGAGGGAAAGTCACAACTGAGGAAGGTGACGCTTTGAGGAAAAACCTGAAGAGGCTCTCCCTAGAAAGCATGGGAGACTGGGAGAAGAGATCAGGCGTCATACTAAGGTTCTGGCAGTCGGGCATCGTGGAACCAGGGTGGTTCCTGATAACTGCCGTAGATAAGGAGACTAGAGATTGGACCTATCAGAATTGGAGGCCACCCTCTATAGGCGACATTGATTTTAAGGTCATCTATCAGAGGGAGGCTCCATGGCCTACTAAGATAGGGATCAATATTAGAGAGGAGGAGAAGCCTGATCCAGAGGAGATCAGGCTGGAGATGCACTTAAGGAATAGTCTGCCGGGGGCCACAGAATGGAAATTGGACCACATATCGGGAGAGCCAGGAAACTGGCACGTGGTTATGTGGATTCCAAGATCCTCTGTTAAGGCCCTCGATGATGTAAGGTGGCGGGTCTTCTTGGGCCTGATCTCAGTGTCGGTGCATCGGGTCCGAGGAGTCCCGGCCCCAACAAGGAAACCTCCCGCATCAGAGGAAAAAGGCAGAGGAAGGAAGGACGACGCCAGTGGCAGACCACCCAGAACGGGTGGTGGAAGCCACTCGCAAAAACAAAATTAAAATGATTAAGGTAAAACACATTAATCTACAACATAGTCGAGACGCTGTAGGTGAACTACAGAAAACCTTGACCATTAATGATTCGATAATTGTGTTAATTCAGGAACCCTATGTTTTTAGAGGAGTGGTGAGAGGGATGAGGAGATCTGGTCTGCGGCTTGTAGTAGGAGGGAAGGAGGGACCAGAAGAGGTAAGCCCTAGGACCTGCATCGCGGCGACAGAGGACCTGGAGATCACCCCAATTCCTCTACTAGGGACCCGCGATGCAACAGCCGTTATCCTAGACTATAAGGTAAAAGGTAAACAAAATAAGGTAATTTTGGCAAGTCTGTACTTGCCCTATGATAGGATAAACCTTCCCCCCACCAGAGAACTGATAAACATTGTCAGATTCTCCGAGGAGAAGGACATACCGGTGATTATAGGATGTGATGTAAATGCACATCACCATGCTTGGGGCAGCACAGACTGCAACAGCAGAGGAGATGCTTTGCTAGAATATCTGGCATCCACCGAATTAGAGGTAATAAATAAGGGAACGGAGCCAACATTCATTAATAGAATCCGTACACAGGTAATTGACGTCACCTTGGCATCAAGGAAAATAGCAAGGAAAATACAAGACTGGCATGTTTCATCGGACATTCTGATGTCCGATCATCGCATGATAAGTCTCTGTTTTCAGGTTGATTATGTGGAGGAAACACCAAAGAGACATCCTAGGAAAACAGACTGGGAAATCTTTGATGAGGGACTTGAGAATTTTCTAGGAATGACTCAACCAAAGGACATAACTGACCCGGGAACTCTGGAAGAAGAGGCAGAGAATCTGGGTTCAGGCATAATAGAAGCCTTCAAAGAAGCGTGTCCCCTTAAGTCCAGGCCCCATAAGGAAGTGACGTGGTGGGATAGAAGACTGGACGTTCTCCGAAAGGCAGCAAGAAGGGCCTACAACAAAGCCTTCAAAAACAAAGAGCAAGGTGAACTATGGGACCGCTTCAGGGAGGCTAGAAGGAATTTCAAGAAAGAAATAAGGAAATGCAAAAGAACCAGCTGGAGAGACTTCTGCAAAGGAATTGAGTCCTTGCCAGAGGCGACCAGACTGGTTAGAATTTTAAGCAGTGAGGGAAATAGCGGAGCCCTAGGCTCGATAAAAAGGCTGGATGGTACCTGGACTCTAAGTGTTGAGGAAACCCTAGAACACCTGTTACTTATTCACTTCCCAGGGGAAGGAAATAGGGCCGAAACTGAGTATGGAGGTCCGGTTGCAGAGAGCAACTGGGACCTGGCGACCCGCCTAGTAACAGAAGAGTCAATTAAATGGGCCATCAAGGAATTTGAACCCTTTAAGGCTGCTGGACCCGACGAAATCTTCCCAGCTTTACTACAAAAGGGAATGGATCGCCTGGTATCCAGAATTAAGGTACTATTTAGAGGTAGTGTAGCGTTGGGCGTGGTGCCGGAGGTATGGAAGGCTGCTAGGGTGGTCTTTATCCCTAAACCAGGGAAGACAGACTACACCCTGGCCAAATCTTTCCGACCCATTAGTCTCACGTCCTTTATGCTTAAGACTTTGGAAAGGATAATAGATAAATTTCTAATGGAGGAGATTCTACCTAGAAGTCCGCTGCATGTTAATCAACATGCATACCTCAAAGGGAAATCAACAGAAACAGCCCTTCATGCGGTTACTTATAGGATAGAAAAAGGGATACAACGAGGAGACTATATTTTGGCTCTCTTCTTTGATGTGGAAGGAGCCTTTGATAAAGCAAAGATGAGGAATATAGAAGAGGAACTTCTGATGAGGAACACTCCTCGAGCCATCATTGAATGGATATTGTCCTCCCTGAGGGGGAGGAAAGTGGACTCATCACTGAATGACACCAAGGTTACTATCCGGGTTACGGGAGGCTGCCCCCAGGGTAGCTGCCTCTCACCGCATCTGTGGTGTCTGGTGATGGATGGGCTCTTGAGGAGGCTGACAAAGGAGGATTTATATGTTCAGGCGTACGCAGATGATGGACTAGTCTTGGTAAGAGGCAAGTTCCTAGAAACATGCTGCGATAGGATGCAACTCGCCTGTAGGATTATTGAAGGATGGTGTAAAGACGTCGGACTCTCAGTCAATCCATCTAAGACTGAGCTGATGGTCTTTACCAGAAAAAGGAAAATAGCGGGATTTAAGGCCCCCAAAATATTTGGCCAAGAGCTCAGTTTGGCAAAAGAGGTTAAATACCTAGGTGTTACCTTCGACCCAAAAATGGCCTGGAGGATACATATAGATAAGGTAATAGGAAAGGCCACTATGATGTTCTGGCAACTGAGGCGAGCAGTGGGGAATAGATGGGGATTATCCCCCAAAATTCTCAAATGGCTGTATACAGAGGCAATCAGACCAAAAATCCAATATGGGGCTCTGATCTGGTGGCCAAGGATAAGAACAGCCAGCTCAGCCAAGAGGCTCGACAAAGTTCAGAGGCTAGCTTGTAGAAGCATAACAGGTGTAATGAGGACGACACCTACAGCTGCCTTAGAGGCTCTTGTAGGCATCCCTCCACTTAGGATATGGATTGAAGGAGTGGCCATTGCATCATATGTCAGGCTCAGAGACAACGGGCAATGGCTAGGGAAAGGAATCCTAACTGGACACTTGGAAATCGAAAGGGTGGCTGAGACAAAGATCCCCTATACTGCGATCAGAGTGTTAGGAAAGGAACATAAGTTAAAACTTAAGAGGAAGTATAAGGTAGAAATACCATCAAGAGCCAGATGGGAAAAAGGAGAGATAGAATTCGATAAGGAAACTCTGGTGGCATACACAGATGGCTCAAAGAATGAAGCCGGAATGTCAGGAGCGGGACTGTTCTTGGAAAAGTCTGGCACCCAAAAGAGTTTCCCGTTAGGCACACTCACCACCGTCTTCCAGGCGGAGATCTATGCCATCCTAGAGGTGGCAAGACAGCCCGAGGTGGTGGAAGCAACAGCTAAGTCTATAGCTATATGCTCGGATAGCCAAGCGGCACTACACGCTCTCGATGCTCCTAGTGCAACCTCTGCACTGGTGAGGGAGTGTCGGGAGACACTAGAGCTGCTGGCAGAGAGTAAGGAGGTAACACTGCTCTGGGTCCCAGGACACCAAGGGATCCCAGGGAACGAGAAAGCAGATGAGGTAGCAAAAGCAGGAGCCTCTATTCCTTTCTGTGGACCGGAACCCGCAGTTGACTGGTCGAAAGGTCAGGTCAAATCAGCCATTAAGAAGTGGGTGTGGGATGAAGCAGATAAGGAATGGTTGAGCACAGAGGGATGCAGGCAGTCCAAGATGTTACTGCCGAAGATAAATAAAAGGAAAACCAGATGGCTGCTAGGACTGAGCAGGACCAACCTGAGAAATCTGGTTGGAGTGCTAACTGGACACTGCAGGCTCAGAAGGCATCTGGCATTACTAAAAGTAGAAGAGGATCCCACATGTCCAGTGTGTGGTGAGGAGGAGGAAACAGCTTACCATTTTCTGGGAGTGTGTGAAGGATATGGGAGATTACGCTTTCATATCTTAGGGAATGGAGAAATTAGGGAGAGGGAACTTGAAACTCTGAAGTGGCAAGATATCCTCTCCTTTATAATCCAAACTAAAAGGTTTGAGGATGAGGTGGAGGTGGTTTGAGGGGTGTGGGTACGTCTGGGGTTGGCAAAAAGGATCCAAAGATGGTCTGTTTGCCAGGCTAGGCCTCCCCGCCCTTACTACTACTACTATATAGATTATATAATCTTTGACAAATTTTAATTGTTTATTAACACTTAATACCATATCAAAAATATATTGGTAGTTTTATTAATCTAATTATTAATATTATTTATTTTGAAATATATAATTCAGTACTAAATATGATTTTGACCTTATTTATTTTATTTTTTAAATTGAAATATTTAATCTTATTCATTTATTTACTTTTGATTTTCCATTTATTTTGTTTATTCGATTTAATAGTTATTTATGCACCTAGGAAGTAAAGTAAGCCATTATTCCCTTATCGAAAAAGTGGGTCTTCGGCTTCGCCTCAAGAACCATGGTCCCTATCTCCGAGGCACAGCCGAGGGAATTAGAGTTTTTAGTTCCCGAGGCGCAGCCGAGAGAATAACGCCAGCCGATGAAGATAATTATTGCGAGGGGAATAATGGCAATTTACTCACGAGGTACATACAATGTTTTATCTCAAGTTGGGAGAAAATACACATTTTCGTCCATTGCACAGTTTTTATATATTATTTTAATAAATATAACAATAATTATTAGCACTTTTAATAGCAGATATAGGAGATTCAATATTAAAAACAAATAAGAATTGGAATTAAACTCAAGTAGAAGGTTATTTAGATACAGGTTATAAACAATGATAATGAAGGTCGAAAGAGCAGTGTCACCAACCTGATTTCAACAACTTCATTAGCCAATCATTTTATACTATTTATAAAATAATTAATTTGGCAATCCTTACTTTTTCGCTCTACTTTTGCTTTTTCTCCCTACTTTTTGAGTTCTGGGAAGACCAGACTTACTTTAGTTTCTCAAAACTAATCCAAAATCAAAACTTTTTCTCCCTACTGGAGATAAAATATGTTATTAATTTAAGCCAAGCTTGTGAGTAGACGTGTTTCATGATCCCATTCTGGACGTTTCCTTGGCCACTCTTTGCCAAGTTTCCTTGTCACAACACTTTCTCATCTCTTCGTCCATTCTTGCTACAGGTCTTCCTCTTCCTCTCTTCTTCTCCCATGAGTGCCACTGTTACAAAGCCTTGGACCACCGTCCGTCGTTTCTTCTGACTGAGTGACCGGCCCATCCCCATTTCTTTTCAACCATTATTTTCCCGATGTCTTACATCTCGGTCTTGCTTCTCAGCCACTCATTTGATTTTCTCTCTCTCCTTGTAATCTTCAGCATACTTCTTTCCATTTGTCTCTGGGTTACTCGCATCTTTTCAATTACTTTCTGTGTTAGCACCCAGGTCTCCACACCATATATTAACACTGGTAGTACGCATTTATTCCATAGTTTTTTGGAACAAAATTCCTTATAAGAGCCCGGGAGTGAATCCGAAAAAAACGACCGTCACGAAATCTACCGATAACGATAACTTGAGTAAAAGATGACTGAGTTAGTAGACATTTGGTATACATGTTCATTTTACCAAGAGTTCGTTGGACAACGTTATCCGCCCAAGCGTTCACGCGCAACGCTCACTTAAACGTAAGCTTCAAATTTAAAATTGGAATTTTAGGACAGGAAAAAAAATGCTAACTTCATCTATTTAATGAGACAAACAACTTTTATGAATATTTTTTTTTAGTAAAACAAACACCGACACTGCTATGAAGTGATAAAGATTGCTAAATTTATTAAAGCGGACCTAAACTTTTAAAATAAAGAAAAAGCGTTTTTACAGATATCTTACGTTTTAACGTACGACGACGTAACGTTTTTTTCTTTAGACCGTACCTCACTAACTCCCTCACATCTATACTTTACGGTTGCTAACTTCATCTTAATAAGTTTTAACGTACTTAACGATTTTAATAAAACTTCTTACACATCGTCTAAAGTACTATTGAAACAGGCATGTATAATTTCAACCTGATACAAGCAGACGTTTTTGAGTAGGGAAGAGATATAATTTATAATATTTTAAATTAGTAGGCCGGGTAGGTAGACAACAGTCCTATTTCCTACCAACTACAAACATACTCTTTAACTATAGGGCTCATCATGATTAATTTTTTTCTCAATATTCGATACATATTTATTGTTAGACGCTTGCTTTAATGGTACAAATAATCTTTTAATTTTGCCTTAACTCCGCTAGGTACAAACAGTTAGTTACTTTTAATTTTGTCTCTTTTTTAACGCCACCTTGTATAAGTAGTTAGCAAGGTGTACGTACTTAGCGGTGATGATATTATGTGATTTTATTTTATTTTTTTTTTTTTTTCATATTTAATGAAAAATGTAAGGGACTTTGTTCCTACCGCATGTCCCGCGACATCACAGGTATTTTTTCTTGTGGAGCATTGGTACGTCCGAACGGAATATCGGTCTGTATGTATTAAAATATTCCAATCCCATCGTTTCCACAAGAACGTAGTGCGTATTTTAATTCATTGTCACAGACGTTACCATCTTCTCATTATGAAATGCTAATAATATTAAAATTAAATTGTTGTTATGTGATAGGATATTAGATTCTTGTCTTAACGAGTCGGATTATTTTAGCGTATGATGTTTTTTTGTTTTTCATAGATATATTTTAAAATAGATTTTGATTGTCCCGTACGTTACCTGTCAAGGACGTTACTTTTTAGAATTTTTTTGGGTAACGTATGTGACTAATTTATAATTATTTTATTTTCAAACGTGTTTCTTGTCATGAATAATCAACATTTTATCACTACTTTTATATTTCTAGTTAAGTAGATATTCCGCTTTTTTTTTCATTAAGTTTGAATAAAGTTAATTTGGTAATACTTTTTGGCAATGTACCTCAATTAGTTTATCTACAAAGGAAAGGTTGCGATAAAAACAAGTCTGTTATTAAGTTTTTCTTTTTCATTGAAATTTTTATTATATTTTATTTTTCGTATTTCCAAAAGAAAACATTTAACATTTTGGATGCATAGAAATCGCTTATAATTGCAGGAAAACATAATTAAATATTAAAGAGACCAGGGAGTATCAAAAATGTAGAAATTTCTAACTTTTATTTTTTTATTTTCGGCATTTAGAAAAAGTCAAATGCCCAAATTTATTTGAAAACGACTCATTTTTATTCGATTAATTTAATTGTCTATATAATATTTTCTATATACAAACATACCTTAGCATAAACCTAAGTTGAGGAATAAAGATATTTTTAAGCATATTATGTTATTATTTCCCCGTTTTTAGGGTTTCGAGGTCGTCTTCTAGGTCGGGAGATATACTCCAAGATGTGACGGACGGACGGACTACCAAAAGCATAAGGGTTTCTAACCCTTATGCTTTTGGTAGTTCGTCCGTCCGTCGGTCCGTCGCATCTTGGAGTATATCTCCCGACCTACTGAAGCTATAGACTTGAAATTTGGTATACAAATTAAACTATTTTGCCCAAAAATAGAAAAACTATTGTGGACTTAAACACTCTAAATTTCTGCGATCTGCGATCAATTGCGAATAGATCGCAATATTTTATATTTTTTTTTAATTTTCAAGTTGGGTATCATTTCAAAGGTATTGAAATGTAGATTACAAATATATATCGCATTTCCAAAATGGCGGCCATTTAACCCCCCAAAAAATTAAGACAAACCCAAAATGTACCCCCCTGCACTACCCCATTAGGATAGGTCCTAAAAATGGGCAAAAACACATAAATATATCTCTGTGGTCCAATGAAATTTCAGGGAGTTGGTCTAAAAAAAGTGAAATTTTAGAAATTTTAGGGGGCCGTAACTCGTAAGCCCCAAAATTTTTGTCATTTGAAAATTCGAAGTTAGGTATCATTATAAAGGGGTTGAAATTTCATTCACAAAAATATATCGTTTTTCAAAATGCCGGCCATTTTACCCCCCAAAAAATTAAAACAAAACGCAAAAAAATGTCCCCCCCTCCCGCTACCACATTAGGACAGGAGCTAAATATAAGGCAAAAATACAAAAATATGCATCTCTGTGGTCCAATGATATTTCCGGAAGTTAATATAAAAAAGTCCAATTTTAAAATTTTTAGGGGGCCGTAACTCGTGAGCCCAAAATTTTTGTCATTTGAAAATTCGAAGGTGGGTATCATTTTAAAGGTATTGAAATTTGGTTCACAATAATATATCGTTTTTCAAAATGGCGGCCATTTTACCCCTAAAATAACTAAATTAGTGCATACTACCGAAGATAGTAATGGATAATATGCACTCCTCGTTTCTTAAAAGTGAATTACTATACATATTTTTGATGAATGTTTTGATGAAGGATAATTTAGGTAAGAAAAGCGACATATTACATATTTTTGTTTAAAAAAAAAATAATAAAAATAAATAATAATAATGTACTTATGAATGCTTATGACCTGAGAAATCCTTTTAGTAACTTGCTGGTAAGTACTTGACGGGATTTTTTAAATCTGTCAAAATTGATTTGATTTTTAACATGAATTAAAGTATCAAATTAGGAAAATTTAAAGAGCGCAGATGGTTGAAATTAATCTGGCTACTTTTGACAAACCATCCAAATTTTATAAAAATCATATGTATCGGACTTGTACATTTGAAAGTACAGGTGTACAAAAAGTATGTTTGTGCGCATGTGGAAGACAACATATGGGAGCAGAAGGTTGAAACTTATATGGGACAAACAATAGGCTAATTATGACCTACCATTTAAACTTTATTTAACTCGGAGAGTAGTTTTTAATATATGTTGGTTCACAAAACTTGAGAGACTGACCAACAGACAGATACGGAACCAATAATTTTCCCTGATGTCTGAAACGGATTTCTGTCTTGGATTTTTTTAAATCGGTGACAACAAATTGTTGTCTTCAAAACGGTCACATAGCTTCCTTTACCTTCGGTACACTTGGAAGCAACAATAGTAGGGGGTATTTACGATCGTTGTTTAACGAGTTAAATGTTAGAAATTGAAGATTGGGAGGGACCTTGACCGGAAGGTGTGTTATAAGTCAGTGGTTCTTAACCGGGAGGGCCGCGGCCCCCCAGGGGGCCTCGAAAGGTAGTTAGGTACTAGGTATATTATATTTGAAGATTTTAAGGGGGCCGTGGTTACCAAAAGGTTAAGAACCACTGTTATAAGTTATAAGATAAATGTTACAGCTGGCGCTTTCACCGGCATGCACATGCTCTGCACATGCAGTTTTCAGAACTTTATTTTTCTCACCTATTTTTCTACCTGAATAATCTTTACCCGATTTAACATGTATCAAACTTCATTTTAATCCCTGAAAGTCGAATTAAATTTAAAAAGGACATAACTAGTTATTTGTTAAATCATTTAATTAACTAAACTGGCCTTAAGCTTATACAAATTTAAGTTTTTTCAAAATGAAAACACAGAAAAATTAAAAAGTGCTCGCCAAACAGACTAACTCCGCTTTTAAAAAGCATTTAAAAAATGTTTAAATACTGTACAAATGTAATTAAAAGAATTTTGAGTCGATTTGATTTTTTACTACGTTTTTATTAGCTTGCTTTCTTGTTTGTTTGTTTGTTTGTTTGTTTGTCCGGTACAAATCTGACAATCGATTTCTAACTAACTTCCCGAATAGCTAGACATTTGAAACTTTTAGCATAGCTCAGAACACGATGACAATGCATTATTTTAATACTTTTAGCCATCTTTCAGCAGAATTTAATTAGTTTTCAGCAAATTTTGCTGTGTGGAAAGTTAGTTCGGAAAAAATCTGCAATTTATTTTATTTGTTTTGACATATCCCATAGTATTTACACTCTTCATTTTGACGGGTTCCAAATTTGTGATTTTATATTAAGAGGTAAACATTGAATGACAACAAAACAGTAAATATATCGATTATATTAGTTATCGATTATATTATTAATATTATTTCAAATATATCGATGGCACGGTTTAGTTTTGGTGTTGGGGAGTTCCTTTGTAAAAAGATTTGTCGTTTTATAGGTTTAAGATCAGCTCTCTAGATGGTTGTCATTTATGTGAAGTAATAGTCAGGGTGCCCATAGACAAAAAGTAACTTATACATACTCTTTCCACACCTTTTTGTATGGCTTGTTTAGGCAAAGTCTGACACTGTTTTCCTCTGTGACTTTCTTTAGTTTTGGGGCGTTTTTTTTTTATTTGAACCCTAAAATTTTGACGCGTCAGACTTGCAAATCGGAAAAAGTTCTGCGTCAGACAATATTAAAATCTTGATTTATAGGGTTCAAATAATGTATCTTGAGAAAATCAGCTGGTTATTAGTCATTAATTATTATTAGTTCATATTAATTAATATCCATTATTATTAATTAACTGGCTGATTTTCTCAAGATACATTATTTGAACCCTATAAATCAACATTTTAATATTGTCTGACCCAGAACTTTTTCCGATTTTCTAGTCTGACGCGTCAAAATTTTAGGGTTCAAATAAAAAAAAAAACGCCCCAAAACTAAAAAAAATCACAGAGGAAAACGGTGTCAGATTTGGCCTAAACAAGCCATACAAAAAGGTTTGGAAAGAGTATGTATAAGTTACTTTTTTGCCTATGGGCACCCTGACTAAATTTGGTACTATTTTTTTTTTTTTTTTTCACTAACGACTAACATTATATATTATGTAACAATAACAATTATATTATCAACATTACATACGGTTCAACAGAAAATTTAAAAACGTAGTATATAAAAAGTTCTTTTTATCTTGAAATTATTAATTTTGGGATTCTCAGTTAATTATTTATGCAGAGAGAAAAAAAATCGGTACGATTAACTTGAAAGAAAAGCAGTGCATCAAATTTTAGAGCAAAATTTAAGTCTTAATTTTTCCACAGGTTATAATTTTTCTTAACGTGTACAACAAATTTTATCCGTAACTGCCAAGCAGTTTAGGACAGACAAACATTTTTATGAATAACACCTTTTTTAGGACTCAGGGAACCTTGAACCTGTAAATTCAATACAATGTTTTGTGTATATATATATATATATATATATATATATATATATATATATAATACACGTTTACGAGAAAGTAAAAAACAGAACTATTAAATTATGATGGGGGAAAAAACATCAAATTAGTGAAATAAATAAAAAAAATTGAAGAATAATTGTAATTATTTCTAATTAAAATTGGAAGAAACATCAATTAAAATCGGATTAGAAATTATTTATATCGTTTAATATAACGGGAATTAGAAAAATAAAAACTTTTTCCAATTATTTTTTTAAGCTCCGAATAAAATTATTCCGTATTAAATTATCGCCGAACATTTACAAGTAGTAGTATAATTGATGGATACCTTAATTTGTTTTTTTTCTTATCAAGTAGTACAAAAAAGAAATATAAAATGTAATTACATATTATTTTTCTGTAATTGGGGTATGAGTTAATTGGATTAATCGGTATTTTCAAGGGCAGATTTAATTGTTTGGCGGTGGTAAGGAGTGGGGGTAGTTCGAGATGGTTAGAAGAGTTGAAGAATAATTTGGTGTGATTACAGATGATAAGAGGTTTGACTTGAGGTCAGAGGGGTTGTCTGATGTTTCCAAGTGGTCACAGGGGGATGAATGGGTTGGGAGGTGGTTGGAGGTCTTCATATATGGTTAGAGGGGTTGTTGGGTTCTAAGTGGTCACAGGGGGATGGAGGTGTTGACTTATGGTTAGAGGGGTTGTCAGCTTCTAAGTGGTCACAGGGGGATGAAGGTGTTTGGAGAAGGTTGGAGGTGGAGGTCTTCATATATGGTTAGAGGGGTTGTCAGCTTCTAAGTGGTCACAGGGGGATGAAGGTGTTGGGATGTGTTGAGATGTGTTGGATGTGTTGGGAGGTGTTGGATGTGTTGAGTTATGGTTAGAGGGGTTGTCAGCTTCTAAGTGGTCACAGGGGGATGAAGGTGTTAAGAGGGGGTTGGAGGTGTTGACTTTGGTTAGAGGGATTGAGAATGCACAACTTAAGTAGTTATTCTATTTCTTTTATCATGTAAGGAATTACATAGTGTTTAGATGCTATGTTAACTTATGATGATTTAATGTATTGAACAATGTAAACAACTCATCTATTGTAAAAATTAAGTAGTAATTCTTAATCTTTTATCCTGTTAGATATTGTTAGTTTGTAATGTAGTGTTTAGATGCAACGTTACCTGATGATAATGTAATGCATTGAAATGTACATAGTAGACAACTCATCAAATCAGTTGCACAACTAAAGTATAATTTATTTTATTTATTAACAATTTAATTTATTTATTTTATTAACAAACATTGATTTTATCTAGTTCTCCATGCGGTTTATTTTTTAAAATGCGATTACCTTCTTGTACAAAGCAAAGAAAATGAGAAAATCTTAACGTCAGGTGTTTGTTTTGAGAAAATGTCTCAGCTGTTCTATGATATCTTTAAACATTGTTTTGAAAGTAAAACTGAAAAGTTTTCCTTTATATTACAAAGGACAAAGTGAAAACGTCTTTGAAACATCAATTAGACACAGACAGTCTGACGACATTTTCCACCCGCTTTCCCTCCAAGATAAGTCCAAGGCTTTTCATTTTGCTTTTGTAAAACTTTGTATAGGGAGCAAGACTCACGGAGACAATATCCCTTTTGATATTCTCAAACTTTCCTTCCAAAATATAGGACAAACTTACAAGTTTTTCCCCATGTTTTGTCCTAAGAAAATTGCCTAAATTCAGTCGGAACACCATTGGACTTTCCAATGGTTGTTTTGCTACCGAGCTTACCGTAGTTAACGGAATCTACAAGTTCTGAAGAACGAAAATATTTTATGTCTCCGATTTCAAAAATTTCAAGACAGAAATCCGTTTCAGACATCAGTGAACATTTTTGGTTCCGTGTCTGTCTGTCTATCGCTCAATATTTGCGAACCACCGTTTCTTAAAAACTTCACGTCCGATTTTAATGAAACTTAAATGGTAGGTCATAATTAGCCGGCTGTTAGTCCCACATAAGTTTCAACTATCTGCGCTCAGTTGTTTCTCTTCCACATGCGCACAAACATACATTTATTTACACCTATAGCTTCAAAAGTACTTATCTGATTTGTATAAAACTTTTACAGTTTATCGAAAGTTACCCATAGATAGCCCCAGATTTATATGAACCATCTGCGCTCTTTATCTTTTGCTAAATTAATAATTTAAATCATGTTATTAACAATTTAAATCATTAAATTAACAATTTAAACAATTTTGACAGATTAAAAAAAAACGGGGGGAAACAATTAAAAACATTAAAGACAACAATGGCTTGTAAAACCATAAAATCAATAATGTAGTGATAGGATACGAGGAAGTTATGTGTCATACCAATTGACACTCTATTTTTGTTCACAACTGCAAATAAAAAAAATAAGAACCAAATTAGATCGTCTTCAGGTTTCTTCCAGACCATCTTAAATTTTGTCAAATGTATTACTTACAATTTAACTTATTAAAGGTTTGTTCTCACAGGGAACGGACGTAACGACTTCAGTCTGTCTTAAAATAATAAGTAGAAAGGAATGCGGACAAGTCAAGACGGAAACAGTCGCAAGTCTGTGCGTACTGCGTTATTTTTGCTATACAAGCTAACTGAAGGTAACGGAAGCTATCATATCATTCTCAAGAACGTACATTTACATTTTCTTATATAAAGAGAAAGCATTTTGATGGCGCAAAAAATCGAGTTTTAAGATTTTGATGTATTAACTCAGGTCCCTTGAGTTTTATAATACATTTTTTAAAAAATGTCTGTCCGTCGCCTGTGCAAACGCGAGGAGCCTAAACTAATGGGCCATTTTTGACGAAATTTGGCATACATGTTCAGAAAAATTATACCCCGATGCAAAATCAAGAAATTAATTTTATCTTCAAAAAAATGATGACAACGTGACAAAGAAATATTTCTCGAAAAGTTTGCATTTTTGCTTCTGACTGACTGACTCACTCATCATTAAAATTATAAGCAACTTCCAGAAAAGCTAGAAACTTTAAATTTGGTACACTTGTAAATATAGCCGTGTAACGAAAAATCCAAGAAGTTGAAATAGCTTGTGTTCATTTTGAGGCAATCAAGAAGAAAAAGAAAATGGATACCTTAAACAAATTAAAAATGAGAGGAGTTCGGTGAACGTCACCTACTGTGCAAGAAATGCACTCCCACACTTGATCAATTAATTTAATTATTAATTTAAGAATAAGCAGGAGCAGGAGTTTTGATAACGAATCACTTTTTCTAACCCAAAAGATATAAAATTTTCTTGTTCAGCATTCTATCGTGTCCAGTGGGTATACACTTATACAGTGTGTACTGCACACCCTAACTACCTCCGTGGTTTAACAGCAGGTTATGGGCCTGTTGCTTGGCTGCTGCGGCAAGGGGCCTGGCATGTTGCCTGTAGCTTGGACAACTATTAGTAATAGAGATTTTTCCCTTTTTATTCTTTTTCAGATTCATAGTAAATACAGTGTGGTATATACTACTGATGGAGCGACCCACTAACCCCTCATCATGTAATAGATGATGAGGGTTTAGTAGGGTCGTTCAATTAGTAGTACATACTACTGATGGAGCGCCCCACTAACCCCTCATCATGTAATAGATGATGAGGGGTTAGTAGGGTCGTTCAATCAGTAGTATATACTACTGATGGAGCGACCCACTAACCCCTCATCATCTATTACATGATGAGGGGTTAGTAGGGTCGTTCAATCAGTAGTATAAGTATACCACACTGTATTTACTATGAATCTAAAAAAGAATAAAAGGAAAAAATCTCATGTTGAGAAGTTGTTAAAAGACTGTTAAGTTGAAAGTAAGGTCAAATAAATAAAAGGGAAAAAATGCAGTAAACAAGTTTAATATAAGGCCTCCAGATAGCTCTGCCTGTATTCTTACATCCAATAATAAACACCGGATATAACAATCCACCGTTATATCCACCGTTATGAAATAAAGTGTTTGATATACGGGCCATCTTACACGAGGGATAGGGGTGTGAGATAAGGCAGTAAACTCATAGCAAAGGATAATATGCGGCACCCGCATGTTGCTTCTATATAATGCCTCTAATATTGCTTTTTTCCCCTCTTTCACAGCCAATATTCTTACGCACTTGTGTGCCTCATATTAAATACAATCTAACGACAGTTTCACCTAATATTTGATCTCTTATAGTCACTGTTTTCATCAATCGTTATTAAGTGGCAAAGAATTTACGACTAAACCCAATATACACGCAATGTGTCTTCATTAAGAGTAAACTTCTATTTTATATTCATTTTGTTTTTATTTTGGCTTTCTTAGCTGATTGTTTCGTCATTTGTCAATAGCTATGAATGCACGTCTAAACCTAATATAGGTACACGCAATGATTTTCGTGTTTTTTTACTTTTCCTCACCTATGGTAGAAAAAGATATATTTTACCCAAATTGTTTTTTCGGGATTTCAACTGAATTATCTTTTTAATAGTACATTACACGTCGAGTGCGGAAAGTAGCATTTTGCATGCGAGTGTGGAGTTTGCACCCGAGCGATAGCGAGGGTAGTAAAACCACACTCGCAATGCAAAATGCCGTTTCCGCACGAGTTGCGTACCGTACTTTATCTACGATTGTTAGATTTAAATAATAAGTACAGAAAAAAATAAACTTGCTGTATGTAAGTTCATCACTCTCTTGATAAACATGCGGCATTAATTCTTGAGTTGTATTTTTTACCGAATTAATTATTTCTGGAGGAGTATTATTCTCCACATTTTCGTCAAAGTCCCTTGATTCACTAATTGTTTTTCACTAAAAACTCGATAGTAAAAGAACGGCAAATTAGTTTTGAAATGTAAACAAACTCGCTAATCGTGTATAAAGCTGAAGAATTCCTCTTCTTTATCGCCCTAGAGTGGTAAAGAAGAGGAATTCTTCAGAACTATGAGACGCGCATGCGCAATGAATACAATTACGTAAAGAATCACTTTCTACGCATCTAAACAGACATACAATGTTTATATTTCGTATCAATCGTGGATAAAAAGTATGAGTGTATGTATGTGGGTTATCATCGTAGCGCCTAGGGCATTTAACCTAGAGAGTCGAAACTTGGCAGAAAAATCAATCTTTACTTCTAGTTGTGCCATCCGGAAAATCAGCATCATCCGCCATCTTGAACCCAGTTTTCTAAATTAGCAAAAATTTTAAAAAATTGAAAAGTGGTCCGATCGAGTTGAAATTTTGAACAAAAATTGTTCCTCTCTGCATGACAAACAAATCCACCAAATTAAGGATTAAAAAAAAAAATCGGTCCGAGACAACTCAGACAAACTTTCTCATATACAAGCTCATAATTATTTAGCCAATGTTTTCCATTTATTAGTTTTTGTAAGTGCGTTTAATTATTATTGAAAATTATATCAAAATTTACCATAAAAATAACTTCTCCAGGGCGGGGAATCGAACCCGGGATCTCTCCGTCCACGTTTTTAGCTATTTTCTCAGGAACTAGATTTTTCCCGGGAAAACTGCTTATATCGTTGGATCCGTATTTAAATGGACTACATTTTAGAATTTTTTAATCAAAATCGTCGGAACCGTTTTCGAGAAATAATTTTTTTTCACGTTTTTTCAGAGTTTTTTGGGGGTTGCGCCCCCAAATTTGGAGCTAAAATTCATTTCTCGATTTCGCCTCGGGGTATGATTTTTCTGAACATGTATGCCAAATTTCGTCAAAATCGGCTCAGTAGTTTTGGCTCCAGGCGTCTGCACAGACAGACGACAGACGACAGACGACAGACGACAGACGACGGACAGACATTTTTTAAAAACCACTTTTTTGGACTCAGGGGACCTCAAAACGTGTAAATCCATCAAAATCTCAAAATCGAATTTTCGCGCCATCACAATACTTTCTCTTTATATGAGAAAGTAAAAACGATGAAATTCCATTAATTAATTTAAAAGTTATAAGCGAATATAATTATTAATTAGTGCGACGCTTTTGTTAAACGTCAAAGTTTGTTTACATCTGTCAAAAACCGTCAAATATTAAATTTCAAATTTTATAAATGAAATAGAAATAATGTATACATTTTTACTTTTCCTCACTACCTATAGTAGGAAAAGTATTGTTTTCACCCACAAAAATTTGTTTCGGGTGTTTCAACGGAATAATCCGTTTTGGGTGTTTTTAGCTGAGTGGTTTTCAGCATGACGTCTGTATGTATGTGTGTGTGTTATCATCGTATGCCCAAGGTATTTAACCTAGAGAGTTGAAACTTGGCAGAAAACTCAGTCCTTACTTGTGTGTAGTTACTTGTAGTGGTGCCACCAAATCAACTTTTTCCGCCATCTTGAACCCAGTTTGTTGAGTCACAAAATGTTTTTAAAAGATCAAAAAAAAAAAATTGTCGCGATCGAGTTGAAATTTGGCACGAATGTACCTTTCTGTACGACAAACAAGCCCACCAAATTTCATTTTGATATTGGCCACCATTTTGAAATTTTTGAAATTTTAAACTTTGACGTTTAATAATACCGAAAGTATAAATACGTTTTAGACATATAGCATATCGTTGGAACCGGAAAAAATAAGGAACAAAAATATTAAAAAAAAAAAAAAAAAAAAAAAAAAAAAAAAAAAAAAAACGGTGTAATTCCATTAATTAATTTAAAAGTTATAAGCAAATATAATTTTTATTAGTGCTATAATTTTGATGACGTCAGTTTGTTTACATCAGTCAAAATGCCGCCAAATTTCAAATAATTAAATAAAATATATTAAAGTTTTTTTTTTTAAGAATGATAATAAAATCAGTTAGTTCAAAACGGTCACCCATCCAAGTGTGACCACGTCCAATGCTGGCCACTTTGGTGGCCTCCGAAGAGAGGAAAAGTTCCGAGGTTTTTTATTTTTTTTTTTTAAAAATAGTTAAAAATAGTCACCCATCCAAGTACTGACCACGCTTAATGCTGCTTCCTCCTGCTGCGAAGCAGTAGGAGAGGCCACTTTAGTGACATCCGAAGTGAGGAAAAGTTCCGAGATACGCTGTAACCTATTTTTATTTTTTATTTTTTTTGTCTTGGTATACTTATTTTTCCTACTTTTATATTTCAGTTTTCTATACCTACAAAATATAAACAAATTTAAAGAAACTTTTTATTTATTTATTTAATTTAAGAAAAAAGAAAGGAAATATGTAAAATACGAAAGTAAATTAGAAAACTAAACATATATATACCTACTTTCTTGGCAAAGAAGAAAATACTTAACTTCCAAAGAATTAAAACTTTTTTTTATTTTGGTAATTCTTAGTACCAAAACAACTAGACGGGTCTTTTACTAAAAAAAAAACTTCTTAAAATTTATTACCAAGTAACAGCGAAAGTAAGGATATACGAAAAAAAAATTAAGGAGAGGGGAGGGGGGAATGCAAAAATGTATGGAAGTTAGATGATACCTGGGGTAAAGGGGTAAAATGAATAAATAATATTTGAGTCATTAACTTGATTTAGGTTGGTATCATTTGTAATGTCATTTCAGGTGTTTTATGTTGGCTCCACTGGGCAACCTAGAGGGAATTTTGTCCCTAATTGCTTTCCCCTTTTTCTTTCTTTTATTTCACCTAATATTTCATACGTATTTTGTTTTTTTTTAATTGGGTATGCGAGGAAAGTAGAGGGAAATAGTGCAATATTTAATAATTATCATTTTTGATATTTTTTTTTCTCCCCTGTGGATTTTTAACTGTTTTGTTGTTGTTTTTTAATTTATTTTACTGTCGTAAAAATATAGTTATTTAAAAGGTTAATTTTCTAGTCTGAATCGGACAGATAAAATGTATTCATGAAAAATAAAAATAATAAATTTAATGATAATTCATATGATATTTTTTAAATAACTCTTTTTTTGAATTAGGGATCTTATTTTAATTTATGATTTTTTTTTATGAATTTATTATTCATATTCAGAGAATTAATTGCATTTAAATTCTCTCATGATTATTTAAATAATTCATGTTTATATACGGTTCATATATTTTTTATTATGTAAATATTTGCTACTATAATATTCCAGTAGTTTATTTATTTGAGCAACGGCTGAAATAATAAAAAAAGAAAGGAAATAACAGTTCAAATATTCTTACGAGAATATCATGTCCGATGACTGGCAAAATTACACTCGATTTTTATATCTAACCAAATATCAGCTAGATGGGTTTCAAATTAATATGTTTTTGGGTTGAGGGACAGAAGAAATTTCCCGTCATGCAAAAAAGACATGAAAAATGTGACAATCTTAAATATATAACAGGAAGTTAAGAGCTAACAGAATATAGCTTGGTTTTCAGTTTTTAGTACCATATTTCGCCGATAGAAGCGCATTAAAGTAAATTTTCTCAAAATTTTATATGAAATGATTTCAGAGCTCTTAGCTGAATGAAACCGAATTTCTTTTACTCCGGAAAAACTACTATCTTTCGCATCAAAACAAACAAGTTTTGGTTAAATGGTTGGTCCATCTGTTGGCAACACTGGATTAAATGCCTAAAACATATCCATGATTCAATGTCTTAAACAGGTTTATCGTTTGTTGGTCACATCAAGTCTCTCCGTCTAATTATAGAACGATGCATGTTTCTTTATTGTTAATTGAGGAAATGTTCGTTACTTTGTTATGACAACTTATTAAAATGCACTTTGTTTCTTTCCTAGTCAACAATAAACATTATGCATCCGAGCTTACCAAAGGTAACGGAAGCTATATGATTGTTCTGAGCGACATTTTTTTGTGTTTCTGATTTCGAGAATTCCAAGACAGAAATCCGTTTCAGAAAACAGGGAACATTTTCGGTTCCGTTTCTGCTTGTCGCTCAATGTTGTGAACCAATATATCTTAAAAACAACACGTCCGATATGAATGAAATTTGGATGGTAGGTCATGATTAGCCTATTGTTGGTCCCATATATGTTTCAACCTTCTGCGCCCATTTGCTTCCCTTCCATATGCGCACTACCATACATTTATTAACACCTATGTCTTGTAACGATGTGTTACTAACTTATTTAGTTATATAGATTTAATTTTAGTTAAAAGTCAAAGTGTTATATATTTCTTTTACATTTTATAGTACCTAGTTTGTTTACATGATAAGGAGTGAGAGATGATCGGGGGACAATGCGTAGGTAGGCGAGTAAGTATCTCCCCGGCCCTGACGGGAGTCAGCTCATACCTTGCCTTACCTTAATGGCCTTCGTTCTTACCTAAATTTTACGTAGATTTTCTTAATTTTTTTTTTTTTGAAAATTTTGAATTTTAGTTGGTCGATTATTTTATTATTTTAGTTGGTGGTTATTATTTTGTGATTGTGTGATAAATTGTATCTGGATTATCTCTCATTCCTTATGTGTGAATTGAATTAGGATTTTCATTTAATTTTGGATATTTTTATAGAGGTAAACTTTTGACTGATTTTGTGAATTTATGGTTTTCTGAGTGAAATGTTGTGGTTAAAATTTTGAGGAATTAGTTAGTTTTGTAATTTTTTCTGCGATCTATTTTAATTCTGATTTTACTTTAGATAAGTTGTAGAGTAGATATATTAAATTTGTTAGAAATTTTGAAGTTAGGTTGGTTGGGAGATTTTGGATTTTATTTTACATGAATTTCGAATTTGGTTATAATGAATTTTGGCTAAATTTTATTTTGAGACGAGATAGAAGTTTATCACAATGAATTTCGAGATTTTAATAAATGATGTGTTGTATTGCGTAATTTTGATGAAGTTGATTAATTTTATTTATTTCATATGACTAATTTTGAGTTAAATGTTATAAAACATTTTGAGTTTAAATTGACAAATGAACTTGAGTTAAAAATGTTAAATAATTTAGAGTTAAATTTTACAAATAATTTTGAGCTAAAGATTACAAAGAAGTTTGAGTTAAATTTTAATTTTGAGTTGAATTTTCTAAATAATTTTAGTTTATTTCTGATTTGTTTTATAACGATTTACCGAATAATTGTGGCCCATATTGTCTTTACTATAGTTTCTGAGTTATATTTGCTGAATTTGTATAAAGTTAAAATGTTTGGAATTTCTGGAGATTAATACATTTTTTTTTTTGGAAATTCGGTAACAAATATTTTCTTCTGTTGTACAAGTACAAATACCAAAATTACAATTCTTATCCTAATTGGATTCTTTTCAAAATTTTGTCAATTATTTTATTGTTTGATTTTATTTTTTTTACTGAGTTACTATTTTTAAGTTGATTTTTTTTTTTTTTTTTTTTTTTTTTTTGGATCGATGTTAAACTTTTATTTTGGGGAAAATAAATATTATTATTTTTTGTGGGAATTAAGGTTGTTGTTCCTACCTAGGTTTAAATTATATTTAGAACCTATCACTCCTCTGATTGTGTTTAGCCTGGATGCTAATAATATTTTATTAGATTATTTATAATCGTGGCTTCAGGTCCTAAGATGTGGCTTAAGGCTTGAAGTCCGGTTATAGTCTTCAAAAGTACTCAGAAAAATAAATTTTACATGTCCTAAGATGTTACGTTAAACTAAGATATATAAACAATATCGGTAACAAATGTTATTTATTTGTTTTGTTAATTTTACCAGTAGTGTGCCAAATTACTATTACGCTTCCTCTTCATTTATATCATAACACAAGAGAACTGATGCAACAGAAAGGAAATATAATAACAGTATAACAACAATTATGTATCCTAATTAACTGATATATTAATTTGTCTCTCTGATACATGGTCCGAGTAATTTCAACTTGATAATTAATGCAAATCAATTCATATGAATTCATTTCATAAATTCCACAGAATTCGATATATGTATTTTGATAAGCAATATGTAAATTGGATATTATTCCAAATATCATTATATATATATATATATATATATATATATATATATATATATATATATATATATATATATATATATATATATATATATATATATACTCCTCATTATACGTGTACATTACCTTTATGAACAAATTTCGTTTTCAAATTAATGTCAATTATTGTTAAAAATGATTTACGAAAATTCTCTTTGAAGTGTTAATATGTTTATATTATCTATTTGAGGGGACAATTCCATTTACAAATTTTAAATTAGTTAAAAATTTTACATAATTTTATTTATTTAGTAAAATATTTTATTCGTTTTAATTACTGACGTGAAAGAAGCAAGCTTCAGTATATTTTACCTGTCTCTAAGTTGGCAGGTGTTTCAATTAATATTGGACCATTTGTGGGAAACTTTTATTGAACCATTCAAATTTCTTCAAAATTGGATTAGAATTTTTAAAGATGTAGATAATTGTTAATAAAAAATACTCTGACATTTGGTGTAGCAGCCATTTAGTTAGCTTCCTCGTGCCCTGCTTCGTTAAATTTAATGACTTTATGCTTATAAAACCAATTATTATCCAATTTATTTCATTTTTACCCCGTTTTTCAAATCTGTCAAAATTGTTTTGATTATTTACATGAATTAAAGTATCAATTTAGCAAAATTTAAACAGCGCAGACGGTTGAAATAAATTTGGGGGCAATCTACTGGCTACTTTCGACGAACCATCAAAATTTCATAAAAATCATATGAGTATTTTTGAAGATATAGGTGTAAATAAATGTATGTTTGTTCGCATGTGGAAGAGAAACAAATATATGCATAAGGTTGAAACTTATATGGGACCAACTATAGGTTAATTATGACGTACCATCCAAATTTCAATAAAATCGGATGAGTAGATTTTAAGATTATGTTGGATCGCAAACGTTTAGCGACAGACCTACAGACAGACCGACAGACCGACAGACAGACACGGAACCAACATTGTCCCTGAAGTCTAAAACGGATTCCTGTCTTGGCATTTTTGAAATCGGAGACCTAAAATATTTTGTTTCTTCAGATCGATCACATAGCTTCCGTTACCTTCGGTAAGCTCGGAAGCAAAATTCTGGTCATCCTGAAGAGAAAGGAAAGGACACAGAAGGATGAATTAATATTAATATAGAACTGGCAATGGACCTACCATCTAAATAATAATAATTATATATTTTCACTTTTTTTAGGGTCTATAGACAAAACCAAGGATCCTTATATTTTCCTGTGTGTGTCTGTCTGTCCGTCCGTCCGTCCGTCTGTCGCCTGCTCTCACGGCTACACCTTTCGTCCGATCACTTTGAAATTTGACATATATGTGTCTTGTACCTTCATTTTAAAAATATAGCGATTTAAAAAAAAAATACATGTCTTTCGTGGTAGGCTTTGAAATAGTAACTTTAGAGCCTAAAAAACATAGCTAAAATCCATTTTTTCATTACGTGGACTTCAAAAATCTTTTCATTAGTCCTTGCTGTAAAGAAAAAAAGTTTTACGTCCTAGGAGAGGAAAAAAAAATTCTTTACAGCTGAGAGTTATCAAAACTTCCGTTTTTAGCGCTGCAATCTTTGTAGAAATGTTTCTTAGTACGATTAAAATCCACTAGATGTCAATGCGTTTTATTTATCTTTTTTTATAGTGTAACCTCTTTTTAAGGTGTCTTTTTCTTAAATCTTAAGTATGTACTAATATTTGTTATTATTATATTGATTATTGATTAATATTTAATGTTTTTTTCATTGTCTGCAACCACGAAAAAAATAGCATATGCTACACGACTGTGAAGTATTTTTTCTTTACCTTGGCAATATTTACTGCCTACCCAAAGGGTCTAGAAATTAAATTCAGTGTCATTTGCAAATTTGTGTCCTAGTGCTGCAGCACTCAAATGAAAAAATAATTTTTATTATTTGATTTAAGTTTGTGGTGTGCATTTGCCAAGTCAGAAAATGATTTTAAATTTAAACGTGAAGAGTGATTTGGGAAAAAGAATAGAGAGAGGGGCAGACAAATATGTACTTTTACTGGATAAATTAGACCTAGTAGAACTTACTTGGACAGAGGGAGACTTGGCTAAACCTATGATCTCACAACTTTTCACGCGAGACTTGGCTTATTTTTTTTAACTAGTGTTTTTGTTGAGATATTATTTTATTCTTTATTGACAAAATACGTTTTTTTATAATTACGGTCTTTTCGATGTATTTATATGTTTATAGTCCGGTTCAGAGGCAAAAAATACTTTATCAGAAGTTTGTTGTTTTAAGAATATCAGACCCATAGGATAGTTCAAAGTAAGCTTTATAGCATTTTAAAAAACACCATCAATAGGGTACTACTTAAACTATACTGTGTTGACTACAGACCCTCGCTGTGTGCTGACTAGCACACACTTGACCTGTTTATTTATAATTTTACTATCGAGCTTACCATAAAGGTAACGGAAGCTATGTGATAGTTCTAAAGAACGAAAAAAGAATTTAATGTCCCCGATTTCAAAAATTCCAAGACTGAAATCCGTTTTAGACCTTAGGGAACATTTTTGGTTCTGTGTCAGTCTTGGAATTAACTATTAACTACCATTTTGAAAATATTGTTACATAACAATGGCGTTTCATTTAACTTAATATAGTGCATACATATAACTTACGACACTAATCATTGTTGTTCCATTTTTAGTCTACGCACAATTATTAATAATGCACATAATAATTAATATAACATTATGTACATAACAAATTTTAAATGCAAACACGTATTCATACATTAATTATTGTAATTAATGTGTGAGAACTTTGAAATGAAACATATATTTATTAATTATACCACTTAGCTTAATTGGAAACAAACAAAACTTTGTTTGAAACATAAATGTTTATTTTTTTTTAAATCCTTCCCCCCTTTCCCTCTTATCATTGTCATTGTTAGTAACTATTTGGAGGTATTTATATTTAATCTTATGAAAGTTTGTTGTGTAACTCAAAATTAATAAAAATATTTGAAATAATGGTATTATGATTTTGTAAAGAGAGAAATAAAAACAAAATGGAGTTAACAAAAGTTCCATCCGAGACTGCAGGTCCAAATATTCCCATCTACTTAATTACTTTGTCCGGGGTTTTACGTTTGTTTTGTTGTTACAACAAGGTGCTAAGTAAAAGCTTTTGCTGTGACGAATTTCGTGACGCATATTGTAAAATACATGCACCAACTGCGTTTAATATATTGCACCTCTCCAAATCAAAAACTGATGATTCCATAAATTTAATACATTTTTTTTTTGTTTCCGAGCTTACCGAAGTTAACAGAAGCTCAAAAATCCAAGACCAAATCCGTTTCAGATATCAGGGAACATATTTTGGTTCCGTGTCTGTTTGTCGCTCAATTTGTGCGAATCATCATATCTTAAAAACTATACGTCCGATTTTAATTATATTTGTATGGTAGGTCATAATAATTAGCCCATTGTTGATCCCAAATAAGTTTCAACCTTCTCCGCCCATTTGTTTCTCTTCAACATGCGCTCAAACAAACATTTTTATTTACACCTATATCTTCAAAAGTACTCATCTGATTTTTATGAAATTTGGATAGTTTGTCAAAAGAAGACCCCAGATACCACCAGATTAATTTCAACCGTCTGCGCTCTTTAACTTTTACTTAATTGATACTTTATTTATTCTAACTCAGTCTAAACAGGTACTAGTATTGAATTCACTTAGTATCTGGCCCATCGATGCTATTTGACTAGCATGGTGTATGGTATTCGGTATTCACATAGATAGTACTTGGCTTACGGTACTTGGATGCTGTCTAAAGTAGTATGGTATTGACTTACACAGTACTTGACCCGTCGATGCTGTCTAAAGTAGTATGGTATTGACTTACACATTACTTGACTTGTCGATGCTGTCTAAAGTAGTATAGTATTGACTTATATAGTACTTGACTCGTCGATGCTGTCTAAAGTAGTATGGTATTGATTTACACAGTACTTGACCCGTCGATGCTGTCTAAAGTAGTATGGTATTGACTTACACAGTACTTGACTTGTCGATGCTGTCTAAAGTAGTATGGTATTGATTTACACAGTACTTGACCCGTCGATGCTGTCTAAAGTAGTATGGTATTGACTTACACAGTACTTGACCCGTCGATGCTGTCTAAAGTAGTATTGTATTGACTTATACAGTACTTGACCCGTCGATGCTGTCTAAAGTAGTATGGTATTGACTTACACATTACTTGACTTGTCGATGCTGTCTAAAGTAGTATAGTATTGACTTATATAGTACTTGACCCGTCGATGCTGTCTAAAGTAGTATGGTATTGATTTACACAGTACTTGACCCGTCGATGCTGTCTAAAGTAGTATGGTATTGACTTACACAGTACTTGACTTGTCGATGCTGTCTAAAGTAGTATGGTATTGATTTACACAGTACTTGACCCGTCGATGCTGTCTAAAGTAGTATAGTATTGACTTATACAGTACTTGACCCGTCGATGCTGTCTAAAGTAGTATGGTATTGACTTATACAGTACTTGACCCGTCGATGCTGTCTAAAGTAGTATGGTATTGACTTACACAGTACTTGACCCGTCGATGCTGTCTAAAGTAGTATGGTATTGACTTATACAGTACTTGACCCGTCGATGCTGTCTAAAGTAGTATGGTATTGACTTACACAGTACTTGACCCGTCGATGCTGTCTAAAGTAGTATGGTATTGACTTACACATTACTTGACTTGTCGATGCTGTCTAAAGTAGTATAGTATTGACTTATACAGTACTTGACCCGTCGATGCTGTCTAAAGTAGTATTGTATTGACTTATACAGTACTTGACCCGTCGATGCTGTCTAAAGTAGTATGGTATTGACTTACACAGTACTTGACCCGTCGATGCTGTCTAAAGTAGTATTGTATTGACTTATACAGTACTTGACCCGTCGATGCTGTCTAAAGTAGTATGGTATTGACATACACAGTACTTGACCCGTCGATGCTGTCTAAAGTAGTATTGTATTGACTTATACAGTACTTGACCCGTCGATGCTGTCTAAAGTAGTATGGTATTGACATACTCAGTACTTGACCCGTCGATGCTGTCTAAAGCAGTATGGTATTGACTTACACAGTACTTGACTTGTCGATGCTGTCTAAAGTAGTATGGTATTGATTTACACAGTACTTGACCCGTCGATGCTGTCTAAAGTAGTATGGTATTGACTTATACAGTACTTGACCCGTCGATGCTGTCTAAAGTAGTATGGTATTGACTTACACGGTACTTGACCGTCGATGCTGTCTAAAGCAGTATGGTATTGACTTACACAGTACTTGACCCGTCGATACTGTCTAAAGTAGTATGGTATTGACATACACAGTACTTGACCCGTCGATGCTGTCTAAAGTAGTATGGTAGTAGTATAGTATTTACTTACACAGTACTTGACCCGTCGTATTTATGTTTGTAATATAAAATCGCTTTAAAAATTTAAACAAATTCTGAAAGTGTATTTTTATGGACCCCCTTTTTAAGTGTTTTAAAGTCAGTGTAAAAAATTTTTTAACGCTGGATATCTGCCAGGATAAATTCATTAGGCCCTGATTTTACTTGAACAAGATAAAAGAAGGTAGAGGATTTATTAATAAAGTACCGATTTTAACCTCTTTTGACCTCAATCTAATATATATATATATATATATATATATATATATATATATATATATATATATATATATATATATATATATATATATATATACCTCTTTTGACCTCAATCTAAAATATATATATATATATATATACTTTTTCATTTCATTCATTCCTTCGTATGTGTGTTCATACTTTTTTCGTGTGTGTTTGCATGCACTAGTCCGACTTTATAGGTACAAAACTGGCTTAATGAAATCGATTAATTTGGAATCTTCGAAAAATATTGAGTAGAAATATAAAAAAGAGTTATATATATATTTTCAATCAATGTCGGTTTTATTTATTTTAAAATCCAAACAAAAATAACGTAAAACTTCCCAAAATTCACTTTATCGCTTATCCTACATGGTAACTGGAAACCTAGTCACTGATTCCTAACATGAGCCCCGCTCGAGGTAAAGGCTAATTAATAATATATTTAGAGTCAAAATTTGCGCGGAAGGAGATTGTAATATAATTTTTTTGAATGCATATTTTCTTTCAAATTGTTCTTTGTTATAGCTGTTTTCTAATTAGGTGCAAATACTACTACATATAAATTACTTGCGACATTAATTTTTTTTTTTAGTTATCAGCTTATTAATTAATTTGTTTCCATTTTGTTTTATATATATATATATATATATATATATATATATATATATATATATATATATTATATATATATATATATATTGTATGTATATATATATTAACTATATATATAACTGTATATATATATTGCAACAATATATATATATATATATATATATATATATATATATATATATATATATATATATATACTAGCTATATATATATATACCAGTAGTTTACTTTTAAAGTAAACTATACCTAAAAATAACTTACGTAAATTATACGTAATAAGAAATAAAATCAATCAAATAAAATACTTTTTAGCATTCCAAAAATAAAAGCAGAAGTTGACATAAATAATGACCTTTTTCTCGAAAACTTAAAAATACATAAATTTTTCTCCAGAAATAAAAACAAGAAAATAATATTATTTTTAGTGTTCTAAAAACAAGCAGGAGTTTACATAAATAATGAATTTATTTAAAGAAAAACCCTTAAAATACACAATTTTTCCCCCTTCAGCTATCTATCTTTGGGCACAGTGTATAATTATATATATATATATACTATACATGTACATATATATACATGTACTATCCTTAATATTGGTTGCAGTATATTCTACCCATAAGTTCGCAGTTAATATCTAGACAAATAATAAATTGTGAAAGAAGGAACTTTTTCCCGGTTTTTTTTTAAAGGTTTTTTTGAGGTTGTTTTATACTTTAAAGTTTGGTTAAGTTAAACCGAGTGTAAAAAAATAATGTTAGTTGTAGTTTTTCTGTTCAATTTTTATATAAAAAAAAGAAGTTATGAATTTATATCCTTGGATATTATATATCGGGTCAGAGATTACCGTGCCAAAATTCTGCACTTTAATAACTTATGTAGTTGTGTAAATAGAATAAAGATATTTTTTGTTCATATAAAATGAAATAACTTATAGTGCTGGAGAAAATTATTTATTTCATAATTATATATTTTTTTAATAACATAAGGTAAACAGTACAATTACATTCATAATACATATTATTCATTCATTAATCCGAACACAAAAGCTTTGAATGAAAGAAAAGTTTATATAAGAACTAAATGTTGAGCTGATTTTGTCAAAAATTACAAGATAAGAAGAACTTTTTATATACTTCGTTTTTAAATTTACTGTTAAATCGTATGTAATGTATATTATCAACAATAGTTATATAATATAAAATGTTAGTGAAAAAAAAAAATAGTTCCGAATTTATTTACTTCACATAAATGACAACCATCTAGAGAGCTGATCTTAAACCTATAAAAGGACAAATCTTATTACAACGGATCTCCCCAACACCAAATCTAAACCGTGCCATCGATATATTTGGAATAATATAAATAATATAATCGATAATATCCTGTTTTGCTGTCATTCAATGTTTATCTCTTATTTATAAAAATCACAAATTTGAAACCCGTCAAAATGAAGATTGCGTAAAATGGGATATGGCAAAACAAATAAAATAACTTGGGGATATATTCCGAACTAACTTTCCGTACAGCAAAATTTGCTGAAAACCAATTAAATTCTGCTGAAAGATGGCTAAAAGTATTAAAATAATGCATTGTCATCGTGTTCTGAGCTATGCTAAAAGTTTCAAACGTCTAGCTATTCGGGAAGTTAATTAGAAATCGATTGCCAGATTTGTACCGGACAAACAAACAAGAAAGCAAGCTAATAAAAACGTAGTAACTTATGTGAGTTTTTGACAAAAAACTATTATTATCCAATTTATTTCATTTTTCCCCAGTTTTTTTTTTTAATCTTTCAAAATTGTTTTGATTTTTTACATGTATTTAAGTATCAATTTTGCAAAAGTTATAGAGAATGCTGTTGAAATTAATCTGGGGCTATTTACGGGCTACTTAAAAATCAGATGAGTACTTTTGAAGATATAGGTGTATATAAATGAATGTTTGTGCGCTTGTGGAAGACAAAAAAATAGGCTCATAAAGTTATCTTTTATGGGACCAACAATGGGCTAATTATGACCTACCATCCGAATTTCAATAAAATCGGACGAGTAATTCTTTAGGTTTGTAGATTCAGAAAAATTGAGCGACACACCGACAGACACAGATACGGAACCAAAAATGATCCCTGATGTCTGAAACGGATTTCTGTCTTGGAATTTTTGAAATCGGAGACGTAAAATATTTTCGTTCTTCAGAACGATCACATAGCTTCCGTTACCTTCGGTAAGCTCGGAAGCAAAAATTATTTCATCTACGATTGTTACGAAATATAAACATTGTATCTCTGTTTAGATGCGTAGAAAGTAGTTCTTTACCTACTTGTACGTAATTGCGCATGCGCGTCTCATAATTCTGAAGAATTCTTCACCTTTACGCACGATTAGCGAGTTTGTTTACATTTAACAAAACTAATTTGCTGATTTTGTAATAAAAGTAACAGTTTATATCGAATTTTTAGTGAAAAAAATAATGAGTGATTTAAGTGATTATAACGAATATGATGAGAACAATACGCCTTCCGAAATAATTAATTCGGCACAAAATACAACTAATGAATTAATGTCATCTTTATCAAAAGAGAAATATGAACTTGCATACTGGATGTATATTGCTTCCGAGCTTACCGAAGGTAACGGAAGCATTATGTTCACTTTTGAGAACGAAAAACTTTTATGCTTCCGATTTTAAAAATTCCAAGACATAAATCCGTTTCAGACATCAGGGAACATTTTTGGTCTGGTGTCTGTCTGTCTGTCGGTCTGTGTGTCATCGAATTATGAAACGTGCGACGATAACTTCACGACGAGTAAATGTCAACAGATTTTGATGAAATTTGGTAGACATGTTCATTTTACCAATGCCCAGGACGAGTTGGTTGGACAACGTTATCCGTCCAAGCGTTCACGAGCAACGACGCGTAAACGTGAACTACAAATTTAAAATTTGAATTTTAGGTCGGGAAAAAAATCTAACTTCATCTTTTCAATGAGACAAACATTTTTTTCAAATACAATTTTTCAGTAAAACCAACAGCGACACCGCTATGAAGTGTTAAAGATTGCTAAAACTATTATAATAGTTTTTACACAATAAACATTATAACAATAAAGTACATGATAGGATGCGAGGAAGCTATGTGCCACACTAATTGGCAGACTATTTTTTTCTATATTTATTATTTAAATCTAACAATCGTAGATAAAGTACGGCATGCAACTCGTGCGAAAACGGCATTTTGCATTGCTCGCATGGTTTTACTACCCTCGCTCTCGCTCGGGTGCAAACTCCACACTCGCATGCAAAATGCTACTTTCCGCACTAGACGCGTAATGTACTATTTCATATTTACGGTTCATTTATCATTAATCACAAGCGGATCCGAGGTGAGAGGTATATTATTATCAAGAAGGTGTTAAAAGGAGAACTGGGAATCATTTGGTAATAATTACCCAAAGTAGGGTTGTAGTACAAGGTGAATATTTGAGATTTACAATTTCCAAATATCTTTAATCGTGGTTGTAATATTCTCCGACTACATCTACAAAACAATGTCTTCTGATTAAACCTGGTAATTAATTGTTTCGTATTGCTTGCGAAGTGTTTAACAATCCACCTGAGGTTTAATACCTCTTCTAAAAAGGCATTAATCTCTTACAAGTGCATATCCCATGTGTTTAATCCTTCATATCGTTTAATCCCGAGGAAATATTTAATACCCATCTACATATTCAGATGCTCCGTAGGAAATTTCAGCTTGGTTTCACTTAAGTCTGTTTTAATCCCTAACATAAAGAAGATCCCTAAGATTTCCGCGTTACAAAACCTGTGGTGTGCTTATTTTAAATTAGGTGGTTAAAGATTTAAAACTTTTACAGTTATATAAGATCTTTGTTTCAGAACAAGGAATTTTGAATAATGTCTGAGTTGAGTGGGAACGATAAACACTAAACTCCAGATAGAAGAAAGTTTAAGGTATTTGCTCAAATGTTACATTCGTTTAACTATTTCAGACAATATAATTAGTTCCATTTATCAACTAATGAGACCGAACTATTAATTACTTTTTGGAACCTATTGAACACGTTATATAGTTTTCATTTTATCGAGAGAAATTATTCAAGAGGCGTCTGATTTTAGATTTTGTAAGATTTTCACGTTCAAGAGGGAATGTTTGGTATATGTGATAATGTAGTGTTTTAAGCTTGGTGGGTTCAGAGCATGCGTTTTTTACTCAAGTTTGGGCTATGTGATAATGTGGCACGTTTGGATTTATAGATTAAACTGTAAAGTATATCAAAATGGATTAAAAATTGGGTTCAGGAGAGATCAAATTAAGTCATATGCCATTACTTCGAGAACTACATCAAAACGAAATAAGTGATTTAATAATAATAATTTATTTCCACCATACATAAATACGTGTTTCAAACAATTAATTTTTTTTTTCTTTCTTTTTTTTTTTGGTAGTACATCAAATAATAATTGGTGAGGGCCCTAAGTAAGTGTTAGACACCTAGAGAGAGGGCCCCGTCTCTAAATACTATGTTACATTTTTCTCTTTATTTAAATTTAAAATTTATTTCTTAAAAATAAAATTTCTTTCTTCTTTAAATCTACAACTAACATTTTTATCAAATATAAAAATATTAATATTGGTAGTGTGATTATTTTTATATTTTACTTTGTGTTCTATTATAGTTATTTTAATTTTATTTTTTATTTCTTTATTTTAATTTATTACTTATCAAATTAATAAAATTACACTCCGTAGCGAAACACGGGTATCCAGCTAGTTTTATATAATATATTAAAAAAAAACTATTGACTTTGCCGAAATATAATCCCTGATCAAAAGTTGTTAATTTTTGCAAAGGAACAGTTTAAAAATAAAACCGAATTCATTCAAGAGTGATGCCTAACAGAGCCTCTAAGGCTGCTGTAGATGTCGCCATTGCTCTTGTTATGCTTCAACACGCCAACCTCTGAATCTTGTTTAGACCCTTAGCCGAACTAGCTGTTCTTATCCTTGGCCACCAGATCAAGGCTCCATATGGATCCTAGGTCTGATTGCCTCTGTATACAGCCATTTGAGGACTTTGGGAGTAATCCCCATGTGATCCCCACTGTTCGTCTCAGTTGCTAAAACATTATTTTGGAGTCAAAGTTATAGGAGTCGCAAGATTGAAAGTTGAAGAAGCGACTCAAGCCATACGGTTCTAGCCGCGCAGCTACAGTCATACGGCTAGAGTCGCTTTATTCGTCGCATTGACACTCCGCTTTTAGTAAATCTACTCAAAAGGCATTTCTAAAATGTTTAATTTTTCCTTCTTTATACATTTCAATTATTTTTGACAGAACATCTTTTGTCCACTCCAATCTTTTACCATCCAAATCCGAGCGCCCATGGCGCTTTTAATTAAAATTGGATAAGTAGTTTTTAAGATATGTTGGTTCGCTAAAATCGTGGACAGATCCAAGACCAAAAATGTTCCCTGATGTCTGAAATGGACACTTCTTTATTTTAGCATCCCCTTGGTCCTAAGCAATAGTCTGCCCTACAAAGTCGGTGCTTAAGTACAAAAGTTACCTGAGATGAATTTCTGTCTTGGAATGTTTTAAATACAAGCACTTAGCTTCTGTTACCTTCCGTAAGCTCGAAAGCAATATTATATTTGCCAATAAAGTAATTCTATACAAAATTAAAGATCACTCCACTGTTTACAGGTACTTATTACGTATGAAGTAGGAAAAGACGTCCCAAGGTGATTTGGAGATGAGGCGTCGTAAGATCGATGAAAGAGTGGAACCTTCAGGATGAATGACGGCCTCTGACAAAGGATGGAATTTAGGATTAACCGCTGACAAGTGGAGAAATCCCCTAAAGTAAAGTAAGTAATTTGAACCAATGTTAAGTTTTGAGCCCTTTAACTACCCTTGTATCCTAAAACAACTTAAGAATTTCAGAGAAATAAGGTCAGTCATGCTTAAAACAAGCGGTGACAAACCGTTTGAAGCTACAAGAGATTCGCATCTCAGATGGATAAGTAAGAGCGCAATTAAATGTTTTGATTATGGTACTGGAAGACTTGAGCTGGAGCTATCAACGTCTAGAAACGCTCGAGGGGGGGGGGGATAAAGTTAATACAGACTTAGCTGTAGTTTGAGAAGGGACCTGAAAGCTCCGCTATCTCAATATTAAGTTACTATTTGGAACCTGTCTTAAAGGAGGTCTATTTGAAGAGGAATCTCGTCAAAAGACGTACAACTCAAACAGACTTCTTCCGATCTGATAAAGAAAACATCAAAGACAAGGAGACAAGGTTGATAAGGGCACAGACCCTTATAAACTGATAACAATCATTTCCTTAGTATCCATCCCTCTCTCACCTCTAGCATTTTCCAAAAAACAAAAGAAGTCTTTTTTCATACCGAGTATAAATTTCCTTTTATCTTTATTTCATTGGTTACAGTACCTGCATGGGCTTGAGAAAAGAATGAAAACTTTTCTCGTCTCTTCTAATAGCCAAGCCAATTCTGTACAACCAAAACCAAGACAACAACGGGAAAAAATAGTCCCCTACCCCGTATGTAATTGATGTTATACTTTTACAACCAAATATTGTCTAATTTATTTCATTATCTCCCCCTTCTTCTATTTTTATCTGTCAAAATTGTTTTGTTCTTTTTACAAGCTTTTATTTAACTTGCAATGCGTGTATGTATGTTCAGGGTCAAATCTTGCAACTGAATTTTAAAGCAGTTATCCTTAACCGATTGAATTGAAATTTTGCCTACACGTTTAGTTTGGATGACAATGCATGGTTAGCTAAGTGACGTCATTTTAAATCCAATATGATGGACAGTCCAAAATGGTTATTTTTTTTCGAGATAAGTATTTTTTTTCAGTCTATATATATTCCGGGGGGCTTTCCGCCTGAAAACGTAGACAACTTAGGTGGGTCCATTGAACAAACCCAGGTCAGGGACCGGAATCTTCACACTCGTGTGAAAGATATTATGGCCGTTAACCATGACTCCCTTTGGTTGTATTACAACCAAGAGTGTCATCAGTCATCATCATAGTTTCCAGGCCTAATCCTCGTGGCGCCACTCTTTCGAGGAGCTTCCCATTTGTTTAAACAATGCTGGATGGACATTGAGCGGGGGACCCGGTCCGGGAATCGAACCCAGAGCTGAGGTCAGAAGCGGTCAGCCATCCATCTTCTGACCCTGCTCAAAGCTGCCTAACTTGTCTTATCACAAGGCAAGCCCTCTAGCCACCCAGACACTCATTATATGGGTATCAAATGAATGGGTTTTTCCTGAGAAGAATACGAATAAAAGCTTATTTTTAAAAATGATTTTTTTACTATTATTTTATTACACTAATAAAGGTCTGTTTGTGTTAGAACGGGCCAGGAAATTAAGCTGTACTGTACGGGTTCAAGTGTTTATGCTATACCGGGCCACGAATGGGGATAGTTGGGATAAATTGTCTTTCATAAGGGGAAAAGGGGAAAATTAATTTTTGATTTTAAGGCACCACAGCAAATAACAAAAAAGCAACAATGGGCGCAGAAGGTTGTAACTTCAAAAAGTCTGATTCACTCCATACTATACTTTGATTCTCTCTCTTTCTCACTCACTCTCTCGCTCTCTCTCTAGAAAAGGGCCCCCACCTTTTTTAATCTAATATACTTTCGGACAACCGAATACACTTATATATATATATATATATATATATATATATATATATATATATATATATATATATATATATATATATATATATATAAAAGTGTGATATTCCTTTATCCCAAAGCATATTGGACTGGATATCCCTTTGCCTTAATAGGTAGTTAGACCAATGGATATAAACTCTTCTGTATATTTCCTAAACAAAAAGGAGCCCACTTTTCTAAAAGAGTACCTAATATATATATATATGTGTTGCGATAATTAAAAAAAAAAAGGGAGAAACAAATATAAATGTTTTTAAAGTACAATTAGGTTATTTCTATCCGTTTTTAACTTCCGAATTAAAACGGAAGATATTAAAAAAAGAAGAATGCTAATCTAAAAGCTGTATTAAACAGTAATTTACTTTCGAAATTTTCAAAATGTAAATTTTTATAGCTTTAAGTTTTTCGAGTTCTCTTTTCTTTTTTTTTTTTTCAAATCAACTGAGTTAGAAGTTAAACGATTCTGAGTTGGAGGAAATGGCTATTTTATTTTAATGTAATTCTTTCCAAAGACTCCTTTGTCTTTATCGGATCCAAACATTAATTTGTTTTATTGTGAACTGACTTTCGTTACGTTTAAAAACCAAAAAAAAAAAAACATTATTTTATACGAATTTTAAAAAACAGTTTAAAATTAGACTATAATGTTTTTTTCAGTCTTTAAAGGGAGTAGAGTGCCGCAATATAAAGAGTTAAAATTAATTATCTAGATTTTAACTCGGGGTCGGCATTTTCTGAACATGATTTTGATCAAATTTTCATTGAAATCGGTTAAGTAGTTTATACTCTACGTCTGCAAACACTACTGTCAGACCAAAATAATTATTTTGTTATATTTTGGAACTTAAAAAGTGTTAATCCGTCACAATCTCAAAATTAATTATTTTGTGATGTAACAATTGTTTTATTTTGTATAAACTGCGAATATGAAAAAGTTAAAAAGCAATAAAATCCTGTAGTATTCTGTCACATTATTGCATGTTTTAGGTTTGTTCTAAATAAGCTGGGAACGGTCCGCGGTATCGTCATGGTCATGCGCAATACAGTATTATCTAGCTGGGAACGGTCCGTGGTATCGTCATGGTCATGCGCAATACAGTATTGTATACTTAAGGTTTGATCTAACCAAGCTGGGACCGGTCCGTGGTATCGTCATGGGCATGCGCAATACAGTATTGTATACTTAAGGTTTGATCTAACAGTCCACAGTATCGTCATGGACATGCGCAAAAGGTAAGGCTGTCGGCTTTTCTCCATTGCGCATGCTCATGACGATCCTGTGGACTTCCCAGCTTGTTTATAGCAAACCTTTTATTAAAATAATTTATCCTTTTACTCGAAATAAACTATAAAGTTTGGGCTTTCCTTAGAAAATCTAATTTAACAAGATAAGATCGCTCAGAGAAAATGTAGAATGAAAACAATCTCAAGAAGAAAATATATGTGAGAAAGTTTTCCTTAATTGTCTTTGAACGTATTTGTTGTCGCAAAGTTTATTTATTTTTAAAATGTGACAAAGGGCGACAAAACAGTGAAATATTAAATTGCTCAAAGTTGCAATTTTAAACAATTGTTTATTTTATCTTATCTAAGTACAAACAATGTTAACTCTCATACAAACTATTAAATGAAAAGTTTGTAATGTATACAAACTAAAACAAAGCGAGAAAAGTTCAGAAGTGATAATACATATTTTGTTTTCCTTAAACTAGTTTTGAAGTTAAATTCCCTCTTCCTATGATAAAATGATAAATTTAAAAGTTATTTTTTTCCTTTTAAATACCTATAAAAAAAACGTCATGCAATAGTTGCATACAATAGTTTTTTTTATTTATTTAAAGTTTCCGTTTTCTTTAGTTTATAGCTTCAGTTCCTTTTTACACACTTGTAATTAACAGAACACGGTTGTCCGGGACAAATCTTAAAACTTGACCCACTTCAAGGTTACCAAGAAAGCTGAAAATTGCACAGAATATTTATTACCGATGACAATTATAAATAATTAGTTTTACAAAATCGTTCGTAATGACCGAAATGTAGGCACACTTTTACTTTTGTTTACCCACCCAAAAATTGCTTCAATGTGTAAATATTTCTTTGTCTTAATGCTTAATTAGACTAAGCAATGTTATCACCTTTACAGACAAAAGTGTGATATTCCTTTGTCCAAAAGTTATTGACTAGACATCCCTTTGTCTTAATAGTTATTTAGGCAAAGAAATTATTTATAGGTGGTTAAAAAATATAGGGGAGGTAACCAATTAAATTTTTACAGCATGACACCTAATATACTTTAAATTAGTAGTTAATAGTCAAGGGGTAGGTCAAATGGAAAGAATATTAAAAAATAGAGAGGTAATTCATTTAAAACGCCCTATATTTTTTAAAGTTTTATTCTGACACTTCTTTAATTTGTAACAATCTAAAGAAGGTGTACGGAATGTTCTTCTTTAGACTGTTACTCCCCTTATAAAAACGGAGGTGGGATATTCCTTTGTCCCGAAGTACATTGGACTAAACATCCCTTTGTCTTAATTGTTATTTAATCAAAGTTATTTGTATTCTAAAATAAATACAGTGGGGAAATAATCTAAAGAAGTACCTTTATTAAAAAAAATTATAATAATAATAAAAATAAAAATACTGGATTTAAAATTACATAAATATAGATGTGTTATATCAAATGATCTAAAATATATAAACTCAGCTAAAAATAGTCAAATAGATAAACATCTTTACGGTCAATGAATATAAGGATAACGTTTCATTATACTCAAACAAATCTAAAAAAGATAAACAAGGAAAAACATTTGCCAACCTAGTAAAAAAAAAAAACAAAAAAAAACGGAAAACTGATTTTGTATCTTTAGAATAAAACAAAGTATGTATCAATAAAATATACAAGGATTCACCCCCCCCCCCCCCCCCCCCGCCACATTCTATTCTACTTGATATTGTAAAGCTTTATTTCGCGTCTGTAGATGAAGATAAGGAAGAAACAATATACATAGATGCAAGCTGGTAGGGAAAAAACAATGAAAATCGGTTTATTGGTTGGTTATAAAAAGCTTTTCTTACACAGGAGATGCTCAACAAATACAGAAAACATTTCCCTACTCTACAAAACATTTATAGCTCAACTAATCTACATTATTTTCAAATTTATATATATATATATATATATATATATATATATATATATATATATATATATATATATATATATATATATATATATATAAATATAAATATATATATGTGTGTGTATTGAAAAATAAATTTGGAATAGTATCTAAAAGAAATGATAAAGGTTACTTTTTCATGAATTGTCGAAATTTGGTCCAATTCCCTCTTCTACGATTACATCATTATCAAATAGCATAATATCTTAATACTCGGGAGGGCAGGGGTGGGTATGCCCTACCAAGCGCGGTAGTGGGAGACACTATACCTACCTAGAGCGGGCAGACTCGATTGAACACCTCCTATATCTTCCTAACACCCCTGTTCCTATTCCCTACTCGTGTAACGCTAGCTTTTGGCAACGCTGTTCGGGGTTACGTGCCATACCCTAGACATGAAAATGTCAAAATGAGTTGTTTACAATGTATATTTTAATACATTACATCATCATCAGGTAACATAGCGTCTAAACACTACATTAAAAACTAACAATATCTAACAAGATAAAAGATAAAGAATTACTACTATAGTTGTACAATAGATGAGTTACTTAAAACGTACATTTCAATAAATTACATCATCCTCAGGTAGTAAACCGTTATTTATTTCACAAGATTATATTTTTTTTTGTGTGTGTGTGTTAAACAATCCACATAAATGATAATTATTTTAAACGTTAATAAAAAAAATTTCTAATTAATATAAATCAACCCATTTTTATTAAAAAATAATAAAATATAAAAAGGATTTTTAATGAAGAAAAAAAGGAACAAAAGAACGGAACCACAATTATTACACGTTTTTTTTATTTTCTATTACATTATGATTTTTTTTTTTTTTTTTTTTCTCACATTTTTAATTAAAAATCTGTCAGTGGATAAAACTCAGGGGAGCTCGCGTTTTAACTCCCCCCCCCCCCCCCCCCCCCCTTTACGTTTTAATCGTTTTACTATGATGTAAGGGAAAAACCACGAGCTGTTGGTAAAATATATTAGCTTTAAATGCGAAATTTTCATTTTCTTCTGCTATAAACACACTTTTTCAAATTGATAAATAATTTTAACTGAAAATAGTCTTCCAATCAGAGTAACACTCATAAACTCGAGTCCTTTTTTTGGTATACTTTATTGATTTCATGGTTTTAAAACCTATTATTGTCAAATGTATTTCATATTAAACCTATTCTTATATGTGTAAAATCATTTTAATATTTTACAAGTATTAAAGTACCTATCATTATGCAATGTGTTAAAATGTATATTATATTGTAAACAACTCATCTATTGTACAACTGAAGTAGTAATTCTTTATCTTTTATCCTGTTAGATATTGTTAGTTTGTAATGTAGTGTTTAGATGCAATGTTACCTGATGATGATGTAATGCATTGAAATGTACATTGTAAACAACTTATCTATTGTACAACTAAAGTAGTAATTCTTTATCTTTTATCCTGTTAGATATTGTTAGTTTGTAATGTAGTGTTTAGATGCTATGTTACCTGATAATGATGTAATGCATTGAAATGTACATTGTAAACAACTCATCTATTGTACAACTGAAGTAGTAATTCTTTATCTTTTATCCTGTTAGATATTGTTAGTTTGTAATGTAGTGTTTAGATGCTATGTTACCTGATGATGATGTAATGCATTGAAATGTACATTGTAAACAACTTATCTATTGTACAACTAAAGTAGTAATTCTTTATCTTTTATCCTGTTAGATATTGTTAGTTTGTAATGTAGTGTTTAGATGCTATGTTACCTGATGATGATGTAATGCATTGAAATGTACATTGTAAACAACTCATCTATTGTACAACTAAAGTAGTAATTCTTTATCTTTTATCCTGTTAGATATTGTTAGTTTGTAATGTAGTGTTTAGATGCTATGTTACCTGATGATGTAATGTATTGAAATGTACATTGTAAACAACTCATCTATTGTACAACTAAAGTAGTAATTCTTTATCTATTATCCTGTTAGATATTGTTAGTTTGTAATGTAGTGTTTAGATGCTATGTTACCTGATGATGATGTAATGTATTAAAGTGTACATTGTAAACAAATCATCTATTGTACAACTAAAGTAGTAATTCTTTATCTTTTATCCTGTTAGATATTGTTAGTTTGTAATGTAGTGTTTAGATGCTATGTTACCTGATGATGATGTAATGTATTGAAATGTACATTGTAAACAACTCATCTATTGTACAACTAAAGTAGTAATTCTTTATCTTTTATCCTGTTAGATATTGTTAGTTTGTAATGTAGTGTTTAGATGCTATGTTACCTGATGATGATGTAATGCATTGAAATGTACATTGTAAACAACTTATCTATTGTACAACTAAAGTAGTAATTCTTTATCTTTTATCCTGTTAGATATTGTTAGTTTGTAATGTAGTGTTTAGATGCTATGTTACCTGATGATGATGTAATGCATTGAAATGTACATTGTAAACAACTCATCTATTGTACAACTAAAGTAGTAATTCTTTATCTTTTATCCTGTTAGATATTGTTAGTTTGTAATGTAGTGTTTAGATGCTATGTTACCTGATGATGTAATGTATTGAAATGTACATTGTAAACAACTCATCTATTGTACAACTAAAGTAGTAATTCTTTATCTATTATCCTGTTAGATATTGTTAGTTTGTAATGTAGTGTTTAGATGCTATGTTACCTGATGATGATGTAATGTATTAAAGTGTACATTGTAAACAAATCATCTATTGTACAACTAAAGTAGTAATTCTTTATCTTTTATCCTGTTAGATATTGTTAGTTTGTAATGTAGTGTTTAGATGCTATGTTACCTGATGATGATGTAATGTATTGAAATGTACATTGTAAACAACTCATCTATTGTACAACTAAAGTAGTAATTCTTTATCTTTTATCCTGTTAGATATTGTTAGTTTGTAATGTAGTGTTTAGATGCTATGTTACCTGATGATGATGTAATGTATTGAAATGTACATTGTAAACAACTCATCTATTGTACAACTAAAGTTGTAAAATGTAGTGTTTAGATGTTAAGGTATAACCTATTCGCCAGCTAAAGTAATAATTCTTTGATATATTTATTGTTTTATCAAATAATTAGATTGTTAACAAAACAGATAGTAAATAATTATGTTTGGTTCTAGGCTAAAAAGAAAAGAAAACTATATATTTGTACTTTAAAATGTGCCCCAATCATAGGTGCTACTTCAAAAAATGTCTATGAAAAAGGATATAGAAGGATAGGGAGTTCACCAGTAATAATTTGAAGTAGGTCATTCAATTGAGGTTAAATTTTTATCTTCTTCATTTTTTTCACATCTATAAAGTAGATTTTCAAGTTCAATTTAAATTTCAAAGTTTATAAGAGGGAGTAAGGTAGGTAGTTAAAGGTGGTTTATTATGGGTGAGGTTATATGGTGTTTACAGAGGTCTGGTTAACATAGATTATGTATAAGGGATGAAAGCTGTACTATAGATAGACTGGGCTGTAAACTACAATATCACCTGCTTTCTCTTCTCTGTCAATAACTTATCTATTCCAGATAAATTTATATCCTCTTTAAGAATTTAATCAATAACCTAACTTCAGATTACAAAAAATAGACTGTCAATTGGTGTGGCACATAGCTTCCTCACATCCTATCACGTACTTTATTGATTTTATGCTTTTACAAGCCATTATGGTCTAATTTGTTTAATTGTTTTCCCAATTTTTTAATCCGTCAAAATTTGTCTTGATTTTTTACATGAATTAAAGTATCAATTTAGTAAATGTTAAAGAGCGCCAACGGTTCAAATTAATCTGGGGCTATCTGCGAGTTACTTTTGATAAACTATAGAAATTTCATTAAAATCAGATAAGTACTTTTGAAGCTATCGATGTAAATAAATGTATGTTTGTTGCACGTGGAAGAGAAACAAATAAGTGCAGAGGGTTGTCTCTGGTACTTCTATAAAATGTTACTCCCCCAAGTCTTTTTCGAATATAAATAACTTTGACTGAATAACGATTAAGACAAAGGTATGTTTAGTCCAATGTACTTTAGGACAAAGGAATATCACACTTCTGTTTTTATAAGGGAAGTAACAGTCTAAAGAATAACATTCCGTACACCTTCTTTAGATAGCTACGCCCCTCTGATATTTTTTTAAGGGGAGTAACAATCTAAAGAAGTGCCTTGAAACTTATGTGGGACCAATTATGAGCTAATTATGACCTACCATACGAATAGCGCGTACGAATATTCGCGTTCATTAAAATAGCGCGTGTAGTTTTTAAGATATGTTGGTTCTCAAATATTGAGCGACAGACTGACAGACCGAGAGACAGACTGACAGACATACATGGAACTAAAAATGTCCGCTGATGTCTGAAACGGATTTATCTTGGAATTTTTTAAATCGAAGACTTAAAATATTTTTGTTCTTCAGAACGATCACAAATTAGTGATCAAACTTGGCAGCAAAAACTGATAAAACTTCATGTGCTGTAGGAATTATTTATCTTGTTGTATTTAACTATTACATTGTTCACACAAATGCTTTAATTTTGCGAAACAGAATTTGGACAGTTTTACAAAGTTTTTGGTGAAACTATCGTGTTAAAATGTTTGAAATAGTTGAAAAAGGAGAAGGGCTAAAGGGGGTGTAAAGTTTCATTTAAATGTAAAAGGGTATTGTTTGTTTTTCCCTTCGAGTTAGGGAAATGGGTGTCGCAAGAGAAAAAGGAATGCCAACGAGATAAAAGCCTTATTTGAAAATATCCTTAGTTCAGGCTGTGTTTTGAGAGAAATGGGTCGTTTTTCCAGGCGACGTTCTGTCCGAAATACCAGAGCAGGGTTTTTATCCAGGGCTAAAACGGGGAGCATTTTCCTTTGGCTTCCAGTGTCACAAGTCTGGAATTCCATGAGGTACTGGAAGGACCTTACGAGAATTTTGCCTTTTCCAAGGAAAACAGTGGGAAAGCTTTGGGTAGGGAAATAATCAGAGGATCGGTAGAAGAATTTCACGCATTCCAGACATACTGGGAACGTAAGAGGGAGAAGGTCCACATTATAATAATAGTGGCCAGCTAGGAAAGACAAAGTTTTGATGTCTTAAGTAATTGCTGTCATCATTAACAGAACAAAACTAATAAACTTAAAAATGAAGAACTTTAAGTCTCAGCGAACTTAAGACTCAGGAATTAGTCTCAATTCACCTTGAAGGATTTAATAATACTGTCTTTCCACGAAAAATAAACATTTTCTTTCCAGAGCTTACTGAAGGTAACGGAAGCTATGTGATCGTTCTGAAGAACGAAATACGTTTCAGACATCAGGGAACAAATAATTTGGTTCCGTCTCTGTTTGTCGGTCTGTCACTCAAGTTTTACAAACCAACATGTCCTAAAAACTACTAGTCTGATTTTAATTAAATCTGGATGGCAGGATATAATTAGCCATTTGTTTCTCTTCCACTTGCGGCCAAACATACATTTATATATTTTTATCTCAATTTAAAGAACAAAATAATTGTAACAGATTTAAAAAACGAGGGAAAATTAAATAGATGTGACAAAAATTGGTTTTAAAAGCATAAAATTATTAAATATAGGAAATAAGACACAAGGAAGCTATGTGCCACACTAATTGGAAGATTATTATTATGCTGGCCTTTGTAAAGTCATCATAGTAATAAGCTTATACACGAAGCCGAGAGTCGACTAGATATAATAAAGTTACGTTTAGTAAAGAGTGTTTCAAATTAGTAAATAAAACATTTTTTAAAAACTTCACAAAACCCTTTATAATAATCAAAGAAACACTTTCCTTGAAAAACTACTTGTCCTACTCGGATACAAAAGAAACTTTTACTTTTCTAACCTTTTACAACAATCAGTGTAGCCACTAAAACAAAATCTAGAAAAAGGATTTACAATGGGGGGCCGCAGGGCATCTCATCTAAGTTCTTTACAAAGAGACATCCCCCTCTGTTTTTTTATCAAATTACTCCAGACTGCTTAGCTATTCAAGAATAAGTTTTTTACCCAATTACGAAAATGAAATGTAATCAACCACCTGCTGAATACTTTATAGGTATGTAACGGGCCGATGATTGGTGATAGGTAGTTGATGAATAAAAACACGTGATTAACTTGGACTACTATTAAACTATATTTTGACTGTATACTCTAAGAGGGCCGGACACAGAGTGAACTCCCGCGTCAGCACTTCCTCCTAGACCGGTACAGGTACTTCTTTAGATTGTTACTCTTCTTAAGGCGGAAATACACATGCTAGTTACTCGCACAAAAACATACGAGTAGCTCGCAGAGGAGAGCTACTGGCATGTGTAAACATCAAATAGCATGCGAGTAAATCGCACGAGGTTTGATTTTTGTCTTGCCAGTGGCACGAATCGAGGGGAGGGGTAACTGATAAGGCACGTGTAAACAGGCCTGCCAGCGCAAGGTTGCTAGTAGCTAGCACGAGTCTCCCTCAGCCCTCCAGTCTTCAGTTGCGTTCCTTCCTTTCGCGGGTATCTGACAACAACTCATCAACTTTCTCCGGAAGCATTCGCAATTGATTCCTAAAACCATTAACGTCCCCGAACCGCATTTCATTTAGTAGGCACTGACTCGCTTCATGTACCTAATTCCCTTCTAGCTATTCAATCTTTACCCACAATCTTCGTGTCTTTTTATTATTTGTCAAATGTTTTAAAACACAGTTCTTTGCAAGTAACAGAACAATCTGGTTAATTTCTTTCCGCACCGATACATTCATAAGGTACATTGAAACAATTAATAAAACTATCAAAATTAATTAAATCAAATACAATTATTTCATAATTTATTCCGGCTAAATGAAGGCAAGAAACGATTGCCTGTTTCAAAACTAGAACTGTGACTGGAATGTGTATTGTCATGTGCTAGTAGCTCGCACAAGACCTATCATCCGGATGATACTAGCATGCTGTTTCACTGGCAAGTGTACACAGCGTCTGCAGCATGCCAGCTACTGACGTGCTAGTAACTCGCCACTGGCATGCTTTTTTACTAGCATGTGTATTTCCGCCTTTGTATAGAAAACAGAGAGGAGTGAAAATCTGAAGAAGATGTCAGAAAAAAAATTAAGACATCTAAAGCCTTATTTGCAGAACTCCTAATACTGCGGTTTGAGCAACTCAGGAAAGAACAAAATTATATATTCCAGAACACAGCGTGCAAAAAAGTGTTCCACTAACATCAAACTAGGTCTGCAAGTTAATCTTTTAGTGCCTTTTAAGAATAATTTGAGGTCGGCTAAGTTCGTCTGAGGGGCATAGCTTGGCAATAGGCATTTGAAAAAGACAAACCAGTTGAGAGCGGCCATGTCCCACCCTTAATGGTGGATAATGTGATTTTCATGATCTTGAGCACAAAATTAGTTAAAAGACCGAAAATAAAGTTGATGTTACCTTTTCACTTGATTAGTTAGTTATTCAAATATTACTCCAAATGAAAGTGGTCACCTATCAAGTGATAAACTAACATCAACCTGATTTCTGGTCTACTAACTAATTTCGTACTCAGGGTCATGAGCATCACATTGTCCACCATTAAGTGCTATGGTACATGGTCGCTCTCCACCGGTTTGTTTTGTTCAAATGCCTATTGCCAAGCTATGTCCTGCAGACGAACTTAGCCGACCACATATTCTTAAAAGGAACTAAAAGATTAACTTGTACAAAAAAATCTAGCTTGATGTTAGTCCGATACTTTTTTGTTCGCTATCTCCTGGACTAATAGATTTTCTAATCTAATGTGAAGTCGTTTCGGTTTTCCTATATAGATTTCAAACTTTTGAAGATGCCCGTTTCTCAGGGTATTTTGGCTTAAAATGAATTTCAAAAGAGGACTGTGGAAGAGTTGTGACAAAAAAAACCTAGTAGGAGAAACAATTTAAAATAGAAAGTATATAAATGGATCGAGCGCACCCTAAAAACAACTAAATACAACATAAGTCGTCTCTAGAGTGGAAACCGTGAGGGAAAAGAATTCCTGGGAAGTGTAATGCTACTTGGAAATGGACAGTTAAAAAAGAAATGAAAGAAGAGGAAAAGTCATGAAAACAACTGAAGGTCCTGTCACAGAACCCTGTCAGCTGTAGATCCTTTTCATCGCTTCTACGTCCCAAGTAAGACATTGAAGCAAATAAGTTAAGTAAGTCACACAATTGCACGTTTCCATTGTAGCAGTGGCGTAACTAAGAAATCCGGCGCCCCCCCGCAGCTTTTGAAAATGCGCCTCCTATAGCTAACAAAATTTACCCCCCCCCCCCCCACCCTTACTTCTTTTTGTAAAAATAATTTATTTTGCAAACAGATTATTATTTTCTATTTTTTTAAATGCTCGTGTACAGTACTATTACAGTAATTATTTTATTTTTATTCCTTAATAAAAGAAGTAAAATTATAATATAAAAAATATGATGAAAACAAATCAACAACCTTGTTCCTTGCTTGAAGACTTGAACTGGAATATCTTATTCACATATATATACAGATGCAAATAAAGCCACTGAATACCTAATTAAGAAACTATAATACAATATACAACTATGCACATCTATCTGCCAATTAATTAATGTGGCACATAGCTTCCTCGCGTCTTATTTTGTATTCTTTGATGATTTTATGCTTTTAAAACTTATTATTGTTGAATTTATTTCATTTTCCTCCCTATTGATTTTAAATTAATCAAAATTGTTTTGATTAATTTAACATGAAATAAAGTAGCAATTTAGCAAAATTTAATTAGTGCTAACGGTTGAAAAAAGTGTTTGCTACTGCTACTGGAGGAGAAGGAAGATGACGATATTTAAGTTATTAACAATTAGACGTGACGGGGCTCCTCTAGAGTCCTGACGGCTATATTATGATAGTCTGAAAAATGCACTCACCTTTTCAAATGAATTCTTCACCAAAATAATTTAATTTTACGCACAAAATATCTGAACGTAGAATAAGAAATAAAAAATAGCAGAGCTTTCTAGCAAAAGGAAAGTTAAAGTTCACAGCAAATGACACAACCACCCCGCAAGAGAGCTATAACTGAACAGGACTGAGCTTGATAAATGTGATTAATAGATAACAATTCTTAAATTAAGGGAAGGGTAGAAAAGATAACAACTCTAAAGGGAGGTAAAATTAGCTAGGTAAGAAAAGAGTTAGAAACTAAATATAAAGAGGTTGTGATAGGGAAGAAGAAATAAGGGCGGGTTAAGAAAGAAAGAAAAATACATATTGTATAGCAAAGACAAGCGGTAGAGAAAGAGATGGAAGTATAACTTGTTAAAGTTTGGAACAGATTTTCTTATCTAGTACAGCTAAAACCGGATTAGATAAGATAACTTTTAGTTGTAATAAACACTTTGATCTCCTGCCAGTCGAAAATAAAGAAGGGAGTCCGATATACTTACCCATATTATTATAGGTATAGTGACACTTAACTAGAAAACCAAACTGAGCAATACGCTCTAAACCATAACATCTCATATCATTCTCACCCTGTTAAAATTCTATTATTTGTTTATCTCTCATTTATTTCTATCTCCCAAAAATAATTTTATTAAAATAATTCCGCCCACATAGAGTTTCTATTAATTTTTATTATTAAATATAAATCATCAAATATAGACATCAGGGATTTATATTTTTGGAGTCTATTTGTCGGTCTGTCTATCGCTCAACATTTTGAGCAACCAACGTATTATATTAAAAACTACTCTTTCAAATGCTATGGAATTTAAATTGTAGGTCTTAATTACACCGTACTTGCTTGGTCCCATATCTGCGTTTATTGGTTTCTCTTTCACATGCGCACACACTTTTCATTATTAAAACCTATATCAAACTATCAGATATATGAAAAACACTAGACCAAGTAATTATGTACGCGTAAATGAATAAACTGGTCAAGTGTGTGCTAGTCAGCACACAGCGAGGGTCCGTAGGCCACACTATATAGTGTCTAGTGTTTAACTGTAAAGTGTATAAACAGTGTTCTTTTAAAATGCTAAAAAGCTTTGTTTTCTTTTAAGCTACATAAGCTAGCTTTCTTTTAAAAAACTTTGAACCATTCTAAGGGTCTGATATTCTCAAAACAGACTCTGATAAAGTATTTTTTTACCACTGAACCGGACTACAACCATATAAATACATCGAAAAGACCATAATTATAAAAAAACGTATTTGTCAATAAAAAATTAAATAATATTTTCTTCGAAATTTTCAAAAAGTGGTATCCTTACTTTTGGTCGAAGAATGTTCAGGAATTTTTTCAGATTTTTTGCACTTCACATAAGCGAGATAGAGGGGGGGGGGGCCCGTTTCACACCCACTTCAAACTTGCCTACGCTTGCCCTATCAAAGTTATATCCAAAGAATTATATATTTTTGTAATCAGCTCGACGTACCCTTTCATATGATACCCCTCACGTTGTCGAAAAAAAAAAAAAAAAATGTAACCCTTAAGTTTTTTTACCCTAATTTTTTTTTTAAATATTTTTTTTATGTCGCTATATTTTTAAAATATGTGGGTAGGTACAAGACACATACATGCCAAATTTCGAAGTGATCGGACGAAAGGTGTAGTCGTGAGAGCCCTAAAAAGGTATTACAAGTTGTATCGGACAGATTTCTGATTATAGTGGACGAAAAGTTTTATGTCAATCAAATATTTCAAATTTATTATTCCCAAAGGCTCAATTGTTCAGTCCTATTCTACTTTTTTCAATATTTTGGCTTCAGGGCTTAAGCAAGGTAACGGAAGCTATGTAATCGTTCTGAAGAACGAATTTTTTTTAGTTCTCCGATTTAAAAAAATCCAAGACAGTAAACTGTTTCAGGCATTAGAAAACAAATTTGGTTCCGTATCTGTCTGTCAATCTGTCGCTGAATTTTTACGAATCAACATATCTTAAAAACTAGTCGTCCGATTTTAATGTAATTTAGATGGTTGGTCTTAATTAGCCCATTGTTGGTCCCATATAAGTTTCAATCCTCTGCGCACCATTTACTTCTCTTTTACATGCTCACAAATATACGTATATTTACACCTACATATTCAAAAGTAGGTACTCATCAGATTTTTTTATAAAAATTTCGACGGTTTGATGAATGTAGCAAGCAGATAGTCCCAGATTAAATTCAACCATCTGCGCTCTTTAAATTCTGCTAAATTGATACTTTAATTCATGTGAAATATCAAACCAATTTTGAGTGCTTTAAAAAACAGGGGGAAATTATATAAATTTGAGAATTATAAGTTTTAAAAGCATAAAATCATTATGTATACGAAATAGTTCGCGAGGAAGCTATGTGCCACACTAAATGGCAGACTATTTTGATATTCAATACAAAAATAGAAGGTTAATTTCACAAGGATTATATAAATACTTGGCTAGGAAACATAGTCTAGTTTCTGTTTAACCCTTACCTTATAATTTATCTAATAAAATAGACAAGGAGAAATAACGTTTCGAGGAAACTCATAAATTCCTTCTACGTGCTCAAACGCTTTTCACAAGTGCTTTTAACTATCCCCCCCCCCCCCCCCTGCCCCGTTTTATTTCCTCTAAACCCAATGAATTTATCAATTATTTATTATTTTCTTCAATGGAACTCCCCTTTTTTTTTTCAAAAGTAAAAGATTATTAAACAATTCAATACATCTCTCTCTGTAGAAAAAGTAGCAATATTTCTGAAAATGTAGCATACACACACTCACACACACATACACACACACACACACACACACACACACACACACACATATATATATATATATATATATATATATATATATATATATATATATATATATATATATATATATATATATATATATATATATATATATATATATATATATGTATATATATAAATTCTCAAAAACCCGACGTATCGGTTTTAACAAGATTTTATTTATCTTGCAATGTTTGTATGTATATATGTTCAGGTCAAATCTTGCAACTGAATTTTAGACGTTTAGTTTGGATGACAATGCCTGGTTAGCTAAGTGAGGTCATTCTAAATCTAATATGGCGGACAGCCCATGATGGCGGACTAGTTATTTTTTAAGCACACCCACATGATACGGGTATCAAATAAAAGGGTTTGCTGAGAAGAATACGAATAAAAGCTTGTTTATAAAATGTGTTTTAAATAAAATGATTTCTGTTAATTTTACATTGTTACCCTCCCCTTTTTACTGGTCTTATATTACTTTGCTTTGTAAGTTTCATCGCACATTTCCGTTTCCCCAATTTTGAACCACTTCCCGTGATTCAATCTTTCCCAAATTTTGCACATAGATACAACTAAGGTGAAGAATACAGAAACCAAAAACAAAAAAAAAAAAAAAAAAAAAATGTCGTCAAATTTATTTGCTTTTTAAGTTTCATCGCACACCTATTACCCCAATTTTGTACCACTTACCGTCATTGAATCTTCCCCAAATTTTGCGCATAGATACAACTAAGGTGAAGAATACAGAAACAAACAAAAAAAAAAAAAAAAAAAAGTTGAAAATAAGACGTTTTGAAAAATGGCATTTTTATATTAATTATTGGTTATCTTATTCTTTGTTTAGAAATAACCTACACTTCTTTGTTAACTCTGTTTTTTATTAATATTTATTTATACTTCCTTTTTAGGGTTTCGTTGGCAAAACCAAAAAAAAGAAACCCCTATAGTTTCGTTCCTTTGTCTGTTTGTCTTTCACTCTGTACGGTTCTTATAACTTTTGAACCAAAAGAGATACAAATATGAAACTTTGCAGAATTAAAGATCTTTTTGACGCGCACACAGGAAAAATATAGCGAACTCAAAATTATCAGATATTCAAACCCAAAATGGCGGGCAATTCATGCCAGCGAAAAAAGATTTGTTTGTACTAAATCCCTTCTTATACTAAAGAATTTCATGTTCACAATACCAACAAAATCAATCCTTTTACCTGAGACTTCAAGCACAACCTATTAATTTCTAATCAATTTTAATGTTCTACTACAAATCTTAATTTAAATTCTCCTTCCAACTTTTCCTCGATAAGTTTTTAATTCTGATCTTCAACAGTGTTTTTCTTTTCTTTTGTATTCATTTAACCCTAGAGAGGTGCTGCCGCGTATTAGTACGTTGTAGGTACTGCTTCGTAATTTTTACGAAGTTATTCTTCATCAAAATTTTCTTTTGATAATTTCGTTAATATAAATTAATTTTCAGGATTGGTGTTAAAATATAAATATAGGCCTTTAATACGTCTATAATCACAATATTAACCAAATTTATAGCTGGTGCCTAAGTATATATAAATAAAAGAAATCACTCTTAGCCTATACACTTCACAATAACTCGATGTTCGTTACTTTTATATATTTATCGCCATCTATTTTGAGCATATATGAAAATATTTTAACAATGCTAGAGAGAGGATTATTAGTGTTTGTCAAATATTAATAAAATATATTAAGTATAAAGTATTAAGTTTAATTGGGCCTCTGAAACATCTATGGCGTTTTGCACCATCGTTCCAGCAACTATTTCTATAAATGGATCAAAATTAGGGTCATCAATGTCGTTATCAGAAGACACAATATCGTCTGGTAAGTCTGAATCACTATCACGACAAAAATCTAAATGGTCTTCATCTTCATCATTATATTTGACATCAGACATTTCCCTCATAATATAAAACATTTCTTCGACATCACTAACCTTTTTGTCACTTATTTTGTTAATGAAAATAAAAATACAACTTAAAAACAAATTAACTGCAGTCTTAATTATATCAATAAAGGATACACCGTTAATGATACGAAAAAATTACTAATAATATTTTACGTGTAACGGTACATCTACGTAAATCCGACGAAGTGACTTTTGGAAAAACAGTTGTACCTGACAAACGATGATTTACTGACACGTGAAGGTCTACCGATATACTGAAAACATTCCAGTAAAGGCATAGATAACGTCTCAACCCCCCTTCACATTTCTAGACTTCTGTAATTCACAGAAAAAGACAACCCTTCGTAAAAATTACGAAGCAGTACCACTCTAGGGTTAAACTCTATTCCATCTACATGCTAACTTTTCGCATTTTCTTTTTTTATAGATCTTATTGAAGAAGGTTTGAATTATTCTTTCTGAAACGTCGGGTTTTTTGGAGAATGTCTTGCGGTCGCGTGCTTCACCTGTTTTGCATATATGTACCACGTTATTATTCTATATCTCTATCTCTAGAGAACGTGAAATAAACCCAAAACTAACCCAAAGCCTCCGGGGCTATCCCATTATGCTATATCGGTATATCCCAGTTTGAAACAGAGCCATTTCAAATTTATTGATATTCCGTACTAGATTCAAATCTTACACTTCTCTGCGTTTTATATAAACCCTTAGGCAAAATTCATCCTTTTATATATATACAATATATATATATATATATATATATATATATATATATATATATATATATATATATATATATATATATATATATATATACATGTGTGTGTGTGTTTATATGAAACTGTATGAAATGTCAAAGTAGGTGTTGAATTAATTGTATAAAGTTACAAGTTGCTATTAAGGCAAGAAGTTGCTTAGTTGTAAAGGTCAAAAGCTTGTTTAATGAATAGTTAGTGAACCTAGAGGTTTCTTTTAACAAGGTCAGAGTTCATCAGACAAAACTATTATAATAATTATTAACACAGTATTGTTTTAATTAATCACAATTAAGTCCTGTAGAAATAAAGGTTAAAATCTGGAAATATCTCTAATTTGTGACAGGCAAAAGTTATTTATTTAATGACTTCCCAACCTTTTTCACTATGGAAAACGTCTTTAGACTGTTACTGCCCATATAAAAAACAGAAGGGAGTAACAATCTAAGGAAAGTGTACGGAATGTTCTTCTTTAGACTGTTACTCCCCTTATAAAAATAGAAGTGTGATTTCCCTTTGTCCCAAAGCATGTTAGACTAAACATCCCTTTGTCTTAATAGTCATTTAGACAAAGGAATTTATAAATAATTATATTAAAAAAATCTGTCTCATTTATACGATTTCATAATTGCTTAACCCAGTGTTTTACATTTATTAGTTTTCGAGTTATTTTGGGTACATTTAATTATTATTAGACATGTTATCGAAATTTATCATAAAAAATAACTTCTCCTCGACGGGGATTCGAACTCGGCCTCTCTCCGTCCGAGTATAAAGGTATAATCTCAGGAACTAGATTTTTCCCGGGAAAACGGATTATATCGTTATAGATTCATATTTAAATGGACTACATTATTGAATTTCTTAATCAAAATCGTCGGAACCGTTTTCCATGTTCTTGTAAGAGTTTTTGGGGTGTAGCGCCCCCAAATTTGCATCTAACATTCATTTCTCGATTACGTCTCGAGGTATGAATTTTTTGAACATGTATGCCAAATTTCGTCAAAATCAGTCAAGTTTAGGCTTCACTCGTCTGCACAGACGACAGACACACATTTTTTGAAAATAACTTTTTTGGACCTAGGGGACCTCAAAACGTGTAAATCCAAAATCACAATACTTTCTCTTTATATAAGAAAGTAAAAGAACATAGGGAAGTTACAATCTAAAGAATTACCGGGAAACCTTGGTTAGTAAACGATAAAATAAACATAAAAGCAAATAGCATAAAATCATAATTTTAAGTAATTAAGTTGTGTATTTTCATACTTATAGTTATTTGTTATTTTTATTCAAGAGCTAAATGTATCAAACTGCATCAAAAATAACAAAATTAAAATTAAATATTAATTAACAATTAATATTAATATACACAAATATGGAAATTTTAATAAAATTATAAATTAGATAATTAAAGATACATAACTATTATGTTAATTAATAAATTTATCTTAGATACCTTAATAAGAGGATGGACGCAGGAGTACAATACTCTGGATACGCAGCTATCTGAAATATAATACACATTTCTTTAATTAAAATTGTGTCTGATAATTTGTACTACTCTTTTAATTTCATTCCCTCCCCCTTTATTTAATTGTAAATATGACATGACCTTGGTGTGTATGAAAATTAAAAGAAGGAAAACAAACTCTTCCTGAATATAGAAATAATAATATCCCTTACCCTAATTATACATTAAGGGAAAGGGATGATTATAATTGTTCCAAAGTACTATGGGACAAAGAAACATCTCACTTCTGTACTTAATGTGAGATAATGTCCCTTTAAATGATAATGTCTTTTAATTAGGCAAAGGGATGTTATCACTTTGATTTAGAGAAGTGTGAAATTCCTTTGTCTCAAAGTACTTTGAACAAAATATCCCTTTGTCTTAATACTCACGGGGGTACTAAAGATTTGAGTATGGTACCATGGTGATTGCTGACTATATACCCCTTCATATATCCCTACTATATTTTGATATAAACTCCCCAACTTAAAACAACCCCTATCAGTTGAAGTGGCAACAGAACTTTAGTTCAATTTCTCTTTTTTTACTTTCTCCAAGGCCTAATTCCTACACTTGATTTCACTGAAATTTCTTAATCTGTATATATATAAAATCCAAATACCACTCACTCACTGACTGACAGACTGACTGACACATCACGATATCTCTGAAACCACTGGACCAACTACCATGAAATTTTGTAGGTGTGTTCCTCTTACCTCCTAGGTGTTAAAAATCCGCCATCTTGATTCAAGATGGCGGCCATTTATATACAAAATTCGACAAGACGATATCTCGGGAACCAATTGCACTAGAACCTTGAAATTCATAAGTTGGCTTCCTTTTAGGAAATTAGTATTTTTTGATAAATAGTTTACCAATCGGGTATATTGATTCAAGATGGCGGCCATACATATATAAAAGTCAACATGTGTGCATGTTCTTTATACAAATCTACAGTTTTAGTCCGATCTCGATGAAAATTTGCACACTTGACCTTCAAAGCAAGGGGAAAATCACTGTCTACATGAATATTCAAAATTTTAATTTTGGTACACAGGGGTACGGGGTACAAATGTTAAAGTAATGAACATCCTTCATGATGCATATCGTTGAAAAGCTCTTTAAGAGGACAGTAATTGTGGTTATGTACAGTTTTATCATATTTTCACTTAGGAGGGGGGTATAATTAAAAAATATAGCTGTATCTTATATAAAAAGAAGTGTATCCATATGAGGGTATGTCTTTTATCCTAATTTGATGAATATTTACACACTTTTTCTTCAAAACAAGGTGAAGGTCACTGCCTACATGAGATTACGAAATTAAAATTTTGGTACACAGGGGTACGGGGTACAAGTAATGAATACCCTTTATCTTCATGATGCATATCGCTGAAATGCTCTTTAAGAGTACTGTAATTGTTATGTATACGGGGTACAAATGAAAAAGTAATGGATACCCTTCATGATACAAATCGTTGAAAAGCTGTTTAAGAGAAAAGTAATTGTTCTTAAGTACAGTTTTGTCTTATTTTCATTTAGAAGGGGGAGAGGTAAAATGGGAATTTATATCTATATCTATATATGTATATAAAAGTCAACATATGTGTGTACATATGCATGTTCTTTTATACAAATCTACAGTTTTATTCCGATCTCGATGAAAATTTTCACACTTGACCTTCAAAGCAAGGGGAAGGTAACTGTTTACATGAATTTTCGAACTATAACTTTTGGTTCAAAGGGGTACGGGATACAATTAATGAATACCCTTTATCTTCATGATGCATATCGTTAAAATGCTCTTTAAGAGTACAGTAATTGTTGTTATGTGTACAGTTTTGTCATATTTTCATTTAGGAGGGGGTAAATTTAGGATATTTGCAAATGATCTTATCAAAGAGGTGGGGGATATAACTAGGAGGGATAGAATCTAGATATTCTCGCATAGTAAAATAATGTTTATGCTTTCCTGGTAGCTTATAAACATCAAATTCAAAAACACTCCGTAGCGAAGCACGGGTATCCAGCTAGTAATTTATAAAATCTAAAATGGTTGTAAGCCAGAGTTCCAAAGATGATTCTTTGTTGCCTCCTCGACCTCTCATCTTCTATATTAAAAACAGTAGACTGCCAATTGGTGTGGCACATAGCTTCCTCACATTATATCACGTACTTCATTAATTTTATGCTTTTACAAACCATTATTGTCTAATTTGTTTGTTCCCCCCCCCCCCCCGTTTTACTTCCGAGCTTACCGAAGGTAACGGAAGCATTGTGCTCACTTTTGAAAACGAAAATCTTTTATGCCTCCGATTTAAAAAATTCCAAGACAGAAATCCGTTTCAGACATCAGGGAACATTTTTGGTCTCGTGTCTGTCTGTCTGTCTGTCGGTCTGTGTATCCACGAATTATGAAATGTGCGACGAATATTTGAGTAAATGTCGACCGATTTTGATGAAATTTGGTAGACATGTTCATTTTACCAATGCCCAGGACGAAGTTCGTTGGACAACGTTAACCGTCCAAGCGTTCACGAGCAACGCTCGCGTAAACGTGACCTTCAAATTTAAAATTTTAAATTTGAAGTTTAGGTCCCGACCGAATTTTAGTTTGGGAAAAAATCTATCTTCATCTATTCAATTAGACAAACATTTTTTTTTTTTTTTTTTTTTTTTACAATTTTTTAGTAAAACCAACAGCGACACCTGTATGAAGTGTTAAAGATCGCTAAAACTATTAATAGTTTTTACACAATAAACAATATAACAATAAAGTAATATAACAATAATTTTAATGTTAATATAACAATAAAGTACATGATAGGATGCGAGGAAGCTATGTGCCACAATAATTGGCAGTCTTTTTTTTAATCTGTCAAAATTTTTTTGAATTTATACATGAATTGAAGTATCCATTTAGAAAAAGTTAAAGAGCGCAGACAGTTGAAATTGATATGGGGCTATCTACGAGTTACTTTCGATAATCTAGAAAAGTTTCATACCAATCAGATAAGTACTTATGAAGCTATAGATGTAAATAAATGTATATTTGTGCGCTTGTGGAAGAGAAAGAAAGAAGCGCAGAAGGTTGAAACTTATATAGGACCAACAATGAACTAATTATGACCTACCATACAAATTTCATTAAGCTCGGACGTGTAGTTTTTTAAATATGTTGGTTCGCAAAAATAGAGCGATGGACAGACACAGAACCAAAAGTTCCCTGGTGCCTGAAACGGATTTCTGTCTTGACATTTTTGATCACGTAGCTTCCGTTAACCTTTGGTAAGCTTGGAAGCAAAACATGGATAAGTATGTGATTTTGCTTTCAACACTCAAAAAGGTCAAAGGGTTCGCTCAAGTTTTCTTTGAAAGAAAAACGGCAGTAAGATTTTTTCATTTTTGTACACAATAATACCCTAAAGACCTAAATAAGAATAAGCATAGTATAGAAATAAAGAGTAATATACTACGAAGTAGATTTTTACTTTTGATTGATGCTCGCTATCCTCAATTTCTATTTAATTCACAGTCGATATCCACATAGTTATTATGTAAGGTACAATGTAGATTTTTACTTTTGACTGATGCTCGCTATCCTCAATTTCTCTTTGATTCACAGTCGATATGTATATCGTTTTTATTAGTCCAATTTTAGTCTGCTTCCTTGTCTTTTTACGTGCTTACCCACAGCACGTTGTTTTTATTAATCTTTAACATATTTAATTGAAATTTACTTGTTCCTTTCATCTATGCTTAGGTCAAATTTACTGGATAGCGTTATTCATCCACGTGATCGCGCGCAATGCTCGTACAAACGTGAACTTTAGGGTACAAAAGGAATTAGCTCATTGTTGGTCCGATATAAGTTTCAACCTTCTGCGCTTATTTGTTTCTTTTTCACAAGTGCACAAACATATATTTATTTACACATATAGCTGCAAAAGTACTTATCTGATTTACTTTTATAGTTTATCGAAAGTAACCCGCAAATTCCCCAGATAAATTTGAACCATGCTCTTTAAATATTGATAAATTGGTACTTTAATTCACGTAAAAAAAATCATATCAATGATGAAAGATTAAAAAACCGGGGGATACAAACAAATTGGATATTAATGGCTTGTAAAAGCATAAAATCAATAAAGTACGTGATAGGATATGAGGAAGCTATGTGCCACACCAATTGGCAGTCTATTTTTTTATGTTAGTAGGTGTTTCTGAGTTATCTGGTATCTGGTATAATACTATAAGTATTTTAGTAATTAGAGAGGAAAATTTTGTTTTCACTTCAACTCAATTTGTTAAATACGAGAACTTTGAAATGAAGCACCTCTTTACATGAAAACCTTGCTAAATATTCAAGAATTTCCATTATCATTCTAATCTCTGCCTCTCCATTTCCTTTCCACCACCCTTCCTAAATTCAAACGGCTTTTAAGTCAATGGAAATCAATTAGTCTCGGATTTAGCTTGACTTTTATGTTTCAATGATTATTTCCCAGCATGGTAATGAGGATGCACATAATAGATAACAAATCAAAGTCGATTCGTTGTTCTCCTTATCAATAAGCTTGGGAAAAGATTATAGATAATTTCAAGGGAGTCCAACTATCTTTCAAAGATTGGCAGACCAAGATAATGCGATTTTATTATGAACTGTTCAGGAAATTTACCAGACTGGTAATGAGGATGCTGTTTTGATAGATAACAAATCAAAGCCGATTAATTGTTCTGCTTATTGATAAAGCTAGGGAAAAGATGATAAAACATTACATCCACCACAGACATTTTTGACAGAAGATGAGATTGGCAGACCAAGATGATGCGGTGTTATTATGAAGTGTTAAGGAAATACCCTTAAAACCATAAAATCATCTCTTACACCTCCTAACTCTCAAACTTTCAGAGATAATTGCGATGCGAGATTTATTATAGCAACCCTAAATTCTTATAAGAGCTTCCTCTAACAACCTCTAAATCTCTCTTTAGATTCATTGCTATAAATTTAAGAGCTAGTCATCCATATAGTGTCCAAGATTAAACTAAATTCACACCTACTACTAAACATCTTACGATACGTTAACACTTACGTAGTAAAATATTGGTCTGATAAATCGAACAAAACTTTCCACACATAGATACGGATACTGTATTTAAATCCAATACTAACTCATTTAATTGATTTATTATTTATTATCATACATTTTTTATAAGGTGTTCAACAGGTGGCTGTTTATTTATTTTTTTATTTTTTGTTGGATCGGATTTATTTTCGTAATAGGGAAAAGGCCGTATTCTTTAATAGCTAAGAATTCCAATGATTTGATAAGAAATAAAAGGGGATGTATCTTTGTCAAGGAATTTGATGACCCCCCCCCCCCCAAATTCTGAATATTTCTTTAGAATCTTTTACAGTGGCTACACTGCTTGAACATAATTCAAAAGTGTTTAGCAGGTGGTTGTTTAATTATTGTTTTCAATAAAATCAAATTTATTTTTATCAATATCTCGGGAACTGCATTTTTCCCTGGAAAACTACTTATATGATTATATTCGTATTTAAAGGTACATTTTAGAATTTTTTAATCAGAATCGTTAGAACCGTTTTATAGAATAGTATAATATTATGTTACTAGGCTGTGAAGTGAGTTTTTTGAGAAATGAGAATTTTCATTCTCATTGAAAAATTTGAGTGAGATTTTAATGGATTTACAAGTTTTAAATTACACGTTCCCCTGAATCCAAAAAAGATGTTTTTAAAAAATGTCTGTCTGTCTTCTGTCTCTGAAGACATCTGGAGCCTAAACTACCGGGCCGATTTTGACGAAATTTGGCATACATGATCAGAAAAATCATACCCCGAAGGGGTATCGAGAAATGAATTTTAGCTCCAAATTTTAAGGCGCTACCTCAAAAAAAAGTGAATAAAAATTATTTCTCGAAAACAGTTCCGACGTTTTTTATTAAAAAAAAAAAAATCTAAAATGTAGTCCATTTAAATATAAATCTAACGATATAAGCTGTTTTCCCGGGAAAAATCTAATTCCTGAGAAAATAGGAACTAATTAAACGCGGTCGAAGAGAGGCCGGGTTCGATTCCCCATCGAGGAGAAGTTATTTATAATGATAAATATTTATGAAATGTTCAATAATAATTAAATGTACCTACTAATGTTTGAAAACTAATAAATGTAAAACACTAGGCAAAGTAATTATGAATTCGAAAACTATAATAAATGGAAAACAATTTATTACTGCAAAGTAGTAATAAACTAGTTTTATGAGAAAGTTTGAGTTTTCTCGGACTGATATATTATTAACATATAAGATCGGAAGAGCAAATAAGATATTTTACACAACATAAGATCGAATAGTCGATGTTCTAATGCACATACATGCATACGAGTAACCATTTGCTTACGTACGTAATTACATTGACATTTTGTTTCCTTTAGTTCTAGGTGATAGTGTAAAAATTACTTTAATATTCGTCGAATAAGATTTGTTGATGTTCTAACTTATTCATAGGTACTTTTTGGAACGAAGTTCCTTATGGCACGTTCTTGAGCCCGGGAGTGAATCCAAAAATACGACCAAAATCACCGTCACAAAATAATCTTCACAAAATCACCGTCACGAAATCTACCGATGACGATAACTTAAGTAAAAGGTCACCGAGTTAGTTGAAATTTGGTACAAATGTTCATTTTATCAATGCCCAGGCTGAGTTCGTTGGAAAACGTTATCCGCGCAACGCTCGCGTAAACGTAAGCTTCAAAAAGACGAGAAAAAATTTTATTATGGAAGCCTGTTACTTGACTTATTTATTTTTGTTATATGTCAAAATGTCACTTGGTTGTGTAAATATCGAAAATATAATCACGGTATTGTTATAAGTAAAATTGATCTGTACTGACGCTTATTTCAATATATTAGGTATACATATTATTATAATACTGCGTATTTAATCCAAGAAAAAATTCTAACTTCATTTATTTTATGAGACAAACAACTTTTTTAAATATATTTTTTTTTAGTAAAACGAACACCGACACTGTTATGAAGTGATAAAGATCGCTATAGTACATTACGCGTCGAGTGTGGAAAGTAGCATTTTCCATGCGTGTGTGGAGTTTGCACCCGAGCGACAGCGAGGGTAGTAAAACAACACGAGCAAAGCAAAATGAAGTTTTCACACGAGTCGCGTACCGTACTTTATCTACGATTGTTAGATTTAAATAATAAATACAGAAAAAAATAAACTTGCTGTATGTAAGTTCGTATTTCTCTCTTGATAAAGATGGCATTAATTCTTAAGTTGTATTTTTTGCCGAATTAATTATTTCTGGAGGAGTATTATTCTCCACATTTTCAAGTCACTTGATTCACTCATTTTTTACTTTCTCATATAAAGAGAAAGTATTGTGATGGCGCGAAAATTCGATTTTGAGATTTTGATGGATTTACACGTTCAAAAAAGTGGTTTTTAAAAAATGTCTGTCTGTCGTCTGTCGTCTGTCTGTCGTCTGTGCAGACGCCTGGAGCCCAAACTACTGGGCCGATTTTGACGAAATTTGGCATACATGTTCAGAAAAATCATACCCCGAGGCGAAATCGAGAAATGAATTTTAGCTCTAAATTTGGGGGCGCTACCCCCCAAAAACTCAAAAACATGAAAAAAAATTATTTCTCGAAAACGGTTCCGACGATTTTGATTAACAAATTCTAAAATGTAGTCCATTTGAATACGAATCCAACGATATAAGCCGTTTTCCCGGGAAAAATCTAGTTCCTGAGATATTAGCTTAAAACGCGGACGGAGAGAGCCCGGGTTCGATTCCCCGACCAGGAGAAGTTATTTTTATGATAAATTTTGATGAAATGTTCAATAATATTTAAATGTACATTTGAAAACTAATAAATGGAAACACTGGGCTAAGTAATTATAAACTCATATATGAGAAAGTTTGTCTGAGTTGTCTCGGACCGATTTTTACTTTCTCATATAAAGAGAAAGTATTGTGATGGCGCGAAAATTCGATTTTGAGATTTTGATGGATTTACACGTTTTGAGGTCCCCTGAGTCCAAAAAAGTGGTTTTTAAAAAATGTCTGTCCGTCGTCTGTCGTCTGTCGTCTGTCGTCTGTCTGTGCAGACGCCTGGAGCCTAAACTACTGGGCCGATTTTGACGAAATTTGGCATACATGTTCAGAAAAATCATACCCCGAGGCGAAATCGAGAAATGAATTTTAGCTCTAAATTTGGGGGCGCTACCCCCCAAAAACTCTGAAAAAACATGAAAAAAAATTATTTCTCGAAAACGGTTCCGACGATTTTGATTAAAAAATTCTAAAATGTAGTCCATTTAAATACGAATCTAACGATGTAAGCCGTTTTCCCGGGAAAAATCTAGTTCCTGAGAAAATAGCTTAAAACGCGGACGGAGAGAGCCCGGGTTCGATTCCCCGCGCAGGGGAAGTTATTTTTATGATAAATATTCATGAAACGTTCAATAATAATTAAATGTACATACGAAAATTAATAAATGGAGATAAACTGAGCGAAGAAATTATAAACTTGTATATGAGAAAGTTTGTCTGAGTTGTCTCAGACCGATTTTTTCACTAAAAACTCGATATAAACAGTTACTTTAATAAAAGAACAGATGTAAACAAACTCGCTAATCGTGCGTAAAGCTGAAGAATTCCTCTTCTTTACCGCCCTAGGGTGGTAAAGAAGAGGAATTCTTCAGAACTATGAGACGCGCATGCGCAATGAATACAAGTACATAAAGAATCACTTTCGACGCATCTACACAAAGATATGATTCAATTTTAAGTTTTTGGTAGTTTTCACACTACGGAAAGTTTAAATTTTAATTTAAATCAAATTATAATTACTATTTACTACGGGAAATGGACAGTGAAAAATACACTTCCGCGCCGGGATTTGATCCACGGGTCTCCTGTATATGTAAGGCAGTTAAAAATCATTGGCCAGAGCATCTGTACTAGAAATACAGGAGACTCGTGGTTCAAATCCCGGCGCGGGAGTGTATTTTTCACTGTCTGATTCCCGTAGTAAATAATAATTATAATTTGATTTAAATTAAAATTTAAACTTTCCGTAGTATGAAAACTACCAAAAACTTAAAATTGAATTTCGAATTGATTGTACAAGGTACAGGTACTAATTGAGTACTTTATAATTATAAGCGTTAATTCTTGGTCTAGTTCTAATGTCATAAATATTGACTGTCTAAATGTATATGAATATTGAAAGCTTGGATTCGGGACTAGTTATCGACTACGGCAGTTAAAAATCATTCTCCTGCGTAGCTTAGTTGGCCAGAGCATCTGTACTAGAAATACAGAAGACCCGTGGTTCAAATCCCGGCGCGGGAGTGTATTTTTCACTGTTTGTTTCCCGTAGTAAATAATAATTATAATTTGATTTAAAAACAAAGATATAATGTTTATATTTCGTATCAATCGTAGATAAAATTTATTAAAGTGGACCCAAACGTTTAAAATACATAAAACAACATTTTTACCGATATCTTCCGTTCTAAAGTACGATTTTATTAAAACTTCTTACACATTGTCTAAAGTACAATTGATACAGGCATGTAAAATTTCAACCGGATACAAGCAGAAGCTTTAGAGTTGGGAAGAGATATATATTTTTATTTTATATTTTAAATTAATAGGCCGGGTAGGTAGAAATCAGTCCTATTTCAATCCAACATACTTTAACAAACATACTCTTTAACTATAAACTCATCATGATCAACTTTTTTTTATATTCAATATATGTTTTTAGTAAGACGCTTGCTTTAATGATACAAATAATGACTTTCTTTTAATTTTTCCTTAACTCTGCTAGATGCAAACAGTTCGTTACTTTTAATTTTGTCTCTTTTCTAACACCGCCATGTATAAGTAATTAGCAATGTATACGTACTTTGCAGTGTGGTTTTATCATTTATATTTCATGAAAAATGTGAGGAACTTCGTTCCTACCGGGTGTCCCGCGACACCACAAGTAATTTTTATTTCTTTTTTTATAAGAAATACCGGGAATTCATCGTGTCAGAGCATAGGAATACCTATAAACTATACCAGGAACAATGGTATACCTTTAAATACACAATAAAAAAAGAAACCCCCGATAATCCGAACAATTAAAAAACCAGAACACGCCCTGGTTCCAATTAGTTCGGATTTCTGGGTTCTACTATATTGTGTTGGTATGCAAATTGGATTTTGATTGTTTTATACGTTTTAAAGGTCGAAAGTTTACAGATTTTTAAAAAATGCCTATCTCTCTAGACGCGTGCTACCTAAACTATTGGGCCAATTTAGAAAATAAATTCATCATAAAGACTCGTACTTGTTCAGAAAAATCATAACCCGAGGGGCAAAATCAATAAAAAAATTTAGCTCCAATTTTTACTGATACTGATATACATTTCTGCAATGTGTTAGCGGGAAAACGTGGCGGGATCCTGCTCTAGTATCTAGTCTCATTTCCCGCCATTCCACAACTTCCCGTGCTTAAGTCGCTCTTATTCCCGCTTCCACCGAATTCCCTTTAAATTAATAATATATAGGCAATGATATAAGGTAATATGCTTAATATTAACGGAAGTAGGTTATTAAAAAATTGGTCAGAGACAATTCAGACAAACTAATTACTTAATACTTAGCCATAATTACTTAGCCCGGTTTTCCCATTTATTAGTGTTGTTGGTACATTTAATTATTATTGATCATTTTATCAAGATATATCATAACAATTACTTCTCCTTGCCGGAGAATCGAACCCACCCTCTCTCCACCCGCGTTTAAAGCAATTTTCTAGGAACTAGATTTTCCCGGGAAAACGGCTTATATCGTTAGATTCGTATTAAAATGGACGACATTTTCAATTTTATTAATCGAAAACGGTTCCGACGATTTTCGGAACCGTTTTCGAGAAATATTTTTTTTAGCCATAATTACTTAGCCCAGTGTTTCCCATTTACTACTTTTCTTGGAAGCATTCAATCTTTATTGAATATTTGATCAAAATTTATCATAAAATTAACTTAACCGGGGAATCGAACCCGGCCTCTCTCCATCTACAATCAAAGCTATTTTCTCTTCATTTATAGCAATTTATAATATCTTAGAATGTCGTAGAACCTTTACTTAAGAGTTTCTAAGGGGTAGTACCCCCAAATTTGGAGCTAAAATTCATTTCTCGATTTCACCTCTGGGTATGATTTTTCTGAACTTGTATGCCAAATTTCGTCAAAATCGGCCCAGTATTTTAGGCTCCAGTCGTCTGTACAGACGGACATTTAAAAAAATAAAAAAATAAAAATAAAAAAAAAAACAAAAAAAAAACCTTTTTTAGACTCAGGGGACCTCAAAATCTCAAAATCGAATTTTTGAGCCATCACAATACTTTCTCATTATATGAGAAAATAAAAAGAGAAGTAAGTAAAAATAGAGATTATCTTAAGCGTTTTAGTATTTTACCGTTTCAGTTAATCATTATTTTTATGGAAAAACTAAATTATTTAAGAAACTAATATTATTAAATTAAGTTTTATTTGATTAGGCTTGGTTTTTTAAATAATAATTAAACCCTTTATTCATTTTAACTTAAGTTAACAAAGGTTTTTTTTTCTTCTTTATAACAGAATAAAGAGGTTTTAGTAGAGAAAATAAAAAAGGAATAGGTAATAGGGGAAATAATTTATAAAGTTTTGAAACTTTGTGAAAACACTCTTAAGGGGTGTAGTAGTAAGAAACAGTTAGGTTCCAACATTTTTTTTGGAGGGGGGCGTCCCCCCCCCCTCTCCTTAAAGTCCAAAATATACTTTTTTTCACTTTTTACGCACGGAGAGGGGCGCCCGTCGAGGGTTTCCCCTCTTTTGAAGCTTACGTTTACGCGAGCGTTGCGCATGAACGCTTGGGCAGATAACGTTTTCCGACGAACTCAGCCTGGGCATTGGTAAAATGAACATGTGTACCAAATTTCATCAAAATCGATCGACATTTACTTAAGTTATAGTCACACGTTTCATAAACTCGGTGATCTTTTACTCAAGTTATCGTCATTTGTAGATTTCGTGACGGATTTTGCGTGACGGTGATTTTGTGACGGTTATTTTGTGACGGTAATTTTGGTCGTTTTTTTCGAATTCACTCCCGGGCTCCAGAACGTGCCATAAGGAACATCGTTCCAAAACAACACATCCGATTTTAATGAAATTTTGTATGGTAGGTCATAATTAGCTCATTGTTTGTCCCATATAAGTTTTAACCTTATGCGCTCATTTGTTTCTTTTTCACATGCGCACAAACATACATTTATTTACACCTATAGCTTGAGATGTACTTATATCTGATTTGTTTGAAACTTTTATAGTTTGTCAAAAGTAACCCGAAGTTAGCCCGCAGATTAATATGAACCATCTGCGCTCTTTAACTTTTGCTAAATTGATACTTTAATTCATGTAAAAAATCTAAACAATTTTGACAGATTAAAAAAAACAGGGGAAACAAATTAGAAAATAATGGGTTGTAAAAGCATAAAATCAATAGAGTATGATATAGGATACGAGGAAGCTATGTGCCACACTAATTGACAGTGTATAAACAACCCATCCCTAACTACTTACTGAGTTAGGCATTACTATATTTAATGTGCTTGTCACAATACTTACTATTACTTTATATTTGTCATTTGAAGTCTATAGAATATAGAACATTCATTAATTAGTTTACCTAAAGATAATTTAATCACTTCATTGGATAAATGTAACTAAATATTAGTCTTCTACTAATTAGTAGATCTTATGTCACATCAAACAAACCTCTTACACAGTCGAGCGTTTAATATCACTCCCACAGTGTCACAGATGGGGAATTTAGGGGGGTGGGGGTGTAATTTCTCATTCGAAATTAACTTTGAAATTGGGGAATTGAGGTTAAATTATGTTTAGTATTGTATTACGTACCGTTACATGAGTGTGTTACTAATGTTAGGTTAAATCAATTCTGTTGAACCCAATTATTGTTCGATGTTATAATTGGATAAAATTGTATGTTGTTACATTTTTCTTTATCTTCATTACTACGTTTTTATTAGCTTGCTTTTATGTTGGTTTCTTGTTTGTTTGTTTGTTTGTTTGTTTGTCCGGTACAAATCTGGCAATCGATTTCTTACTAAATTCCCGAATAGCTAGACATTTGAAACATTTAGTATAGCTCAGAACACGATGACAATGCATTATTTTAATACTTTTAGCCATCTTTCAGCAAGATTTAATTGGTTTTCAGCAAATTTTGCTGTACAGAAAGTTAGTTCGGAAAAAATCCGCAAGTTATTTTATTTGTTTTGCCATATCCCATATTCACGCAATCTTCATTTTGACGGGTCTCAAATTTGTGATAGATAAACATTGAATGACAGCAAAACAGGAAATATCGATTATATTATTTATATAATTTCAAATATATCGATGGCACGCTTTAGATTTGGTGTTGAGGAGATCCGTTGTACAAAGATTTGTCGTTTTATAGGTTTAAGATCAGCTAGATAGATGGTTGTCATTTATGTGAAGTAAATAAATTCGGAACTATTTTTTTTTATTCACTAACAATATATATTATATAACAATAACAATTATATTATCAACATTACATACAATTCAACAGAAAATTTAAAAATTCGTAGTATATAAAAAGTTATTTTTATCTTGAAATTATTTATATACAAGATTTGCTTAAAGGTGTATTATGGTAAAAAGTGTAGTATTGAGAATTTTAAGGATAAACGTCTAAGAAGTTTTTTTTAGATGTTTTTTGCGAATATCTAAAATATGTATATCGAAAACGAAGCTGTTTTGGATCCATGTTTATAGGAACATTTTTGTTCAGCATCAAATTTTCAATGAGAACCCGAAGTATTGCGGTTTCGTTCGGGGAAACCTTTTTTTCTTTTATACAAGAACTAGTTAAGATCCTGTCCGAATAATTTTTTACGGCTTGTAACATTAAATACACCATAATTCAAAAACTAGTCAGTTGATCTTAAACTTTAATCATACCATTCGAATGCTTATGAAAAGCAGAAGTCTTTCCTGAATTCGTCACACTTCTAACATACCTCGATTAAGAGAAGAAAGCTCTAGAATTTCATAGTTAAATTTTAAAAATTCAAAATTTTTAAATGTAACAGAACTTAAAAGAGGCTCAGCAGCTGATTATTTTAAAATCAATGAGATTCTTTTAAGATCAATTGGTTAGAGGGGGTTAGAGGTGGTTAGAGGTAGGTTAGAGGTAGGTTAGAGGTGGTTAGAGGGGGTTAGAGGTAGGTTAGAGGTAGGTTAGAGGGAGTTAGAGGTGGTTAGAAGTGGTTAGAGGTGGTTAGAGGTAGGTTGGAGGGGGTTAGAGGGGGTTAGAGGTAGGTTAGAGGTGGTTAGAGGTAGGTTAGAGGTAGGTTAGAGGTGGTTAGAGGGGGTTAGAGGTAGGTTAGAGGGAGTTAGAGGTGGTTAGAAGTGGTTAGAGGTGGTTAGAGGTAGGTTGGAGGGGGTTAGAGGTTGTTAGAGGTGGCTCTAAATATCGGCCTGACTCGTACAATATGAATTTACCCAATAATATTTACAAAGTAAGTAATATTTTCTTAACTTTCCTCACGTTTTTTCATCGGAAAATATTTTTATTTCTTTCTATTTTTTTCTACCCCCATTCTAAGTTTAATACTGCAAGAAAAAAAGAAAAGGTTGCGAGGGCGGATATTTCAATCTCCTGGACCAAATTGGTTTCCCGAGAAAATCATTTGGGGTTTTGAAATATTTCACTTGAGGTCATCTGACCTTTTACTTACCTACAATATTTCCTCTGTAAATTGTACAGATAACCTGATTTATAAATTAAACCATTTTAGTTATATTGTGTAAATAATAATCTTTTGATTCCGTCATGAACGATTAGAGTTAGTAGATGTTACAAATATGATTTAACAAATAAATGGTTGTTTTGACTGAGATTTTGTGGTATCACTTCATAATTATGGCTAGAGAGGTTAAAAAAAGAAACACAACAATATTGTCACCACAATTTTTTGTAATTAAATAGACGCGTTTCGACTTACAATGTCATCTTCAGTATGAGTGTTAACTTAGTAAGAGTGAATGCTGTACTAAGCTAACTATTTTACAAATTTTTATAGTAAACTAACAGTACAAGGTGGGGGTAGACTAGGGTTGTGTGGGTAGAAGGATTACGGAAGGAAAAAGGTAAGGGGTATGGAGTTAAGATCCAAGTCGGAACCTAAATAAAGGTATTATTCGAGATAAATATTTTTACTTTTCCTCACAACCTATGGTAGGAAAAGTATTGTTTTCACCCAAAAACAAAAATTTTTTTTCGAGATTTCAACGGAATCATCCGTTTTGGGTGTTTATAAGACCTCCTGAGTGGTTTCCAGCATGACGTATGTATGTATGTATGAGTGTATGTTATCATCGTAGCCCAAGTTATTTACTCGCAGCGGTTCTCAACCTGTGGTACGTGTATCCCTTAGGGGTACGCGAAAATGTTTAAGGGGTTCGCGGTGAAATAAAAAAAGGTTTTTCGTTTACTTTTCTGTCTAATAAATAAAAACTTTATTGTAAAATTTCAGTTAAAAATCTTGTTTGGAATTTAAATGACCTATTTACAGCTGTTTCTACGATGCAATATTAGCAGTAGTGTAACAACACTTCATCTAATAAAAATAGTATTTGTAAAAATAAGGGGTTGTTTTTAGAGGATACGCACAGTTAATTATACCAAAAGGGATAAGTGGGTTGAGAAAGGTTGAGAACCGCTGACCTAGAGAGTTAAAACTTGGCAGAAAAATCAGTCCTTACCTGTAGTGGTGCCGACCGAAAAATCAATTTTTTCCGCTATCGTAAACCCAGTTTGCTGAGTCAGTAATTTTTTTTGGAAAAATCGTAAAAAAAAATCTAAACTGGTCCTGATCGAGTTGAAATTTGGCACGAATGTACCTCTCTGTATGACAAACAAGCCCACCAAATTTAATTTTGATATTGGCCACCATTGTATCATTTTTGAATTTTCAAACATTGACGGTTAATAATACCAAAAGTATAAATAGGTTTTTGACATATAGCATATCGTTGGAACCGGAAAAAATTAAGGAATAAATATATAAAAAAAACGATGAAATTCCATTAATTAGTTAAAACGTTATAAGCGAATATAATTATTTATTAGTGCGATAATTTTGATGACGTCAAAGTTTGTTTACGTACCTGTCAAAATACCGCCAAAATGTAATAATTGAATAAATGAAATAAAAAAAATAAAAATAATGTATAAACATTATGTAAAGAGGCCACTTTAGTGGCCTCCGAAGTGAGGAAAAGTTTTGAGGTACCCCGTACTCGATTTTTTTAAAATAATGTCAGGTGGTTGTAAGGAATTTTAGTTATAATAAAAGGTATTAGGATTTATTGTTTAGTTTTAAGAAGTTGAAAAACAAATTGTTTACCTGATTAATATTTTTACTACGTTTTTATTAGCTTGGTTTCTTGTTTGTTTGTTTGTTTGTCCGGTACAAATCTGGCAATCGATTTCTAACTAACTTCCCGAATAGCTAGACATTTGAAACTTTTAGCATAGCTCAGAACACGATGACAATGCATTATTTTAATACTTTTAGCCACCTTTCAGCAGAATTTAATTGGTTTTCAGCAAATTTTGCTGTACAGAAAGTTAGTTCGGAAAAAATCCCTAAGTTATTTTATTTGTTTTGCCATATCCCATTCACGCAATCTTCATTTTGACGGGTCTCAAATTTGTGATAGATAAACATTGAATGACAGCAAAACAGAAAATATCGATTATATTATTTATCGATTATATTATTTATATTATTTCAAATATATCGATGGCACGCTTTAGAATTGATGTTGGGGAGATCCGTTGTACAAAGATTTGTCCTTTTATAGGTTTAAGATCAGTTCTATAGATGGTTGTCATTTATGTGAAGTAAATAAATTAGGAACTATTTTCTTTCCACTAACATTATATATTATATAACAATAACAATTATATTATCAACATTACATACGATTCAACAGAAAATTTAAAAACGTAGTATATAAAAAGTTCTTTTTATCTTGAAATTATTATTAAGTTACGACTTGAATCTCAACTCCATACCCCCTTACCTTGTTCCTTCCGTAATCGTTTTACCCACACAACCCTAGTCAACCCCCAACTTGTACTGTTAGTTTACTATGGAAATTTGTAAAAGTTAGCTTAGTACAGCATTCACTCTTACTAAGTTAACACGCTTACTGAAGATGACATTGTAAGTCGAAACGCGTCTATTTAATCATAAAAAATTGTGGTGACAATATTGTTGTGTTTCTTTTAATAACCACTCTAGTAATAATTAAAATATGATTTATAATTTATATTAAATTGAAATTGAGGATAGTGAGCATCAGTCAAAAGTAAAAATCTACATTGTATCTTACATAATAACTATGTGGATATCGACTGTGAATTAAATAGAAATTGAGGATAGCGAGCATCAGTCAAAAGTAAAAATCTACATTGTACCTTACATAATAACTATGTGGATATCGACTGTGAATTAAATAGAAATTGTGGATAGTGAGCATCAGTCAAAAGTAAAAATCTACATTGTACCTTACATAATAACTATGTGGATATCGACTGTGAATTAAATAGAAATTGAGGATAGCGAGGATCAGTCAAAAGTAAAAATCTACATTGTACCTTACATAATAACTATGTGGATATCGACTGTGAATTAAATAGAAATTGTGGATAGTGAGCATCAGTCAAAAGTAAAAATCTACATTGTACCTTACATAATAACTATGTGGATATCGACTGTGAATTAAATAGAAATTGTGGATAGTGAGCATCAGTCAAAAGTAAAAATCTACATTGTACCTTACATAATAACTATGTGGATATCGACTGTGAATTAAATAGAAATTGAGGATAGCGAGCATCAGTCAAAAGTAAAAATCTACATTGTACCTTACATAATAACTATGTGGATATCGACTGTGAATTAAATAGAAATTGAGGATAGCGAGCATCAGTCAAAAGTAAAAATCTACATTGTACCTTACATAATAACTATGTGGATATCGACTGTGAATTAAATAGAAATTGAGGATAGCGAGCATCAGTCAAAAGTAAAAATCTACATTGTACCTTACATAATAACTATGTGGATATCGACTGTGAATTAAATAGAAATTGAGAATAGTGAGCATCAGTCAAAAGTAAAAATCTACATTATTGTATCTTACATAATAACTATGTGGGTATCGACTGTGAATTAAATAGAAATTGAGGATAGTGAGCATCAGTCAAAAGTAAAAATCTACATTGTACCTTACATAATAACTATTTGGATATCGACTGTGAATTAAATAGAAATTGAGGATAGCGAGCATCAGTCAAAAGTAAAAATCTACATTGTACCTTACATAATAACTATGTGGATATCGACTGTGAATTAAATAGAAATTGAGGATAGTGAGCATCAGTCAAAAGTAAAAATCTACATTATTGTATCTTACATAATAACTATGTGGGTATCGACTGTGAATTAAATAGAAATTGACGATAGCGAGCATCAGTCAAAAGTAAAAATCTACATTGTACCTTACATAATAACTATGTGGATATCTACTGTGAATTAAATAGAAATTGAGGATAGCGAGCATCAGTCAAAAGTAAAAATCTACATTGTACCTTACATAATAACTATGTGGATATCGACTGTGAATTAAATAGAAATTGAGGATAGCGAGCATCAGTCAAAAGTAAAAATCTACATTGTACCTTACATAATAACTATGTGGATATCGACTGTGAATTAAATAGAAATTGAGGATAGCGAGCATCAGTCAAAAGTAAAAATCTACATTGTACCTTACATAATAACTATTTGGATATCGACTGTGAATTAAATAGAAATTGAGGATAGCGAGCATCAGTCAAAAGTAAAAATCTACTTCGTAGTATATTAGTCTTTATTTCTATACTATGCTTATTCTTATTTAGGTCTTTAGGGTATTAATATCTTCAATTCATTTTGTTTTTGGTATATATCACCTCCTTTGATGCATCTTCAGGTCCTAATCAATTTCTCCTTAAACATAACTTCATTTAATTTAAGTCTGTATTTAAGTATAATTTAATTTAAAACATTCATTCCCTCGTAGAAAAAACTGTACTTCTTTAGATTGTTACTCCCCTCCTAGGGGACCCTCGCTGTGTGCTCACTAGCACATACTTAACCTGTTTCTGTTTATTAAGTATCGAAGGGAGGCAAAATAGCGAAAAATACACTTCACCGCCGGGATATGAACTCCGACCCTTAGAATGTTGGCACAATGTATTAATGTAGCATCCTTTAGGAACCATTAAATTATAATTATAGAAACCAAAAATACACTTCTCCGACGCAATTTGAACCTGGAACTTTGGAATGCCGATCCAATGCTCTACCAAGGTACACCGAAAAGGTATTTTTTTTAAAAAAAGTCCGGGTTAATATCCCGGCGGAGGATTATAATTTTATCTGTTCTGTCCCCCTTTAATAATTCTAAGAAAATTAACACAATAATGATTTAATATCATAATTCTCATGCCAGTTAGGTCAGTTGAGTAAAGGGGGTACCACTAATTAGAATAGGTACAAGGTACATAGTTAGAGCAGGCAACTAATTAGAGCAGGCAACTAATTAGAGCAGGCAACTAATTAGAGTAGGCACATAATTAGAGTAGGCATATAATTAGAGTAGGCACATAATTAGAGTAGACACATAATTAGAGTATGTAGCTAATTAGAGTAGGCACATATGTAGGTACTTCTGTAGATTGTTACTCCCCTGCTCCCCTGTTTTATTTAGAATATAAAAGATTTTGACTAAATAACTATTAAGACAAAGGGATGTTTAGTCCAATGTACTTTGGGACAAAGGAATATCACACTTTGTTCTTATAACGGGTGTAGCTGTCTAAAGAGTTAATTCCCTAAACCTTCTTTAGATTGTTACTCCACTCTGTTTTTTTTTTAAGAGGAGTAACAATCTAAAGAAGTGCCCACATAATTAGAGTAGGCAACTAATTAGTGTAGGCACATAATGAGAGTAGGCACGATGTCGACTCTACTGTCTTGACATCTATGTCATTACCATAGCTACTATAATGGCTACGTAGTGGGTACCTTAATGAGCTACTATAGCGCGGCTACGGTACCATTAATTTAGAGTTTTTTTCCCAACAAACCGAATATTTGAGATAAACAAATAATATAAGCAACTTACAGTGTTCAACTGCTGCTGATGAGTTAATCCATTGATATTGTACGTAATTTTAGCACAAAAAAGAACTCTTCTGATAAAAAAAAGCAAAGAGACACCAAATGTAATCACTTTGTATACTAGAATTGTCCACAAAAATATATATATAGGTATATATATATTTATTTTATTTTTTTAAATTAATCACTGATATAAATCACACTAGAATGACTATGATCTGCTTACATTAAATATAATCATCAAATAAATTTATTTTAAAATAGATAAAAATCCATAAAAATTAATCCTGAATGCCTTTAAAATAAGAGAGAGATAATATTTAGTCAAATAATATTAATATAAATTACATGAATAATTTATTTATATTATGTTCCCTACGTATATTTTACAAATAATTACTTAATTTTATTTTTAAACATATTATATTGGGGAGGTATATTGTAACAAATCGCTACCTAATTAATATAATTGTGATTTTTTTTAGTATATTATGATAAAGTATAATTTAATAATTTATTATATGATTTATATATATGAACTTATTTTTATCAGGTAGCATAAATTAATTATAATTAATAAGTTAATAACCACGTTACTAAATTAAAACTGTGTTAACTTGAAAATGTGAATTTCATTATTTATAATAATTCACTATTACGTAAATTGAACTCATTATTATTTATTATTATGTTACGAACATGAAAAGAAATTTGTTGTACGGGAAATGTAATTGTTAATTGATTTTTTATTTTAAATACTTTACGTATATATTATGAATACTTGAATCTTAATATTATTAATATTGCGTAATTTTATAAACACTAAAAACTTAATTTTTAATGTTATTAGATAATTATCACATCCACAAATTCTAAATTTTTATTAATATTACTTAATTTTCATAACAACGTGAACTTAATGTGTATTAAGCATTATCGGCTTAAATAACAATTTAAAATGCCTACGACAGTTGTATATAACTAACTAAACTTAATAATAACTTATATTAAAACTCAACTATTTTAATAATATGTACTATTAAGACCTTTTAAGGAGTACATAAAAATATGAAAACAAAATTATAATTTTTTTTTTGTCAATTTTCATTTTGTTAAAATCTGTATAATTTTTTTAATTTTATTTTATCAATATGCATTTAAATACTCATTATTAAAATTTCAATTCTAACTCAAATTTCGCTAAATTAATGTATATATAATAGATGAATAATTTTTTATTAATTTATGAAATAAATTAATAAAAATTTAAAATATTTACTGTGTATAATAGAATAAATTTATTATTTATATTTTTTTTCTAAAACAGCCTAGGTTATGGTTTCTTAATTATTTGTATTATTTTTTAAATTTAATTTTAACTTAATTTTATTATTTAAATTAAATTAACTTTAATAACACACCCAGATGTTTCGTAAAAATTTTTGAGTACCCACTCACGATAGTTCTGCTTAAGAACTTTTTTTTTTTTTTTTAATTTTTTTTTTTTTTTTTTTCGAAATGTTACGTTCACAGATTGTTTTAAGGATCGAGGAAATAAATTAGGATTTTTTGTTGTTAATAAAAGGCCCTAAAATTTTGTATGATGCTACCGCTAAGAGGTACGGATTGCTACTGGATGCTTGGAGGCCCCCACCATAGTAAAACGAGGGTGGTAAAGCCCAACCTCCCCCCCATACCCTCTCCATGGGGAGGGTAACTTAGCAAAGTCCTAGAGAGCAACACACTCTGGAGAGGGGAGTCGAAATTTTCAAACTCTTCTCTCTTGCTCTCACACATAGACAATTTACCCTCCCTCCTTTATCCTTGTCCTCTATATTCCCTTTGAAAATTGGAGCGAAACAAATAAGATCCAAAAAAAAAAAAAATAGAAGCAACACGATCTTCTCCGTCAAAGACCGCATAATATATATAGAAGAAGGAATATATATGAGAAAAACTAGCTTTTATTTCCCTAACAACATAACAAAATAAAATTCGCACATATAAATATATGCGCGAGCACCCTATATATACAGTGTGTCTCCGGGTCGACGCATGAATAAGTGAAAAGCCCTGCTTGGATGAAAACTAATTTATGTTATAATTTTAGTTTCGATAAATCAAGTATGTCTTGGAAATTTACAAAAAAAAGTTATTTTTTCTCACTAGTAAAGTTCCTTTTCTCTAGGAGATACGACAAAATATTATTTAAAAATCGGGTACAGGGTACCTCGGAACTTTTCCTAACTTCAGAGGCCACTAAAGTGGCCTCTCTTGCTGCTTCGCAGCAGGAGGAAGCAGCATTGGACGTGGTCAGTACTTGGATGAGTGACCGTTCTGAACTAACTAATAAATTATCATTCTTAAAAAAATACCTTATTTTTAATACCTATATTTTATTTTATTATTTGAAGTTTGGCGGTATTTTGACAGATGTAAACAAACTTTGACGTCATTAATATTATCACACTAATAAACAATTATATTCGCTTCTAACTTTTAAACCAATTAATGGAATTTAATCGGGTTTTTTTATACTTATTTGTTCCATAATTTTTTCCGGTTCCAACAATATGCTATATGTCAAAAACGTATTTATACTTTCGGTATTATTAACTGTCAAAGTTTAAAAATTCAAAAATTGATAACTTCAAAATGGCGGCCAATATAAAAATGAAATTTGGTGGGCTTGTTTGTCATAAAGAGAGGTATATTCGTGCCAAATTTCAACTCGATCAAGACCATTGTCGATTTATTACGAAATTTTTTAAATTTTTGCTGACTTAACAAACTGGGTTCAAGATGGCGGAAAAACTTGATTTTCCGGGTGGCACCACTACAGGTAAGGACTGATTTTTTTGCCAAGTTTCGACTCTTTAGGTTAATATACCTTGGGCGCTATGATGATAACATACACATGCACATACACACATACATACAGACGTCATGCTGAAAACCACTCAGGAGGTCTTAAAAACACCCAAAACGGATAATTCCGTTGAAATCTCAAAAAAAAAAAAAAATTGGTGAAAACAGTACTTTTCCTACTATAGGAAGTGAGGAAAAGTAAAAAAGTTGTTCAGAAAGGAAAACTGAGGAGGAATTCAAAATTTTAAAACCCTCCGCCTACTTTAAAATTTTGTATTTTTCCATTTCACATCTTGCCTAGTATGTTGTTAAAACTAAAAATTTAAGCAGTGTCTCCTGTGCCATAATTTCGAAAATACCTATGTGAATATTGTTATGAAATTAAATTGACTCGTGAATTTTTTTTTTTTTTTTTGTCATTACTTTTAGTTACACATTTAGATAATAATTATCTAAATGTGTTAACAGACAAATAAAAAAGTTCAGTTCAGTTCTCGTTCTCAATTTTTCTTTCTGAACAACTTTTTTAAATAACATTTTTGTCGTATCTCCTAGAGAAAAGGCACTTTACTAGTGAGAAAAATATATTTTTTGTAAATTTCTAGCACATACTTGATTTTTTTGAACTAAAATTATGACATAAATTATAGTTTTCATCCAAGCAGGGCTGAACCCCAGAAGATGAAATTTCAATTAAAAAATACTTAGTCTTTTTCACCTATTCATGCGTCGATCCGGTTTCTTTGGCACACTGTATATCAGGGTGGTTCAAAAGCCCCCCCCCCCTTAACTTTTGAACGGTTGGAGATAAATTAATGAAACTTGGGGGATCTCTACTATGCAAAGGGAAGTTTGTTTTCATGCAATCACCCACTAGCCTGGGGGCAAAGTGGGTGGTTGCCCCACTTTGCCCCCAGGCCACCCAACTTCAAAATTTCAAATTGGAATGTATATTCTTGATAGCATATTTGGATTCTACAGTGAAAAATAATAAACTTTTACTTGAAACTATTTTTTCTATTACCAATATTTTGCCCCCTACAGGGGGGCAAAGATAGCAAAATGACCCTTCTGAAATAGTAAAAAAATAACACTTAGATCGTAATAAAATCTAAACGGTTTGAAATAAAGTAATGGAACTTGGGGGATCTGTACCATGTAAAGGGAAGTGTGTAATCATTCATCCACTCGCGTACTAGGCGCAACCACTATTTTGCCCCCAGGCACTGAAATCTACCATTTTTACACCTTTGCCCCCTTATAGGGGGCAAAATATTGGAGATAGAAAAAAAAAGTTAGTCCCGTGACAGCAATTAGTCGCCATTTTGGATTCCCAATTAATCCGATCAAATTGCTATTCTTATTTTTTCTTTGGCACAGCAGACCGCTCATTTTGCATATTTTTATTTTTTATATTTTCACTAACAGCAGAAATATAGTTTTACAAACTATTATTGTCAATATTTTTTAATCCTATATGTAAATAAATGTATGTTTGTAAGCATGTGGAAAAGAAACAAATGGGCGCAAAAGGTTGAAACATATTTGGGACCAACAATAGGCTAATTATGATCTACCATCCAAATTTCAATAAAATCGGACGAGTAGTTTTTAAGATATGACACGAAACCAAATGTTGCACTGAATATTAAACCGTATTATAACAGCCGTTTTGTATATTAAGCCGCATTTTATTATTTTAAAAGAGTTTAAGAAGAAATAAAACAAGATATAATTCTAGCTATAGAGAGATTTTCGTGGAACTATCTCGTCCCCCCAAATTACACCTGCTCTCGGATTCTTATTAAATTCAATTATGTAATTCTATCACGAGGGATAGTTTCGCTTTCTCTTTTTGTTAAAACTAAACATTTTCTCTAACTTTTAAACGGAATTCTGAGAAATTAAAAGATTAGGTTTAAGAAAGTCGAATAAAAAAAAGAAAAAAAAAAATGTTTTATAAGACAATAAAATTAAAACTCTCTCATAGTCCTATTCCATCTAACAAAATGATTATCAAGAAAACGCTAAATAAACTCATCAATTCCAGGTAATCATTTAATTTTAACTTAAATCTTAACATGTTAAACAAGCTGAAATTAGGAATATAAAAACATTCTTGTATATATATGTAGAAGTATTTTCAGTATACATAAATACAAAACAAAGTTGTATTTTAAAATATGTTTCAAAAGTTATAATCTTCTGAGATTCTTGTTTTCGAGCATACCGAAGATAACGGAAGCTATATCGGTAATGTACAACTTTTAATAATGTCTTTATGTCCCGTTCATAAAAATCTTAAATTTATTTGTATAAAATAACATTTTAGATGCTCTTAGAATAGGCTAAAAAGACGTTTTCAAGTAACGTAAACTATAAAAATTTTCCCCGGGGGTGGACCCCCCTAAAAGAGAGCCCAGCCCCTCTTAAAAATTGGCTGGATCCGCCCTTGATATGAAGTAATTTAAGAACAAAGAAAACCAAACTTCTTAATTATCTATGATTATGCTAAGCCCACATTACATCCCCCCCCCCCTTTTTTTATCTGTGCCCTCCCAAAAAAAAATCCTGGGTGCGCTACTGGCTCCTTACAGAATAAAATCAGTGAATAGGTCTACAATGCGTAATGACAAGCTCAAAAGTTAACCATATATAATTAACCTACCGATTTAATATATTTTGCCAGGGCAAAAGCAAGAAATATAGGCAATCGTATAACGGTGGATCCGGATCCACACACGCTGTGTTCGCCGAAAACCAAACATTTGTCCCGTTAGATTATATTTGTATTATCATTAAGGCCCGTTTACAAAGTGATAGTTCTCCCACGATAGAACTATCATGTCAGTTTACGTCATAAAACTATCGCGGGGGTGTGCAGTCTACACGGTGAGAGTTAACAAAAGTCAAAACTTGTTGTCTTGTGTACTCAAAGTTATATATCCGTATCCTACATTTTTTACTAGGATACAGAAATAGAGCATTAAATGTATTATAATGTAAAATTATAAAACTTTTACAGCAAAAGGAATAATCATATTATCGAAAATAACAAAATCTGATTTCAAATTCCTGTTATCACGTGAAAAAAGTATAATCAAACAATAAGCCAATCAGCATCTATTATCTAGCGAGGTAGTTCTTTAAATCTGCCGCGTGAGTACTTCCTCCTTGCTCCTTCGCAGCAGGAGGAAGCAGCATTGGACGTGGTCAGTACTTGGATGGGTGACCGTTCTGAACAAACATAAATATAGGTATTTTTAATACCTATATATTATTTAATTATTTGAAGTTTGGCGGTATTTTAACAGATGTAAACAAACTTTTACGTCATTAAAATTATCACACTAATAAACAATTATATTCGCTTCTAACTTTTAAACAAATTAATGGAATTTCATCGGTTTTTTTATATTTGTTCCTTAATTTTTTCCGGTTCCAACGATATGCTATAATATGTCAAAAACCTATTTATACTTTCGGAATTATTAATCGTCAAAGTTTCAAAATTCAAAAATTGATTACTTAAAAATGGCGGCCAATATAAAAATGAAATTTGGTGGGCTTGTTTTTCATACAGAGAGGTACATTCGTGCCAAATTTCAACTCGATCAAGACCATTTTCGAGTTATTAAGATTTTTTTTTTAATTTTTGCTGACTCAGCAAACTGGGTTCAAGATGGAGGAAAAAGTTGATTTTCCGGGCGGCACCACTATAGGTAAGGACTGATTTTTCTGCCAAGTTTCAACTCTTTAGGTTAAATACCTTGGTCGCGCTACGATGATAACACACATACATACAAACACACAAACATACATACAGACGTCATGCTGAAAACTACTCAGGAGGTCTTAACAAAAAAACACCCATAACGGATAATTCCGTTGAAATCTCGAAAAAAAATGTTAGGTGAAAACAATACTTTTCCTACTATAGGTAGTGAGGAAAAGTAAAAATGTACACCTTTTTCCCCCCGATGCAAAATTGAGAAATTAATTTTAGATGTAAAAGTGGGGGCACTACCCCCCAAAACGCTGAAAACACGTTATCAAATTATTTGTTCAAAAAAAGGTTCCGACGATATTGATTAAAAATATACTGAAATGTAGCCTGCCATTTAAAGACGAATACAAACATTACAAAACGTTATCCGAGGAAAAATCTAGATTACAAGATAATGATAAAAATATCCACCAGTTAATGCCTAATTTATAAATAAGTTAAATAATAAATTAAAATATATAGGTATCATAGGATTTTAATTTTTTCGTAGATAATTTTTGGGCTAATTCATATTGTACGTGCCAGAGAAATTTCCTAGAGGGTGGTTAGAGGATGCTCAAAATCTCGGCCTCACACGTACCTATACAATATGAATTTACCTATTCTTTACTTTCTCATATAAAGAGAAAGTATTGTCATGGCGCGAAAATTCGATTTTGAGATTTTGTTGGATTTACACGTTTTGAGGACCCCTGAGTCCAAAAAAGTGGTTTTTAAAAAATGTCTGTCCTCTGTCTGTGCAGACGCCTGGAGCCTTAACTACTCGGCCGATTTTGACGAAATTTGGCATACATGTTCAGAAAAATCATACCCCGTGGCGAAATCGAGAAATGAATTTTACTCCAAATTTGGGGGCACTACCCCCCAAAAACTCTGAAAATACATGATACAAATTGTTTCTCAAAACGGTTCGGACGATTTTGATTAAAAAATTCTAAAATGGAGTCCATTTCAATACGAATCCAACGATATAATCCGTTTTCCTGAGAAAATTGCTTAAAACGCGGACGGAGAGAGCCCGGGTGAATTTATTTTTATGATAAGTTTTGATAAAATGTTCAATAATATTTAAATGTAGCAATGAAAACTAATAAATGAAAAACACTGGGCTAAGTAATTATGAACTTCTATATGAGAAAGTTTGTCTGAGTTGTCTCGGACCGGTTTTTTTTTTTTTTTTTTTGTTGAACTGCTAAAGTATATGGAGCCCCTTCAGTTAACACGTTATCTCACTGTCGACATCTTTCAAGACTTTATATATCGATACATCTTGCCCTTTAAACATTTTTCTATTTCGATTTAGATCTTCTAAAGTTACCTGGTGACCTGGTCTATATGCAGGACTGCAGGAGGGTTGTTTTTCTTCAGAAAATGAGTAATTGAAAATTCTAGGGCAAACAAAATTAAGGTTAACAAAGTTGAATTCAAACCAGTGCCGGATTTACCACTAGGCCGACTAGGCCGCGACCTTAGAGGGGGCCGCAGATATGGTCAATACATCATACATTGATATGGCTTGCCGCTCAGCGCCTTTGACACATCAGATTCTAACGAGTATTTCTTGAATTAGAGTATGATCCTGAGTACTAAGTTAGTTAGTAGATCAAATATCAAGTTAATTTTAGCTTGTCACTCGATAGGTTATAGTTATTCAATTCTTACTCCAAATAAGAGTGGTCACCTATCAAATGATTAACTGGATGTAGTCAAACACTCATATGCACGCTATCTCCTGAACTATACTTTTTATAAATTCATATTTTACGATTTTGGTAGTATTCATACTACGGAAAGATTATATTTTAATTTAAATCAAATTATAATTATTATTAACTACGGGAAACAGACATAGAAAATAGACTCCAGCGCCGGGATTTGAACCACGGGCCTCTATACTGGAAATATAGAGGCCCCGGGTTCAAATCCTGGTGCTGAAGTCTATTTCTCTCTGTCTGTTTCCCGTAGTTAATAATAATTATAATTTGATATAAATTAAAAATTAAACTTTTTATATTTATAAGATTTTAAAAAAGGTTCTACTGATAAATAATATTCAATAAAAAGTGTGAGATTTATCGGCCTATTTATCAAAACCTAACCTTATATTTTATATTATGTAGTATGTAAAACCAAATTAAAAAGTAGATATTACAAAAAATCTTCTAATTTATTATAGTTTATTATACCTACTTTTTTGTCATATATAGTTAAGTTAAGTTAGGCCTACGAATATTAACATACCATAACTGTTTTGTAAAAAATCAAAGAAAACCCATTTATATAGAACTTCTTATAGTTCATAAAAACTATAGGATGAAAAAAAAAAATGTGGGGGGGGGGGGGGCCACTAAAATTTGGCCTAGGGCTACAAAAGTCCTAAATCCGGCACTGATTCAATCACAAAACAAACTCATTTTTGTTAAAACGTAAAATTTTGCAAATCATACGACATTATTTAGATATATCGATATTCGTCATTATAACTATCGATAGTAGTAATATCGATATCTAGTAGGAGCCCCATATACATTATACAGTAGTAGTTCTACCATTTTTTCTTTTTTTATTTAAAAATACTTATTATTCATTTATAGAAAAGAGTTGTTATAATAAAGAGTATGGGTACCCCCCCCCCCCCCCATGTGGGGATGCAGAGCCCCCCCCCCGTCAAAAATTAATTCCTACGCTACTGTGTGCCACACTAATTATTATTAGTCTATTTTTAATCAGTCTATTTAATGTAATACCTATGACAATATTTTTATATAACTTTAATGTTTTTTATGATAGTCTGTTTAGAATAATTATATAAAAATATATAAATCTAAATAAAAAGATTCTTTGTGCCATCACACTGTTCCGGTTGATCGGCAAAATATCGAACTACATCGAATTGACCTAAATTCTGGGTTTTATCTAAAATCTAAACCAAGATTTGTTAGAAATGGTTAAAAAAAAAAGCAAAATTCTAAATAAAATTGAAAATAGAACCTAATATTAGGTGGAGCACAAGTTCGCCTAAGGCCTAATCTATTTCTTTATAAATACACGTTACATAATAATATAATGTATTGTTAAAGTTATGTAGGTACTAACCTTGTGATTGATGCGATGAAAACGACAGGAATTTGGTTGGAAATGAGGAACTCAAAGTACATTTTTTGGAACGAAGTTCCTTAACTTTTTTCTTATATTTAATATATATTTATAGTAAGACGCTTGCTTTAATTATACAAATAATGATTTTCTTTTAATTTTGCCTTAACTCTGCTAGGTACAAACAGTACGTTACTTTTAATTTTGTCTCTTTTCTAACTCCGCCATGTATAAGTAGTTAGCAATGTATACGTACTTAGCACTGTGATTTTATAATTTATATTTAATGAAAAATGTAAGGAACTTCGTTCCTACCGGGTTTCCCGCGACACCACACGTATTTTTTTATCCACTTTCTTCAACTCTTCATCGTTAGAAATAATATTGTTTAAAAAAGCCACTTTGCGAGACGTATGAGAGCAAAATGTAACCGAAACCTCAATAATTATTCAACAAAATTAAAATGGTTAAGACTATTATTGTTTCAGAAATTAAATTAATTTATAGAGTTATAAAGTATTAATTTATAATTATATAAACATTTTTTTTTTGTTAGGGTTATTGAGGATAAATTATAGCGCGAGAGTTAAATTAACGAAATGAATAGAGAAAGATGTGAAAGGTTTAGTGTTTTAGCTAGAAGAGAAGCCATCTTTGTTTTCTAAGAAGCGAGAAGACAACGCGACTTGTCTACTGCAAGGGGTAGGGGATGTAACATACAACCCCTCTCCTTAATAATGTTTTTCCATCAGTCCGAGACGCACACGCAACATGCACCGCATAGCCGCACAGTTTATCGTTTAACGCCTGAGTCGAACGGTTCGCATCTTATTTAGTTTTAACTCTGACAAATTCTTTTTTTTACATTAAATCTCGGGTTTATATTTTCACTAAGGAAGGTACAACTTCAACTCGCGGCGGCCATTGTTGAACTAGATTTTCAATACCACTCTCAGAACTACCAACCCCATCAATTTTTTTTTTTTTTTTTTAAATAAAACAATCTTCTGTTTTATTCAATATAATTTCGTTCAATACAATTACAAATTAATATTCTATTGAAATTAATTTTATAATAATGAATATTTTAATTTAATTAGCAATCCAAAAAAAGATAATTACAGTCCTACCAATCACAGCAAAAATAAAAATTTAGATATTGCTTTATTTTTTCCCATTATTTTACGTAAGTGCGAATATCAATTAAAATTTAAATATATTAAAATATATTTATTATAATTCATTCTATATTTTGTTACTTTTACATTTCTGTAAGGAACGAAAAAAAAATAATTAGGATAATTGCAGTTCTACCAATGATATCAACATTAAAAAAAAATATATAGCCATATATATATATTTTTTTTTTGTTTGTCCCTTTCTTTTTTTACGTAAATGCATATCAATTTAAATTTAAATATGTATATTATAATAAATTTATAAAATTAATTAATTGTTTAATAATTAATTAATTAATAAAATAAAAATTAAAGTTAAATTAATTAATTATTTTTATATCTCAGTGTGGAACAAAACAAAAAAAAAAAAAAAATCTTTGCAAACCTTAACTCACTATGACTGTGACTATTTTCGTCTTTTTTATGATCACTAGAGTATTTATTCATTTAAAAAAATTAAAAGTTAAACTTTAGAATTTTATTTCGTGTTAAATGTTGTTTTTTTCTTGTATAATATCGTTTCATTAGATAGGATATGAAGCGTGAGTGGAGTTTATCATTAAAGGTAGAAGGAAAAGTCTCTCCACGTAAGAAAATTTTTATTGTTTCATTACTTCGTAATTGTTATAATGTTCGCTTCGGCTTATGTCTTCTTCTTTTAGCGTGTCTTATAACAAAAAATATATTTTGGTTTAATTACTTGGATATTATTGTGAATTTTTGTCGGTATTTTGTTAAACTTACTGAAGATTTAATTTGAAGAGGAAGTAACATTGTCACAGGTAAGGAACTTCATTAACTTTATACTGATAAATAATCATAAAATTGGATTCGATCCACGGTGCTCTATAGATCAACAACTTAACAGAGTAAATTAATGTATTAAAACCTATAATTATTTATTTAAAAGTTTTAATAAATCAGAAGTGAGGTTCGTAGAGGGATTTAACCCTAAAACGACCCGACATATTTTTTTACGTAAACTCCACACAGGGCTCATAGAGACCCCAATTAATTAATGGGTTAAATTAATTAATTAAACATTATCTTTTTCAATTATTTATATATTTTTGTAAATATTATTTGTCATACTAAAAATACCATTTAATTTTGACCAAAACAAATAAGGATTTTAAAATTAAATAGTATACATTATACCTATATTTTTATCAACATTTTTATAGAACAATTAATACTTTAAAAAAAATATATATATAAAATTTTGTGTTCATTAGATTGGGTTAATATTTTTTATTTATATACATATATTAAGTGATGTTTTACAGAAAACAGGAACAAAAATGATAATAAAAATTATAGACTTGCTTACATACTCTGTCAAAGTTAAGCATTTTTGGCCTTAAATCCTTACTGCGATCCACTAAACCTTCAACTTAAATGAAGTTATATACGTCTACTAATAGTAATAAAAGTTTTATTTTGGAACTTTTGACAGTCTTAAACATTTCAGCAGCCCAAAAAAAAAATATGAAATAAGTTTTTTAATACAATAAAAAAATAAGACAGTTAACAGTGGTATATAAAACAATTACGTTAATGGCCCACAGGGGTCTATGGGACCCCAACTCTAACTCTAATGAATACTAAAGGAAAACTAAAGCTAATAACATATGTATTGTTATCAGTATTTACACAGAAAGGTTCAAAGGTAAATTAGAAGGGAGTCTAGGTTTAGAGAAATACAAATAAAACAAACAAAAAAAACTTAATTATAGTTTGTATGGGGTCTGTGGGACCTCAATAAGTTGTTCTAGGGTTAACAATATTAAAACGTCTCTAAGCTCTTCACATCACACCAGATACTAAAATTTAAACTAACCTGATCACCTCAAAATCGATCGTTGATATCTGGGTCATTTCAAAATTTCGGTACAATTCGTGTCACAGGGCCATAAAGAGAATAGTGTTTATCATAAAGTTTGAATTTTTTTTAAATATTGCCTAAGAACATAAGGAAACACATCCACCAAATTTTTGACAGGCTGGGGTCCACTACTAGGGAAGTAAAAATATACATATGTTATTTTCTCACTCCCTAGCCTGTCACAAGCATGGGGTGGCCATGTTCACCTATTTTTTTACTAATCTAGGAATCAAAATTTAATTAACCAATACGAGAGGTTGAGAGAGTTCTCCTGTATTTTCCATAAAGTGATCTAAAAGGGTTAATTTCTGCTTATTAGCTTACTAAAAAGCACATTTTATGTGTCACAAGGTTTCTACCACACTCCCTAAAACTTTTTAAAAATGATCGCCAAACTTGTAGAGAAGGTATATTTGTTGCTCTAGCTTCATAAAGAGGCAAAACTAATTCAACGTACTGGATAGAAGTAGGTTTTATCAGGTTACAATCCAGGACTTCTTATCTTTTATGGTGGTTTAGTACTGAAAGTTAACGAGTATTATTTTTATTCATCCTCACTCCCTAGCACATTATAATTGAATGAAGGAAAGGGATTTTTTTTAGTATTGCTTTTAATTTATAGTACAGTTTTTAGAATACAGTCTTGAACATAAGCTGGATCAACCCTGGAGACATCCCTGTTCACATAATATCTCATTTGGTACTAAAGCCTCACTCCCTAGTCTGATAGACAAATTCCATTCACCTAGGGAGTGAGAATCTTGATGAAACAATCATATTTTACTTTTTATTTAAAATATTTTTACTTTTTTTAAGTTAATTTACTTCAAGTCGTGACCACTCCTTATCACATTCCTCTAAATGTTGACTTGTAATGTACTTAAAATAATTATTTTTGTGACCAAGATTTTTAATTTTTTTAAACGGACCAACTGTGATTTTGCTTTATAAAGAGCTTATTTAAATTAGTTTTTAAACCAATATTTTATTAAGCTATAATATTATTAATAATATTTTAATAATTAATTTATTAAGCTTCTCATTACCAAGACTCGAATCTCACTCCCTAGATTCAAGCTTTTTTTTAATAATCAATATTAATGCAAATTTTGGTGATTATGCGTGCATACAAAGGGAAGTTACTAGGGAGGCCATAAAGACATGGTAGCAGTGAAAAAAACTACAATTATTTCTTTTTTTTTTAAAAAAAAATTGCCAAGGTTTAAATGCACCGAAATTTCGAAATGACCCATCTGCAATAATCTGTGCTTCATAAATTTTATTTATAATAGTAAATCTTATATAATCAACATCATGCTAAACCCAAAAATATGAAAATATTACTTTTCAGAAGAGCGAAAAACATAAAATATGTAAGGGTCTTTCATATCAAAATGTTTTATGTATGTATAACTAAGTTTAACAGTGTCACGCGCAGTTGAATAAGCTTAACTTATTTTTATAATACGAATGTAGAATTGGAGAAATATCATATTCGTGCTTTTAAAATACACGAACACTCTTTAGGGTCCGTAGGCAAAACCAAGGACCCTTATATTTTCCTGCGTGTGTCTGTCCGTCCGTCCTTTCACTTGCTCTCACGGCTACACCTTTCGTCCGATCACTTTGAAATTTGGCATGTATGTGTCTTGTACCTACCCACATATTTTAATAATATAGTGACTTAAAAAAAAATTTTTTCAAAAAATGTTTACATTTTTTTTCGACACTGTGAGAGGTATCATATGAAAGGGTACGTCGAGCTGATTACAAAAATATATAATTCTTTGGTTATAAACTTTGATAGGGCGAGCGTAGGCAAGTTTGAAGTGGGTGTGAAACGTGTCCCCCCTCCCCTCTATCTCGCTTATGTGAAGTGCAAAAAATTCGAAAAAATTCCTGAACGTTCTTCGACCAAAAGTAAAGATCACTTTTTGGAAATTTCGAAAAAAATATTATTTTATTTTTTATTGACAAAATACGTTTTTTTATAATTATGGTCTTTTCGATGTATTTATATGGTTGTAGTCCGGTTCAGTGGCAAAAAAATACATTATCAGAAGTTTGTTAATGTGTTTTGAAAATATCAGACCCATAGGATAGTTCAAAGTAAGCTTTTTAGCATTTTAAAAAACACCATCAATAGGGTACTACTTAAAGTATACAGGGTTGCCTACGGACCCTCGCTGTGTGCTGTCTAGCACACACTTGACCTGTTTATTTTTCTACAATACATTTATACTTTTTTGTTGTTGGGAGTTTTTGGCATTTCGAAGTGTAAACTGCTTTGAGACTAACCTCTACATTGGGTTTTGAGTTAGAAGCCTTAATGTATTAGTGAATGTATCTTATAGAGACCCTGTCTCTTAACTTAACGCAACTTGGGCTAATACTAAACTGCTATTATTAATTTATTTTTTTGGAACGAAGTTCCTTATGGCACGTTCTGGAGCCCGGGAGTGAATCCGAAAAAAACGACCAAAATCACCGTCACGCAAAATCCGTCACGAAATCTACAGATGACGATAACTTGAGTAAACGATCACCGATTTAGATGAAATTCGGTACACTAGTTCATTTTACTAATGCCCAGGCTGAGTTCGTCGGAAAACGTTATCTGCCCAAGCGTTCACGCGCAACGCTCGCGTAAACGTAAGCTTCAAAAGACGGGAAAAAGTGTTATTAAGGAAGCCTGTTACTTGACTTGTTTTGATTATTTTTGTTATTATATATGTCAAAAATGTCACTTTGTTTTGTAAATAAATAAAATATAATCATTTAAAATTTCACCCTGATACAAGCAGAAGCTGTAGAGTAGGGAAGAGATATATTTTATTATATTTTAAATTAATTGGCCGGGTAGGTTGAAAACAGTCCTACTTCAATCCAAACTTCTTTAACAAACATTCTCTTTCACTATAAATTCATCATGATTTTTTCTTACATTCAATATATATTTATAGTAACGCTTGCTTTAATTATTCAAATAATGATTTTCTTTTAATTTTGCCTTTACTCTGCTAGGTACAAGCAGTTCGTTACTTTTAATTTGGTCCCTTTTCTAACTCCGCTATGTATAAGTAGTTAGCAACGTATGCGTACTTAGCAGTGTGATTTTATAATTTATATTTAATGAGAAATGTAAGGAACTTCGTTCCTACCGGTTGTCCCGCGACACCACACGTATTTTTTAACTTAAATATCACCGATAAATGGATTTAACTAATAGGAAATAAATCGAATTTTTGAAATTGTTACAAAAAATTCCATAATAAAGAGATAACACCGCACACAAAATTTGAGGCCGATCGGTCTACACTTAAATTAAGTGACGGTGCCTCAAAGTTTAAAAAAAAAGTTATGATATTTCGTAAATTTTTATGTATATAAACAGCTTCCGTTACCTTAGGTCAGCTCGAAATCAAAATAATTGGATTTTTTCAACTGTCTTCTAAATGTATAGTTTTCAACGCGGTTTTTCTTAAAAAGTTCTAGACTAACACTTTTTTCGAAGTTGTAGGTATTGTAGGACATTTAGTTCTTTGGAATAATCACACAAAGCTTCGGAAAGCAATAACATTACAAACTATTGCTAACATTTTAAAATAGACTACCAATTGGTGTGGCACATAGCTTCCTCGTATCCTATCACGTACTATATTGATATTATGCTTTTACAAGCCATTATTGTCTAATTTGTTTGTTTCCCTGGGTCATTCTCAAATAAACTGTTACTTTGCTGTCCTGAGGTTAGCGGAAGCTCTACAGTATAGGGTTTTTTCCCTATCTCAACCTGCCAAAAATCCAGCTCAGTGGGCATGCGCAGAGACAAATATCTCGGATCTTTTCCTCTGTTTGGTTCGGTAGTTTGGACGAGGCTTTATAAATCCAAGAAAGTCGATTTTCTTTATAATCTTAGTAGGGCAAAGTTTAAATCATAGGGTTAGAGGAACTTTTCCAATTTTTATTATTAACTCGGTCAATTTTTCCTTGCTAGGATGAAAGGAAAAGGAAAAGATCCTTTGATCCCTTGAAGGACCAATGTCCAGACCAGGACGCTTGACAGGAATAACTAAGTAGAAACTCAAAACCAGCATCTTCCAGAATAATATTCAAACCAGAAAACGCTTTTTTCTTAATTTTCATGTAGGTTTTTAGTTTTTGTACACTTCATGAATATTTAATTTTACCTAAGAATCCTGTCCTATGAAGAAAAGTTAATTATTATCTAATGATGCTCATCAAAAGTGGTTGAAGCCGGTCGTATTAGGGTCATTTTCAAAAAAGTGACACTTTGACAATTCTAAGCAAACCTTTATGTCCAAAATTTCTTTTCAAGTTTTTTATCCAGCTTGTGCTTTATTTTGATGCTGAACATCTTTACATCAAGAATATGTGTATGTGAAAAGTTATCGTGTCTTATAAACTAAAACATGGCGGCCAAGCTGCTAATATATTTATGATTTCAAAGGAAATCATAAGTTTTCTGTATACTACTGGGGTATTCCTAAAAAATATTCAACAGCTTTAACCCTAGAATGACACCGTGGGTCTGTATGAGCCCAAGTAAAAGAACTTAAGCGCAGATCTTATTTCTGTGAATCACAGATGTTTTTTTTCCTTGTCTAAATACTCTTTACCTTCCTGCCCCCCTATTTCACCAATCAAAGGTATAAGTTTCTGTATAATCTTTGAACAGTGAGCATGTCGAGTGCTTCTGGGGTCTAGCTGACCCCACGGTGTAGTTACCCACCAACTTTTTTCAGCCAACACTAATTTATAGTTGCTCTAATCAACCCTCCATCAAGATGATTCTAACGATCCTGATACAGGCAACCCTGAAATCATCATAAGCTATAATAAAACTAAATGTGGGACAGATTCGTTTGACCCGCAGGTGGCCTCAGCGGGTTTTCTTTGGTATATGCTTGATCAGGCAGGTGTCAACGCTGCTATTCTTGATTGTATGGCCAACTGGCAAAAGAAACTACCGCGGAAGGATTTTATTTTTGAATTAGGCTTCTCCCCAGTCACCCATGAAGGAAAGGATTATAAGACAAGAATGCTATGCAGTGATTGCCATGGTGCTATTTGTGATGAGCATCGGTCCTACAAATGCTTAGAATGCTAAAAGCTTCACTGAGGACATTTTGTATAATTTTGTGATTTTTTTGTCTTTTATTAGTTTCTTGTTATAAAAGAAATAGTGGGAAATTTCTTAGCTTGCCATTTTTATGCTAGATTTTTATTTTTAAAACCAGCTTTGTTAAAACAAAAAGTTACTTTTTTTCATACCTTGCTTCATTGTTAGCATTAGTTTATAAGTCAATACAATTTTTTAATTTTTCTTTTTCTTTCTTCTGTTCATTGTATTGGCCCTGTAGAATGAAATTAATATTTTTATATTACAATAACATTTCACACGTTTCAGGATAGAGCGGAAAACCTAGGTGGGGTCATATAGACCCCACAGTGTCTGATTAGAATGTGGAAATAACGGTGTCATTCTAGGGTTAAGTGCACTTTTAATTACTAAAATTAATGGTAACTATTGTGACTTTAAATAAGCATACGTACCATGATTTGTGAAGAGAATTGTTGTGTGACAGAGGCTTAATTCGAACAGTAGTTTATAAAGGAACGATTCTGTTAACTTTTTAACTGTAAGACACTGAAGTCCCCGCTCTGTCAATTCTTGGTAACTATCGAAACGTAACTATCGTGACCAATTGCTGGGACTGGGACAAGCCTTTTAATTAAACTCCCGACAAATTACACCGAAATAAGAAAACAATTATATTTCCTATGTAGCCTCATAGTCAGAAAAATATTTTTTGAACATTTTTGAGCATCAGTGTAACTAAGGTTACAAGGAGCTGGGACTTATCAACTATCATGACCTTTTAAAAAACAATAATTTCAAGATAAAAATAACTTTTTATATACTACATTTTTAAATTTTCTGTTGAATCGTATGTTATGTTGATAATATAATTGTTATTGTTATAATATTATATTAAAAATAAATAGTTCCGAATTTATTTACTTCACATAAAAATGACAACCATCTAGAGAGCTGATCTTAAACCTATAAAAGGAAAACTCTATGTACAAAACGGATCTCCCTAATCTAAACCGTGCCATCGATATATGTATTTGAAATGATATAATCGATAAATAATATAATCGATATATTTATAAAAATCACAAATTTGAAACCCGTCAAAATGAAGATTGCGTAAATATGGGACATGGCAAAACAAATAAAATAACTTGCGGATTTTTTCCGAACTAACTTTCCATACAGCAAAATTTGCTGAAAACCAACTAAATTCTGCTGAAAGATGGCTAAAAGTATTAAAATAATGCATTGTCATCGTGTTCTGAGCTATGATAAAAGTTTCAAATGTCTAGCTATTCGGGAAGTTAGTTAGAAATCGATTACCAGATTTGTACCGGACAAACAAACAAACAAGAATGCAAGCTAGTAAAAAAATTGTAAAAATTTAAATTTCTCCTCCATACGAAGGATGTTCAAGAATCTCAGCACACCGAAATGACGATATTCAACTTTAGAAAAATGTTAGTGTGGTTGTAGATTTTTTAATTATGAGGAGTACAAAATTAAATAATGCAATTTTTTAACTCGCGGACAGTGAAAAGAACTCGTGAAAAGTGTCACTTTTTTTATAATGACCCATTAATACATAATGTTTTGTTTTCTTATACTTTGTTTTTCACGTTATGATTAATAATCAATTTTTGCGCTTTTAGTTAAATTATGATTAAGTATAATTAATTTTATCTACGATTGATACGAAATATAAACATTGTATCTCTGATTAGATGCGTAGAAAGTGATTCTTTACGTAATTGTATTTATTGCGCATGCGCGTCTCATAGTTCTGAAGAATTCCTCTTCTTTACCACCCATGTGCGATAAAGAAGAGGAATTCTTCAGCTTTACGCACGATTAACGAGTTTTGTTTACATTTAACAAAACTAATTTGCTGTTCTTTTATTAAAGTAACTGTTTATATCGAGTTTTTAGTGAAAAACAATGAGTGAATCAAGTGACTGACGAAAATGTAGAGAATAATACTCCTTCAGAAATTATTAATTCCGCACAAAATAAAACTAATGAATTAATGTCATCTTTATCAAAAGAGAAATACGAACTTACATACAGGAAGTTTATTATTTTTTGCTCTATTTATTATTAAAATCTAACAATCGTAGATAAAGTACGGTACGCAACTCGTGCGAAAACGTCATTTTGCATTGCTCGTGTGGTTTTACTACCCTCGCTGTCGCTCGGGTGCAAACTCCACACTCGCATGCAAAATGCTACTTTCCGCACTCGAGGCATAATGTACTATTAACTTGCCAATAAAAAAAAACAATAAAAATAAAATATGGATCAATGACACTTCTACCTTCTTGGTCGTTCAGTTCACTATCCAATCCACATTTGTTGGAGTAATTCGCGCACCTGAACATTAATAAAATTAACATTTATACCACTAAATATGTCAACATTTACGCAATTTAAAGGCCGCTCGCAAAAATATAATGCGGTGGATTAAAAATTGTATAATAAGTTGGAAGACCTTGTCAAACCCTGTCTATACTTTACTACTTACAATAAGTTTTGTCTGATCGGACAAATAATACGATAAGTTGTTTGGTGCGAACTGAGCCCAAAATGGTGTTGCAATAATAAGGCTTCAAGGTACTTTCTCAGATTGTTACTCCCTATGCTTTTTTAATATATATTCATGACTTTGACTAACCTAACTATTAAGACAAAGGGGTGTTTAAGTGTTTAGTCAAATGTACTTTAGGATCACACTTCTGTTTTTATAAGGGGAGTAACAGTCTAAAGAAGAACATTCCGTACATCTTCTTTTGATTGTTATTTCCCTCGGTTTTTTGTATAAAGCCACGTCCACACCGGACGCGCATTCGCAAACAGGGTTTACAAACGTTTGCAAACAACCACAAACACGACGTCCACACCGGACGCGCATTCTTGACAAACAGGTGTTTGCAAACGTTTGTCCTTGTTCCCAGTTATTTTTCATTATTTTCTACACACTACATCATCAAGTACTAAATAAAACTATATTGCACTTGCATTAACTTTGTAATATGGTTCTATTATAACGCGGTATAATCGCCGGCTTATTTATTATCATTGGTGAGTTAGTAAAACATGGCAATAGTAAATGAAAACGAAGAGTCTGGATGTCAAAAAAAATTTCTCCTCGATCATCCCTGATTTTAGATTATTAATTCTACAAAAATAAAACGCCAAAACATATAAAAATGTTATACAAATAGAAATCTGTTCTTTTGATGGAAAAAAGATAAATATCAATGTAATATTTCGTCTTATGAGGGTCCATTGGAGGCTTGGGCCCATAGGCCTGTACCTTAAGCAATAAGCTTGGAAGCAATATAATTATTTTAAAAAATAGTATGACGCATTTTTGGACTTTTATGTCATATACATATATATATATATATATTTATCTATTTATCCGGTTATTTTTAATCTTGGATTTATATAAACTCATCTTTAGTTTCAATCACTATTTATTAATTAGTATATATTATTAATACATTTCTCGGGTTTATTTTATACAAATAGAAATCTGTTCTTTTGGTGAAAAAAAGATAAATATTCCCCTATAGGAGGCATAAAGCCCATAGGAGGCTCGTGCCCGTAGGCCTGTGCCTATATAGCAATAAGCTTGAAAGCAATATAAAATTATTTAAACAACTAGTATGACGCATTTTTTAACTTATATGTCTCCTTATCTATATATTTATCTATTTAATCCAGTATTTTTAATCTTGCGGATTTACATAAACTCATCTCTAGTTTCAATTACTTTAATTAGTATATATTATTAGTTATTATATAGTTATTTGATGTTAGTCACAAATAATACGATAGAAAAAAAATATCTTTCTTGGCTTTCCATGTCCAAACATAGGCTGTTTGCGAATGCTCAAGGAGTTTGCTCAAAAAGCGTCCACACCAAACGCGCACAAACAGCAAACATCCTTTGATGTACCGACTCTACCCGGAGCGCCCGCAAACACAAACAAGCATTCGTTCGTGCGCGCGGTGCCGTCCACACCGGCCGCGCATCCTTGTTTGCAAACATGATGCGCGGCCGGTGTGGACGCGGCTTAAGGGGAGTAACAATCTAATGAATATGATGAAAAGTGTTTCAATATGACGAAAATAAAATTAAAGAGCAATATTGATTAGATTAATATTAGAAACCCAAAATACCAAAGGTTTAACATAGAACTGATTGGTCGACTTGTATTAATAAATCGATCATTAGAAGAGAATTTATGACTAAATTCTAATTTTTGTTCACTTTATTGTTTAACACAACTACAATTATGAACATGTTATAAGTGTTACAGTTAATTTAGTTTGTTTTGTTCGGTTTGTTGTTCAACATTTTTAAAAGGAAGAAGTCCAGTGACTACCCCCTTTTTAGCGTGAGGATTACAAATTAAATAAATAAATACAAAATAAAAGTAGATAGAGGTGAATGAGATACCAACTAATTAAATAAATAAACTAAATAATTAAATCATTATATAAATGTGATGTAGCAGATAAGAGGATAATTACAGATTTTATTTGTGTAAATGTAATAAGTCTCTAGGACTCGCTGACTCTTCAGGCGTCGAGGAGGGTTATCTTATATATTGGGTAGAAAGGAGTTGAACTAGAGGATTAGGATAATCTAATAAGGAGAATGAGGATTCTTGTGTATAGAGAGGATAGCCTTGTCATCCGCAAAGGTAGCAAGAACCGACAAAGGATCCTGTGGAATGTGGGTAAAGAAGGAATAGAGGAGAGGTCCTAGGATACTGCCCTGAGGTACACCAGCTCTAAATAGCGCAGATGGATGAAAAACAGGATCCTATACGTGCACGTAAATATATATATATCAGAGAAGAAGGATTTAAGGATGAGATAATAACTAAAGGGAAGGATGCTTTTGAGTTTCCAAAGCAGTCCAGCATGCCACACTATATCAAAAGCTTGAGCATCATCAAGGAAGACAACTGAACTTTGTCTTCTCGAGGGAGGGGGAATAACATCGACGAGGCGATGGCATTGCTAGGTAATAATTTAGTGTTAAAATATAACTAAAATTAAGCATTTAACAATTACTTTAATTTGGCAACTAAAAATTAATCAAATTTAATCGTTTCTAATTGAAGTTTTTCTTTTGTGGACTTGAGGTTTCTTATATGGAGTTCGTTGTTGTTTGGAATGAAAGTCCTTTTTTCTTTTCTTATTATATTTTATTGAACAAGCTTTCGTCCAGGGAACCTGGGCTTCTTCAGGTTTTGAATGTTTTGAAAAACACCACCAAAAACGACTTACACTGGAAATGTTATACATAAAATCAAATACTAACAACATAAACTTGAAACAAGACACCAATAAATTAAGCAACATTTACACAAATATTATATTTAATACAAATAAAAATAAATAAAATTTTTTTGATTAGGTATGTCAGTTAAAAAAAATAAATTTAATTCTCTTCAAAAAAACATATAAATACAATCAAAATTAACTTATTAACTTGGTAAGACTTTCATTTCCAAAATTCGTTTTTACTTTTTTAATTTTGACCATTTTTCTCTAAATTTACAGTATTTCTAACATTCAAAACCTGAAGAAGCCCAGGTTCCCTGGACGAATGCTTGTTCAATAAAATATAATAAGAAAAGAAAAAAGGACTTTCATTCCTAACAACAATGAACTTAATTTAATCGTTTCTTTTGTTAAACTCATGTTAAAAAGTTTGCGATTTTTTTAACATCAAATTGATGAATTTTACACTTGAGTTTTTTTGGAACGAATTTCTTTATGGCACGTTCTGGAGCCCGGGAGTGAATCCGAATAAAACGACCAAAATAACCGTCTCAAAACCAAGCGTCACGAAATCTACCGATGACGATAACTTGAGTAAAAGATGACTCAGTTAGTTGAAATTTGGTACACATGTTTATTTTACAAATGCCCAGGCTGAGTTCGTTAAGCTTCAAACGTAAGCTTCAAATTTAAAATTGGAATTTTAGGAGGGGAAAAAATTCAAACTTCATCAATTTAATGAGACAAAACAACTTTTTTAAATCTTTTTTTTTTTTTTAGTAAATCGAACACCGACACTGCTATGAAGTGATAAAGATCGCTAAATTTATTAAAGAGGACCTAAACGTTTAAAATAAAAAAACAAACAACGTTTTTACCGATATCTTACGTTCTAACGTATAGATTTTAATCAAACTGCTTACACATCGTCTAAAGTACAATTGAAACAGGCATGTAAAATTTCAACCTGATACAAGCAGACGTTTTTGAGTAAGGAAGAGATATATTTTATATTATTTTAAATTAGTAGCCCGGGTAGGTAGAATACAGTCCTATTTCCTACCAACTACAACCATACTTTACTTTTTACTTTAAACATCTTTTAATTTTGTTTCTTTTTTAACTCCGCCCTGTATAAGTAGTTAGCATCGTATACTTAGCATTAGCAGTGTGTTTTTATAACGGGTGCCCCGCGGCCCGCGACACCACACGTATTGTTTTTTCCAAATAAATAATTGCATATTTAGTGTAAGTTGCACGAAATATCAAGAGAAAAAACTAATTTTAAATTTTTTGAAATGTGGAAACTTTTGTTTCTGGTATTTTCTGTTTTCTATAGATACATATCTTGACAGTGTGTGGTCTTTCCGCTTTTCCTACAGCTGAACAAATGACCCATGTCACGTGTCTACTTTCTCCTATCTTCAATAAATCTCTCTTTGTCTGTTTTTCTTTATTTTCACAAAAGTCTAAGTACGTTTCATCTACAATTGTTCATTTATGCTACACAACTGTTAATTTATCTTACAATTGACCATAACACTTTATAAATTATTAGGCGAATTATTTAAAAATATACTTGTCTAATTGACACAATAATTAATATTTATTTTAATGCCATAAAAGACAACGTTATTATGCTTAGTTTCAACATGATGGGCACATTAGAAAATAAGTTAAATTTATTTACACAGTTAGTTGACTGTGTTGAATGAGTCTGTGTGACTTGGTTAATTAGGGCCCGTAGGCAAAACCAAGGACCCTTATATTTTCCTGCGTGTGTCTGTCCGTCCTCTCGCGTGCTCTCACGGCTACACCTTTCGTCCGATCACTTTGAAATTTGGCATGTATGTGTCTTGTACCTGCCCACATATTTTAAAAATATAGCGACTTAAAAAAAATATTTTTCAAAAAAAAAAAATAGGGAAAAAAAACTTAAGGGTTAACATTTTTTTAATTTTTTTTCGACACCGTGAGGGGTATCATATGAAAGGGTACGTCGAGCTGATTACAAAAATATATAATTATTTGGTTATAACTTTGATAGGGCGAGCGTAGGCAAGTTTGAAGCGGGTATGAAACGTGTCCCCCCCCCTCTATCTCGCTTATGTGAAGTGCAAAAAATCTGAAAAAATTCCTGAACATTCTTCGACCAAAAGTAAAGATACCACTTTTTGGAAATTTCGAAAGAAATATTATTTTATTTTTTATTGACAAAATACGTTTTTTTATAATTATGGTCTTTTCGATGTATTTATATGGTTGTAGTCACGTTCAGTGGCAAAAAAATACTTTATCAGAGTGTGTTTTGAGAATATCAGACCCTTAGAATGGTTCAAAGTAAGCTTTTTAGCATTTTAAAAGAACACTGTTTATACACTTTACAGTTAAACACTATATAGTGTGGCCTACGGACCCTCGCTGTGTGCTGACTAGCACACACTTGACCTGTTTATTAAACCTTTAGACTCCTTATAATTCATTTTATAAAAGTACAATAGAAAGAAAGAAAGAAGAAAGAAAGAAAAGACATTTATTGATAATAAATATTTACAAGGTTATTGCTGTGTTTTTTTTTCATGCAAATGTCAGTACCCCACTGCTGTACAGCTTCGGGGGGTGAGCTCGTTTACATTTAACTTCTTTTACACTGCTCTACTTACAAAAATCAGATTTGATACATCCTTTAGTTATTCTATTCTATATATTATATTATTTAATTTATACATCAGCAAGTTATTAATCAATTTATATCGAGATTTTAAGCATTATTTCATTTTATTTTTTAACATTAGTTTATTTGAATTTTCATGTAAAAGTACAATAGCGTGGTCCTAATATCTGATAAGTCCAATGTACTTTGGGACAAAGGAATACCTCATTTCTAGTTTTATAAGGGGAGTAACAGTCTAAAATAAAACATAACGAACACCTAATTTAGGTTGTTTTTTCCCCTTTGTTTTTAGAAACAATCTAAAGAAGTGCTCGATTTTTTTGTACGAACCAAGAAAATCATTGAAAGAACGTTAAAAGAAATTGAATCGTGTTTTGGGATACCGTGAAAATGCATCTAAATTTTAATTGAAAAAAGTTTAGAAAATAAAATAATTTTTTTAAACCAAATGTTTGCTGTACAGTACAAATCTTGATCTACATTTAGATGGAATATCTTGAGAGTTGGCAGCACTGGAATACAAACTGTTTTTTACAGGGAATACTAAAATTTAAATTCACCTTATATTTTCTATCTGTAGTTTATTTCATCTATTACTTCCTTAACATTTACTTCTTAGAATTTCCTCTCTTGGTTTTCTTCTGAGCAAAAATATTTGGGGAAATTGTCGGGGGAACTTTAAAACAGTTTTTCATTGTCACGGAAAATTCCCCTACTCTTATATATTGTCTTCTATAACTTTCCATCTTGTATCTAACCATTAATCTTTTTTTCACCTTCTCTACCTCTTTTCTACAAATCTATTTATAATATATATGTATATATATATATATATATATATATATATATATTATATATATATATATTATATATATATATATATATATATATATATATATATATATATATATATATATATATATATATATATATATATATATATATATATATACATACACACACACACACAGGGTCGGCCAAACAAACCGCACTCTTTTCAACTTGTAGCTCAGCTTCTGTAATAGATAAAGATATGGGGTGTGTGGGGTCTGAAAACTACATTATTCTACTTTAAATTTCATATCTATAACTTTAAAAACTATTGGGTGAAAGCCATGCAATGACGGTTTGATATAGGGTCTTAAAAAAAGTCGTCCGGGTAGTAATCTTGTCTGGTATTATAGTTTTGATAGAATAAATTACCGTATGGTGGAAGGGGGGGGGGGGTGGGTTATAGGTAAGAGGTAGGAGTCCTTCAGTGTTACAACAAACATTGAAGATGTGTTAAGCACAATGTTGCCTGAAATTAAAGATCAAATGCTAAATTACACGTTTATGCAAGATGGTGCCCCGTCCCATCGCTCCTTGCAAACAATTTAATACTTGCAAGAGAATCGCCCAGACTTCACAATCATTGTGCTTAACAATGTTTGTTATATTATAACACTGAGGGACTCCTCCCACTTACTTACAAAGACCCCTCCCCCTCTACCACATGATAATTTATTAACTATTAATTTATTAAAAATGATTAATTTATTATTAACGTTTCCATGAGTTTTCAAAGCCGTTTTGGAATTCAAAACCCTATGGAAAAGGCAATTTCAAAACGATTTGAGTTCAAGGTCAAGACAGTAAATTTTTTTATTTATATTGAAACTTTTTTGAAATAATAGAATGGAAACGGGTATTAAAATGAATAAAGAATTGAGTGCAGTAGGTATGATAATTTTGACCCTAAATTGTCAAAATTTGACCCCTAAATGGACTCCAAAAATTCTGGCCAACGAACTCATCCTTTCTTTTAACCCGTAACTGGTGAGGTGCTTTTTATGTTACTTAACTGGTGAGGTTGGGTTACAGATACCCAGAACTTTTCCCCCCTCTCAGCAAATTTACTAGTTGGGATAAATAACAAATAGCTGCATATAGTATTAAAAGTAACTTTTATTTATAATCTAAAACAATTCTTTACACATAAAAACTAAATGGGGCCAACAAATAAGAAAAGTAAAAAAAAATAATAAAAGTACGATACAAATTTTGTGTATTGTTTAATTTAAATAATTTGAATGTTTTAATTAAAATTTTGTGGAAATATTATATTTATGAAATTTAATGTTAATACTAGTAAAAAAATTAAAAATTAAATTGTTATTTTATAAAAACAGATTTTACTATACAAATTACATAGTGAAAAAAGAGTAACTTAACTGGTGAGGTTGGGTTAGGAATACCCTGAATTTCTGGAAATAGCCCAAAAAACAAAACAACTCACGTCTAGCGTAACCTAAGATCTTCAAACCAACTGACAATAAACTGATTTGAAGGTACATGAGAGGACACTACCCTCGCCCTAACCCTCTAGTGATAATTTATCAACAAAGTATTGCATGGGTATCTGACACCCAACCTCACCAGTTACGGGTTAATATTATTGACATATTAAAATTTGTTTGAAATTTTTATGTGCATCCTAAGGGGAGATATCGTCTGGAGTGACGCATATATATACATACAAACATACATACATACATAAATATATACATATATACAAACATACATAAAAAAAGTGTTAAATTTTAGGAATCAATTCAGAATAGTCTAAAATTCGCATTACAAAAATTTTGAAGCCATTACAATAGCTTAATTTTCTTCGAAAATTCGGTAAAAAGAACTTTTTAGAAACTATAATTTATCTATGGTTTGCATCTCGTGGACAAAAGGGAACAGGTTGTCAGAATGAACACACGCTATAGCCACTACATTATGACGATAAAATCGGATCCGCCGACCAATTCGAATACGCATCTACTGTAACTGTAGCCTTTGATTCAGTCTATTTTTACGCAGTTATTCATTGGGTACATATGGAATTTCCCTGTGGAAAAAGTCTTGTAGTTTTCTTTTTACCCAGTATATTTTCTCTTTGTCCGTTTAAGAACTCTATAGTATAAATCCAAGTGTATGTGAACACCGTTGTAGAGTATTTCTTCGCTGCTGGAGATGCAATAAAGCAAGGAAAAGGACTTGTACCAGAGGCACCTACTTAAACCTATAAATTACTTTTAACTCTTCAACAGCTTTTATTCTTTGTATTCTCCATTCCATTCCATTGTTACTTTAAAAACATTATGAATTAAAATGTATATTTTAATTTTAATAATTTTTAATTAAATTGTATTATATGGTTTGCTAAATTTATGTGACGCATAACTTCAACGAATGGTGACATGAGTATAACACACTGTTGATCCCGCAGGGTATTAAAATTGTGGCTATTTAGACCTCTTTTGATTCTCAATCAGGTCATATTTAATGTGCGCGGATAGTTAAATAATTATGGTACCATCTGTGGGCTTCTTTCGAAAAATTTCTTAATAATGGTCTGAGTAATTATCTCTAATATAAGCGACAAAGTCCTGATTGACTGACTGACATAGAATCAACGTACAACAAAATCTGCTTAACCGAGAGACTTGTTTTTTTTTAGCATATACTCTATTCATATCATAGACAACCACTAAGAAAGGATTACGCGAAATTTTGATTTTGGTACTTAGGGGTACGGGGTACAAATGTCAAAGTAATGAATACCCTTCATGATGCGTACCGTTGAAAAGCTCTTTAAGAGTACAGTAATTGTTGTTATGTATATAGTTTTGTCATATTTTCATTTAGGAGGGGGGTAAAATGGAAAAATATAGCTATATATTTATATAAAAAGAAGAGTGTCTATGTGAGTCTTTTATACAAATCTACAGTTTTATCCCAATTTGATGAATATTTACACACTTTTCCTTAAAAAACAAGGTGAAGGTCACTGCCTACATGAGATTATGAAGTTAAAATGTTGGTACTCAGGGGTACGGGTACGGGGTACAAATGTCAAAGTAATGAATACCCTTCATGATGCATACCGCTGAAAAGCTCTTTAAGAGTACAGTAATTGTTGTTATGTATAGTTTTGTCATATTTTCAATTGGGAGAGGGGTAAAAAGGAAATGAACTTATAGTATAAAAGTCAACGTATGTGTGTGTGTGCGCGTGTGCGCGCGTGTGTGTGCCCGTTCTTTATTCAAATCTAAAGTTTTAGTCCGATTTCGATTGAAAATTTGCTCACTAGTCCTTCAAAGCAAGGAGAAGGTCACTGTCTACATGAATTTTCGAAATTTTAATTTTGGTACACAGGGGTACAGGGTACAAATGTCAAAGTAATGAAAACCCTTCACGATTTATACTGTTGAAAAGCTCTTTAAGAGTACAGTAATTTAATTGTTGTTAAGTACATTTAGGGGGGTTAAATGGAAAAATATCTATGTATAGCAAACTAATAATTGTTGTGTATGTACAATCCAATTGGGCTCCAATTTTGTATTTCCACTGAATGAGTAGTCCTGACAACGAATTTAAGTTTAGAAAATTTTATATCTGTTTGTCTGTGCGTCAATCACGTCCAAATGGCTGATCAGATTTTGGAGGGTAAAGAAGGAAAATACCACTGCTCCTTTTTTAAAAAATAAGAATTTTTCTTCAGTTACAATTACTAATTTGGAATATAAGAAATTTTTTTATCAAAGGGAAGGGGGTATAGAAATAAGGGGGAGGGATAGAGTCTAGGTATTCTCGCTTTGTAAAATAATTTAAATGTTTTTTGATGGTAGTTTATAAATCTATTAAATTGAAAATGAAACAATCCGTAGCGAAGCACGGGTATTCAGAAAGTTAAGATATAAGTGTTATAATAACAAAAACGCAAACATAATACATAATTAATGATGAATGAAATAATAGAATGATAACGATACGGGACTGTTACTGGGTTATCTCTTATATGATACAGTGTAAGTTTCATTAACATTGTATGGTAAGGGTATAAGTATTAAAAATGTTCTGCCAGATAATAATAACCGACAATAATAGAATGATAATAATACGGGACTGTCACTGGGCTAGCTCTTAAATACTGTTTAATTTTCATTAACATTGCATGATAAGTTTTAAAAATAGTGTGCCAATTAGTGTGGCACATAGCTTCCTCGCATCCCATTTCGTATATACTTTAATGATTTTATGCTTTTACAACCTATAATTGTCAAAATTATTTCATTTTTTCCACTTTTTTTTTTAATTCTGTCAAAATTGTTTTGATTTTTTTACATGAATTGAGGTATCAATTCTAGTATAGGCACTTAAAATGAATCTGGGGCTACCTATGGGCCTACTTACATCAAACAATCCAAATTTCATACAAATGAAATGAGTATATACTTTTGAAAATAAAGGAGTAAATAAAGTTATGTTTGTGCGCATGTGGAAGAGAAACAAACGGGTGCAGAAGGTCGGAACTTATGTGGGGCTATAACAATGGGCTAATTATGGCTTACCATCCTACTTTCATAATAAACAGGTCGTGTGCTGGTCAGCACACAGCGAGGGTCCGTAGGCCGGAGTCCACACTATATAGTGTTTAACTGTAAAGTGTATAAACAGTGTTATTTAAAATACTAAAAAGCTTACTTTGAACTATTCTAAGGGTCTGATATTCTCAAAACACACTCTGATAAAGTATTTTTTGCCACTGAACCGGACTACAACCATATAAATACATCGAAAAGACAATTATTATAAAAAAAGTATTCTGTCAATAAAAAATAAAATAATATTTTTTTTCCAAATTCCCAAAAAGTGGTATCTTTACTTTTGGTCGAAGAATGATCAGGAATTTTTTTCAGATTTTTTGCACTTCACATAAGCGAGATAGATGGGGGGGGGGGGGGGGGGGGACACGTTTCACACCCACTTCAAACTTGCCTACGCTAGCCCTCTAAAAGTTATATCCAAAGAATTATATATTTTATATTTTTGTAATCAGCTCGACGTACCCTTTCATATGATACCCCTCACGATGCCGAAAAAAAATTTTAACCCTGAAGTTTTTTTACCCTAATTTTTTTAAAATATATTTTTTTTAAGTCACTATATTTTTAAAATATGTGGGTAGGTACAAGACACATACATGCCAAATTTCAAAGTGATCGAACGAAAGGTGTAGCCGTGAGAGCTCGCGACAGGACGGACGGACAGACACACGCAGGAAAACATAAGGGTCCTTGGTTTTGCCTACGGACCCTAAAAAATTGACCTATAATTAAAATTTTAAAGAGCGCTCACGGTTTAAATTAATTTGGGACCATCTAACTTTATGTATTTGCTATATCTTTAAAGGTATACGCATCCGATTTTGGAAGAAATTTTAATGGGTTGTCGAAAGTAGCGCACAGATCGTCCTATATTAATTTTAACGTGCTCGTGCTCAAATGTGTTATTTCTTTTGATCATTTTATTCGTGTAAAAAAGCAACCAAATAATTCTAAATGATTTCTAAGTGGCAGACTATATTATTTTATATTAATCACTGAAGTTTGAATAATAGATTCGTACAAATGTGTTAAATGATATCCTCAATTAATATTTTATTATTAATTTAATTAATAAAACAATTTCAATAAAATTGAATTAAAAATAGAAAGAGAGAGAATAGTATTAACAAAGCAATTATCAAATTTTAGTAGCAAGGGGGTAGTTTTTTGAAGTGAATCGTTCCCCTAGAACCATTTCCATTATTCAAATTTTCTAAATCCGATTTCCATCCCGTTTCCCGTTTTCCCTTTCCCCTTCGTTCAACTGTTAATAATTTAGAATAAGTTAGTTTAGTTGTATATGAGAATTTTCCCCCTTGAGGTCTATCTGTGGAAGAGAAAATCCCAGCTTTTCCCCACTAGATATATATATATATATATATATATATATATATATATATATATATATATATATATATATATATATATATATATATATATATATATATATATATATATAAAATTATCCGTCCGGTTTTATAAATGGAAATTTTCATTTCATTTATAATTTTCGAAGTATAGAGCTCCAAGTGATCCTTGATCAAATATATATTTTTTAAAAAAGTTATTAATGAATAATAAATTCAAATCAATTAAGAAAGAAATGGTCCAAAATTTTAATTTAAATTCATTTTTAATTTCTCATATTACGTAGTATATATATATATATATATATATATATATATATATATATATATACTAGTCTGCGTTCAGGACTCAATATTCTCTGGTGTAGAGATAACCTTTTAGTCTGCTATAATTTTAAATTATTTATTATAGAATTATAGTTTATTGAAGAACATTTACAATTACATTTTTCTATAAAATACATACATTTTGTTTTTTTCCTGTTTTCAAATCGGTTTTTAGAACCGTGGCACCCAATTTGGGGTTGGAGTTGCCTTCATTTATGTTTTACAAATTATAAGTGTTACTTTAGATACAATTATATTACAATTGTCTATGTAAATCATATTTTATTTTAATTTTTCCTTAACTCTGCTAGGTACAAACTGTTTGTTACTTTTATTGTTGTCTCTTTTCTGACTCCGCCATTTATAAGTAGTTAGCAACGTATACGTACTTAGCAGTGTGATTTTATAATTTATATTTAATGAAAACTGTAAGGAACTTCGTTCCTACCGGGTGTCCCGCGACACCACACGTTTTTTTTTTTTTTTTTAGTTATGTCAAGCAGACAAACTTAGCCGACCATAAATACTTAACATGCACTAAAAGTTTAACTTGTCTACAAAATTCTAGCTTGACTTTAGTCAGACTTTTTTTGCATGAGAAAGTATTATGATGAGAAAGTATTATGATGGCGTAAAAATTCGATTTTGACATTTTAATAGATTCTCACGATTTGAGTGTCCCAACTAATAATATTTCGAGGCGAAATTGTAGAAATAATTCTTGTTTTAAATTTAGCGAGTCTTAAATGAAATTGAGCGCTGCTCTCTAGAAACATTGAAAAACGGTTCCGAAGATTTAGACTGCTTAAATACAATATTAATCATATAAGTTGTTGTATAGGAACTGTTCCAACATTAGACTATACGTCACAAAGATGTTGGCTCGGCATAACGCCATGTCCTGCATCGTTTCGTCGCGTCTGACTCATCAGGGGCCCGACGATGCCCACCCAACTCTGGACCTACACTAGATCAAGAAGATCAGATATAGGGCTTTATCAGAGACGAGCATGCTCTCACACCGCCATTCTTGTTTGGCTGGCAAAACATATCAGCAATGTAATACCGTGTTCTGCACACTGCAATAAGGTACACAATTTGTGTTAGTGAGAGACACCAAGGAATGTGCCACGCAAGCGTGACACATAGGAACTGTTCCAACATTAGACTATATGTCATATATATATATATATATATATATATATATATATATATCGACGGTTTGGAAGAAGACCGTCACAAAACCGATTTTTTGAGAAAACCCTTTTTTTGTACCAAAACACTCCTAAGGAGTAGTACTTTTATGTAGAATATTGTCATATTTCTAGTACAAACACAGAACGCCAGAATGAGTGAAGTGTCAGTCTGGCAGTAGAGAGGATTGTATTAGTATTATGGTCTAAACTGTAACAAATCAGTGTTCAACTTGGCATCTAAGTTGAAATGTCGCGTTTTTTTATATTAAACTGTCACAAAAGTGTTTCTTGCAGTCTTCATTATAAGGTAAGAAGACATTTATACCTAATTTTTGTTCAATAACGACACAAATGCTTTTATGACTATTTAACCCATAAAATATTTATTAAATGAATTGATCAAAATGTCATATATGTGATATTATGACAATTTTGATCAAAACAATTATTTTTTTATTAATTTAAAACAATTATTTTTTAAAAAGTGACCCTCTTGCATAAAATTTTATCTACATTTATATCATTTTGGAAGTATTTTGTAACAATATTATTATTTTATAACAGATTTCCACTAAAAAAAAGCTTTATTTAAATTAATAAATATAATTTTAGGACAATTATTTTTTAGACTTTTCAACCGTAGATTAGTAACCTTTCGTCATTATCACGAAATCGTTTACCCTACTACTTCTTATCTATGTGTTCTCCGTCGTATTCCCTATATTTATATACCAATCGGATTTTTAACCTTGCAGTGGTCGCGCGGGTGACTAGTGACTATTGTCATTCATTTGAATGTTAATTTGATTATAACTTTCTTATCAGCAATGAGGTGGAGTTGAGCATCCTCTAATCTAGTCTATTAATTGGAAGTAGTAGATTGTTCAGTGGGATACCTGGACTCCAGGTCTTGTGATGAAGACAAACGTTTAGCAGCAAGAAGGAAATCCACCGAAATAAAGAAGGTTAAACTAACATTAGCTTATAAACAATAACTTGACTCAATGGTAAAAAACAGGACGCTTTAGTTCAATTAATAAATAAAGAAATTATTCCTTCATTTTATGAAGACTTAAAAATTTATAACTTGTTTTATTTGTGTTTGAATTTCAACAATCATAATATATATATATTATATATTTTTATTTTATTTAACTTTTTATACCACCTGATATTATGTTTTATGCTATATCTATTTTTTTTAATAAGTAAGAAAAATACAAGTATAGCCTATAATACCTATTCATGATATACTGTTTATGCATTTTAATGTTTATTGCAGCAATGATTGTATAATTATTTATCGATTCCTAAATAAAGACTCAAAACTGTTTTTATTTTTTTAAATGTTTTATTTGTGTCTCAACTTATTTCAATTAGACTGTTTTTACTTTTCATTGTCATGGCATTTTATGATCTCGTTTTATTTTATTCAATCAATATTTCTTCATTTAATTTGAATAAATTATAGAAATCAGTAATTATATTTTCCTATCTATTTCTTTAATTTAATGCGTAACAACTTAAAAGATTGTGTGCCATAGAGTCCAAGTTTATTTGGAAAAATCTAAATGTCATTATTATATAAAATTTTTTATGGGCACTAGAATAGTATCTATTATAGACTAAGAACCTAAGTCAATTGATTTTCAGTATTATTATTTTTGTCTTTATTTATTCAAGAAGAAACCAATTTATTTCCTACATATCCTATTTATTTCAACAATAATAGTAATAACAATAATATTCAACAATTTATATCAACAAATAGAATTGTGCCTGATCTCGTTATATTTGACATGTTATATAGTTTATGTATGATGTTGATTTTTATCCTTTTAATTTTAGTAAATAAATTATGTTAATTTGTAAAATGTTTTACCAAATTATAATAAACCCTAATGTACTAATATGCAATTTGCGTATATTTTTTTATGGAAAATCGTCACAAGTACTGATTTTAATTGAAAAATTGCCTAAAAATTAAGCACTGAGCTTAATTTGTAAAAATTATTAGTGTGGCTAGGTTTTCTGAAGTATAGAGAAGAAGTTGTTATAATATAAAGCAAATCCAACAACCATAAGGTCAATAAATTCGACATAAAAAAATAGTCACTTTTTCTTTTGCTTCTCCTGTAAAGTTTGAAAACACGGTTTTGTGACAGTCTTCTTCCAAGCCGTCGATATATATATATATATATATATATATATATATATTATATATATATATATATATATATATATATATATATATATATATATAATATATATAATATATAATATATATATATTGTATATATATATATATAAAAGGATGAATTTTGCCTAAGGGTTTATATAAAACACAGAGAAGTGTAAGATTTGAATCTAGTACGGAATATCAATAAATTTGAAATGGCTCTGTTTCAAACTGGGATATACCGATATAGCATAATGGGATAGCCCCGGAGGCTTTGGGTTAGTTCTGGGTTTATTTCACGTTCTCTAGAGATAGAGATATAGAATAATAACGTGGTACATATATGCAAAACAGGTGATTCAATATGTTGAGCTCGGCAAAGCTGATCTTTCAAGAATAATTTGCTATCTTTCCATATTAAATCCAATATTTCCTATAGCAAATTTAATGTTCTGGGTTTAATATTCCCTGTTACTTTATTAGTTAAATCATTAAGATGGTCTCTAACAACCTTTTAAATTCCTGAAGAATTTCCAATTTAGCTGGAATTTCTAATAATCAGGATGTTTGTATAAAAATGGGATTGGCATTATCGATGAACATCGAAAATTATGATATTTAATGGTTTTTTTTTCTCGAATATATCAAAAATTTAGCTTTCCAGACCCATGTTCATAGTTAATTTATTAGTAAGTAGTAAATGTTTGTGTCTTTGTATGTAATTCTTAATAATAGTTGGGTCTAAAGGAAAAAAATAGAAGCTTACTTTTGCAATATTTGGACCCCTTTTAGGGTCATTTTCAAACTAAATACCACATTTATCGTCAGTAACTCCAAAGTCAATTTGTTATATTTTGTAGCATAAAGCATAATTAAATTGCTTTCAATGACTTCTTGACTAGAAGATTACTATTCCTGTTCTTGGCACAAGAATTCTTTTATTCTAACCTAGGTAGTTATTGTCAATTTGAAATAATTAAATTCTGTTATAGGGGTACTATTTTGTTTAACATCAAATTTTCTAAAAGATTCCCCTATGGCGATCTCCGTGGTGTGGTTCGGTTCAGAGGCACCCTTTATGGATATGTAAAAGAATCGGTTGAACTCATGTCCGAATAATTCACGGCTGGTAGCACAGAGTGGTGAGCTATGTAACTCACTGATGATAATCTTATCATGTCGATTAGTGACCTGATAATAACCCCTGTCCTATAATAATCCTAAGCCAATATCCTGTAATAAGCTGTTAATCGGGACAAAAAAAATAAATAAATAAATCGACATTTCGAGAACTATTGCAAATTTTCCATATACTTATACTATATTTTGTCTTGCATTTGATCCATAGAATTCACCAGTTTTATTTGGCACAAGTCCTGTTTGGCTTGGTTCGACTAATTGGTTCTCTTGGACTCTTCTTGGTTTTTCTAATACTTCGTACTTTTTAAGATATCGTCTTTCCAACTTTAAAAATTAATCTTATTATTATTATTATTAAAAGAAATTTCAAAATTGGATTATTTTTTATTTTCCCCACTGTCAATACTTTCTCTTGATAAATAAACTGCGTATAGTGGCATGTAAAGTCAAGGAATTAAAGTTATTTAAGATAAATGCACACTTAAGTATTCATTGCCTTTCCTTACAAGTGCTTTTAGGGGAAAGAGGCTGTGTAGAATTAGGAATAAAATACGTGCCCGGAAGTAATTTATATGTCCGGTAAAAATTTATATTTCATGAATTTAAAAGCTTCCTGTTTATTGTTTGATCTTTACATTCGTATCGAAACAGCATTCGATTATTCCAAGAACAGAAACAGTCAACCACTTTTCACAACATAAATACGATGATACTTTACTTTTGAGGGATTCTCCATTTAGCAGCGCAGTTACCCTATTCCCATCCTCCACGCAACACGATCTAACCAGTCTTCATCCTGTAGGTTGCCATCTTCCATGAAACACGATCTAACCAGTCCTCATCCTGTAGGTTGCCATCCTCCATGAAGCACGATTTAACCAGTCTTCATCCTGTAGGTTGCCATCCTCCATGCAACCCGATCTTTCCAGTCTTCATCCTGTAGGTTGCCATCCTCCATGCAACCTGATCTAACCAGTCTTCATCCTGTAGGTTGCCACCCTCCATGCAACACGATCTAACCAGTCTTCATCCTAGGTTGCGGGCTCTCATAGCTCTTGCCACACATCCTCTCCAGGTCGCTCTAGGACGTCCTCGTTTCCTTCGACAAGGTGGTGACCAATGAAATATTCAGTGAGGCCATATTTTTTTCCACTTGGACGTGGTCATACCACCGAAGAGAACGCTCCTCAATCCTTCCAACAACTAATTGCTCAGCGTACATCAGTTTCTGTAGGTAACCTCTCTGACTGTAACTCACAGACTCCTTCTTAACCCACACACGATGATAATACATGATGATAATTAGAATAAAACATGACACATCTCATGCAATCATATCAGATATACAACAAACAATTAGTAATTACACTGATGAATAACTAATAATTAGTTTATTGTTAATACTCCACGATAGATTATGTTTAATACTAGTTTTGACAACTCTAATTGTTGCTAAGTTCACTGATGATTATTGATTGGGAACTTATTTTTAATTATCATCAACATCTAAATAGTTCAAAGAGCAAAATTGATCATTTTATTGTCAAAATACTGATTTTAGTTTAATTATTAATAAGTATGATGGACCATTTAGGTGTGAATGCTAAGGTCATCCTCAGTCAATTTATTTATCACTATAAACACAATTACAATTCAATACATTAATATCTATCTATACTAAGTGATTATTAGGGAATTTGGTGGTGATGGTGATTATTAGACAAACTGGTTCATCATACATATGTAATATTAATTATATATTTCTATAAAGAAGCCTACGTAAAGACATAATACAAAATGAAACAGCTAGAAGTAATATACATAATTACATTACGTATAACGCAATAATATGCTGCAAGTGTTAGCATGTATATTTGATTAAAAGAAAATATATTATATTATGTATTATTATATTTTCGACCGTGTGGGTTTGGGTGGGAAAATAGGGAAAACAATGATTTATTTTGGAATAAATTTTAAAATTCAATTAGACTGTAATAACATTGAGCTCAGTTTGGTAAATGAGAAAAAACTCATATTGAGTTGGGATTTGATATTTTTTTTCTTTTTTACATTTATGATTTTTTACCACTTTTTACCCCCCCCCCCCCCCCCCCATATTTTTTTTTATCTTATCAGACCTTTACTTTAATGTAGTGGGATAAAAATAAATGTAATTTTCAGAAAAGAGGAAATCCCGCTCTCAAAAACCACACACACTAGTACAAAGAACATTTTTATAATTCAGTGTGTATGTGGAATAAAATTATAAAATAGAGAAGTTAGAGAAAAAAAATGTAGAATTTATTATAACGTAATAAACCTTATGGGAGGAAATGATAATTTTAGTTTTTTTTTTTTTTTTTTTATATGATAAACATACATTTTTATTTCCAAAAGAGATAACTTTATTTTATATATCATATTATATATTACTAGCTTTGAACGTAATATTGTTTCTTTGTTTAATTATGCTCTATTATAGCTAATTAGCTCTTATAATAAGCATTAGCTTATTTATTTATTTATTTTTTTTATCCCACCTTCTGCCCGTGGCCCGTGTCTGAAAGGTAGTAGTTTCTCGGCACATTGGCTTATTATAATTAGTTATATTCGCTATGAAATGTGTCATTTTTAATGCATTTAATTCGATAGGGTTATAAAGTACCGTCAAGAAAAAAAATGAAATTCTTTTGCCAATGAAAAATACCTGTGCCCATGAGAATGACAATTCCTAATTAGTAATTTATTCCGTCTAATGGAGAAGCATTTTTACTACGTTTTTATTAGCTTGCTTTCTTGTTTGTTTGTTTGTCCGGTACAAATCTGGCAATCGATTTCTAACTAACTTCCCGAATAGCTAGATATTTGCAACTTTAAGCAAAGCTCAGAACACGATGACAATGCATTATTTTAATACTTATACCCATCTTTCAGCAGAATTTAATTCGTTTTCAGCATATTTTCCTGTATGGAAAGTTAGTTCGGAAAAAATCCGCAAGTTATTTTATTTGTTTTGCTATGTCCCATATTTACGCAATCTTCATTTTGACGGGTCTCAAATTTGTGATAGATAAACATTGAATGACAGCAAAACAGGAAATATCGATTATATTATTTATATTATTTCAAATATATTAGGTTTGGTGTTGGGGAGATCCGTTGTACAAAGATTTGTCCTTTTATAGGTTTAAGATCAGCTCTCTAGATTGTTGTCATTTATGTGAAGTAAGAAACTATTTTTTTTTTTTTTTCACTAACAATATATATATATTATATAACAATAACAATTATATTATCAATATTACATACGATTCAACAGAAAAATTTAAAAACGTAGTATATAAAAAGTTCTTTTTATCTTGAAATTTTATTAGCTTGGTTTCTTGTTGTTTGTCTGGTTCTTTGTTGTACAAATCTTGCAATCGAATTTTAACTAACATCCCGAGTAGCTGGACATTTGAAACTTTCAGAATAGCTCAGAACACGATGACAATGCATTATTTAAATACTTTTAGTCATCTTTCCGCAGAATTTAATTCGTTTTCAGCAAATGTTGCTGTATGGAAAGTTAGGAAAAAATCCGCAAGTTTTATTTGTTTTTACATGTCCGATATTTACAATCTTCATTTTGACAAGTTTCATATTGATATTTTATTTAGTCAATAGAAAATTTAAAAACGTAGTATACAAAAAGTTCTTTTTATCTTGTAATTATTATTGCTAACTTTCCTCCTGGTTATGTCCTCTTTTACCTCATCCCCCCTCCGGGAGGGGGAACAAAATCCCGCCGGAGTCTAATCTCATCCTTGAGTTGAAATTAGAAGTATATTTTATTAATAGGTGCTTTAATCCTTAAAAATTAACCTTTCGTGTATAAAACTCCCTTGTAGCCCTCATGCAAACCCTTTATGTATTAACTTCCACATACACATAGGCCCTGATCTTCCTAAGGGGCTGGATCCTCCTGGGTATTTGCCTTGTGGGAAAATGCCCAGGGTGCAAAAAAAAATCCGGAACTCTCCAAAAATGGAGCTAATTTCTATATGATTGAAAACTATCTATAGGTATATATTTTCTTAGGGTCTGGTTAGGGTTACAATGAATAAACTCCTCCTTTTCTTAAAAAACAGCTATATTTCGCCCTAACTAAGGGCTTCCTCAGGCTGGTAATATCCTAGAATCCTAGGACATAATCTCTAGCAGTTTAAAACTTTGTCATGATAAAAAAGAAATTTTTTATTATGAAACACATAATACTAAAATGAATCCTCCCTGTAAAACTCCCAGGGAGAGACTTATGAGATTATGTCCTAGGATATTACCAGCCTGAGGAAGCCCTTAGTTAGGGCGAAATATAGCTGTTTTTTTAAGAAAAGGAGGAGTTTATTCATTGTAACCCTAACCAGACCCTAAGAAAATATATTCCTATATATAGTTTTCAATCATATAGCAATTTGAAAAAGGGTTCACCATTAAGAAAAAAGAGAAAAAATATAAATGGAGCTAATTTTTTTTGCTCGTCGAACGCTGGAAACTTAAAAAAATTATTGCCTATTAGTGTGGCACATAGCTTCCTCACATGCTATCATGTACTTTATTGTTATATTAACATTATTGTTGTATTACTTTATTGTTATATTACTTTGTTATATTAACATTATTGTTATATTACTTTATTGTTATATTATATCAACATTATGGGGGTATGTAAAATAAATATAACGAAAGGAAAGAGCAGTGGCAATATTCAAAGTGTTCAAATTCGTAAAGCAAAAATCGTTATGCCTTGATTACACGTAACGAGTACAGCGGCGAGACAGTGTTCTCGGCCGAGTGCTCGGCTGGTATAAACATATTACCGAAGAATGGCGAGACAGTCAGACAGTCACTCGGACTCCTTTCTACCTACTAGGCCGAGTGGTCTATATCCCCCACCCCACCTGCATGGACTCGCTAGCCCTCTCGGCATGTTTAGGAGTGAGAGTAGGTTTATAGTTTGAGAGCAGTTCGATAACGTGTGCACAGAAGTGAATACAGCAGTGTACAGATTGCGAATGAAGCCTGGTTGCCTGGTCTCGAGGTCCCTCGGCTGGCTTTGCTATTGAAGAGGTAGGTCAAATAGAGAGGGGGAACCAAGCTACCTGATATTCCCCTCGTCTATCTCCCTCCACGCCTTCTCTCAATAATAAAAGCTATTAATAGGTTTAACACTTCATAGCGGTGTCGCTGTTGTTTTTACTAAAACATTGTATTTAAAAAAAAGTTTTTCTTATTGAATATAATATGAAGTTAGATTTTTTCCCCGTCCTAAAATTCCAATTTTAAATTTAAAGTTCACTTTTACGCGAGCGTGGCGCGTGAACGCTTGGGCGGATAACGTTGTCCAACAAACTCGTCCTGGGCATTGGTAAAATGAATAAGCCTACCAAAATTCATCAAATTCGGTCTTCTTTTACTAAGTTATCGTCACACGTTTCAGACATACAGAAGGGTTCGCGGACACACCGACCGACAGACAGACACGAGACCAAAAATGTTCCCATGATATCTGAATCGGATTTTTGTCTTGGAATTTTTAATATCTGAGACATAACATTTTTTTTCCTCAAAAGTGAACACAATCCTTCCGTTACCTTCGGCAAGCTCGGAAGCAATATAGTAAATCCTGAAGTAAAAACTTTTTGATGATAAATAAATATGTAAAACAATAGTGTATCACTAGAGAGAAATCTGTATTACATATTCATTTATGGAAATATGAATAAATATATTATTTTTACAAAGGAAAGAGACAATGTAAATATAATCAGGTGGGAAAAGGGGATTTCAACTCCGGGACTACATCAATCAATTAAAATACGAAGGGTTTCCCGAAATTGGGATAATCTGATATGAACCCAATGGGATAGCCCTGAAGGGTTAGGGTTGAGTTTGGGTTGCAAAGGAAATAGAATAATACTGGACCTCAATCAAAAACGGTTATTCAATATCTCGTCCCAAATAACAGGGTTATGGTATTTTTAAAAAGTTGTCTCCCTTTTTTAACTAATAGCAAGCGATACCTTGATTTACCAGCAGCTCTTTAAGCCTGGAAAAATAAACTATGTTTTGCCACTTGTTGGCAATTATTATGGGTATATAAACCAAGGTAATTGTCAATAATGGACATAAAAAATTTGCTGACTTGAAAAGCCAATTCCGAAGCAATAATTTTGCTTTCGTAGTTACCATAGGTAAAAGAAAAAATGTGATCGAAAATTTTGTATGTCTCCGATTTCAAAGATTTCAAGATAGACATCAGGGAACAATTTTGGTTCCTTGTCAATCTGTCGGTCTGCCTGTACTCAATTTATGTGAACCACATATATATCTTAAAAACTACTCGTTCGATTATTGGAACGAAGTTCCTTATGGCACGTTCTGGAGCCCGGGAATGAATCCGAAAAAAACTACCAAAATCACCTTCACAAAATAACCGTCACAAAATCACCGTCACGCAAAATCCGTCACGAAAATCTACCTATGACGATAACTTGAGTAAAAGATCACCGAGTTAGTTGAAATTTGGTACACATGTTCAAATGTTCATTTTACTAATGCCCAGGCTGAGTTCGTTGGAAAACGTTACCCGTCCAAGCGTTCGCGCGCAACGCTCGCGTAATCGTAAGCTTCAAAAAGACGGGAAAAAATGTTATTAAGGAAGCCTGTTCCTTGACTTGTTTTGTTTATTTTTGTTACATGTCAAAATGTCACTTGGTTTTGTAAATATAGAAAATATAATCACGGTCTTGTTAAAAGTAAAATTGATCTGTGCTGACGCTTATTTCAATATATTAGGTATATTATTATAATACTGCGAACTTAATCCAAAAAAAAATTCTAACTTCATCTATTTAATGAGACAAACAACTATTTAAATATTTTGTTTAGTAAATCGAACACCGACACTGTTAAAGTGTTGTGTTGAAGTGATAAAGATCGCTAAATTTATTAAAGTGGACCCAAACGTTTAAATTAAAGAAAACAACGTTTTTACTGATATCTTCCGTTCTAACGTATAACGATTTTAATAAAACTTCTTAAAGTACATAAACATTGTGTAAAGTACAATTGAAACAGGCATGTATAATTTCAACCGGATACAAGCAGAAGCTTCAGAGTGGGGAAGAGATATAGTTTAAATTAATAGGCCGGGTAGGTAGAAAACAGTCCTATTTTAATCCATCATCCTTTAACAAACATACTCTTTAACTATAAACTCATCATGATCAACTTTTTTTTTTTATATTCAATATATATTTATAGCAAGACGCTTGCTTTAATTATACAAATAATGATTTTCTTTTAATTTTGCCTTAACTCTGCCAGGTACAAACCGTTCGTTACTTTTAATTTTGTCTCTTTTCTAACTCCGCCATGTATAAGTAGTTAGCAATGTATACGTACTTAGCAGTGTGATTTTAAAATTTATATTTAATGTAAAATGTAAGGAACTTCGTTCCTACCGGGTGTCCCGCGACACCACACGTATTTTTTTTTCTCTTCTGCATGTCCGCAAACATACACTTATTTACTTAAACTTGACTCATCTAATTTTTATGAAATTTGTAGTTGTCAAAAGTAGCATGCAGAAATGCAGATTGCAGATATCCCCAAATCTCATGTAAAAAAATTAAAATAATTTTACTAGTTTTAAAAAAACCGTTGGTAAAAATAAATAAATTTGATAGTAATGGGCTATACAAGCATAAAATCATTTAATTATGTGGAATAGGACGCGAGGAAAACATAGGCCCGTCATCTTGAAACTACATGGCCGATTTTAAAAAGATTTTTTTAGTGACAAAATTACATCCTACCTACAAAATTTCATTGTCATAGTCCAGTGGTTTATAGATACATATATCGTTATGTGTGTGAGTGTTATTTGGATTTTATTTTTTATAACACATATATCTAAAATTAACGCTTGGTTTTTGTCTTGATAAATAACATTTTTACCTTGACGTCCCCCAATTAATTGCTTCAAGTAGTTAATTGCTTCTGCGTGGAGAAGATTTATAGCTGAAGGAGGAACGTAGTGAGTGTGTGTAATTTAATATGAAGGAGATAGGCGTGTTCTAAGGGATGTCTGAGTTAGTCAGTGTTACCCCCGAATATACAGGATATTAGACATTTAGCAGCCTCCTGAACCAATTAGCAGTTAAGGCCTTTGGAAATAGGTTTATACAGTTGGCAACAAGCTTTGGAACTCTGCTAGTGTTAACTGACACTTTACCTCCTTCTCTGAAGCATTGTATAAAGGTAACTAAACTGTTTAACTAAATAGAAATCAGTGTTCTAATACAATTGTTTAATGATTCCATCTTCCACTTAACCTGTTTGTGAACTTGTTTATTATTTGAAGAACAAACCAAACCTGACATCCGACCTTACAATACCAAATACATATGCATTTACTGTTGATATTAAACTAGCAATAATCCATTGTTTCGCTTCGGAGTATTATTGACTCCAAGCTTACCTTAGATAAAGGAAGTAACTATGTAATCCTTCTGAAGACAAATCCGTTTCAGACATCAGGGTAAATTTTTGGTTCCGTGTCCTCTGTCGGTGTGACGGTTTCTTTCTGTCGTTCAATTTTTGCTAACCAACGTATCTTAAAGCTCATTGTTGGTCCCACATAAGTTTTAATCTTCTTTGTCTTTTTGTTTCACTTCCATATGCGCACAAACATACATTCATTTACAAATATAACTTCAAAAGTACTCGTCAGATTTTTATGAAATTTGAATGGTTTGTTCAAAGTATCCAATACAATAAAAATTTTAAACTTTTCAGTTCTCTTATGTGTATACAACTCAAACTCTAAAAATGTATAGGGTGGTTCCAAAAACTAGGGCTGGAAATGTTTTTTATCTCCAGTAGGGGAAAAAAAAGTTATGATTTTGAATTAGTTTAGAGGGACTAAAACAGGTCTTTTCATCCCTGAACTCAAAAAGTAGGGAGAAAAAGTAAAAGTAGGGCGAAAAAGTAAAGATTACAACTTAATTGTTTTATAAATAGTAGAAAATGTATGGCTAATGTAATGTAGTTGTTGAAATCAGGTTGGCGGCACTGCGCTTTTTTGACCATGTTTATCTTTGTTTACAACTTTATAGCCTGCATCTAAATAACCTTCTATTTGAGTTTAATTCCAATTGTTATTTGTTTTTAATATTGAATCTCTTATATCTGCTATTAAAAGTTCTAATAATTATTGTTATTTATTAAAATAATAAATAAAAACTGTGCTATGGACGAAAATGTGTTTTTTCTTTCTAGTGGAGATAAAATATTGTATGTACCTCGTGAGTAAAGTGCCATTATTCCCCTCACGATAAGATAGAGTTATTCCCTCGGCTGCGCCTCGGGAGCTAATTAGAGTTATTCCCTCGGCTGCGCCTCGGGAATTAAAGAGTCTAATTCCCTCGGCTTCGCCTCGGGATTTAGGGACCATGGTTCCTTCGGCTTCGCCTCAAGAACCAACTTTTTTCGCTCAGGGAATAATGGCTTACTTTACTCCCTAGGTGCATAAATAACTATTTTCCGTGGTAGGCTGTGAAATAGTAACTTTAGAGTCTAAAAAACATAGCTAAAATCCAATTTTTCATTACGTGGACTTAAAAAATCTTTTCATTACTCCTAGCTGTAAAGAAAAAATCTTTAAGTCCTAGGAACTAAAAGAATTTTATTTTCCGGCGGGTAGTTGTCAAAACTTCCGTTAGTACCGCTGCAGTCTTTGTAGAAATGCTTCTAGTACGATTAAAATCCGCTAGATGTCAATGCGTTTTATTTATCTTTTCTTATAGTGTAACCTCTGTTTAAGGATTCTTTTTTACTAATATTTGTTATTATTATATATTTTGATTAGTGATTAATATTTAATGTTTTTTCATTGTCTGCTACCTCGGAAAAAATAGCATATGCTACCTTGGCAATATTTAAGCGAGACAGTAAATGTAATTGCCGCGGTAAAGAAAAAACTCACTTCACAGCCTAGTAACATAATATACTATTGTTTTCTTTAAACTAAAATAAAAAAAAACCGCGTGAATGCGTCACGTGCCCTTAAATATTGTCTTTTCGTGCCCCCTCCCTTATCCTTAGAAAGAAATTTTAAATAGAATAGAGGTTATAAATATGTTAAATTGACTACGGACTGTTTACGTAAGCTTAATGATAAAAATATTTAATGAAAAACTATAAAACTAATCAAATTATTGTATAAGGGCATAATTTAAAGCTAAGAAATATCAGATTATGCTCTTTTTAAGTACATTTTTTTTTAATACAAAATTGTTTTAGTGGAGCGAAGTCATTATTAAATTTAAGTAACCTTACCCCCGTTAGCGTAATTACCTTTCTGTAATGAGATTATTTCTTTATCTGCAACTTTTTTACTTTAATTAAAATTAATTCTACTTTTCCTTTCCCCCGTAATAGAGAATTAAAAAGTTTAATTAAAACTAAACTTTTTAATTCTCTATTACCTGTTCATTTTTTGCAAACGAGCTTACAGAAGTTAACGGAAACTGTGTGATTGTTCTGAAGAAGAAAACATTTTTGATCCGATTTTATTTAAAACTTCCAAGACAGAAATCCGTTTCAGACATCAAGGAACATTTGCTTCCGAGCTTATCGTAGGTAATGGAAGCTATGTGATCGTTATGAAGAAAGAATATAATATTATGTCTTCGATTTACAAAATTCCAAAACAAAAATCCGTTAAAGTCGTCAGGGTGATCTTTTTGGTTTCGTGTCTGTTTGTCGTTCTGTCTGTCTGTTGGTCAATCTGTCGGTCTGTCACTCAATTTTTGGGTACCAACACCAACATATCTTTACTACTCGTCCGACTTCAATGCAATTTGGATGATAGGTTATAATTGTTGGTCCCACATATAAGATTCAACCTTATACGCCCAATTGTTTCTCTGCCTCATGCGCTCAAACATACATTTATTTACACCTATATCTTTAAAATTACTTAAAATGAAAATAAAATTTTTCAAATTTTAATTAATTATTTTAATGAAATTTAGATGGTTTGTTAAAAGTAGTCTGCAAATGTTTATTTTCAACCGTGTGCACTCTTTAAATTGTGCTAAATTAGTACTTTAATTCATGTAAAAAATTAAAACAATTTTGATAGATTTAAAAAATGAGGGAAACAAGTAAATTAGACAATATAATGACTTGTAAAAGTAAAAAATCAATAAAGTAGGGTAGACCGGGGTCGGTTGAAACAGGGTACGGTTGAAACAACCCAATTAATGGGTGGGAAAATGAGCGATATATGGGAACAACTAAGGCAAAGGGACGCGGCGACGCGGCTTCCGTGGCGGAATCTGAACTTTAGTGTTTGGTGTCGTTTCGAGTTTATCATAAGTTTCTGAGAGGGGGTATTGTGTTTTCGCGTCCAAAAGTAAGTATTTTCGTTGCTACTCTTTTGCTTTTTTATCCAAAACTAAAATTGTTGTGGTTATGATAGTTTTTAACGTAAGAAAGTAAACGTAAGTTTGGTTATGGATGTTCAACAGGTGCAATTCTTTTTTATCTAAATTGTTTATTTCGGAGGTTATGACTACAACTTTTTTAAAACATATTCTGAGTACGGTTGTAACTATGTTTATCTACGATTGATACGAAATATAAACATTATATCTCTGTTTAGATGCGAAGAAAGTGATTATTTACGTACTTGTATTCATTGCGCATGCGCGTCTCATAGTTCTGAAGAATTCCTCTTCTTTACCACGCTAGCGCGGTAAAGAAGAGGAATTCTTCAGCTTTACGCACGAATAGCGAGTTTGTTTACATTTAACAAAACTAATTTGCTATTCTTTTATTAAAGTAACTGTTTATATCGAGTTTTTAGTGAAAAACAATGAATGAATCAAGTGGCTTTGACGAAAATGTAGAGAATACTACTCCTCCAGAAATAATTAATTCGGCAAAAAATACAAATCAAGATTAATGCAATCTTTATCAAGAGAAGAGATACGAACTTACATACAGCAAGTTTATTTTTTTCTGTATTTATTATTTAAATCTAACAATCGTAGATAAAGTACGGTACGCAACTCGAGCGAAAACGGCATTTTGCATTGCTCGTGTGGTTTTACTACCCTCGCTGTCGCTCGGGTGCAAACTCCACGCTCACATGCAAAATGCTAATTTCCGCACTCGACGCGTAATGTACTATTACAATTAAGTTACCAGCTGGCTAAAAAGTATGAAATTTTCAAATACAATTTAACGCTTCATTTAAATATTTTTTTTTTTTTAATTTCGTCAAATTTTATTAGTTTTAATGTTAATTAACCTTGAACTACAAAATATATGATAAAAATTACATTTAGAATATATATTATTGTTTCATTTATCTTAAACACCTATTATTCTGCGTATGACCAATTATTCACTTAATTTAACTGTTACAACCGGCTTGGTATGGGGTCGGTTGAAACATTTTTCCTGAATTTTTAAAATGCCTATAAATATTTTTGTAATGCAGATAATCTTACTATAACCTCATCCATTTCTAGTCTGATAACTGAAGTTCAATTAAGGCCCACTGTCAAATACATTGAGGTTAAAATGTTTTTGCAGGATGAGATTTTGTAAACAATTTTTCAACCGTCCCCAGTCTCCCCTACGTGATAGGATGGGAGGAAGCTATGTGCCACATCAATTTGCTGTCTATTTTTAAATTAACTTGTTTTTAAGGTACGCATTTTGTAACCAATTTTAACCAACTTTCAATCATAATTTTCCAATTACTTTACGGGAGGAAAATTTAATAAATTTGGCCAAAAATAGGCTGTAAAAGCCTACAATCATTCAAATATACGAAATAGGACGCGACAAAGCTGTTTTCCACACTATTTGGCAAACTATTTTTTAAAATAAAATCTATTTTCTATTTTCTCGTCTCCTTGAAAGTATGTTAAGAAGAAAATGTTTTTTAACAACTTCAATTTTTCCAACTTAGTTTTATGGTTTTTTCACTTGTTCTCTCCGACATCTGGTTGGCACGTAGTGATGTCTCCCCATCCATCTTATCTGAACCACTTCCACCCCCCTCCCTTCCCGCACCTCACACTTTCCCAAACTAAAAGAAAAGTCAATAAAAACTTTTATTTTTTTCACAGCACTAGTATAGGTTTTATTTTATTTTTCTTCTTTATTCGGCAACTTTGTAGATAAAGTTTTAAGGTTTGACAGATGTTAAACAACATTTTACAAAACATATCTTATCCAATATTATATTCATATCACTTTTATTATATAATATATTGTTTGGAAATATATTCAATGAAATTGTTTATTGACGTATTTATTAAAGACGCTTTGGGTCTTTGTAAGGTCATTATTAGTGTTGATCATGGACGAACTAGAGTTATATTTATAAAATAATGAGATGGGCTACAGCATTTTGTTTTTATTATTTTACGTGGAGAAGCAGTATATTTTTAATATATTAGGATGACACCTATCCACGCTCTAATTTAAGAAGTATTGACATTTTCATATTTAGGCTATAGAACATACGCAAAAAGCTTTACGTTACTTTTAGCTTAAAAACTCAGAAAAGTATAACAGGGAGTTAAAAAGCTATAGGAGGTGAGTAATCTAGTCTCCAGCTGTTGGGCCTCCCTCCACCGCACGTCATAGGGCCGAAGAAAGTTGAAAAGATATATACGTGTGACAGGGAGTTAGGAAAGTACAGGAGGTTGCCATCAACTCTCAGCCCTCTCGGCCCTACCCAGTATGAAGGCATATTAACAATTCGTAGAAGGCGGGCCGGCGCCTTTGAATTCAGTCGTTTGTAATCAAGCCGAGGCAGTGCCGGTGTGGAGATAAAAATAAAAATAATCTTCCATCTACTTTTATCAATTACTTGAATAAATTACCGATTTTAGCGAAAACATGAAAATGTCTCACTTTCTTGCGAATTCGTATGCAAGAAGTATTTTTGTTAAATCGTTGTCCGGGTTGTGACCTTGTCTGGTATTATAGTTTTGATAGAATAAATTACCATGTGGTGGAAGGGGGAGGGGGTTCTTCGTAGGTAAGTAGTAGGAGTCCATCAGTGTTATAACAATAATGAAGATGGGTTAAGCAGAGTGCCTGAAATTAAAGATCAAATGCTAAATTACACGTTTATGCAAGATGTTACCCCGTCTCATCGCTCCTCGCAAACAATTCAATACTTGCAAAAGAAATGCCCAGACTTCAGGCAACATTGTGCTTAACACATCTTCAAAGTTTGTTATAACACTGAGGGCCTCCCACTTACCAACAAAGACCCCCCCCCCCCCTTCCACCATATGGTAATTTATTCTATCAAAACTATAATACCAAACATTGATTACTATACCCGGACAACGACTTTTTTTAAGACCCTATTTCATACCGTCATTGCGTGGCTTTCACCCAATAGTTTTTAAAGTTATAGATATGAAATTTTAAGTAGAAGAATGTAGTTTTTAGACCCCGCAAACCCATGTCTCTATCTATTACAGAAGCTGAGCTATAAGTGTTCAAAAATGTGCGGTTTTTTTGTTGGCCCACCCTGTATATATTTATCAAAAAATAATGCTAAAAATATCGCTTAACAATATCGGTGACATCTTGTAACACTTGTTCATGTTAGGGCATTAAAAATTGATTTTCCAAAGCTCGAGTTCGATCTCGCTAAAAGAAAAAGTCTTATTCTGCCTTACGAAAAAAAGTTTTTTTTTTCAATTTCAATTTAAAAAAGAAATAGTTTTTAAGATATGTTGGTTCGCAAAAATTGAGCGACAAACCTTCAGACAGGCACTGTACCAAAAATGTTCCCTGATGTCTGAAACGGATTTCTGTCTTGGATTTTTTGAAATCGAACACATCAAATAAATGTCGCTCTTTAAAACGAACACATAGCTTCCGTTACCTTAAGTAAGCTGGGAAGCAAAATATACAAACTAAGTATAGATAGCGCTGAATCCCAGATTTAAAAGGTAAACAATCATAGTGCTTCTTAGTTTGATTTATAACTTTTCTGATTATAGTTTCTGGTACAGTGGATGCTGAACAGCCAACTCTAATAAAGTGCAAGAGCCACGTGACTCCTCCGCTCAGCTAATAAATCTTTACTACGTGCGCAACTCCTCCCAAGAGGTTTTTACTAAATTTTCTTTATGTTCCTCTCTTTTCTATTCTTGTCTACTTCAATGAATGTAACCACTATTTATTACTTCTTTATTATAACGTGTCTTTTGACTTGTGATAATGTATAGGTAATTTTTATAATTTAAATTGGGTGGTTTTTATTGTTCTAGAGGAGGTATGAATAAATTAAGTTACTTTGTTACTCCCCTATGTTTTTTTTATAATATAAATGACTAGACTAGAATATGATTGGTAGAGCGCTATACTGGAAATATAGAGGCCCGTGGTTTAAGTCCCGGCGGTGGAATCTATTTTTCTCTGTCTGTCTCCCTTTGTTAATAATAATTATAATTTGATTTAAATTTTATAATTTAAACTTTCCGTAGTATGAATACTACCTATAAACTTAAAAATGGAATTTCTATAATTGATTGGTCAAGGTACAGGTACTAAATGGGTACTTTATAATTATAAGCGATACTTCTCGGTCTAGTTCTATTGTCGTTAATGTTGACTTCTAGACTTGTGGAAAATTAAGAGCTTAATTCGGGACTAGGTATCGTTACTGACAGAGGACATTATTCTCCAGTGTAGCTCAGTTGGCAGAGCGCTATACTGGAAATATAGAGGCCCGTGATTCAAGTCCCGGCGCTGGAGTCTATTTTTCTCTTTCTGTCTCCATTTGTTTATAATAATTATAATTTGATTTAAATATAAATGACTTTACTAAATAACTATTAAGACAAAGGGATGTTTAGTCCAATGTACTTTGGGACAAAGGAATATCACACTTCTGTTTTTATAAGAGGAGTAACAGTCTAAAGAACATTCTGTACACCTTCTTTACACTGTTATTTCCCTTTTTTATAAGGGGAGTAACAATCTAAAGAAGGGCCTTAACTTATTTTAAAGTATTGTTTATCAAGAAGTCTGGTTTGATTTTGACGCGGGTGATGCAAACTTTATACGTAAATTTTAATTTAAGAAAGTAATGTTAATGAAAGTAACTTTATATTTAAGTGTTTGATTCAAGTGCTATATTTGCTGAAGTGGAACATAGGGTTGCAAGGATGGTCTCTACTTGTCCCTAATTTTCGTGCTTATCTTGAATGTGACCTGACCTACCCCCCCCCCCCCCTCATTTCCTCTCATCTTCCTGTTTCCTTTACTGTGTTTCTCGAGTTCATTCGATCCTTCTAATGTCACAGAGAATTGAAACCAGAAATGGAGATTATTATAATGAAAATACGCCTCAGTGAAAACAAACAGGTGAATAAGGAGTTTTACAATAAAAAGTGAATTATGTAGAACCCTAATTTGGGCCGAAGGTAACAGGAAGCATACTAATCGTTCTGAAAAACGACTTTTTTATGGCACAGATTTTAAATAAGTCCTGGAAAGAAATTAGTTTCAGTCAGTTTTGGTAGAAATAAATTAAATCGCTTGCATACGAGTCTGCAAGACAGTGAAACATTTTTATGTAACGCTTTTTGGTAATGCTTGTATAACGCTTTTGGTGTCGTGTTTTGGTAAAGCTTATCGAGTTTATGAGCCAAAGTAAAGACATGAAAATGTAAAAAAAATCGCCCGTGCAGATTCTTGCGTTTGTAAATTAGCAATTTAATCGAAAATATGTTGTGCACGATGAAAAAGTACTTTTCTTCTTTTCCAGTTTATTAATAAGTAACCTTTTAGCTTCTTCACCCATATTTTTATAATGAATCCAAAAAATTATAGTACCTATAACAAAAATAAAAAATAATAAAGCAAAAAATAAATTTTAAAAATTAATTAGTTTATTAGGAATAAAATTCTAAGAGTTATGGCGTTAGTCCGATGCAAATCAGAGCAGTTGAACAGGATTTGTAGTTGAGGGGGGGGGGGGGTTAGTAGAGTATTATCAAGAGTATTAAACTGCAATCATAACTCAGCCCAACCCTAGGCAGCGATGTAAACGAGTGCAGAATGCTCCAACCTTTTTCTATTCTCCTAGTGCAGTGTTTTAGAAGGGGACGCCCTAACGACAGCGGTACCAAGCGCGGTATTGGGAGACACTATCCCTACCAAGAGCGGACAGACTGGATTGAACACCTCCTATACCTTCCTAAAACCTTGATCCTATATCTTCCCCATTCGTGTAACGTAACGCTTTTCGAGGTTAATGTGCCATAGCCAAAACATAAAAATGTCAAAACATTTTTGGTTTCATGTCTGTCAGTTTATCGATTAACGTTTTTGAGATCCAGCATAATATCATAAAAACTACTTGTTCGTGTGAAAAACTATAAAATTACTCGTTTATATGAAAAACTAAAACTGCTCGTTAGTGAGTGGGTGTTTGTGTACTTGCCAACTAGAACCTGAGCAGGCGTGTCCCGAGTCCCATACTAGCTCAGGTAGAATATTACATTTGTATTATTCTCCAGTCACCTGTACAGGTGAGAATGATTGTACAACAATGTCACAACTTGAGCTCTCACGCTCCTGTTTACCTATTCAGGTTCTCCTCTAAGGTATACCGCATTATGACCGCCTGTACAGATTGATTAGTAGTAGTATTAAGGTGCTAGTACTAGTACTAGACAGGTAGCATGAACCACTTGTTGGAACCTAGTAATTAGGCCTTAGGGGATAGTAAAATGGGCTATTAGGCCCATTTTACTATCCCCTTGGTTGAGAGTTGCAGCCACTTCACACATCATGCCTGTACATTGTACCACCGAAGCGAGTATGATCATTAGTGAACCATATAAATCAGAGTATTTCGGTTAGGGATCGAACCCACAACCTTGTACCGCCCTTGATCCAGTGATGGCCGAGTAGACGTGGTAAGTAAATTAATCCACACGGCCACACCGGCTCTCTTACAGATTGATTAACTATATTATATTAATTTAGAATGTATTTCGCAACCGTTTATGGCCGTTTTTACAAGTAGGAATATTAATAAATGTAATTTTCGAATTAGGTTAAGCAAAGAGTAGCTGAATCTAAAATTAATTCAATTGAATCATATTAATATACTTATTATTTAAATAACAAAACAAAAATTAAAAGAATTAAATTACAATTATAATTTTACTCACAGAATATGACATGGTGAAAATCCATTTTAATTTCATCTTGTTTATAATTTCCCTCCTCCCCCCCCCCCCCCCCCCCTTATGAACAAATAAACAGGTTAATTCCATTTCATTTATTGAACAGTAAAATATAAATTTCCATTTTTTTTGTTGTTTTAATTTATAATTCAAAAAAGAAGGATTTATAACTAAAATAAATGAGATTTTAAATTAAACTCTGGATTATGTTTTGAAGTTCATTTTTAATTAGTTTTTTTAAAAAAAAAAATGAAATATTCTATTTTTATTTCCTCTTAAAATATTATTAAGTTTGTGTATATAATATATACATATATATATATATATATATATATATATATATATATATATATATATATATATATATATATATATAATATATATATATATATATATATATATATATATATATATATATATATATATATATATATATATATATATATAATATATTTTTTTATTTTATTTTTTTTTTTTTATTTTTGAAATTATTTCGAAGTAATATTTTTTGACTAATTACTGGGATAAGTTAAAGTAAAATATTTATATAAGTAATCTTTTGTCTAATTACTTTTTTTCATTATTTGTATTTTTAACAAAATGAACTTATCTATAAGTGAATTATCACCTGTATTAGTTTTTTTTGGATGGAAAATATATTGATTTATACACCACAGGGAATAATGTAAAAATATTCTTTCCCGCTTAACTGAGTTGATTGCTGAGGCAAAGCCGAAGGAATCAAGGCAACTAAATGTTTAATTGCGATAAGTATCTGGTGCTTATAGTGTACTAGAGATGTACATTTGAAGTCATGCCTGGCCATCACTGATGGCCAGGCATGACTTCAAATGTACATATGGCATCACATAATATATTGAAAATACGACGTAATCAACAGTTTTGGAATGTTTTCAGTTTATAATGAAGGTAAACTGATAACAGGTAGTTAAGAATTAAAACAACCACTCTTAGTAGTTAAATTTATCAGTATATTGTCAAACTATATAAGCCATCAAAAAATTCCACCAATTAGGGCGGAAATACACATGCCAGTAGCTTGAACAAAAACATCCCAGTTACTTGCACGTGCAAGCTACTTATACAAGGATATGTTAAATGGCATGCCTGTAGCTGGCAACCAAGCTGATAAAAACTTGATAAAAATCCTTGGCATGCCAGTTACTGGCAAATACCCTCTTTTGGCATGCAAGCTACTTCCCCAATTTGACGGCATGTGTATCTTCGCCTTTAGAGTGGCACAGCTTCCCCGCGCTTTTTTTCATATACACTAATGATTTTATGCTTTTGCAAAGTATTATTGTTACATTTATTTAATAAATGTAACAATAATACTTATGTTTCCCCCCCCCCCCCCCCCGCTTTTTAAATATGTCAAAATATCTGTCAAAAATCTGCCAGATGAGTACTTCTTAAGATATAGGTGTAAAGAAATGTCTGTTTGTGCGCATGTGGATGAGAAACAAATGGGCGCAGAAGGTTGAAACTTATATGGGACCAACAATGGGCTAATTATGACTTACCATCCAATTTCATTAAAATGGTTAAGATATGTTGGTTCGCAAAAATTGAGTGACAGACACGGAACCAAAAATGTTCCCTAATGTCTAAAACGGATTTGTCTTGGAATTTTTGACATGGGAGACAAAAAAATTTTCGTTCTTCAGAACGATCACATAGCTTCCAATAACTTAAGTAAGCTCGGAAGAAAAATAAGGGTAAGTGTTTTGACTAAACATCCATCGTTAGTGTTCTCGATAATTTTTACAAATCTAGCTTACATGAAGTTGCAAGTGTCGGGAGTGGAATATGTACCACTGTGTGTGGTAGGCTGGACTTTGGGATATATTATATATACCATGTATGTACATGTTAGGGTGGGCCTTCATCATAGGGGTGAAAAAAAAGCTTACCTATAATAGTTTTCTTTTAAACTTGTAACATACATACTAGTGGAGTCAATGAAGCTATAACATAAGCCACATTTTGAACGAAAAAGACCGTCTTTTGAGTTTGAATATCTTTTATGCATTATTTTTTATTTTGGATTGCAAACAAGGAATAAGGGATTACGAATTTGAAGTCAAAAATCAAAAATTTAAAAAAATGGCGGCCCTAGGATGGCGGGAAAAATCTTCCGTTTTATACGAAATTCGTGATAATTATACATAAATTAAGAACTAAACATCTAACCAAAGTTTTTTTGGAGGTCGCTGATTATGAATTTAAGGTAACAGTACAAAATAGTTGAAAAAATGTTTGATTTTATTAAAATATTCATAAAGCAATATCATGCATTGTATAACATACATAATAAAATAGCAAAAATAGTGGAAATAAAAACAAACTGAAATTATTCCGTTTAAATTTGGATGTTATACATTCAAATATTTTAATTGTTTCTAGTTTACGATGTTAGTTATAGTTTGTTTCAGTATATTCTTTATTGAACCCTTCTTTTAGGTACTCTCATCTACCTTACCCCTAATCTGCATTCCTGAGCCTGAGCCCTCGGCCCTGAGGCACAGGAATGCACACTAATCCTAGTAATATATATATAATATATATATAATATATATATAATATATATAATATATATATATATATATATATATATATATATATATATATATATATATATATATATATATATATATATATATATATATATATATATATAACTTTAGAAACTTTTCTAGAAATTTACTCTTTTAAATCTATTTATGACATACTTGCTTTATTTCCTTCAATCCCTTGTGGGAGACGACGGACCAGAACAAAGAATTTCTATCTGACTTGATTTTGGACTATGGCTTTTAGTTCTTTCCTTTCCTTTGATTTCTTTTTGCAATTGTCTTTTCCTGATTTTAGGTTTTATTTCTTTTCAGGTTCTACTCTAGATCCTGCAGACTAATGTAGTTTTTAGTCCGATCCATTTATCCTTTCTTTTCTCTATATTTTCTGCTACTGCTTCTTCGCATCCTATAACTCTTCTTTTGCAATTTCATCAGGCCATTGAGGATTTTCCTTATAAACATCTGCAGTATTTTTGTTTCTTTTGTGATGGTCACTTTGTGACCTTTTACATTTCACGTGATTCGTGATTCTTCTATATCTAGGAGAACTTACTAAATATTTAAATAAAAAATAGACTGCCAATAGTGTGGCACATAGCTTCCTCGCATCCTATCATGTACTTTATTGTTATAATGTTTATTGTGTAAAACTATTAATAGTTTCAGCGATCTTTAACACATCATAGCGGCGTCGCTGTTGGTTTTACTGAAAAATTGTATTTGAAAAAAATATTTTTCTCATTGAATAGATGAAGTTAGATTTTTTTTCCGACCTAAAATTCCAATTTTAAATTTGAAGTTCACGTTTACTCAAGCGTTGCTCGTGAACGCTTGGACGGATAACGTTGTCCAACGAACTCGTCTTGAGCATTGGTAAAATGAACATGTCTACCAAATTTCATCAAAATCGGTTGACATTTACTCAAGTTATCGTCGCACGTTTCATAATTCGCGGACACACAGACCGACAGACAGACACGAGACCAAAAATGTTCCCTGATGTCTTAAACGGATTTCTGTCTTGGAATTTTTAAAATTGGAGGCATAAAAGTTTTTCGTTCTCAAAAGTGAACACAATTCCGTTACCTTCGGTAAGCTCGGAAGCAAAATTATTTATACTCCCCCCTATTTATAGGTAACTGACATCCACATTTCTAAAATATAAAGAACCTAGTTAGTCTCAGTTTTTATAACCTCGACTGAGTTTTTTTCTAATGTGTAATTGTGACTCATCATAAAAGAGGTGTAGTTTAATAACTACACCTAATATAATAAAGAACATTCCATACACCTTCTTTAGATTGTTACTCCCCTTTGTTTTTTTTATAAGGGGAGTAACAGTCTAAAAAAGTGCCGAAAATACCTAATTTCTGTATTTTTTTGTGTTATTAACAATTCGTTTTCTAACTAGTCTATGTGTGGGTGGATTTTAACAATTTTGCTAATGATATTTTGTTTTTTGACATTTGTCCTGTGTGTAGGTGCTCATACTGATTGCTAACTGTTTCTAAGAAAACCACATATCAACTCTTTGAACTATGTATTGTTATCCTAAATGAAAGATTAAAAATAAAATTAATTGGAATCATTTAGTCTAAAAATAGACTCAGTAAAGAGTTTTACAACAGGATTAAAGATATCTTTCTACAGGGACAAAATAATTCATGGAATTAATTCAGCGAATAATCAGCCACTTTCCCTCCTATCTCTTTTCATTTTATTAATTATCGGTAATTATAAACTCAAAGTGTAATTAACATGATGTTCAATTATATTGTGGAGTAATTAATAAAGAGGCGTAGCGTGGAACTCTTTCGGGGGTAATTATCTCAGTGGTTTAATGGACCGGGCGACTAATTAGTCTTGAGGAAGAATCGATTAATGAACCAAAGTCTTTAGTAAAACAAATCACTATGATTTATCCAACCAAATAATTTTGGGCTTATTTCATTTGCTATACAAATTAAAAATACTCAGCCAATTAATGTGGCACATAGCTTCCTCGAATCAAAAGTTAATACTAACTGTAAAAAGAGTATAGATATTTTATGCTTCCGAGCTTACCGAAGGTAACGGAAGCTATGTGATCGTTCCAAACAACGAAAATATTTTATGTCTCCGATTTCAAAAATTCCAAAGACAGAAATCCAGTTTAGACATCAGAAAACATTTTTGATTCCGTGTTTGGTCTGACTCAATTTTTGGGAGCCACCATATCTTAAAAACTACTCGTTTGATTTTAATTAAATTTGTATGGTAAGGCATAATTAGGCCACTGTTGGTCACATCTAAGTTTCAATCTTCTGCGCCCATTTGTTACTCTTTAACATGCGCACAAACCTACATTAATTTACACCTATATCTTCAAAAGTACTCATCTGATATTTTTGAAATTTTGATGGTTTCTCGAGAGAAGACCGCAGATTGCATCAGATTAATTTCAACCGTCTGTGCTCTTTAACTTTTGCTAAATTGATACTTTGAGTCATTTAGAAAATCAAAATAATTTTAACATAATAAAAAAACGGGGGAAAAATTTAAATAAATTTGACAATAATGGCTTGAAATAGCTTAAAATCAATAAATTACGTGATAGGAGTGAGGAAGCTATGTGCCACCCTAATTGACAGTCTATTTTTAGATATGAATGGTCTGGGTTTTTAAAGGACTTTTAATGTAATAAAATGAGACCTATGTAAAAGGGAGCTATTGTAAAAGGGGTAAAATAATGGAATTTGGTATTGGAATAATGGAATGACCCAGATACGGATCTCTAATCCGTGTTCGATTTCCGGTTTCAGAATGCATTTTCATCTGCTTGTGCAACTAAATATGTGGTGCAACAGCCTTCTGGAAGGGCCGACTCCTTTCAAAGGGCTTATACAACTATATAATATATAGTTGTATAAGCCCTTTGAAAGGAGTCGGAAAGGAAATATGTCCATAACATATTATGTTATGGATAAAGGGGCTAGTGTGTTGGTCCAACAGCATAATAAACCTTATAATTGAAATACACAACCAGTTAGTGGTCACAACACATAAGCAGCTATTTATTTATATAGCGATGTTGCTTGAACACCGAGTCAGGATCCCATCCGAGATGGTACTCAATTTTAATGACAGCGAGCCATCTTCTCCACTATTTGAGCTGCCAAGGCTAACCACCTCTAACCACCTCTTACTTACTTACTGTCGAACTCCTTATCATAGCACAACACCAGAATTCAGGATGTAGCTTGCGGTCCGCCGGAGGCATTCCAGGTTTTCGGGGTAGAGCTTCTCCTGGGTAGTTGTAGCAGCTGGCCATGTCTCTTCTCTTATGTGAGTGAGAAGAAGCGCCGATAAACTTGCAAACAAAGCTAGCTCCATGCCACAAACGAGTGTGAAACTCCATTACGAGGAGGCCCGGTCCCTTGTAAAAACACACTACTTAAAGAAGTGGCAGAGAGAATACCCTGATTGGGACAAAAAAAATCCTTTCTACCAGCTAACGAGAAAGGAACAGGTAGTGATATTCAGGTTACGCAGTGGGCACTGCCGACTAAAAGCCCACCTTTACCACAAATTTAAAATAGGAGAAAATGATGCCTGCGAGTGTGGCGAGGGACCGGAGACCGTATTCCACATTCTCCAAGATTGCCCCAGACTCACTCACATAACCACCTCCAACCACCTCTAACCCCCTCTAACCTCTTCTAACCACCTCTAACCACGTCTGTCCACCTCTAACCTCTTCTAACCATCTCTAACCACCTCTGTCCACCTGTAACCTCTTCTAACCACCTCTAACCACCTCTGTCCACCTCTAACCACCTCTATAATTATACTAAAAATCATTATTAAGTTATCAGTTATCTAAAGGTTTTAAGTTTATGTTAAACCCTTAGGGTTAATTATGTATTTAGGCACTGTTGATGAATGAACTAGCTCAAGATTAGGTGACGATTGTTGGTCTAGAACAGGGAAGGGGAAGGGGTCTGTCTTTTTTATTAGATTAAGGTCTCCTGTTAGTATAGATGCTAATAAGTGTAGGGTCAAAACAGGGTAAGAAAAGTGAAGACGACTTGGGTCTGTCTTTGTTGTGAAAAAGATAAGCGTTCTCTGTTTTGGTCCAACGTTGGTCAAGAAAACGAAACCCTGGGACGTGTCGCCGTGAGCATCCGGTCAGTCCTTAGGCCTGTCCTTGACCATTAGTCGTAGCCGTGATAGAAGCAGACCCGGATATCATCGTAGACACGGCTGTGGTGAGTTATTGTTAATCGCTGTGGATAATTTCTTGTGGACTCAGAAGTACTAGCGTAGTGGTCACTCCTCCACTCTATCTAAGCAAAGTGTGGTCTCTTAATCATTTAGTGTAGTCGTAGCTGGAGAGATACCTACTTCCTGGACTGCAAGCGGTCTAGTCACCGGATTCACCAGACTGCACCGGGCCCGTGGACTACATCCCGTCCCCCCTTCCCGTTAACTATAAAGATCATTATGTATACTATAGGATAGTGTTAAGATTTATTTTCTTTTTAAATCCTAGCGAAAGCGGGCAGGCTTGAGTGCACTTACCTCCTACCTCTTCCTACCCTCCTAGTACAGAGTAACGCTTTTTGGTGTCTTTTTCTGGTAACGCTTTTCGAGTTTATGTTCCAAATTAAAGACATGAAAATGTCAAATATATTTTATTCCGTTGGGTTTAGAACAATGTATGTATGAACACTGTCGTCTATCTTTTATTACCATCTCCACGCCCATAATAACCGACTGAGCTGGGCCCATATATTCATATTGCAACAAAATAATTAGTTATTTTGATTGAGATTTTGTAATACCACTTCATAATTATGATTAGAGAGGTTATGTAGAAAGTAACGTCACAATATTGTCACCACAATTTTATATTAAAATTCACAAACGCGTTTCTACATATACAGGGTGGTCCAAAAGTCTCTCCCCCCCCCCCCCCCTCTTAACTTTTGAACGGTTTGAGATAAATTAATGAAACTTGGGGGATCTCTACCAGGCAAAGGGAAGTTTGTTTTCATGCAATCGCCCACTAGGGGCAACTACCCTCTTTGCCCCCAGGCCACCCAACTTCAAAATTTCAAATTGGAATGTATATTTTTGATAGCATATTTGGATTGTACGGTGAAAAATAATGAACTTTTACTTGAAACTCTTTTTTCTATTTCGAATATTTTTCCCCCTATGAGGGGGGGGGGGGGCAAAGATAGCAAAATAACCCTTCCAATAATACGTTGTAAAATCTAAACGGTTAGAGATAAATTAATGAAACTTAAGGGATCCGTACCATATAAAGAGAAGTTTGTTTTCATGCAATCGCGCAGTAGGGGCAACCACCCATTTTGCCCCCAGGTCACGTAACTTCAAAATTTTAACCTAGAGTGTATATTTGTGATAGCAGATTTCGATTCTACGGCGAAAAATAATAAAAAAAATATTTTACTTTAAACTTTTTTACCCCCTACAAGGGGGAAAAGGTATAAAAATGGTTAAATTCCAGCGCCTGGGGCAAAATTGTGGTTGCCCCTAGTACGCAAATGGATGAATTCACACTTCCCTTCATATGGTACAGATCCCCCAAGTTTCATTACTTTATTTCTAACCGTTTAGATTTTATCACGATGTAAGTGTTATTTTTTTACTATTTCGGAAGGGTTATTTTGCTATCTTTACCCCCCTGAAGGGGGCAAATTATTGGAGATAGAAAAAAGGGTTTCAAGTAAAAGTTTATTATTTTTCACTGTAGAATTCAAATATGCTATCAAAAATATACATTCTAATTTGAAATTTTGAAGTTGGGTGGCCTGGGGGCAAAGTGGGTGGTCGCCCCTAGTGGGCGATTGCATGAAAACAAACTTCCCTTTGCATGGTAGAGATCACCCAAGTTTCATTAATTTATCTCAAACCGTTAAAAAATTAAGAGGGGGGGGATACTTTTGGACCACCCTGTATAGTATCATGTTCAGTGTGCGTGTTAACTTAGTAAGAGTGAATACTGTACCTACAGGTTACTGAAAGTTAAAGCTAAGTTAACACGCAACACGCAACTGAATATGATATTATATGTCAAACGCGTTTGTGTATTTTAATATATAATTGTGGTGACAATATTGTGTTGTTACTTTCTACCAACCTCTCCAGTCATAAATAATAAATTTCATTCAAGAACTCAAACAGGAACACTGGTATGTTTAAAAGACTAAAATGTCTCAAATGTAAATGTCCAGTGTCCTTTAATATGCAAATCTTTTATTTAAACTTTCTTAACAAACTTCCATATTGGTCATATGTAAACACAAAAATGTAAATAAGGAAGTGTTTAATACAAAACTGCATTGTTACCCTCCTTTTTGTGTTTTATCGTATTAAACATTATTTTTTATTTACATTTTTGTGTAATTTCATTTTAATTAAAAATTAAGAAAAACATTTATCCAATTTACATTTGAGATGTTAACTTGAAAAGCTAAATCGTTAAACTGGTGTGTAGTGAATGTAATTCGTCAACGTAAATACACATGTATTATTTATGTGTTAGTGTGATAACTCTACTTTTGAATTCTATGTAAATATTGACTTGAGTACACATAATTTATATATATATATATATATATATATATATATATATATATATATATATATATATATATATATATATATATATATATAATATATATATATATATATATATATATATATATATATATATATATATATATATATATATATATATATATATATATATATATATATATATATATATATATATATATATATATATATATTGCTTAAGCAGTGGAATTAGACAAGTGTGTGTATGTACAAATAAAATGTGTATGTGTTGTGTTTTGTCAGTGTGTGTCATAATACAAATGCTCACACGTATTAACATGTGTATATGTATGTAAATGGGACTTTTTGTTTGTATTAGTGTTAATTGGAGGTTGGAGTATGTAAACTTCGGGGTAAATTCCGTTTACATAGTTTGGGCTAAAGGGTGCCTACATTGTTAGGGGGTGTGCCTGAGCAAACATCGATTGTGCGCCCTTACAGTACTTACATAAAGGGTGGTGCCTTAGCTTGCACAATGAACATACCTCCCTTCTCCCCTCCCTGACGAAGCATCGTGTGATAAGAAATGTGTTATCAACTTAGAGACCTTTAACCTCAAAGGGGTTAAAGTAGGAAAAATGTTTAAAAAATTCACCTAATTAATGTATAAAGGGTTAATTTATGTAAAGCGAGGTTAATTGTAGTATTCACTTCCTTCTTTGGTATTTTGATTAAACCCTGTTTATTGTAACAAGGGGGCCAAAATGTTAAAGATTTGTAACATGTGTGTTCATTATAGAATGGGTCAATTACAAATTGTGATTATAAAGGATGTTTCACAAAAATTGTGACAATTATAGAAGAGTGTGATTATAGAAATAATGTGTTCATTAAATAATGAGTGTAAGTATTTATGTTAATTATAATTATAATCAGTTTCTTACTGATTGTTTCTATTACAAATGGGTTCATCTCAGAACATGTTATTTAAAGATTATGGTTCATCCCAGAATGTGTTGGTTAAAGATTATGGTCTATCTCAGAATGTGTTCTTTAAAGATTATGGTCATGATAAATATTTTAATATCGGAATGGTTCATTAGAAAATGTGATTTTTTTTTATTATGTAATCATAATGAATGTGTTAATTTCAGAATATGTGTTTTTAACATATTATGAAATCATAATGAATGTGTTAATTTCAGAATATGTGTTTTTACCTATTATGTAATCATAATGAATGTGTTAATTTCAGAATATGTGTTTTTAACATATTATGTAATCATAATGAATGTGTTAATTTCAGAATATGTGTTTTTAACATATTATGTAATCATAATGAATGTGTTAATTTCAGAATATGTGTTTTTAACATATTATGTAATCATAATGAATGTGTTAATTTCAGAATATGTGTTTTTAACATATTATGTAATCGTAACGAATGTGTTTTTAACATAATATATATAATCGAAACGAATGTGTTAATTTTATAATGTGTTTTTAACATAATATATATAATCGAAACGAATGTGTTAATTTTAGAATGCGTTTTCAACTTATCATGTATTGAATGTGTTAATTTTATAATGCGTTTTCAACTTATCATGTATTTGTCACGAATGTGTTAATTTCAGGATGTGTTTCTAACATATTATGTAATTGTAACGAATGTGTTGTATTTTCCAGATTGTTTTATCTATATCTATATATATGTATATAAAAGTCAACGTATGTGTGTGTGTATGTTCTTTATAAAATTCTACAGTTTTAGTCCTATCTCGATGACAATTTGCACACTTGACCTTTAAAACAAGGGGAAAATCACTGTCTACATGAATTTTCGAAAATTAAATTTTGGTACACATTACACAGGGGTACGGGGTACAAGTAATGAATACGGGGTAAAAGTAATAAATACCCTTCATGATGCATATCGTTGAAATGCTCTTTAAGAGTACAGTAATTGTTGTTATGTACAGTAGTGTTTTGTCATATTTTCATTTAGAAGGGGGGTAAATTTGGGATATTTGCAAATTATCTTATTAAAGAGGTGGAAATTTAGAAATAACTGGGAGGGATAGAATCTAGATATTCTCTCATAGTAAAATATTTTTTTTATTCGCATAGTAAATAAATGTTTCTTGATGGTAGTTTATAAACTTATTATCAAATTAAAATAACACTCATAGCGAAGCTCGGGTATCCAGCTAGTATTATATATTATTCATTAGATAATGTGTGAATAATTAGATTACATAAAATGTGAATAAAAGATTACAGAATGAATTTATTTGAGTTTTTTCGATTATAACAGAATGTTTCGATTATGCATTGGCATAGTACATATGCAATATGCATTTATTGGAATTAGAGATTTTGGTCTTAACAGAATTTTTCGTGACAGAATTTTTAGATTACACACTGGTTTATTGACACTTTTAGATTGTTACTTCTCTTATAAAAAAAAATAGAGGGGAGTAACTATCTAAAGAAGGCGTACCGAATGTTCTTCTTTAGACTGTTACTCCTCTCATAAAAAAAGGAAGTGTGATATTCCTTAGTCCAAAAGTACATTGGACTAAACATTCCTTTGTCATACTAGTTATTTAGTCAGTCCTTTATATTCTAGAAAACATAGGGGAGTAACAATCTATAGATGTACCGGTTTATTTATTACTTATGCATTTATTAGAGGTTATGGTGATAACAAAATGTCTTCATAATGAATGACCTTATAATGAATGTCTTCATAATGAATGACCTTATAATGAATGTCTTCATAATTAATGTCATAGTTAACATAGTTAAAGCTGGCCTTCATTGTAGAATGTCTTCATAATAAATCTTTTCCTTTAAAGTTTTCATTAAAATCTATAAATATTCTGATAAAGGTATAATAAGAAGTTACAGAATTAAAAAAAACAGCCCAGGTTTAACTAAAGTAATATTTATTGTGGTCGCATAAAAGTTTTATCCACCCTCTGATAGTGACTATACTTAAAAACTGTATTAAAATAGATAAATGTATCTAATTGTGAAATATAACTACAGGTTTAAAGATGTCCTAAAATAAGGGTTGAAATATCACCATTTAACTATTATAAATGAGTAATTTATTCATTTCTAAAGACAGAAAAGATTTAACAAGTTATTCATTATTAGAATAGTACATTACGCGTCGAGTGCGAAGAGTACCATTTTGAATGCGAGTGTGGAGTTTGCACCCGAGCGACAGCGAGGGTAGTAAAACCACACAAGCAATGCAAAATGCCGTTTCCGCACGAGTTGCGTACCGTACTTTATCTACGATTGTTAGATTAAAATAATAAATACAGAATGAAATAAACTTGCTGTATGTAAGTTCGTATCTCTTCTCTTGATAAAGATGGCATTAATCTTGAGTTGTATTTTTTGCCGAATTAATTATTTCTGGAGGAGTATTATTCTCTACATTTTCGTCAAAGCCACTTGATTCATTCATTGTTTTTCACTAAAAACTCGATATAAACAGTTACTTTAATAAAAGAATAGCAAATTAGTTTAGTTAAATGTAAACAAACTCGATAATCGTGCGTAAAGCTGAAGAATTCCTCTTCTTTACCGCGCTAGCGTGGTAAAGAAGAGGAATTCTTCAGAACTATGAGACGCGCATGCGCAATGAATACAAGTACGTAAAGAATCACTTTCTACGCATCTAAACAGAGATATAATGTTTATATTTCGTATCAATCGTAGATAAAAATTATTTAATTTAAAAATTTGTATGGAAATTCAATGCAAAATTAATTTATCTGTGTTACTAATTATAATTAGTAACTAGTACCTTAACAATGGCGCCCAACGTGGGGCTCGAACCCACGACCCTTTAGATTTAGAGTTTCATACTCTAACTCTTAACTTAACATAACCAATTTTAACCCACATTCAATCAAAATTTTCCAATTACTTTCCGACTATTTAGAAAACTGAAATTTCCAAAGATTATGTATATTTCTGACGTTAAATAACAAGTCATTAATATTTTCAAAGCGTGTTCTTATATTTGAAAAATAAATGTATATTTTTAGCCTTTATTAGAAAGATAAATAAGAAGAGAGCTCGTGAATTTAACTTACCAACGAAATTCGTAACAGTATATTTAATTTGGTTATTTCTTGTTGTTTCAAAATTAGGAATTTATTTTAGCAAAAATATAGTCGAGGAACATTTAATGAAGCAACTTTGATTTTGATTTTAAAGGGAGATTAGTTAATTTTCAGGCCTTTAGAAATATTTTATTTTTATTTTTAAGTCAGCTTATCAGGTTAGATTTTCTATTTTTGGTGACTATTTTGTTTTTATCATTAATAAATATTTAGGTTGTTGGCTGCTAAAGGATTACGACATTCTGGTTTCTTACATATTTCTTATTCTATATAAAACGGATGAATAACTTGGTTTTTGGGCAAACCCCGTTTTACTAAAAGCACACTCTACACCTTGGTGGTGACATTCGTTTTACCGTAATGTCATTGGAAAGGTCTGGGTTTTTTGCTGACCTGTTCGGTGACCGTATGATGTGTAGGGAGACAGACAGACCTTACGGCGGCCTTACTACTGTAATAACATATCTGACATTTTCCACACGTTTTCATCTCTTCTCGCATTTCCAACCCCTCCAGAGGCACAAGCTACACTACAACCCTACGTGCTAAATCTTCTCTCAACAGACCGTATGGTCCACCCCACCGTAAAGCTCACCCTACAGACTGGATGCTCCATCAGTTTTGGCTTATCCAGTGACCGTACGGCAATACGTTTAGTGTGCAGGAGCTTTAAGAGTTTGAAATCCAACATTTCTCTTCCACTACCGGAAGCATCTTCAGAGTTGTGGTGCATCATGTTGATAACTCAAAGCAACAACAAGCAGTTTCTTCAGTCGGGTTAAACCTTTGTCAGGGCGATGCCATCGAACAAGTGCTGTCTCCAACGGTGTTCCTTTGTCTTGCGGGTGATGTTTGAAGTCGGAAAGTGATTGTGGCGCCGTCCTTTGCTTTCTGCCTGGCAAGAATGTCCTCAAACCCGAAGAGATTACCAATTTCTTCAGAATGCTGAGCCATCACTGATGATTTGTGATAACGTGCTGAGCCAGCACGTTATTTGTCACTGCTCTTAAATGTTCTTGTTGGAATTTTGAGATCAGTCTTCCAGTTTTTGTCGTAACTACAAGGGATTTGGTAGGCACCATAAACTTTGAGTGTGGGCGTTGAAAGTGGTCTCGATGCCGAATTTTCGGAGAGATTACCGATTTCTTCAGAATGCTGTGCTCGTTATTTGTTACTGCTGTTAAATGATCTTGTAGGCAGATAGAGATCAGTCTCTCGGTTTGTCCGATAGTTTTTGTTGTAACAACAAAGGATTTGGTAGACGCCATAAACTTTGATTGTAGGCGTTGAAAGTGGTCTCGATGCCGAATTTATAGGAGAATACTGCCTTAGCTTGTTCATCGTCCCATCGATGTATGGAAAATAAACCTTCCGTTAGTTGTTGGTTATCCGTATTTTCAGCTTATAAATGCGGTCCTCGTTGACCTCTTCTACAATATGTCTGATGTAGCTTAAGTGAACTGATCCGAAAATAATTTAATTTAGTTAGTAACTCCGTTACTACTTGTAGAATTATAATTTTATGCAAACATAATATATTCTGAAGTACCATTTTGGATTCTACAAGTTTCACTACCTGAGTTTTCGAAAACTCGTTTATCTGAACACAAGCAACAGTTAATTAACTACAGGTAAAGGAAGGTAAAGGGGGGAAGGGTTAGAGCACGACTAGATTTTACATTTCAATGGGTTTTCATAATAAGGGTGGGGGGAGGGTAAAGGCCTGCAACAGAGAGAGGGAAACCAGTTTAGCCGGGAAATTGGACGAGGAGATCCCGCCTATAATTCCCAGCCCAGTTCTCTCCAGATAGTCCCAAGTTAATTCGGCAAACTTGGGGTAAGTTTCAGGTTCGTGTAAGTTCGAAGCTTTCCAAGGGAAATGCATCCAGGAAATGGTTTAAATGGAATCGCTTTATTAAGTTGTTACTTTAAGCGATTTCCTTGGTTTTATCATACAACCTTCATTAAGAATTTTGAATTCAACAAATACTCCGTCCATTATGAATTTATATTAGGAATTTTAAATATGCATATCGTTCCTTAATCTTATTGTATTTTAGATTCAAATTAAAAATTAGTTAGTCAATAATCTTATCTGTTATATAAAATGATAAGACTGTTACAAAGGCAAGTTTATTGTTTGTGTTAGTTGTTGGATTTATGGTTTGTGTTAGTTTGACAGTATAAATAGACCGATTTAAATATATTTCTTACAACGTATTCCGGCACTTCTTTAGATATTTCTCTCCTTATAAAGAAAACAGAGGGGAGTAACAATCTATAGAAGTTGTACGTAATGTTCTTCTTTAGACTGCCAATCTAAAGATCCTTATAAAAACAGAAGTGTGATATTCCTTGTCCCAAAGTATATTAGACTAAACAAAACCTTTATCTTAATAATAGGGATTTCTGTCTTGGAATGTTTGAAATCGGAGATATTAGTTCTTCAGAACGATCACATAGCTTCCGTCAGCTTCGGTAAGCCTACCTTCGGAAGCAAAAGATAGTGCTAAATAAAAAAAAAAGACCAAAACACCATTTACTAGTCTTTGATCAAGTCGGTATCTGAGAGCAAACGAAAATAAAAATTTAAAATACTAAAAAGCTGAATTTGTGGATAGTACGTAAAAAGTAAAACTTCAAAAGAAGATTTTGTTTTAAACTTTTAACAAAAAATGTTTTTTTCGTTTGCCAAAAAAACCTAAACACAGGTTCCACGTGCTCAAAATTAAAATGGACTTATTTCCAAGTTTCATCCAACTCTCCTCCGGGGGGAGGGAGAATAGCTCTGGGGGGGGGGGGGGGGACAGAGCTATTTTCAGCCGAAGTTTTAAAATCAACCGTGACCTCAAAAAATGTTTAAACTCGTCTTTGAAAGATTTCTTTTTTGTTTCTAGGGTCTAAAGTAAAATAGTGTTTTAGCTTTTAAGTTATAACTAGCCTTTTTACTGATGTAAGTTATATTGGGTTTATATTTGAAAAAGGGTTTTTTCTTACAAAGAGGGTATATGCGGGTTTTTTTGCTTTTTTTTTAATTTAGATATGATGTTTTAGAAAACAAAACTTTTTTAAAAAGATAACTTTTCTTATTTATAATCTAAAAGAGGAGACATTAATGTTGAACATAGTTTGTAGAATTATAATAAATAAAGAACAAAAGAGTTTTATTGGCAAAGTATATGCAATGTTTAGATAAGTACTATATGCAATGTTTAGAAAAAGCTCCATTACAAATTTGGTTAAGATACCTCAAAGCGTGGAAAAGGTTATAAAAAACAAAGCTATGTTAAAAACATAAATATATGCAAATATTTTTATCTACGATTGATACGAAACAGAAACATTTAATCTCTGTTTAGATGTGTAGAAAGTGATTCATTTCTTAGTTGTACACATTGCGCATGCGCGTTTCATAATTCTTCACCTTATCGCACGATTAGCGTGTTTGTTTACATTTAATAACACTAATTTGCTGTTTGTTTTTTCCTGTATTTATTATTAAAATCCAATAATTGTAGATAAAGGACGGTACGCAACTTGTGCGAAAACTGCATTTTGCTTTGCTCGTGTGGTTTTACTACCTTCGCTATCGCTCGGATGCAAACTCCACACTCGCATGCAAAATGCTACTTTCCGCACTAGACGCGTAATGTACTATTATTAATAACTAGAGAGGTTAACAAAAAGTAGCACAACAACATTGTCACCACAATTTATATTAATACCCATACGCGTTTCGACATTTGTATCATCATTAGCGTAAATCGTAAGTTTTGTCATAGTGAGTGAAAGACTACTGTAGTAGTCTTCAAAAGATGATCACCGAAAAACCAGTGCCTCAGCTCTGGTCGTTTCCCTGAAAATGTTTAAAAAAATCGGTCCGAGACAACTCAGACAAACTTTCTCACATACGAGTTCATAATTATTTAGCCCAGCGTTTTCCATTTATTAGTTTTCGTACGTAAATTTAATTATTTTTGAGCATGTCATCAAAATTTATCATAAAAATAACTTCTCCCGGGCGGGGAATCGAACCCGGGCTCTCTCGGTCCGCGTTTTAAGCTTTTTTCTCAGGAACTAGATTTATCCCGGGAAAACGGCTTATATCGTTGGATTCGTATTTAAATGGACTACATTTTAGAATGTTTTTAATCAAAATCGTCGGAACCGTTTTCGGGAAATAATTTTTTTTCTCGTTTTTTCAGAGTTTTTGGGGGGTAGCGCCCCTAAATGTGGAGCTAAAATTAATTTCTCGATTTCGCCTTTTCTGATTTTTCTGAATATGTATGCCAAATTTGATCCTAATCGGCCCAGTAGTTTAGGCTCCAGGCGTCTGCACAGACGACAGACAGACATTTTTTAAAAACCACTTTTTTGGACTCAGGGGACCTCAAAACGTGTAAATCCATCAAAATCTCAAAATCGAATTTTCGCGCCATCACAATACTTTCTCTTTATATGAGAAAGTACCGGTTGATATCATTAAACGTGATTACATTCGGCGGCGTCCACTGTATTAGCGGTGGATACCTTGGTTTTCATTTAAATTTCAATTAATCCGAACTGTTGAAGTTGACGGGTTGATGTGAAGAGTGCCCGAAGTTTAACTGATTGATATAATTAGTTAATTGCATTGCCTCAAGGCTCAACAGGTTGAATTTAGATAATCAACATGTTATCTGGGATATATTGATAGTAAATCCCACATGATACCCTGTTGACAGACGTATCATCGATAGTCTGATTTAAGCTTATCAGCTTATCAAATCTTGATTTGCACTGATTGTTCTCCTTGTTGATTAAGCACATCGTGAAACTAAACTGTCTAAAACATAGCATTAAATGTTCATATTTTACGATTTTGGTAGTATTCATACTACGGAAAGATTAAATTTTAATTTAAATCAAATTATAATTATTATTAACTACGGGAAACAGACAGAGAAAAATACACTCCAGCGCCGGGATTTGAACCACGGGCCTCTGTATATATATATATATAATAGCTTTAAATGTTTCAATGATATTAAATACATACAGTTAGTGCATAGGTGCATTCGCAAATTTTCCAGTACCGGAGCGCCGGAAGGGCTAAGAAGGATACAGCTCAGGCAAACTTGGGGTCCGGAAAATTTTGGAAAAATATATAACCTCTAAAAACGCATTTTTATGTATTCTAGAGGAAAAATTAGCACTTATTTAGATTTTTACTCCCCTTATAAAAAACTTAGAGGAGTTACAACCTAAAGAAGGTGTACGGAATGTTCTTCTTTAGACTGTTACTCCCCTTATAAAAACAGAAGTGTGATATTCCTTTGTCCCAAAGTACATGGGACTAAGACTAAACATCCGTCCAATCAATTAACATCATAGAAATGAAAACAACGAAAAATAGACTGCCAATTAGTGTGGCACATAGCTTCCTCGCATCCTATCATGTACTTTATTGTTATCTTAACATGAGTTTTATTACTTTATTGTTATATTGTTTATTGTGTAAGAACAATTAACATTTTTTAGCGATCTTTGAAACTTTATAGGGGTGTCGCTGTAGGTTTTACTAAAAAATTGTATTTGAAAAAAATGTTCGTCTCATTCAATAGATAAGGTTTGATTTTTTTCCCGACCGAAAATTCCAATTTTAAATTTGAAGTTCACGTTTACACGAGCGTTGCGCGTGAACGCTTAAACGGATAACGTTGTCCAACGAACTCAACCTGAGCATTGGTAAAATAAACATGTCTACCAAATTTCATCAAAATCGGGCAACATTTACTCAAGTTATCGTCGCACGTTTCACGATTCGCGGACACACAGACCGACAGACAGACAGACAGACAGACAGACAGACAGACAGACAGACAGACTGACAGACAGACACGGAACCAAAAATGTTCCCTGATGTCTGAAACGGATTTCTGTCTTGGAATTTTTAAAATCGGAGGCATAAAACTTTTTTGTTCTCAAAAGTGAACACAATGCTTCCGTTACCTTCGGTAAGCTCGGAAGCAAAATTAAAATTAAAACTAAATAACAATTATTAATTATAATTATTCATAAAAAACATAAATTACACTTGTGTAAATGAAAATTACATTTTCCCACCCCGTACCCTAACAAATAAGTTATTATATATTTCTGGGTTTACGGATTCAGTAGACAATAAGTTATTTTTTTTTTTTTTCTGTTTCTTAGCGAAGTTAAGATAATGAATGAGTTTCTATGTTTATAATAAAAAAGAACAGATGTTGTTAAGTTTAACAATGCTGGCAATAATAAAAAAAAAAGTAATGCTAGGGGTTGGTAAAATTGGAATGGGTAAGGAATAGGACAAGATAAATCTCTAACAGAGGCTAACATGATCTCTCTCTATGGATAATTTCTACCCTCTGTTATAATAAAGCCCCCCCCCCCCCCCCCAGCTCCGCCAGGTCCCCCCCCCCCCCCATTATCTTCCTTAACTTCTTCTGATAGCAGCTTCAAAACATTAACTTCATTTAATAATAATAAAAGAAACAGATGCTCCCAGAGAACGAGAAAGAATCCCTTGTTTAGAAACCAAAGGATCTGCACAATCTCAGACAGCCTTTCCTGCAAAAAGGTGGGTTCATAGCTCATAGCAGTGGCGTAGTGTACACCCTCGCTGCCCCCGGGAAGGGGTGGGGCTCCAACCGATTATAAGAAAAGAAAAATACGTGTGGTGTCGTGGGACAGCCCGTAGGAACGAAGTTCTTACGCTTTTCATTAAATAACAATTATAAAGTCCCATTGCTAAGTATACGATGCTAACTACTTATACAAGGCAGAGTTAGAAAAGAGACAAAATTAAAAGAAAAGCATTATTTTATCATTGAAGCGAACGTCTTGTTATAAATATCTATTGAATATTGAGAAAATAGTTAATCATAATGAGTTGATAGTAAAGAGGATGGTTGTAGTATAGCGAGGGAACAAGAATGATCCCTGATCCTCACCCATGGCCTACTCAATTTAAAATATTATAAAATATATAACTTCACTACACAAAAACTTCTTCTTGTATCAGGTTGAAATTTTACATGCCTGTTTCAATTGTACTTTAGACGACGTGTTTGAAGTTTTTTTAATATTGGTTACGATATCTTACGTTAGAACGTAAGATATCGGAAAAAACGTTGTTTTCTCAATTTAAAACGTTTAGGTTCGCTTTAATAAATTTAGCGATCTTTAACACTTCATAGCGGTGTCAGTGTTGGTTATACTAAAAAAAAATATATATAAAAATGTTCTTTCTCTCATTTAATAGATGAAGTTAGAATTTTTTCCCGACCTAAAATTACAATTTTACATTTGAAGCTTACGTTTACGCGAGCGTTATGCGCGAACACTTGGGCGGATAATGTTGTCCAACCAACTCGTCCTGGGCATTGGTAAAATGAAAGTGTGTACTAAATTTTAACTAAATCAGTCATCATTTACTCAAGTTATCGTCATCGGTCGATTTCGTGATGGTCGGTTTTTTCGGACACTCCCGGGCTGCAACTTAATCCCAAAAGTCCTTCAGGGAGCTTTTTGGATGGGTTTCCGATAAGTTCGTATCATAACTCATTGAGGACCCTGTCTCAAGTAGAACATGGTACTAATCCGACTTAATTTTGACATTTTTATGTTTTGGATGTGGCACATTTACCTCGAAAAGCGTTACGTTACACGAGTGGGGAAGATATAGGATCAAGGTGTTAGGAAGATATAGGAGGTGTTCAATCGAGTCTGTCCGCTCTTGGTAGGGATAGTGTCTCCCACTACCGCACTTGGTACCGCTGTCGCTAGGGCGTCCCCTCCCCAAGCGATTCTAAAACGCTGTTCACTGTACTAGGGGAATAGAAAAAAGTAGGAGCTAACTGCACTCGTTTACATCGCCGCTTAGAGGTCGGCTGACTTATGATTATGAATGGTTGGTTCGTTCATGGACACCCTCTCCTCCATCCCAAGATGTGTAGAATATACTGTATATAGATATAGAATATAGACTACCTCCCTTTAATACAATTTTTTTAAATTTATTTTTTGCTTTATGAAGCAAAAAGTAGTAAATGCAATGATTAAAGTGCATATTGCACTTTAATCATTGCAAAAAAAAAAAACGATTTTACGCAAAATAATAGAAATGACAATAAAAAAAGATCGTATAACATGAGTAACAATTATTTGTATCACCATTAATTCCCAATATTTCATCCAAACGATTTTCTTAGTGAAATGTTGATAATTCGTGACAAGAAACACATTTGAATATAAAATTATAAATTAGTCATATACTACGTTACCAAAAAAAATCGAAAAAGTAACGTCCGTGACAGGACAATAAAAAGTAACGTCCGTACGGGACAATAAAAATCTATTTTAAAATATATCTATGAAAAAACATTATAAGCTAAAATAATTAGACTCGTTAAGATAAGAATCTAAAAACCTATCACGTAACAACAATTAAATTTTATTATTAATAGCATTTCATAGTGAGAAGGTGGTAACGTCTGTGACATTGAATTAAAATACGCGCCATGTTTTTGTAGTTGACGTGATGTAGCGTCGCTCCTGATGAAAGGACAGCAACATGCCAACTTAAGGTACAACTGTATACATCAACGTGTCTAAAAACGTCATCCATAAGTTCCAACCCCGTTGTTCGCTCCCCACCATATTAGTTTATTCGGTACGTAGTTTTTCACACCAAAGTTAGGGACTGCTATATTCTGACTTATAACAATTCCTTCGTTTAAAATAGAAAGAACTTTGTTATAGACTCTCGTAGCAATCAATATTTTTAAATTGATTAAAAATATTGTTCTATTTAAAATTTAAAAGCAGAAAAATGTTCCTTTCATTCTCCTTAAAATAACGCATTAATTAAAATTTAAAATTTCCTTATACTTTCTGAGTTACACGTCTTCAAAGGTCGGGGACATGAAATGCCCAATTTATTTGAAAACAACTCTAACATACATATATACGTTTGTTTACATGTATATAAATAAACGTACATGATCGCGATGTTTCGAAGGGCTCATTCTACGTTTAAACATTAAACTTAAAACTATACTCATGCCATGATTACATTAGGTGGCTTCCACTGTATGTAGTACGCGAGGAAGCTATGTGCCACATTAATTGGCAGAGACTAATTTTATAATCATTCTTTATTGATTTCTGTCAAACGTATTTCAACATCTTTAGACAAAAGTGTATTATTATTGTAAAATCATTTTTGACCCTATTTTGTACTGAACTCTACATGTACACTTCAAAACTGTATTTTTTGCTTGCTAATTTATAATTCAGTTGTGTTTGTCACATTCAACTAAACTTCGTTCTTTTCTTTATCTTAACTTCTATATCTGTGTCTAGACAATCCTTCCAGCCGTACAACCAAATAGATATTCTGAAAGTTTTTTTTTTGTAAAGTTTGACAGCCTCTATGAAATTTTCATGAGTGGGGTGGCCAGTTACTAAAGTTTTTTTTTGTTTTAGTTTTTGATTATTAATTTTTTTAAAACACAGTTGTAGGTGTTGAAATATTTTTTGACGGAAAATATTATTTTACACTGTGTTGAACATTTTTCACATGAAATGTTTTTTTAAAATGTTTGTGACATTTTTCAAACCAAACAAATCTGAATATAATAATATCATACACCAATATCTCAGGATTTATTTACCTAATAAGATAATATTACTGTCTGTGGTGATAGCCTGTTTTTCGACGATTTTGGTTCATTCTTTCAGTTATTTGTTGCAATAAGACATACGTTTTCAAAAATAAATATAGATTTCTGACTCTTTTGTGGTGAACTTCCATAGCTACAGAGAGGTTTACTCAAATTACCTCCTTTTTGGTTCACGGAGCAATAAACTTGGTTCACTACAACAGTTATACAGTCGACGTTCAATTTGATAATTCGGGACTGACGTCAGAGGAAACAATAGGTAATTTGATTCTCCAATTGTGGTAGTTTTTGTTTTACTTTCTCATATAAAGAGGAAGTATTGTGATAGCGTACAAATTCTATTTTGAGATTGTGATGGATTTGCACGTTTTGAGATCCCTTGAGTCCAAAAAAGTGGTTTTTAACATTTTTTTTCCTGTCGTCTGAGCAGACGCGGGGAGCCTAAACTGTTGGTCAGATGTTGACGAAATTTGCACACTGCATGCATTGCAGTGTGCAAACACGGTATTGCAGTGCTGTGTTTTGCCAGCCAAGCAAGTATGGCGGTATGAGAGTACGCTCGTCTCTGATAAGCCATATATCTGATCTTCTTGATCTGGTATAAGTCCAGATTTCCTCCCTTCTTGGATCGTGTCGACACAACAGAGGTTCACGGAAATCGACGTGCTTACTCTCCGCTTGCCCGCAAGCGACTGGAAAAAATATCGGTCTCTTCGGAAGGCTCCCCATTACCATGCCCAGGTGGTCCGACCAACCACTCAGTTCGCGCTACAGAAATTCAGTCCTACTACTTTTTGATCCTACAATGTATCTACACTTAAGAAAAACCTACCATTTTACTTTTGTCTGATCTTCGCAATTCTTAATTTTCACTTACAGGTGTTTTAAAATTTAAATTAAACACATCCTAATACCTAATGAATAGAAATATTTCTTAATGATTAGAAATATTCATTTAAAAATATAAAGACATGGTTTTCTATTAAAGAACTTCTTGGGGAAAATTGTTTTTGAGTTAATTACAAAAAGAAAATTTTTCTTTCGATTCATTTCAATATTTTACAATTATTTGTAAATTCGTCTGACAAAACAATTCCTCCTTTTCTTTCCCCTTCTGGAGTTTTAAGAAGATGGTGAATGAATGGAAATACAGTGAATTATTTTAGAGGGAGTAAGTAAAGTAGGAAGGATAAAGAAGCGACACTGACTTAGGAAACAGGTTTTTAACAATAAGGCCCCCCCCCCCCCTCATTATACATTACCCAACAGGTCCTGGGAAAATTCACCACCGCTTTTCCCTTTTTGCACAAAGGGATAACTCCATTCTTTTCTATTCACTCGGAACCACTTTGGACCACTTCGGTCCAGACTCGTTTTAACAATCTCACCAGAGAAAAACCACTTTGTATTCAAAACCTTTAAATTCACGAATAAATGGATATTTTGAGGCTTTAAAGTTGATTTTGACTTTACAATATTCTAAACAATTTTAAACAGAAGAAATAAATGGTAATGGAAATAGTACACTTCACACTTGACTAACAATATTATTGTACAAAAAATAAAATAGAAAAACGAACAAAGTTAAATAAGTCATCTAAATGTTATTAAAGGATAAAAGTGATAAAATAAAGATAGATAAAATAGAAGATGGTTGTAGGAGAGCGAGGGAACAGGACTATTCCCTAACCCTCACGCCAACTCCATTTAAAATATTATAAAATATATCACTTCACCCAAAAACTTCTTCTTGTATCAGCTTAAAATTTGAAATGTCTGTTTCAATTGTACTTTAGACGATGTATATGAAGTTTTATTAATATTGGTTTGTTAGAACGTAATATATCGGTAAAAACGTTGTTTTCTCTATTTTAAACGTTTAGGTCTGCTTTAATAAATTTAGCGATCTTTAACACTTCATAGCGGTGTCGGTTTAGATTTTTAAAAAAATTATAAAAGTGGTTTGTGTCATTAAATAGATGAACTTAGAATTTTTTTCAGTCCTAAAATTACAATTTTACATTTGAAGCTTACGTTTACGCGCGAACGATTGGGTGGATAACGTTTTCTAACAAGCTCGTCCTGGGCATTGGTAAAATGAACATGTGTACCAAATTTTAACTGAATTGGTCATCATTTACTCAAGTTATCGTTATCGGTCGATTTCGTGGCGGTGGTTTTTTTCGGTTTCACTCCCGGGCTCTAGACACTGTAACGTGCCATAAAGAACTTCGTTCCAATAAAAATCACTGTTACCGTCAGGAATAGAAACACAGAATTCTGTTTTTCTAATATTCCTCTCTAACGGTTAGTACGTTTCTTCATTAAGAAATCCATGTTTATTCCCCAATATTTTTTTACCAAATTAAACTAATGATTTAACTCTTTAGGTGGAGGTAGCCAGCTTAGCCGTGTGGATTAAATTGCCACGTCTGCTCGGCCATCAATGAATCAAAGGGGGTACAAGGTCTTGGGTTCAATCCCTCACCGTGATGCTTTTATTTATGACTTACTAATGATTACATCATACTTGCTTGGACGGTACAATGTACAGAGGTATGATGTGTGAAGTGGCTGCCACTCTCTACCACGGGGCTAGTAAAATGGGCTTAAATAAGACCTAATTGCTAGGTTCCAACAAGTGGTCCGTTCTACCCGTCTAGTACTAGGACTTTACTACTACTACTACTAACTCTTTAGCCATTGTTTTTCATCCACTTCAACTTCCTTAATTAGAATTAAAACAAGTAACTTCAAAAACAAAATTTTTGATGAAGTGCTTTTGTTAAACTAATGACAGATTATTGCATTTTTCATCGATAAAACATAATCTGAGCAAGTTTCAGCTTTCTAGGTGATTAGGCGGGTCAAACTAAGTTTACAAGATTTGGAGACAAACAAACAAAAATCAAAATGAGTTAAACCGAAGAAAACAAAACTTTCTCATATACATCTCATATACGCAGGGCAGAGCAGTACTATACACCATGCGTAGCCTACCCAACCCAACGCTAGTGGATCTGGCGTCTCAATTCCCTCGCATATTTCTGTGAAAAATTGTGCTGCCCTAATGTGCGCCGGGTCTGTCAATTTGTGTGACACATAGCTTCCTCGTGTCCAATCGTGTACTTAAATGATGTTTTTAGGTTTCTGTACAAAGTACAAAAAGAAACCTTTTATAACGGCTCTGTCTGTCTGTCCGTTGGTGTCTGTCCGTTGCTTGTTTCAATTCATAAACTACTATAGCTAGGAACATGAAATTCGGCGCACAGGTGCATCTCGGCATTTTTGACAACTGGACACTTTTTCACACTTAATATTTTCAAGATGGTGGCCAATATGGCAGGTGTATATGAAAAATGATTTTTGTCACCATGACAAAAATGTTATACATCAATTTAAAGGTATTGAAGTGTAGAAAAATAATATGCAACTAATACATTTAATAATTTTAACTTAATCGTACAGAAACCGGCGATTATCGCCTCACGTACTTACGTGAAGCGCGCCTTACTTGTTTCTTTTACGACCCATTATTGTACATATTTTTTTTGTCTCTCTCTCCCCTCTTTTAATTTTAAATGTGTCACAAGTTGTGTGTAAAACCTAAATTTTTCCGCCTTCCTGGCTGCCTAGAGACCTGAAACATGCACAGAATATATATTCCCGATGACAATATACCTGGATATCGAGAGAGGAGAAAAAACCTGGTCCGAGATAAGAGCATTAGCAAAGAATAGGATCCGTTGGCGGAAGTTTATCGAAGCCCTATACTCCACGTAGGAGTTAATAAATACAGGGTGGTCCAAAAGTCTCCCCCCCCCCCCCTCCCTCTTAACTTTTGAGCGGTTTGAGATAAATTAATGAAACTTGGGGGATCTCTACCATGCAAAGGGAAGTTTGTTTTCATGCAATCACCCACTAGGGGCAACCACCCACTTTCCCCCCAGGCCACCCAACTTCAAAATTTCAAATTGGAGTGTATATTTTTGATAGCATATTTGGATTCTACAGTGAAAAATAATAAACTTTTACTTACAACTTTTTTTCAATTTCCTATATTTCCCCCCCTATAGGGGGGCAAAAATAGCAAAATAACCCTTACTATCATACGTTTTAAAATCTAAACGGTTAGAGATAAATTAATGAAACTTAAGGGATCCGTACCATGTAAAGGGAAGTTTATTTTCATGCAATCGCGTAGTAGGGGCAACCTCCCATTTTGCCCCCAGACCACCTAACATCAAAATTTTAACCTGGAATATACATTTTTGATAGCAGATTTAGATTCTACGGCAAAAAATAAAAATATTTTACTTCAAACGTTTTTTTCTATCTCCAATATTTTTCCCCCTACAGGGGGGCAAAGGTATAAAAAGGGTTAAATTTCAGCGCCTGGGGCAAAATTGTGGTTGCCCCTAGTACGCAAATGAATGAATTCACACTTTCCTTCATATGGTACAGATCCCCTAAGTTTCATTACTTTATTTCAAACCGTTTAGATTTTATAATGATCTAAGTGTTATTTTGCTATCTTTGCCCCCCTGTAGGGGGCAAAATATTGGAGATAGAAAAAATAGTTTCAAGTAAAAGTTTATTATTTTTCACCGTAGAATCCAAGTATGCCATCAAAAATATACACTCCAATTTGAAATTTTGAAGTTTGGTGGCCTGGGGCAAAGTGGGTGGTTGCCCCTAGTGGGTGATTGCATGAATACAAACTTCCCTTTGCATGGTAGAGATTCCCCAAGTTTCATTAATTTATCTCAAACCGGTCAAAAGTTAAGAGGGGGGGGGGGGGGAGACTTTTGGACTACCCTGTATGTAAGTAAGTAAATGACAATATTGTAATAACTAATTTATTAATTAATTGATTTGTTCTATACAACTTATAAATGACAATGATAGTTTTGACAAAACAAAATAAATACTCTGCCAATTAGTGTGGCACATAGCTTCCTTGCGTCCTATTTCGAAAAAATTAAATTTAATGCTTTTCAAACCTATTATTTTTACAATTTTCCAGTTTTTTAAATCTGTTAAAATTGTTTTGATTTTTTTAAATAATTAAAGTATCAATTTAGCAATATTTAAGGAGCCGCAGACGGTTGAAATTAATCTTGGGCTATATGCGGGTGAACCATCAAAACTTCATAATATCAGATAAGTATTTTTGAGGATATAGGTTTAAACAAATGAATGTTTGTGCGCATATTGAAAAGAAACAAATGAGCGAAGAAGATTGAAACTTATTTGGGACCAACAATGGGATAATTATGACCTACAATCCTAAATTTTATTAAAATCGTACGAGTTGTTTTTAAGATATGTTGGTTCGTAAAAATTAAGCGACAAACCAACAAAAAGACCGTCAGACAGACACGGAACCAAAAATATTCCCTGATCTTGGGATTTTAGAAATCGCAGACCTAAAATTTTTTTGTTCTTCAGTACGATCACTTTCCTTCCATTACCTTCGGTAGGTAAGCTCGGAAGCAAAATTATAAAGAATACTTTTTTCGAAAAAGTAAGAAGTCGAAATTTTAGAAAATTATTCTTTTTGGGTGCTGGAAACATTTTGAAAAAAAAGTAAGAATATAAATATTCCTTTAAGACCAATCGGGAGATTTTATGACGAGTATCTTTTCATCGAAAATTGATTTTGTATGCCATTACACGTAGCACACGTTGATATTGACAAGCCTATCCGGGGACACACTTTATATACCTACTACGCACTTAAGGCAGTAAAATAAAAACCAAACGTTTATCAATATTTAGATAAGGCTAGAGGGGTAGGAGTTCATTGATAGGCTATACTTAAGAAATGTTTTTTTATAAACTTTTTCCCTATTTTTTAGTTACAGTTTTCGCTTTGTACTCTTCACATCAGTATACAATTAATATCACTGTTCGTTTTCTTTTTTTTACTTGTTTTACGTTTATTAATATATAAATATATATATTAAGTGTTTGTGTTTATTAAATTTGTAGAATTTTAAATAAATTCGTAAATAAGCTTAATTTTTTTTTTAGATTAATTAACGTATCATAATATAAAATTTAATAATTTAGATTATATTAAATCTTTTTTTGTTTCTTTTCCTCCTTTAATTAGTGTATTTGTTATTTTATTGTTTATTCAAAATATTATTTATACATTATATTATACGAGCCCATTATATTATTAAGCCCATGGCAAAGGGCTTAATTATATATTTAGAAACAAAAAGTAAAATTAAGGAAATTAATTTAGTTTTCTATTCAGATAATAGGTCCTACTGTTCTCTATTTAACCTATTGTGCCCATTAATTGTCCTTCTATTGTTCTTTTATTCTTCTTCACAAATTTTAAAATGAAAGAGAATATATTTCTTTGAATATTATTATTAAATAAATAATTATCATAACATTTTATTTAAACGTAGGATTTACACTTTGTTGTCTTTCACTTTCGAATGTTTCTGAAGAATTAGAACAATATTTGTACAGTTCTCCTGAAGGTAAAAAGTAAAGGTAAAAGTCAAAATTAAATAAAAGTCAAAATAATAATTACAAAATAAAAAGAACTTTTCATATACTACTTTTCAATTTTCTGCCATAAATCATAAATTTGAAACCCGTCAAAATGAAGATTGTAAATATGGGATATATGTCAAAACAAATGAAATATCTTTCAGATTTGTTCCGAACTAACTTTCTATACAGCAAAATTTGCTGAAAACGAATTAAATTCTGCTAAAAGATGGGTAAAAGCATTAAAATAATGCATTGTCATCGTGTTCTGAGCAATACTTAAAGTTTCAAATGTCTAGCTACTCGGGAAGTTAGTTAAAAATCGATTGCAAGGTTTGTACTGGACAAACAAACAAACAAGAAAGCAAGCTAATAAAAACGTAGTAAAATTAAATTCAATTAAAAATAAAATAAAAGTTCTCTAAGCTATAATATGGAAGTCTCTATAAAGATCAGATCCTGTCAATCCTTAGAGATCGTCCAAAATTGTAAGCGATCTCTGTATCCTTTATAGGTCCTTGGTTCCCATGAGGTAGTAATAGATCATTTGTAGGTCCATAGAGTTCCTATGAAGACAGTAAGAGATCCTTTATAGGTCCTTAGAGTTCCAATGAGATAGTAAGAGATTCTTTATAGGTCCTTATTCCTATGAGATAGTAAGAAATCTGCAAGACGCTCTTGTTCTTACCCTGTTTCCCAGAGATACAGTTTGAGGCTCTTTAAACTCTTACAGCTCCTTTATAGGTCCTTATTCCTATGAGATAGTAAGAGACCCTTTATAGGATGTTAGAGTTCCACTGAGGTAGTAAGAGATCCTTTATAGGATGTTAGAATTCCACTGAGATAGTAAGAGATCCTTATAGGATGTTAGAGCTCCACTGAGGTAGTAAGAGATCCTTTATAGGATGTTAGAATTCCACTGAGATAGTAAGAGATCATTTATAGGTCCTTATTCCTATGAGATAGCCAGAGATCCTTTATAGGATGTTAGAGTTCCACTGAGATAGTAAAAGATCATTTATAGGTCCTTATTCCTATGAGATAGTAAGAGATCCTTTATAAGTCTTTAGAGTTCCTAAGAAATAGTAAGAGTAAGAGTATATATACATAAAGAGTGAGATAGTAGTTTTTTTTTTTTTTTTTTTTTGTGTTGGCATTAGCTTTTCAACTATACAGCCATACAAGTATTAATGTTTTTTATTTGCTCGTTTTCCTATTAATTTAAATTTTTATTTGTTCACTATTTAGAAAATTGTATATTTCACGAAACACAAGGATATTATTGCTTTGAAGAATGCTTTTATAAAGAACTGGTTGTTTTATTTTATCTGAGATGCTATGGAGCAATCTCTCCCTACTATCTCTGTACTTTATACACTTCATAATTAAATGCTCTAGATCTCCGACTTAATTACCTCTTCTGTCACACATATCTGAGGAGCTTCTTCCGATCATCTTCAGGTACTTGGGGCAGATTCCGTGGTTGCATCTTAGTCTATTTATCACGCTCACCAAGTTCTTTCCTTTTACCTCTGCGAACCATGTTTTGAATCTCAGGGTGGGCTCTATTCTTCTATAATTCCGTGTTCTGTTATCACCTTTAAGATAGTAGTTATAGTTTTCTTTACAGTACATCTTATTGCATTACAATTTTCTAGTATGAAGGATCATTGAAGCATGAAGAAAAAAAAAATCAAGTGATGCTATCATTTCTTATTTTTTATTTTATTTCATTTTTTTTACATAGGAGTCTACATACAATGATTGTATTATTAAAACCTAGTACCTAATGCAATAATTATTTCTACTTAGAGTTAAATAAAATTAAAATGCATTATGCATGTATTATGCAAGATTTATATTATGCAAATTATGTTTTATTTCTAAATGTAAAATAATATCATTCTTTATGGATGAAGTCATTAATACATGTGTGAGCGTAATGTAATCTATATATATAATCATTTTCTTTTTTTCATTATTTATTCATATATATTATCAAGTACATATATGTCATATTGCATTAAAAAATTTAAGAGTGGGGATCAAAGCACTGTATTAAGTTTCATTAAAACGATTAGTTTTAACCGTACTACCGTGGTAGCAACGTTTAGCTAAAGTTCGATTAATTTATTTAGTTTTATTTATAGCGTTGTGGTTTCTGCTTTACACAAAAATTAATAGGCTAATCTGCAGTTATCAATACAGTCGAGAATCCCTTGGCAGCACAATTTCGCTTGATTTATAAACTTAAAAGATTACATCCCTTTGTCAAACAGATTACAGTCCCTTGTTCAAGATTTATACATTTGAAAATTTATATCTATATAATTAATAAATTTTAGAGATGATATCCCTTTGTCTAAATAGTACATTCGAGTGAGGCCCCCCTATTTTCTAACCTCTTCTCCTAAGGTGGCTTGATAACTGCAATTTTATCACATTTACATTTATAATTTCATATTTTACGATTTTGGTAGTATTCATACTACGGAACGATTAAATTTTAATTTAAATCAAATTATAATTATTATTAACTACGGGCAACAGACAGAGAAAAATAGACTCCAGCGTGGGGATCCCCACGCTGGAGTCTATTTTTATCTGTCTGTTTCCCGTAGTTAATAATAATTATAATTTGATTTAAATTTACATTTATATTAAAACTGAAGAATATATAGAAAAAGGGATATCAACTCTCTTATGAACAAATCATACATATTATGCATATAATTTCTCAAATGTTTAAATCATACAAACGTACTGTTTGACAAAGGAATATTATCTCTCAAGTGTATAAATTAAGTAAAGTTGTGCCGCCAAGCGATTCTCGACCGTATCATCTCCTTCAGTTCAGCCTTATATTTAAATAGTTATAGATTTCAAGTTATATTTATATAGGGAACTTCTTTAGATTGTTCCTCTTATAAAAAAAAACAACAACAGAAGGGAGTAACAGTGTAAAGAAGGTGTACGGAATGTTCTTCATTAGACTGTTACACCCATTATAAAAAACAGAAGTGTGATATTCCTTTGTCCTAATAAAGTACATTGGATTAAACATCCCATTGTCTTAATTGTTATTTTGTCATAGACATTTATATTCGAAAACACGTAGAGGTGTAACAATCTAAAGAAGTACGATTTCTTTATAATGTTATGGTTTTTGCTTTACACTAATATTATATTTATATAGTTATACCTTTAAAGTTATATTAATAGGTATGTAGTTAACTTAAATATATTCATTATAACAGTTATAATGTATTTGTATTATCGTCATATTCATAGTTATAAAGTTATTGTTTTAGAGTAATATAGTTATTGTTTAACTGAGATATTTATATTTAAACAGTTATGGCTTGACAGTTGCATTTATTAATTTATTTATTCATTAATTTACTGTAATATTTACTATAAAATTTTTATAACTACGTTTTTATTAGCTTGCTTTCTTGTTTGTTTGTTTGTTTGTCCAGTACAAATCTTACAATCGATTTCTAACTAACTTCCTTAATAGCTAGACATTTGAAACTTTTAGCATAGCTCAGAACACGATTACAATGCATTATTTTAATACTTTTAGCCATCTTTCAGCAGAATTTAATTGGTTTTCAGCAAATTTTGCTGTATGGAAAGTTAGTTCGGAAAAAATCCGCAAGTTATTTTACTTGTTTTGACATATCCCATATTTAAGATCTTCATTTTGACGGGTTTCGTATTTTTGATTTATGACAGAAAATTTAAAAACGTAGTATATAAAAAGTTCTTTTTATCTTGTAATTATTACTCCAGTAAAGAATCTAGAAAAGTTTCTTGCATGTCAGAAACATTATCAATTATTTGTAGCGTTCAGTCCATGAATTGAACGGCTCATTCTTTAGATTGTTACTACTAAAGTTATATAGAATAAACAAGTTGTTGCACTGTCTAGGTTTGACGTTTCAAATCTCGGGTCGAAAAAAAGTCACGCATTTTTATCCCCTAGAGTGCAGGCCAAACAGTAAACTCCCATACTGTTTGGCCTGCACTCTAGCGGATATTTTTACCCACGAATCCTAATGTTATGACTGGGTCTCGTTCTTTTCTCTTGCTTTTGTATGTTTTCTTTCATTTCTAAAATTACGTCAATTTATTGAGAATTGTTTAAGAAAAGGATTAATATGAAGACTTGCTATGTTCCTTTTTGTAAAAGTGGTTTTAGGCCAAAAAAAATGAAGACAATGATTATCCCTTGCTATAAAAATATAAATGGCTATAATTATTTATATATTATTTCTTTGACTAAATATAACTATTAGGATAAAAGGATGTTTAGTCCAATGTACTTTGGGACAAAGGAATATTACACTTGTGTTTTTATAAGGGGAGTAACAGTCTAAAGAAGAACATTCCGTACATCTTTTTACTTTCTCATATAAAGAGAAAGTATAGTGATGGCGCGAAAATTCGATTTTGATGGATTTACACGTGTTGAGGTCCCCTGAGTCCAAAAAAGTGGGTTTTAAAACATGTCTGTCCGTCGTCTGTGGTCTCTCGTCTGTGGTCTGTCTGTGTAGACGCCTAGACCCTAAACTACTGGGCCGATTTTGACGAATTTGGGCATACATGTTCAGAAAAATCATACCCCGAGGCGAAATCGAGAAATGAATTTTCGCTCAAAATTTGGGGCAACCCCCCAAAAACTCTGAAAAAACGTAGAAAAAAAAAATTTCTCGAAAACGGTTCCGACGATTTTGATTAAAAAATTCTAAAATGTAATCCATTTAAATACGGACCCAACGATATAAGCAGTTTTCCCGGGAAAAATCTAGTTCCTGAGAAAATAGCTTAAAACGTGGACGGAGATATCCCGGGTTCGATTCCCCGCCCTGGAAAAGTTATTTTTATGGTAAATTTTGATATAATTTTCAATAATAATTTAACGTACTTACAAAAACTAATAAATGGAAAACATTGGCTAAGTAATTATGAACTTGTATATGAGAAAGGTTGTCTGAGTTGTCTCGGACCGATTTTTTATAAATGGAGTTACTGACTGAAGAAGAACATTCCGTAGACCTTCTTTAGCTTGTAACTCCCTTCTGTTTCTTTTTTAAGAGGAATAACAGTCTAAAGAAGTTCCAATCGAACAATCGTTGTTATCTACGAAATATCTGACTCTGTTTACAACCTTTACCCCTTATATAATCGAGAAGTGTCCCGACGAGTCACCTTGAAATAATTTTTTATGCCAATCTAATTCTGCCACATTTATTCCAATAAAAATAAATTTTCGTTTTGTTTTGTAGGTCTTTTAATAGATAAAATAACTTATCTAAATTAATTTACTTTATCTTCTAAATATAAAATTAAGCCCGTTGCCACGGGTCTAAGGGTTCGTATAGTTATAATTGTTTAATTATTATGTATTTGGTAATTCTGTCATAGTCATAGATAGCTAGTTTATTGCAACAGTTAGCCAGGTTTATAGATATTGTTAACTAGTTTTATAGATATAATTAATTCTATTTAGCCATTCTTCGACATTTAATTTCACAGTTAAGCTGGCTATTTTGAAAGCTATTTTTATAAATAGTATTTTTTTCTTTTTAGAAATACTGTTTGCAAAATATCAATAGTTGCAAATTTTATCAACTATCAAATTTACCTCCTATGATCATGACCATTTGAAGGCACTATTTCTTTATAAAGACTTACAAATGTCTTGGAATATTTAGTTTTTTGTGTCCAATATAATTTATTTATGTCCATTTTTTTTTCTCCATTATAACATTATAAATTCTATAATAATTTTTTTTTTTTTTTCCTTTACATACATTTTATTATTGTTATTTAAATATTAGCTTAAGTGTAAAATTCAAATTTTAGTGACAATTTAAAAGTTAAAGTACACTTTTTTTGTGATTGAAAATATTAGTGTTAATTTTATTCAGAATAATTTTAATTCACATGAGTGACTATTAACAAATACAACCTGAGAAGGCCATAAGAAGATTTCAATGGAAATGAACCAAGAATTGGGGTAAGCCAAATTTTATCATATATTTATTAATTAATTCTATTTTTCTATCTTTTTCTCTTGCAATAGTTTTTAATTACGATCTCTCGCTCACTCTCCCTCCCTATCCCTCACTAACCGAATCGGTAGTCTCTCCATCCCTCTGTCTCTCCCTCTCTCTCTCCCTCTTTCTCACTATTCCCTATTCTCTTTCCCTCTTTCTAACTCTTTCACTCTCTCTCCCTCTCTCTCTCCCTCCCCCCTCTCACCAATCCTCTGTTTCACCCTTTCTTTCTGTACCTCTCTCTCTCTCTCTCTCACTCTCTCTCTCTCTAACTCTTTCACTCTCTCTCTCTCACCATCCCTCTGTTTCACTCTCTCTCTCTCACCATCCCTCTGTTTCACTCTCTCTCTCTCTCACCATCCCTCTGTTTCACTCTCTCTCTCTCACCATCCCTCTGTTTCACTCTCTCTCTCTCACCATCCCTCTGTTTCACTCTCTCTCTAACTCTTTCACTCTACCTCCCTCTCTCTCCCTCTCACACTCTCACTCTCCCTCTCTCTCACTTCCTCTCTCTCTCACTCTTTCTCTCTCTCCCTCCCTCTCTCTCACCCTACCTCACTCTCTCTCCCTACCTCACTCTCTCTCCCTCTTACTCTCCCTCCCTCTCTTTCATTCCTCTCACTATTTCTTCTTCTCACTGTCTCTCCTTCCCTCGCTCTCTCCATCCCTCTGTCTCTCTTTATACCCGCGACCTCTCTTCTTTTCTCCCTCTTTCTGTCTCTCACCCTCTCTCACACACCCCCTCTCACTCTCTCTATCTCCCTCTTCCTCTTCCTCTCCAAAAAGTAGTTTTAACTAAAACTGCATTCCTTGCGTAAAAACCTTAAAGTCTAGACTACTGTTAAGATATCAATAAAATATTCTAAATAAGATATTCAAAAAAGTCTTACTCCGAGGATAAAATCAAAATCAAATTTATTTATTTATTTTTTAAATTCACTTAAAACTAAAGTATCTCCAAGAAGTGTATATGAAGGCATTAAAGTAAAATAATTTTGAACAATTTAAATAAAATTGGTCGATAAATAAGCTTTTAAAGAGACTCAAAAAAATGTAATAAACCTCTAGGTATAGATATCATTTTCCTTTGTACAAATTATTTGCTGAATTAGACCCAACACCTGCTTGCATTCCAAATTTTAATTCTCAGAGCTCGAAATGTGTATAAAAAAATGTTATTTTGTAATACCTATTAAATGTGTTGAAATCACTTTTGCCCACCCTAATGATTGCCACTTAATAAAAAACTACTTTTCCTTCAGTAAAGGCAAAGTAATAACCCATCAGAGTCCCATCAGAGTTAATTTCTTTTGGCACTCTGTGGTCACATCTGTAAAATTAATTATCAAGTTTTTTCTCTTTTATAATATAACACATCCGTAAAACTCATTTTTACTAGTCTACATAATAATCCGTACCCCTCACGTATATATATATATATATATATATATATATATATATATATATATATATATATATATATATATATATTATATATATATATATATATATATATATATATATATATATATATATATATATATATATATATATATATATATATATACATATATATATATATATATATATATATATATATATATATATATATATATATATATATATATATATATATATATATATATATATATATATATATATATATATATACAATATATATGACTGAACAAAATTTAAATTTAGAAAAGCACTAAATATTTGCTTTGCATAATTATATTTAATTTATGGTTCTTTTAAAAAAAAAAAAAAAAAAAAAACTGAAAGGTAAGAATGCAGTAAATTCAAATCATTAGACATCTGTTAAATATAGAAATGCAATTAATTATTTTAAAGGGGGGGGGGGACATAAAGATTCAATTGACATAAGAAGGTTAAATTTAATTACACAGAGATATGATAATGTTTTTACAATACAATGTTTAAATGTTAGAACAGATTATGTAAACACAACTGTCTACATAATATGATTACTGCGTTCAAAACTTTCTACATCGAAACAATAGTTAGTTACATTTTATGCATCTAAGCTAATTTGTAAGCAAATGTAATATTGCAAAAATAATTTGAAAAATAACAGTTTTTTTTTAATTGTTTTTTTATGATACGGCTATTTTTTTTTTTTGTTTTGAGAACATATCTTAAAAAACTAATTTGAGATGGAGCCATTTGACATGTAAGTTACTTATTTTTAACTTGATGGTCTAATTAAAGTTTTAAATTTGTCTGTCTGGATTCAAATTTTGTGACTGATTTTGTACCTACTTTTATCGAACTTATTTTCTTAAAAATTAACATATATATGAATTTCGAGTAATATTATCATATTTTGTCAATTTTATGTATATCAATTGTTTAATGTATCGATACGTCACTTCATCAAGACACATAATTTGTACAAAAACTTAAATTTTTTTTTACTTTTATGATAAAATTAAGTAAAAAATCTTTAAAAATAGTTTTGCTTTAAAGTTTTTACCAATGGTAGGTAACGGAAGCTTTGTAATCGTTCCGAAGAACGAAAAAATGTTATGAAAAATATTATCATAAATTCCAAGACAGAAATCACTTTTCAGACATCAAGGTCATAATTGGCCCATCTAATTTTCATCCATATGCGACCATTTGTTTCACTTCCACATACGCACAAGCATACATATATTTACCCCTATGGGGAGCCAGGGTAGCCGAGCGTCTTAAGGCGCTCGCTCAGCTATCACTAAGTCGAGGCAACTCGAGGTCGTGGGTTCGATCCCGTGCCATGATACTCTGAATTGCATCAATGAATCGGAGACGGTGCAGGGCGAGGAACACCCTTTATGGGGACTCTTCCCCCACTCTTTCATGTGGGTCCGATTCACGTCATGATGGTGCAATTTGTATCTATGGTTCGAGGACAGAGCAGGACGAGGGACCCCCTTTATGGGGACTCTTCCCCCACTCTTTCATGTGGGTCCGATCCACGTCATGATGGTGCAATTTGTATCTATGGTTCGAGGACAGAGCAGGACGAGGGACCCCCTTTATGGGGACTCTTCTCCCACTCTTTCATGTGGGTCCGATCCACGTCATGATGATGTAATTTGTATCTATGGTTCGAGGACAGAGCAGGACGAGGGACCCCCTTTATGGGGACTCTTCTCCCACTCTTTCATGTGGGTCCGATCCACGTCATGATGGTGCAATTTGTATCTATGGTTCGAGGACAGAGCAGGACGAGGGACCCCCTTTATGGGGACTCTTCTCCCACTCTTTCATGTGGGTCCGATCCACGTCATGATGGTGCAATTTGTATCTATGGTTCGAGGACAGAGCAGGACGAGGGACCCCCTTTATGGGGACTCTTCTCCCACTCTTTCATGTGGGTCCGATCCACGTCATGATGATGTAATTTGTATCTATGGTTCGAGGACAGAGCAGGACGAGGGACCCCCTTTATGGGGACTCTTCTCCCACTCTTTCATGTGGGTCCGATCCACGTCATGATGATGTAATTTGTATCTATGGTTCGAGGACGGAGCTGGGCGAGGGACACCCTTTATGGGGACTCTTCCCCCAGGCTTTGACGCTTACTAATGACCACACCATACTCGCTTCGGCGGTACAATGTACAAATGTATGATGTGTGAAGTAGCTGGAACTCTCTTAGCTAGATATAATTTATTAATTTTTCAATTGTATTATTTGTTATGATCATAAACTTAAATTTTATCGATATTGGTTTAGTGGTTGAAGCTTTTCAAGAATCTGCATAGATCACGAACGTAGAGACAGGCTTTTTTTTTTTTTGACTCATAAAAACATCATACATGCAATACACGCTATAAACTTTTATAAAGAATTTTACAAAACATCTAAATTCAACATGCAAAACAAAGTAGTAATCTACCATACAATATTATTAGATTCTTTTATATGGTGTATTTAAATATCTCAATATATGGTTACTGTTTTCTACTGATGTCTGTTTACATGATTTTCTTGAGTTGGTATTTGAAAAAACATCTGAATACAGTTCTTACTTCTTTAAAAAAACAGCTGATTTTGACACGTGATAATTATATTGACTGTGAAAGAAGGTTATGTTTGTACGGTTGATGAGTCAAGTTACTCAGGAGAGAAACATAAAACTGCGCATGCTCTAATATGATCTCTATACAGTCAGGGACTACTAAGCATCACGTAGGTTTATCATTGAAGGGAGCTTAATGCAATAAATATTTAAAATTATATTCATGTTTCCTGGGATTTAGGACCGAGATTATATGGGAAAGTTGGTCTGAGTTTCTCGGACCGATTTCTTTATATCTAACTAAACTATTGAAAATAAGAAAAAAAAGTTATTTCTTTTCTAAGGTCTATAGGGTATAAATAAAGTATTCCACCTTGCTTTTATATGCAATATTTCACCTCCTCTTGAGGCATTTTCAGGCCTAAAAGAAGTTAGTCTGAGTTGTCTCGGACCGATTTTTTTATATCGAACTAGACTATTGAAAATAAGAAAAAAATTGTAAAATTTTTAAACTTTGAGTGTCCGCCATTTTGGATCGGAAGTAGATAGAAAGCTCGGGTTTGCGGCAATAGTTTACTTTTCTTGGAATGTATCACTTTATGGGCGTTCCAATTTAAAATTTCAAAGTTGAATGCAATATGGTGGAACAAATGATTACCCACTAAAAAAGTAGCTTTTTATAAATAATAAAGATACCCGCAAACCGGAACTTAATATCTCAATTATAACCGGAGATATTAAGCCGTTTCCGAACTTTTGGATCATCCTGTATAAACGATACCTATGTAAGAATGTAAAAATAATGCTTCCACCGATTCCTTTTTTATGTATATATATTTTTTTATCACCTTTCGAATTTCACATTTTATTTCTTAATAGGAAATTAAACTTTATTACGTAAACATACGCAATTTCGAACAATTAAACACCTGATAAAATAAATAATTGTAAATGTTATAATTTACATAAAAAAAAAAAGAAAAGACGAAAACATTGTATTTAGTGATAACACTTTTATAACTAAATACATTATAATTATTAAACTGATAACACTTGATTTTAATAATTTATTCTCTTCCTTTTATAGATAATTTATGTGACATTATTTTAATTTTAATGTCTTTGTTGAAATAAAAAATTTAAAAAAAAAAATGGGACATGTTCGATAAAAAAACAAAAACATTTCCTTATCAATACTGTCACCCCACGAGAGACTAGTTATTTTTTTAAACATTGTATCGTATTTAACGTAATCATACTAATTAGGTGTTAGTGGGTAACGAGTTCATTGAATTGCGTTTGTAAATGAACTTAAATTTTTACGCATTTGGCATTTTTAATAGTTTATTTTATTTTCGATAATTTATATTCTTCCATAGCTAATTAAGAAGTAACAAACTTGCGTGTATAGTGATAACACCTATATAATTTGTTGCTTAATTAGTGTTTCATATAGAGCTACCTCGCATCTTATCACAAACTTAATTGGTGTTATGCTTTTACAACTGATTAATTCTAATTCATTTAATTGTTTATCCTCTTTTTTCTAAAATCTATCAAAATGACATACACAATTTGTGAGAGACACCAAGGGATGTGCCACGCAAGCGTGACCCATAGGAACTGTTCCAACATCAGACATTGCGTCATTAAGATGTTGGCTCGGCATTACGCTATGTCCTGCATCGTTTCGTCGCGTCCGACTCATCAGGGGCCCGACGATGCCCACCCAACTCTGGACCTCACACAAATATGTTGTGTAGCCTATTGCAGTGTGCAAAAACACGGTATTACATTGCTGATGTGTTTTGCCAGCCAAGCAAGAATGGCGGTATGAGAGCACGCTCGTCTCTGATAAGTCCTATATCTGATCTTCTTGATCTAGTATAGGTCCAGAGTTGGGTGGGCATCGTCGGGCCCCTGATGAGTCGGACGCGACGAAACAATGCAGGACATGGCGTAATGTCGAGCCAACATCTTAATGACGCAATGTCTGATGTTAGTACAGTTCTTATGGGTCACGCTTGCGTGGCACATCCCTTGGTGTCTCTCACTAATTGTGTAGCCTATTGCAGTGTGCAAAAACACGGTATTACATTGCTGATGTGTTTTGCCAGCCAAGCAAGAATGGCGGTATGAGAGCACGCTCGTCTCTGATAAGTCCTATATCTGATCTTCTTGATCTAGTATAGGTCCAGAGTTGGGTGGGCATCGTCGGGCCCCTGATGAGTCGGACGCGACGAAACAATGCAGGACATGGCGTAATGTCGAGCCAACATCTTAATGACGCAATGTCTGATGTTAGTACAGTTCTTATGGGTCACGCTTGCGTGGCACATCCCTTGGTGTCTCTCACTAATTGTGTAGCCTATTGCAGTGTGCAAAAACACGGTATTACATTGCTGATCTATCAAAATTCTTTTTTTTTGGAACGAAGTTCCTTGGGTTTGAGTATCTTTTGATGCTGGTAGGATCTCACATTTTATATTATCATGATACAAATTTGCGAATGGCAGTACTACCAGAGGATAGATTAGCAGTAACTTAAGCGAACAAAACGTCAACTGAGAGAGCAACTTTTGGGAAAGTTGCTCAAAAGTTGCTCTCTCAGTTGACTTTTTGTTCGCTTAAGTTACTGCTAATCTATCCTCTGGTCGTACTGCCATTCTCAAATTTGTATCCTGATAGTATAAAATGTGAGGTCCTACCTCACATTAGAAGTTAAGATTCTCAAATCTTTCCTCCCACATGTGAAAATAATTATTATTACATTTTGTTTCATTTTCAGACTATCAAACAATTTATGAAATTGTCCTTTTATAAGTCTTCTGCTAAAATTAGTGGATGGATCCAAAATTGTCTGTTCTTTTTCCCTCCTTCTTAAAACCAGGGAACAAACACATGCAGTTTCGATTAAATCCATTTTGAAACTGATCAACTATCAACTATTTAGTTGCCCGTATGCCCTTGGTGGAGTAGTGGGCAACTGCCAGGCGACTAAATTATATAGTCACCGAGATTAAAAGTTGTCCAGTGTGCGGCCACCCTTATGTCACGTTACAGCGTCTGGAGCCTGGGAGTGAATCCTTAAAAATCTACCATCACAGACCGACCGTCACGAAATCTACCGATGACGATAACTTGAGTAAAAGATGACCAAAACTTGAGTAAAAGATTACCAATTTAAATTTAAAATTTGGTACACATGTTTATTTTTCCAATGCTCAGGACGAGTTTGTTGGACAGGGTTGACTGCCCAAGCGAACGCGCGCAATGCTTGCGTAAACGTAAGCTTCAAATGTAAAATTGGAAATTTAGGACGGGAAAAAATGCTAACTTTATCTATTCAATGAGACAAACAACTTTTTTTGTGGGTCGATTAAGGGTAAAGATAAAGAAATTCAACTAAGGTGAATTTTAACTATGGCTATATTTCACCCCTCTCCGGGGCATATTCATGCCTTGTCATACGATTTAAGAAAAAATTTCATGATAAATTTTAAAAAAGGAGAAAAGTTTTTTGACCTCGTAGTGGTTCCGTCATATCTTTAGTCATCATTTCGTTAATAATATAAAAATTTAAACATAAAAAACTAGGACAAAAACAGGTAAATTAAAAATTAAAAACTTAACACATAACATGGTAAACATTTTTGACTAGAATTTCTTTATCTTTATCCTTAATCGACCCACAAACAACAAAGATTAGAACGGACAAACCAAACCAGTCTATTAACTTTTTTCAATATATATATATATTTTTTTTTTTTTATAAAAACCAACACCGACACCGCTATGAAGTGTTAAAGATCGCTAAAAACTATTAAGGCGGACCTAAACATTTAAAATAGAGAAAACAACGTTTTTACCAATATCTGACGTTCTAACTTAACGATTTTAATAAAACTTCATAAAGTATAATAAAGTTCATCGTATAAAGTATAATTGAAATAGGCATGTAAAATTGCAACCTGATGCAAGCAGAATTTTTTGTTTAGTGAAATGATATATTTTTAATTGAGCCTACTCAATTAAAAATATTAATTGAGGCCTACCACGCGGCTACCCAGGTCCGGAACAACATCATGTTCCCTAACTTCTACAACCATCCGCTTTAACTATCAACTCATCATGATTACATTGCTAGACGCTCACTTCAATGATAAAAGAAATGATTTTCATATATATATATATATATATATATATATATATATATATATATATATATATATATATATATATATATATATATATCAATACGTCTAAGGCACAAGCCCTTCCAATACTTAAACGGGAACAAAAGTAAAATGGAAATTCCTCTTTTACATTTTTTTTTCTCTCGGAGAATGTCGGTAGGGAAGAATTTATTATTCATTATTCTTGCTAAAATATATATTAATATTTAATAGGCTCTCTAGATAGAAATAATTAAAATATTCATTGAAATCAATTTGGTACAACTTTCTCGCTTTCCATTGTTTACTTTCCCCTGTGTCAATATTGCGATATCATCATTTATTAAATCATTTCACTTTCTTAAATGTTTTTTTTTTTTTTAAGAATAGTAAATTTTTTTTTTCAATGTTAAAACTTCTGCAAATAGCAACCGGAGTGGTCTTTTTAGGGTCCGCAGATAAAACTGAGGACCCTTATATTTTTCTGCGATTGTCTACACGTTGTTAATGCATCTGTATCTCCGAAATTATCCAACACAAAACTTTGAAGTTACGTGTAATAACCGTACAGTTATGCGTAATAACCTTTCAGTTATGTGTAATAACCGTACATTTATATGTAATAACCGTACAGTTATTAAGATGTAAGAATTAGCAAGCGTTAAATTATGAATTATCCTTAAATTTAGTGAGGTACGGTTTAAATAAAAAACTACATAGTTTGACCAACTAGTTTCGTGTAATTTGTACACATCATCAGGGTATAACTACAGATAATAGACAAAATATACTGAACTTAAAGTATATACATATTGACGTTAGGAATAGGACTGTATTCCTACAGTCCTATCCTAGGATAATTCGTACAGTTATGTGTAATAACCGTACAGTTATGTGTAATAACCGTACAGTTATGTGTAATAACCGTATGTTACGATTAATAACTCAAACACAGGAAAAATATAGGGAAAATAAAAAAAATCGTTATTATGATTACAAAATAATTGAATAATAAATAAATAAAATAAAACAAATAAAATAAATAAAATAAATAAAATAAATAAAATAAATAAAATAAATAAAATAAATAAAATAAATAAAATAAATAAAATAAATAAAATAAATAAAATAAATAAAATAAATAAAATAAATAAAATAAATAAAATAAATAGAATAAATAGAATAAATAAAATAAATAAAATAAATAAAATAAATAAAATAAATAAAATAAATAAAATAAATAAAATAAATAAAATAAATAAAATAAATAAAATAAATAAAATAAATAAAATAAATAAAATAAATAAAATAAATAAAATAAATAAAATAAATAAAATAAATAAAATAAATAAAATAAATAAAATAAATAAAATAAATAAAATAAATTAAATAAATTAAATAAATTAAATAAATTAAATAAATTAAATAAATTAAATAAATTAAATAAATTAAATAAATTAAATAAATTAAATAAATTAAATAAATTAAATAAATAATATAAATAAAATAAATAAATATTCAAAATTATATCTATATATAGTTATTAATTATAGTTATTAGTTTATAATATGTATCATTATTGTATAAAAGCATCTTTTATAAAAAACTACTAAAAACTAAATAATTTCTACCAACTTGTATAATATATAAAAAGCACCTCGTATAAATTAGTCTTAAATAGCTGAGTCGCGCTCAAGCTACTGCTTTTGCGGCCAGCTAAACAAATTAAATATATCTTCTGCAATGGTAATTGTAAATTATATTAACATTTATTTTTATGTATGGATATCTTTGTAATTTGTATTAAATAAATAAATAAAAAAAAAAAAAAAAAAAAAAAAAAAAAATATATATATATATATATATATATATATATATATATATATATATATATATATATATATATATATATATATTTTATTCCTATTCTGTTTTGCTTTGAGACACATTGTCTAATTTATTTTATTTTCAACTTGTTTGCTTCCAAGCTTACCGAAGGTAAAGGAAGCATTGGAATCATTCTCAAGATCAAACATTTTTTTATGTCTGCTAATTCAAAAATTCCAAGACAGAAACTCGTTGCAGTTGTCAAGAACCAGTTCTATTCCCGTGTCTATCTGTCTTTCGGTCCAACAGTTGTTTGCAATTTTTTGAAACAACATATCTTAAAAACAACTAATTTTTCTCTCGATTTTAATAAAAATGTAGGTGGTTAATGGTTATTTAAGTGGCTCTAATGTCACCCTACTGGAAATATAAAAAGTTTCAATAAACAACTCTTTCAATTATTTTTAGTATGAAATGGCATAATTTTATATTTATGTGACCATTTTTCCAACGATAGGATGCGAGGAAGCTATGTGCCACACTATGTTTTTAATAAATACTGTTTATTTGCAACATTATACACAATATATTACAAGCAGTACGGATAATTTTAAGGTTTTAAAATTATTTTTTATTTGATGTTTCAGGGTGCCGAAGCAGGTGGATGAAGCGGTTTTTACAATAAATGGCAAATTGTACCGAGGTAAGATATCTTAGTTAGTAGACTGAATGTCATAGGTGATTCGGCTGTATGTCTGTAGGTGATCCAGCTGTATGTAATCCGGTGGTGACTGCATCATAGTATATTTAGGTTCCTAGTTTAACCTTTCTAGTCTTAAGGCATCCTCAGGGGTGTATATGTTGCTCTAACGATAGTAACAGCATGAACTAGAAGTATTGGCTGAAAGCTAAAGCTTATATCCTTATCCACTCCTGAAAATGCCTTCTATGCTAAAGACATCCTCAGGGGATGTAAATGTTCCTCTAACGATAGTAATAACATGAACTAGAAGTATTGGCTGACAGCAAACATTTATATCCTTGTCCATTCCAAAAGATGTCACCAATGCAATAGGTATCCTCAAGAGTCAAAGGTCTAAATGTTGCTCTAATGCTATAGTCTAGGTAAAGACTTAATTAATGGGGCTTATTCTTATAAGGTTTTGAACATTCACAACTACTATAACATTCACAACACTTATAGTCCAGGAGATAGCGTGCAAAAAAGTGTATGAAAAACATCAAGCTAGAATTTTGTGTATAAGTTAATCTTTTAGTGCCTTTTAAGAATATGTGGTCAGCTAAGTTCGTGCCTATACCTTGACAATAGGCATTTGAAAAAAACAACCCGGTGGTGACCGGCCATGTCCCACCAATTTCGGTAGGCAATGTGATTTTCATGGTCTTGAGTACAGAATTAATTAGTAGACCAAAAATCAAGTTGATGTTAGATTGTCACTTAATAGGAGACCACTTTGATTTGGAGTAATATTTGAATAACTAAGCTATCAAGTGACAAACTAACATCAACTTGATTTTCGGTCTACTAACTAATTTTGTATTCAGGATTATGAAAATCACTTTGTCCACCGAAATGGGCGAGACATGGCCGACCTCCGCCGGCTTTTTTTTATTTCAAATTGGCAATGAATGTTCCGCAGACGAACTTTTTTTTTTTCTTTTTTTTCTTTCCGGGGGGCTTTTACACCCGAAGACTCAGGCCACTTAGGTGGGCCCATCGAACGAACCCGGGTTAGGGACCGAACTCTTCACATTATTGCAAGGATCTTATAAAGGGGATAGAGGGTTGAGGCAAAAAGTGACCCCATGAAGATATATGTAAAATATTAGCTCCAATGGGACAAATTACCTTCCTCTTGGTTATAGGTTACCAAGAATTTGTTTATAGTGTCAGGTTATAACCTGTTAAAAAAGGTAATTTGTCCCAGTTCAAAGGTCGTGGAGCATGCGCAGTATGATTTTTTCTCCAATTTCTCTTACTTTCATGGGGTCACTTTTTTGCCTTAAACCCCTTCTTAACATTACATCCGCTTTATATAAGATCCTTGCATTATTGTGAAGATGTAGTCGGTAACCATGACTCCCCTCCTGGTTGTATCACAACCAGGAGTGCCATCATTTTGGTTTCCAGGCCGAAACCTGGTGGTGCCACTCTTTCGAGGAGCTTCCCATTTATTTAAACAATACTGGGTTGACATTGAGCGGAGGGCCCGGTCCGGGAATTGAACCCAGAGCTGTGGTCAGAAGCGTTCACCCATCCATCTACTGACCCTGCTCGAGGCTGCTTAACTTGCGTTATCACACGGCAAGCGCGCTAGCCTCTGAGCCACCCAGGCCCCCCAGACGAACTTAGCCGACTACATATTTTTAAAAGGCACCAAAAGATTAACTTATGCACTTCAACTTAAATCAAAAGAAAAAAAAACAAAAGATAAGTCAGACACGTTTTTACACGCTATCTCTTGGACTATTAAATACATTCACAACTATTATAAACATTTCCAACTCTTAAAAGCATTCTCAACACTTATAAAAAAATGGTATTAACGAGGTTTTTTTTGGAATGCATAGATTAAATTGTCTCTTATAATCATTTCACAACTCTTATAGACACTTCACAACTCTTAAACATTTACAACTAATATAAAAATTGCACAACTATTACAAACAATAATAATACAGAGGTTGCTTTGAATATATTAAATCATAACTAAATTTACAATAACTAGGTTATTGAATGTTTGTTTGTGTCTTATTTTAACAGCTGGTAAAGGTCTTCCGGTGAACATGTCTCTGAACACTTACATCAGGGACCATGCCTTGCTCACCGGTACTAAATACATGTGTAAGGAAGGTTCATGCGGCTGCTGTGTGGTCAATATCCGGTACAAGGACAACCCCACCAAGGAGATCATGAGCTTCGCTGCTAACTCAGTAAGTATTCAGTATAAGTACGCAAATCATGCTGGTTAGTTTGTTGATTTGCAATATTTAGGAGAGGCGATGTGAACAGGTAAAAAGCAAAACAAAATACAAAAGTTTGTCTTGCCTTTCTTAAACAAAGGATGAACATTTTGTGTTCATTGTGCTAATAATCTATGAGCTAAGCTAGAACCTGTTCTCTATGCTGTATCTTAAGGCCATGAAATCGGGAGAACAAAAATATTTACTCTTAAACTCAAGTAGCACAACTGATCCAAAAGACATCCCTGGGATATCTTTTGTCCAGATTTTATCCTTTCCATGGGTTTCCCTATTGTTATCCCGTTTTGGATGCCTCATTGGGTTATCCTAAGTGTGACCTATGTATATCCTTAATGGGATATCCAGTTAAGGGTATCTTATGGACATCCAGTTAGGGGTATCTGATTAGCGTTAAAGGTATCCTTAGCGGGATATTCAGTAAAGGTATCATCCTAGGGACGTCTTTTAGCGGGGTCCTATGGGTATCCTGTTAGTTATCAGCTAGATCAATTACAGTATAAATACATAAGATTATTGTCTCAACTCTTCATTCATTTAAAAATTTGCATTTTAAGCATCCAAAATAAGTCCAAAAACAGTCCCTACTGGATATACCATGGAAGCCCCATGGAAATTAGAAGGGCGGGCATTGCGGGTCAGCCATAAGACATCCAGAAGAAAAAATTCTACCCGACGCAGGATGTGCCAATGGACCAGTAACTGGTCCTGTAGATATCCTAGGAACAAAGTCGTGCTACTTGGGAAATAGCGTTTTTTAACTTCTGCTTCCGAACTTTTCGAAGATAAGCATCGTGAAAATTCTGAAGAAGTAAATCTCATGTGACCATTCGTACAATGATAGGACCTGAGGAAGCGATGTGGCACATTAATTGGCAGACTATTAATCTTAATAGTCTGATCAGCACAAGATTAGGTAATAATAGGACAGGAAACGGTCAGATTATTTATCTTCACGTTGAGTAGGTGTATAAATCCATGTTGAGGAGTTTCTTTATGTAAACCAACATTGTTCCCATGCGTTGAAGATCAAAAAGTATTGCTTCCTTGTTTCCCAATCGAAATAAAAATAATCACATTTCAGCCAACATTTTGAGAACCGTGCATTGCTACAACTATTTCTGTTCATCCATTTGGAGCAGCTCTTCAAAATAGGTTTTCGTTAGCCAAACACATATGCCTTGATTTTCACCCCATTCAAACGAAGTTTTGATCCAAAATCGCCCATTTATAAATGTTTACTAATAACAAACAAAAGTGGCAGCAGCGGGATGATCTATTTCAGGATTATATATATGGATCCACTTCAATCCGGAATATGTTGCCGGTTAAGTAGTGGCTATGTGGACCAACAACATCTTTGGATACGTGTATCCAATGATAATGTGGCCGACAGTGATGTTGTCTGTATCCAGTGATTATTGCCTTATCTGGACTTAGCTCTAACAAAATGGAGGGAATCCGCAAATTTATACCGGGGTTAATTCAATGCTTTCACCAACGCAGTCTATATCTTTTTGATTGACCCCTTCCCCCCCTCCTCTTTCTCAGGAAGAAAGCAAAAAATGAAATGCAAGTTCAGCGATTATACATAATTTTTCTCCAAGAATCAAAAATCAATTTTATTTTCAATTTTGTCGGTAGTTTAAAGTGAAATATGTTTCCGCTCTAGTAATATGAAACGTAATATTATCCACACGGTAAAACGTTTTAAACCAACATATCTTAAACATTGAGGTTAAGTGCCCCCCCCCCCCCCCCCCTTCCACCTAGACGCAATCTTTTAGTTCCAACAAAAAACCATGCACTAAAATTTAAAACTTGCTCTGCATTTTATATGAATATTTAAAGTCTGCAAGAAAAAACAACTAAATAACACAAAATTCAAACCTTTACTGTAGAACATACATATATAATATTGCAGGCGGGAAATATAAAATGAAAATTACTCGGAAGAGCTTTTCATCTCTAGGAAATAATAATATGGAATATAGTTTTCCCCTTACGTAAGAAGAGTTAAAAAGAAAAATCATAACCTCTCTTTTTATATTTTTAGGGTCCTTAGGTAAAACACAGGACCCTTATAATTTCCTGCGTCTATCTGTCTTGTCCTTAACTCTCCTGATCTACGAAAGTTCCCGTTTTAACAGTCATGATCATGATAATTTGTCATGCGCGTTGTTAAATGAAAGAAGATTCCACCCTGAGTACAAATATAATTGGTTTCTTTATTGTTACCAATTCATCTTTGCACTTTTTTTTACCAATTTATCTTTGCACTTTTTTTTTACCAATTCATCTTTGCCCTTTTTTTACCAATTCATCTTTGCACTTTTTTTTACCAATTCATCTTTGCACTTTTTTTCCCTCCTCTCTATTTCTTTTAATATTAACGAAAATATCTTTAAAAAAACACAGGGAAATTCTTGCATCCATAGTACGTTAACTAGGGTTTCGTGGATTATTAGGCATATACGCTATTATATATGCTGAAATAACCTTTTAGTATTCCCCTATCAAGCCCTATATGAAAGTAAAAAAAAAAAATATAAAAATAAATTTAAATGGATGGCCTCAAAAAAACAAAAAGATTGATCGAGTAAGGAGAGTAAAGTAGATGTTCCTTGTTCGATTCCCCGGTGGATGATAATGTTTTTTTTATCGGCAATGACAAAAAGTTAAATTAAGTAATTTTTCATCGCCCTACCATAAGGTATTTGGATGAATCATTTCAAATTTTTAGGAGAAGCCGTTATAGGGTGGTTGGGGGGGGGGGGTTTTATGGGGTGAAATTTTGTCCATAAACGCAATATTGCCGGTTAAACAAACTATAGTCATAATATTTTTAAATATGTTTGTAATCAATTCTTCAGTAGCTTTCATTTGATACCAACACGAAAATAAATAAAAATAGTTGCAAATTTTTGCGCATTACGCATGCACATAGTAAATGTTTTACTTCTCAATATTTTCCCTATGTTTGGGCCAAAAAGTTACACCAGTATGTCAAATTTTAAACTCTAGCGTGAACGGTTCGAGGGATATGAACCTAAGTCCGACGGACAGACACATCACACTCGGCATAAGGGTTTCGAGGTTGATCTACAAAACCCTAAACGTTATAGTTATTCTTCGTCTAAAAACAAAAAAGTTTTAAAGGAATTTTTCATAAGTCCCCTTCTCCCATTGTACAGAAAATAGTGATAATGATGAGTAACTGATTTTTAACATATAAAAAGTATTTTATCTACGATTGATACGAAATATAAACATTGTATCTCTGTTTAGATGCGTAGAAAGTGATTCTTTACGTACTTGTATTCATTGCGCATGCGAGTCTCATAGTTTTGAAGAATTCCTCTTCTTTACCACCCTAGGGTGGTAAAGAAGAGGAATTATTCAGCTTTACGCACGATTAGCGAGTTTGTTTACATTTAACAAAACTAATTTGCTGTTCTTTTATTAAAGTAACTGTTTATATCGAGTTTTTAGTGAAAAACAATGAGTGAATCAAGTGACTTTGACGAAAATGTGGAGAATAATACTCCTCCAGAAATAAAATAATTAATTCGGCAAAAAAATACAAGAATTAATGCCATCTTTATCAAGAGAGAGATACGAACTTACATACAGCAAGTTCATTTTTTTCTGTATTTATTATATAAATCTAACAATCGTAGATAAAGTACGGTGCGCAACTCATGTGAAATCGGCATTTTGCATTGCTCGTGTGGTTTTACTACCCTCGCTGTCGCTCGGGTGCAAACTCCACACTCGCATGCAAAATGCTACTTTCCGCACTCGACGCGTAATGTACTATTAATATTTTTAAAATATGTTATAGTGTGATCTAATTCATGTTGTTTTATTTGTTTTTAGTGTTTGCTGCCAGTATTGGCTTGTCATGGATACGCTATCACCACAGTGGAAGGACTGGGATCTAGAGCCACTGGATACAACAAGGTACAGACCACACTGGCTCACTTCAACGGAACCCAGTGTGGATACTGCTCGCCTGGATTCGTCATGTCTATGCACAGGTACCAAACATAATGCACATACGTGTGTTCCCGGATCGACGCTAAAATACGTGAAAAAGATTCAAAATTGTTTAATTGACATTTCATCTTCTGTGGTTCAACCTTGCTTGAATAGAAACTAATTTATGTCATAATTTTAGTTTAGAAAAAAATCGAATGTCTTGGAAATTTTCAAAAATAGTTATTTATATAAATAGGCAGCAAAATGGAATTTTGCTGACAAGTTTTTAAGTTTTTGTTCCGAGCCGACGGCGAGGTTACTTAACAAAAACTTAAAAACTAACCTCGCTAAACAAATTTACTATTTTACTGACGAGGCGAAGCTCGCTGCGTGTTTTTTGGACATGTTACAAAAGAATCAAGAGAAATGACATTTTGCAGACTGAAAACTGTTCAACATTGCTTAATTTTGCTGCAGTGAGTAGATAAAAGTTATTTTTCTCACTAGTAAAGTGATTTTTCTCTAAGAGATACGACAAAATGTTATTTAAAAAAGTTATTCAGAAAGACAACTAAAAAACACTACTAAAATTAGTTTTAATTTAACTACATATTTTTAACAGCACACTAGGCAAAATATGGAACGTAAAAATACAAAATATCAAAGTAGGCGGAGTGTGTTAAAATTTTGTATTCATAGTCAGTTTTTATTTTTGAATAACTTTTTGGAACGAAGTTCCTTATGGCACGTTCCGGAGCCCGGGAGTAAATCCGAAAAAAACTACAAAAATCACCGCCACAAACTATCCGTCACAAAATCACCGTCACGCAAAACCCGTCACGAAATCTACCGATGACAATAACTTGAGTAAAAGATCACCGAGTTAGTTGAAATTTGGTACACATGTTCATTTTACCAATGCCCAGGCTGAGTTCGTTGGACAACGTTATCCACCCAAGCGTTCACGCGCAATGCTCGCGTAAACGTAAGCTTCAAATTTAAAATTCGGATTTTTTGGACGGGAAAAAATTCTAACATCATCTATTTAATGAGACATTCTACTTTTTAAAATTTTTTTTTTAGTAAAACGAACACCGGCACTGCTATGAAGTGATAAAGATCGCTAAATTTATTAAAGCGGACCTAAACGTTTTAAATAAAGAATACAACGTTTTTACAGATATCTTACGTTCTAACGTAACGATTTCAATATAACTTCATACACATCGTCTAAAGTGCAATTGAAACAGCAATTGAAAATTTCAACCTGATACAAGCAGAATGTGTTTAGTGTTGGTGATTTATATTTTATAATATAATATTTTAATTAGAGATTCGCCGACGGAGGTCTAATGGGACAGTTATTTTCTTCTCTACAACCATATGCTTTAACTATAAACTAATTAAAATTAACTTTTTTCTCAATTTACAATACATCATTTATTGTAAGACGCTCTTTTCAAAGATAATAAAAAGTTTTTCTTTTAATTTTGCCTTAACTCCGCTAGTACAAATAGTTACTTTTAATTTTGTCTCTTATTCTAACTCCGCCATGTATAAGTAATTAGCATTATCATATAATTAGCACTGTAATTATATAATTTATATTTAATATAAAGCGTAAGGAATTTCGTTCCTACCGGGTGTCCCACGACACCACACGTATTTTTTTAATAACATTTTGTTGTATCTTCTAGAGAAATAGTTATTTATGTAACTAGGCAGCAAAATGGAATTTTTCTGACGTATGATTAAATTAGCCTCCGAGCCGGAGGCGAGGTCAGGCTATGGAAATTAACTGCCGAGGCGAAGCCGAGGCAGGTAATTTATTCGATTGACAATATATCAATATGAGGCAAAGCATTTTACGAGTGAGAAAAATAACTTTTATCTACGATTGATACGAAATATAAACATTTTATATCCTTTTTTAGATGCGAAGAAAGTGATTATTTTCGTAGTTGTATTCATTGCACATGCACATGCGCGTTTCACAATTCTTCTTTATTTCCGTAGGGGGCAGAATTCTTCACCTTATCGCACGATTAGCGTGTTTGTTTACATTTAAAAAAACTAGTTTGCTGTTTGTTTAATTAAAGTAACTGTTTTTTCTGTATTAATGATTAAAATCCAACAATCGTAGATAAAGTACGGTAAGCAACTCGTGCGAAAACCACATTTTGCTTTGCTCGTGTAGTATTACTACCCTCGCTATCGCTCGGGTGTAAACTCCACACTCCCCACTCGCATGCAAAATACTAATTTCCGCACTAAAAGCGTAATGTACTATTTTGTAAATTTCCAAGACATAATTGATTTTTCAAAACTAAAATTATGACCATAATTAGTATCCATTCGAGCAGGGCTTAACCCTAGAAGATTTTAATTTTAATTAAAAAATGTTTAGTCTTTTTCACCTATTCATGCATCGATCCAGGCATTCATGCATCGATATTTTTATGTTTTTGGGGGTATTACATATACATAAAATAACTACTAAGTTTCAAATTCTTCGGATAAGTACTTTCCGAGATCAGGTGTATTACATACAAACAGACAGACAGGTAAACAAACAGACAGACGGATAGACAAACAGACAGACTAGCACGGGATTGTTTAAGGGTCTTCGCCAAAAACTCCATAAAGTTGCCAAGTATGTGCTTTATGTCCACAAAGGGTCCTTAGGCAATTTAACAACGTTAAGTTCGTTTACCAGCATAATTTGCTATTTGCTCAGCCGGCTAATGGTGGCTATTTGAAAGTTTGTTTTAACTATAACTTGAACCATTCGTTGTAATGATGGAAAACAAACGCCCCCAAAAGCATTCACATCGCCCTAACACCATGAAACAACTCCTTCTTAAGAATATTTGATTTTTTCGTTGATTTGATAAAAAAAAAAAAATCGCTATTATGGTATTGCTATACAGCGTGAACCGCGATAAAATGTCAAAACGAAACTGACAGATTCTATGAGTTAAATGCAACACAAAATGTCGTTTTTTGTTGCATTCAATAATTCTCGAGATACCGATTAATTTCTTTTTTTAGAGTGCTTCACAAAAATTTCCAAAAAAAAATCATAATATCTCAAAAACAATATAAGATAGAGAAACTGGACTAAGGGACAATTTTAGAGAGCATAATAAAAACCTTTCAGAATCACTTATTGATTTTCACATTAACAGCTGATAAGAAGCGTCTAATAAGTCCTTTTCATGGGCGCCAATGCCTATGAGCAGGCTCTCAGTAAATGAGGAAAAATATCACCGAGGAGGAAATATATGAGGAATATATTACCGTAGTCAAGTCAGGTGTTTAGCTTTCAAGAAACCTCTCTCTCCCCCTTAAACAGGTCTTGTATAATTCGAATTAGACTAATTCTACCTGTCTACTTAAAAATCCTTTAGTAATTAGAACGTTGATGGAGATTAGCTTAATTGGATTAACTAATTAAGTAACAGGGACATGATCCATATCAGGGGTTTGTTGTACAGAGCTGGTATTTGCTTATTTAAATTATTAGTATCATTTAACAAAACATTAGCGCCCCATCTACTGTCGTTCTTTCCGTAAGGAAAGCCGATTCCGTCAAGAAAGGGTGTTATTGTATGGGGTTCAAGAGGAAAGAACGGCAGGATTATAATCTTACAAGATCATCCCGTAGCGCCATCCTCTCCATTCTTGTCAACCGATAAGTTTCATGTGGATGGGATAGAGATAACTGTAGAGATCCACTGTCGTTCTTTCCGTAAGGAAAGCCGATTCCGTCGAGAAAGAGTGTCAGTGTATGGGGTTTCAAGAGGAAAGAACGGCAGGTTTATAATCTTGCAAGATTATCCCAGTTAGGCAACGAATCCCAAAGGTTTGTATGACACGACACGCTTTCCCTCGACGAGACAACATTCCCTTGGAAAGTGAGAGGAAAGAGACCACCCACACGCGTTCTTTCCTTCTGGCCTCACAAAATTTAAAATCAAACAGGATTATGTTATTTCATGTGGATGGGCAACGAAGGGATTGTAGTCACACGACAAGCCTGCAGGATGGAATGAGTGGATTGTCTCACAGGAAAGTGATTGTGTGGATGGTAATGAACATGATTATCAATCATGCCGTGCTTTCGTTCGCGATTAAGAAAAAGGAAAGTCTGTCGGGAAAGAACGACAGTGGATGGGGCGCTATTATTTACAGCAATTTTTAGTTCAGCGTCAAATTTCACTAGCGTCAAAAAAGCAACCAAATCTCGGACCAGTCGTTCTTAAACTACAAAGAAAAATGCGACTCGTGCAATCTAAAGAAACACCCTCCTGGAGCTAGTAGTCAGCCTTAGTAAATTTTAAAACTGTTCTATAGTGGTTAAACTATGTTGTTTAATAAAAACAACATAGTTTAACCACTATACAACATAGTTAGCACTGCAGAAGTAGTAAAATCTATTTTTCTTGTTACAGTTTATTGGATAGAAATCCGAAAGCTACAGTGGATGATGTTGAGAATAATTTCAGTGGTAATCTCTGCCGCTGCACAGGATACAGACCGATATTGGACGGTTTCAAGTCTCTCGCGTCCAATCCACCAACTAAGCTCAAACAGATGCTCCTCGAAATAGAGGTAATTATTTAATAATCTCCGTCGTTTATCTGTATTACTTATATCTTCGACTTTGTCTGTAGATCTAATTTTTTTTTCAAACCACCATTTCTTAAAAAAAACGTCAAATTGTTTAAACAGGGGGTTGAAGCCCGACGTTTCACTTCCACATCGAAAAACTGTTTATTACGGGTCTACCCGCGGAAGCCTATGCACCAGTCAAATTATTTGTTGAAATGTAGATAGAAGATTATCCTTAGTGATTAGAGCCTTAGAGATTAAACAACCTTATTTTTGGTCCCACAATAATTTTAACTCTCTTCTCCAATATTGTATAGTTTTAAAAATAAGTGAGACCCTACTGGGAATCGAAGCCACAAATTGTACTCATTAGCACATATTATGTCTATAAAAAGCATTCTTCCGATATTGAAAAAATTTGGATGGTTTGTCCAAAGTAAAAAGCATTCTTCCGATATTGAAGAAATTTGGATGTTTTGTCCAAAGTAAAAAGCATTCTTCCGATATTGAAGAAATTTGGATGGTTTGTCCAAAGTAAAAAGCATTCTTCCGATATTGAAGAAATTAGAATGGTTTGTCCAGAGTAAAAAGCATTTATCGGATATTGAAGAAATTTGGATGGTTTGTCCAAAGTAAAAAGCATTCTTCCGATATTGACGAAATTTGGACGATTTTTTAAAAATACGCCTCATGTAAATATATTCCGAATAAATTTCAAGTCAGTGTAAATTTAATATTGCTTAAATATAAGTTTGAGTCTGCAAGGAATAGAATTAGATCCAAATCTTATGTGACCATTCGTCCACTTCAGGAAGCTAATAACTAATTCTTAGATCTTTATTTTGATTCCAGCCTGTTTGATCTTTTCACGTGGAGCCTTACTATTGAATTTTCAAGTTAATCATTAATTAAATAAAAATAATTAATTTAAACTTTTAATTTAGGTCTACCAAATTCTCGATAAAATCAAATAATTTTTAACTTTTTCATTATCACGGTAGACATAACTAATTTTTTAGAAATGTATCTTACTTTATGACTATTTTACAATCTTAATAAGTATAACTAAAGCTTAAAATAGCTCTAACCTAAGAAATAGTAAATGATTCATGATAATATTATTAAAATCCCCTTTTCTCTAAGCTAATTAGGCTTTAGTAGTAATTACCTTGAGCCATAATGACAAAGTTAAGGCATCGTAATATGACGCTCTTTGCACGGTTTTAAACCCTTAGAACCATCCTAAGAGGAAGAAGGGGGTTGGTACAACGCTCCAATCAATTACCTATCATACTACAGCTTCACCTCAAGTGATAACAGTTAAGCCTTACTGATAACAAACTAGTATTAAGTTCGAACAAGAGTAAACATCATTTTGAAGTACTTAACATTGAAATAAATTAAGATAAAGTTGACTTTATGACTCTTTAGAGTTGCTAATTTAAAGAAGAATGCAATGATTCTATGTTTTTCTTGTTAATATGCCATTATCATTGCAGTAGAATGTAAAAAGTAATACACGATTATAAGTTAGGTGAGTTGCAAGTAATGTACCCTAAAGTATAATTGTGCACTAAATATTTTATTATTGCATATTCAAATTTGACTAATATTTTATGATTTTTGCATCCGAGCTTACCGAAGGTAACGGAACCATCATGGTCGTTCTGAAGAACAAAAGTATTTTGTCCCCTGATTAATAATTTCGAAAACAGAAATGACCCATTAAAATTCAACCTTATGCGCTCGTGTAATATTAAATAAAAATAAATTTTACACCTCTGGGATCCTAAATATATCACAATAACCTCATTTTTAATTCCCATTGGTGTCACAATATGGACTTCCAGTTATCCATATCAAGCAATCATGTTTGGCTTTCAATAAAAAGTTAATACAATTTTTGCTGTGTGAAAAAGCAATGAAAAATTTTAATTATTTTCATCTACATATTTGTGCGAAAGGACACAATTTCACAGCAATTATATCTCGGTATCGTTCTTGGCATGAAATAAACACATATCTCTGACTTGCGGGAACGATATTGCCTAGCTGTCTCTTATCATACGGATCACGCTATTGTTGCGCCAATTGGCACCATGTGAACCTATCAGGACAGTACCGTTGTCTTTGACCGTGCCAACCAAGAGATATTCACTGCACTTGGCTATTTCTTAGCGTATACCTCCGTGACAATTTGTATCCCTATGTGAACGAGAACAGTTCAATTGGACTAGTCAGTTGAACTAATATGGTTGAACAGTAGTTGTGGACAACTATCCCTGGAAATTGTCTCATCAACTGGCGAGATGTAAACCCAGCTAAGGCACGTTCAAACTATGCCATGGTTTGCCAGTTAGCAATGTCAGACGAAACAATGTCCGCCAACATCAGTTTAGGATGGCAGACCTATAATTTAATCGAGGAGGTTGCTAGTGTCGATCTACTTAAAAGAAATCAAGTCCAAAAGAAAAGGTAGGTAGGTGCCAACTGGCCTTAAGTCATATTTGACCTCAGTCCCATTTGACACCTGCATAGGTGTCAAATGGGATGGACTATTCAGGCAGGCACGATTTTGTCAGAGTCGGTACCACCCGCGGAAGTGTCTACATGCTCTTGGCTTTGCTAATTTAACAAGAATAAAAGGATCAATTAACCAATATATTAAAGAGCGCAGACGGGAAATTAACATGGGACCATCTCTTGACTGCTTTCGACATACCGTCTAAATTTCTTAAAGATCAAATGAGTATTTTTAAAGATATATCCCCGAATAAGAAGAAAATTGATTGAAATTAGTTTGGGATTAAGAAGGATATAATTGTGACCTACCATTCAAATTTCATTAAAATTTGGTGGGTCGTAAAAATGTTGGACGACAGACAGACATAACAAGACCAAAAATGTTCTTGTATGTCAAAGTAATTTCCTTTCTGGGAATTATTCAATTTGGAGCCGTAAAAAGGAGCATCGTTCTTCAGAATGATCACGATGATTTTATTACCTTCTGCAAGCTCGGAAGCAATATCGTTCTTCAGAATGATCACAATGTTTCCATTACTTTCGGTAAGCTCGGAAGCAATATCGTTCTTCAGAATGATCACAATGTTTCCATTACTTTCGGTAAGCTCGGAAGCAATATCGTTCTTCAGAATGATCACAATGTTTCCATTACTTTCGGTAAGGTCGGGAGCAATATCGTTCTTCAGAATGATCACAATGTTTCCATTACTTTCGGTAAGCTCGGAAGCAATATCGTTCTTCAGAATGATCACAATGTTTCCATTACTTTCGGTAAGCTCGGAAGCAATATCGTTCTTCAGAATGATCACAATGTTTCCATTACTTTCGGTAAGCTCGGAAGCAATATCGTTCTTCAGAATGATCACAATGTTTCCATTACTTTCGGTAAGGTCGGGAGCAATATCGTTCTTCAGAATGATCACAATGGTTCTATTACTTTCGGTAAGCTTGGAAGCAATATCGTTCTTTAGAATGATCACAATGTTTCCATTACTTTCGGTAAGCTTGGGAGAAATATCGTTCTTCAGAATGATCACAATGGTTTTATTACTTTCGGTAAGCTCGGAAGCAATATCGTTCTTCAGAATGATCACGACTCTTCCATTAACTTTGGTAAGCTCGGAAGCAATATCGTTCTTTAGAATGATCACAATGTTTCCATTACTTTCGGTAAGCTTGGGAGCAATATCGTTCTTCAGAATGATCACGACTCTTCCATTAACTTTGGTAAGCTCGGAAGCAATATCGTTCTTCAGAATTGTGCTTCCGTAAACTTGGAAGTAAAAAATGGTAGCATTATTCCTCGCAGAAACGTTTAACCAATAATTGTTTTTGTTTTCTTTTGTTACAGGAGTCTCATGTACTCTGCCCAAACCGTGGCAAGTGCGACGGAGATGGTAATGAGGAACGCTGCAAGACCTGTATGTCGACCAAGGAAGACGATGGCTTCGAACTTGATTTCAGTGAACTGACTCTGGCTAAGGAAAACTTCCACCTTAGTGGACCTGATTCAGAATGGTACAGAGCTTGTTGCCTCAAGGAGATTTTCCAGATTTTCGATCGCATCGGTCCTAAGAGCTACATGTTGGTAGCTGGCAACACAGCTCGAGGTAAATGAATGCACCTAAAATAAGTTACTTTTGTGGTACTTCTTAATGCATAAATAGGTACGAACAACTCAAATAGTGAAATTGAACATCAATTTATAGTTTTATAAACACAATAGCTTGATATATAAAATGCAGATTTAGGCCAGATCTGTTATCAAAATTTTGATTATGTTTTTGCTTCCGAGCTTACTGAAGAGAACGGAAGCACATTGATAATTCGAAAGCACAAAATGTTTTTGTCTACAAATTCAAACATTCCTAGACAGAAATAAGTTTCACTATCAGAAAATCTCACTTTTATCTCTTACTTTTCTTTGTCTGTCAAAATTTTTGCGAAGCAATATATTTTAAAAAATCGGGTACAGGGTACCTCGGAACTTCGAAGTCAGTACTAAAGTGGCCTCTCAGAAGGAAGCAGCATTGGACGTGGTCAGTACTTGGATGGGTGACCGTTCTGAACTAACTGATTTATTATCATTCTTCAAATAAAAACTTTATTTTAATACCTATATTTTATTTCATTATTTGAAGTTTGGCGGTATTTTGACAGATGTAAACAAACTTTGACGTCATCAAAATTATCGCACTAATAAATAGTTATATTCGCTTATAACTTTTAAACTAATTAATGGAATTTCATCTTAATTTTTTCCGGTTCCAACGATATGCTATATGTCAAAAACCTATTTATACTTTAGGTATTATTAACCGTCAAAGTTTAAAAATTAAAAAAATTGATAACTTCAAAATGGCGGCCAATATCAAAATGAAATTTGGTGGGCTTGTTTGTCATACAGAGAGGTACATTCGTGCCAAATTCCAACTCGATCAGGGCCATTGTCGATTTATTACGATTTTTTTAATTTTTGCTGACTCAGCAAACTGGGTTCAAAATGGTGGAAAAATTTTATTTTCCGGGCGGCACCACTACAGGTAAGGACTGATTTTTCTGCCAAGTTTTAACTCTCTAGGTTAATTACCTTGGGTGCTACGATGATAACACACTTACATACATACAGACGTCATGCTGAAAATCACTCAGGAGGTCTTAAAAACACCCAAAACGGATAATTCCGTTGATATCTCGAAAAGAAAATTTTTGGTGAAAACAATACTTTTCCTACTATAGGTAGTGAGAAAAAGTAAAAACAACTCGTCCAATTTTAATCAATTTTGGTAATGACGGTTGGTTATAATTAGCTCGCCCACTGTCATAGCTTAATGGGCATGCCAATTAGCCGCGCACGCACTATTATAGAGAAAGATTAATTGCACCTTCTACACCTATTGGTTTTTCCTTCCTTAAGCACACAATTTTTGTTTTTCTATTAACACCTAAAGAACGATATTTTTAATAAATTTAAATGGTTCGTACAAAGTAGCCCACATATGGTCCATATTGATTTCTACCGTTTATGCACAGAGAGAAACACAATATATTTAATAAATAAAACATTTGTGGGGCAGCTCATTTATAATGAGTTGCTAGAACGTAGCGTACTAATTAATCTTTTACCGACAATGACTCATCAACAAGTAACAATAAGTTTACAAAACTTAATGCTTAGCCATTAAAATACAATTAATCAACTTAGTTAAATAACTTAAAATTTAAATAAAATTTAGTACAGTAAATCTGTAAATTTGTGCGGAAAAATTTCGAGGCTGATTTTTTTGTGCGTGATCGCTTGGGGCGTTTAAGAAAAGCTGAACTCCAGCTTTTCGGGAACACCCAGACGGCGGAAGTACGGGGTACGGAGTACAAAAGTCAAAAAAGTATAAACCCTTTATGATGCAAGCTCTTTAAGAGTACAGTAATTTTTGTCATATTTTCATTTATTTTCAAGTATGGGGTAAAATAGAAAAACAGGAAAAAAAAATATACAAATGAACAGTAAATTTGTGCGGCAAAAATTCGAGACTACATTTTTTTTTTACGTGAAACGCTTGGGGACCATGAGAAAAGCTTAACTCCAACTTTTCGGGAACATACGAACGGCGGAAGTACGGGCTACGTTGTACAAAAGTCAAATGACTATATACCCTTCATGCTGCATATCGTCATAGGAAAGCTCTAAGAGTACAATAATTTTTTAGGGGTAATACGAAAAAACAGGAAAAAATGCTTTTCGATTAAAAATTAGAAGTAATACTATTAGTACAGTCAATCTGCCGGGGGAAAAAACTATCTGCGTCAAAATTCAAGGGTACTTGTTTTACTTGAATCGCTTGGGGCATATAAGAACAGCTTAAATCCAATTTCGCGGGACAGTCCGGAAGGTGGATGAGGGAAAACTCATCCTCTTTTTTCGTTTATCACAAGTTTTTATTATTTTTCTGACTCCGCTTCCTCTTTTTTGCTGTTTGATCGCCCGCTGATGAATTTCCTGCTGATTCTGCTTCACTTACTAAGTTCGCTAGTTGACGTTGAAGGCAAAAGTACGACTTGGGAGGGAAAGTCAAAGTCAGTATCCTCAAGGAAATCATCTTTAGCATCTACGGGAGGTACGTTGCTGCAATTTTCTACTCCGCAGTGTTTGCAAGCATGGGAGCAACTGAGCATGGGAGACCAGCCTTCCTGCACCCGCATGGGCTGCTCCACAATTATTCCTTTTACTGCCGGGGGCAATTAGTTTCACAAGCCTTCCAACGACATGCATCATGAAGGATATACTGATATACATATTATACTTTTTTGACTTTTGTACCCCGTACTTCCACCGTCCAGAATTATTAAATGATTATTAAATTAGATTATTATTAATAAATTAGATGATTATTAATAAATTAGATCATCCAATTATTAAATTAGATGAACGTACCTTAGAAGTAAGATAATGTACAACATTTAATATTGCGATAAGTTTATTTTATTGCGATAAAGTTTTCTACAATTTGGGCGAGTAACGGACGCAAGCTGAAGCTCAGAAATATTGGCAAATACCAACATGATAAATGATAAGTGATATGAAAAATAAATCGGATACAAAAAGTAAATTATTCATTATATATTTTGGATAAAAATTAAACATAAAAAATTAAGAAATGTTGTATTATAGTCCAGGAGCCAGGTAGATTTACCTGGAAAGTATTTTGAACTTAATGGAATTTTTACAGGTAACTCAGAGGTCCTCTGGGATGCCAATGCTGAGTTTTCGACCTCGTGGCCCTTGTGCTAACTTGGGGAGGGGGGAAAAACCCCGATTTTTCCTCCAATTTTTCGGTTTTTCGCCTCTAGCTGGAAAACTACGCGTCAAACAAAAAAACTTTACCAGTACAAAGTTAAAGAGCATCAAATTTCCTATAAAAATCACTGGTCATACGACTATTTTCACCCATTAGGTACTGTGATACAGCATTGTGAAAAAATGCCAAATTTTTAAAAATGTGGATTTTAGCGAAAAAAAGCGTGTTTTTGGGCTTATAATATAGATTTATCATCATAAATTGAGTATTCAACATTTCTATGTATACCATAGTAATATGTAACCCCTGTAAACCCCTCACTGCCCTCTCCCCCCCCCCTCCCCCCAGAAACAAATTTGATGACGAATAATGTGCGTGACTTATTGATTACGTAGGAAAAGAAGTTCTATCCTTCTCTTAATTTTTGACTTTTGATCTTTTAATAAAATAAAAATATCAATAGTCCAGGAAATTAAGCGCTTTGGCCCGCAATTCTTTCGTCATGCATCGATTTACTTGAAAATTTGACAGTAGGTAGAGAATAGTCCAACCATTAAAATCTATATCATCTAAATCATCATTGCTATAACCCTGGGGGTGGTTGCTACCCCATCTCGGGGGTTGAAATTGATTATTTTATTTTAACCACAGGAATCGATGGAAAAGCTAATTCTAAGTCAAAAATGATCTATACCTTTTTTTAAAAAAATTAATATTTTTCGAGTTATTCGCGATTGAAAGAATAAGTTGTTCGACCTTTTTGATCGGTTTTTCGCGAATAACTCGAAAAATGTGCATTTTATCACACAAACAGTAAGAACAAAATTATAGCCTATAAAAAAAGAAAGAAAATCCTTATTTTATAAATCATGTACGACCAATACGGACCGACCTATGGCTTGTTAATTGTTGGCTTTTGTTCGTCAAATGCTAAATTTGAGAGATTCAGAGTCAAATAGCGATAAAACTGTGCATTTTACGAGGAAAACGTATAGAAGTTTTTTTAAAGTAGACAAAAAGGGCTTTCATTTTTTAAAAATTAGAAGTCGATAGCATCAAAATTAAGCGAGTTACGATGAAAATAAAGTTAGTCCCTACATTTTTCTACGAAAAAATCAGTGAATACAACCCCCCAATTCAAATTGATCGTCGCCCTTCTACGGTTTTGCGTGGATCATATGGGACACATGAGAACAGCTTAACTCTAACTTTTCGGGAAAATCCAGACGGCGGAAGTATGGGGTACGGGTTACAAAAGTCAAAATAGTATAAATCCTTTATGATGAATGTCGTTAGATAGCTCTTTAAGAGAGCAGTAATTGTTGTTATAATCACTTGTCACATTTTCATTTAAGAGGGGGATAAAATGGAAAAACAGGAATAAATGGTTTTAGCTAAAAATTAGAAATATTATTATTTTTGATCCGATATGAATGAAAATTGGTATCCGTGCTTTATTTGATGTCAGAAAAAAGAATATGAAATAATTTGTGTGTATTTAGTACTTTGGGTACAAATCGTTGTAAGAGGTGGTTTTTAAGGGTTGAAAAATTGCAAAATAATGAAATTGGTAATATTTTAGGCAACAACATTCTTAAATTAAGTCGATATGATAAATTAATCATTTATTTAAGGATAAATATTTTTTTGTACATTAAGGTCTAACAAGGGTTGATTAATAAGGGTTGACATATTTTGAAATTGTGTTCGAAAGTATAAAACAATCATTATTCAACTAATCCAAACGAAATTTCACCCACCTTAAGCTTTAAAATGTTACTTTATAAGTTTTGATAATCGAGGGTAGTTTTCACCCCTAAAAAATAAACAGCGCCCATCGGCATAATATAGATTTTGAAGTACTGTGTGGGCACCGGGTGCGAAAATTCCGCCGAGCACAACGTCAACGAGGATGATACTGATGACGACGGTACCGACGACCTGCTCGACAACCTATGCCAGGAAGGCATGGACGTAGAAGGGGCTGACGAGTCGCTTATCGATGAGAGACTCACGAAGATTTAATTTAATGTTCATTTTTTGTTTATTATTTTCATATTATTTTTATTATTTTGTTTATTATTATAAATGCATAATTATAGATAACTTGTTTACCTACGTAATCAATAAGTTACGCACATTATTATCGCTTCTTAACATTGCTTTGGTTTTTCAATTTAAAAATAAAATTAAGTCCGTTTGAACGGGGCATGAGGTGGACCGCCCTGAGCCCCCTTGCCTTCGGTACGCTACTGATCAGAGGATCCTTTCCCCCTCCCCTCCACCATAAAGTAAGATTGATGATAACACCATGTTAAATGTTTCAGGGAAGAAGAGGTTTTATTTAACTTATTTTTCAAATTTGGTTCTGGGGGGGAGAGGGCAGTGAGGGGGGAGGGGGTTACATATTATTATGGTATACATAGAAATGTTGAATACTCAATTTATGATGATAAATCTATTTTATAAGCCCAAAAATACGCTTTTTTCACTAAAATCCACATTTTTTAAAAATTTGGCATTTTTTCACAATGCTGTATCACAGTACCTAATGGGTGAAAATAGTCGTATGACCAGTGATTTTTATAGGAAATTTGATGCTCTTTAACTTTGTACTGGTAAAGTTTTTTTGATTGACTCGTAGTTTTCGAGCTAGAGGCGAAAAACCAAAAAATTGGCGGAAAAATTGGGGTTTTTCTCCCCTCCCCAAGTTAGCACAAGGGCCACGAGGTCGAAAACTCAGCATTTGCATCCCAGAAGACCTCTGAGTTACCTGTAAAAATTCCATTAAGTTCAAAATACTTTCCAGCTCGACCTGTTTTTTTCGACCTGGCTCCTGGACTATTACGTAACAAGAAATACAAACAGACGCGCAGAAATATTGGCTAACTCCAAAGTGATAATTGACAAAAAAAAAAATAATAATAAATAAATAAAGCGATAACCAAAAGAATGTATATTTATATATATTTTGGAGATAAAGTTTAAAAATTATAACATTTTTGTATTACATATTTAATTAAGGCGTAAATAAAAATCATAGACGAGTTTTATTTTTAATGATACATTTTATCCAACGATATATCCAACCTGATAATATGTACTAATCTTCTTTTTATACTTTTTGGGTCACTTATGTAAACGATGATAACGTTTATCCGATAAATTATTTGATAAAGTATTTGAGATAAAAATGCATTTTTAAGTATAAAAAAATGTTATAAAATTAGACTTTACTGCTATTTAACTTTCACGTAACGGTAAACGTGTTATCACAGTTGATAGTTTTCGTAAACATAAATGGCGTTTTTTTTTTGTTGTACAACTTCAGTGTACTTTTATCAACAAACTTGTCAATTAACTTTATTAGTCTCAATGGCAAAACAATTTGTTTAAGCACAAAAACAATATAGTCTTTTAAACTAGAAGTGGTAGTGTGATAGATGTTTGTTTTTGTTTAGTTTTTTTCCGGGGGGTTTTTACACCCGAAGACTCAGGCCACTTAGGTGGGCCCATCGAACAAACCCGGGTTAGGGAACGAAATCTTCACACTTTTGTGAAGATGTGGTCGGTAACTATGACTCCCCTCCTGGTTGTATTGCTACCAGGAGTGTCATCATCATGGTTTCCAGGCCGAAACCTGGTGACGCCCCTCATTCGAGGAGCTTCCCATTTATTTAAACAATGCTGGGTTGACATTGAGCGGGGGCCCGGTCCGGGAATCGAACCCAGAGCTGTGGTCAGAAGCGTTCACCCATCCATCTACTGACCCTGCTCGAGGCTGCTTAACTTGCGTTATCACACGGCAAGCGCGCTAGCCTCTGAGCCGCCCAGGCCCCACCTTGTGATAGGTGTAGAGTGTAGAGGAATGCTCAGGCCGGCTCTAAAAATGTATCACTACTACTAGGTGGTGAGATATTGTTTGAGATAGTTAGAGTAGGTCAGAGGTGTACTGAGGTGGTTACAGGATTATAAAGGTTGTTGGAGGTGTTGGGGTATTGTTTGAGGGGTATTATAAAGGTTGTCGGAAGTGGTTTGAAGGTTGTTAGAGGTATGTTTGAGTAGGGTAGAGATTGTTAGAGGCGTTTTGAGGTGGGTACAGGATTATAAAGGTTATTGGAGGTATTGGGGTATTGTTTGAGGGGAATAAAGGTTGTCGGAAGTGGTTGTTAAAGGTAGTTTGAGTAGGGTAGAGATTGATATTGGTGTTTTGAGATAGTTAGATGATTATAAAGGTAGTTGGATGTATTGGGATATAGAGGTTGTCGGATGTGGTTTGAGGTTGTTAGAGGTGTTTTGAGGTGGTTAGAAGATTATAAAGGTAGTTGGAGGTATTGGGGGATAGAGGTTGTCGAAAGTGGTTTGAGGTTGTTAGAGGTAGTTTGAGTAGGGTAGAGATTGTTATTGGTGTTTTGAGGTGGTTAGAAGATTATAAAGGTAGTTGGAGGTATTGGGGGATAGAGGTTGTCGGAAGTGGTTTGAAGGTTGTTAGAGGTATGTTTGAGTAGGTTAGAGGTGCTTTGAGGTGTTTACCCTCTTGTATAATACTACAACATACATGATAAATTAAAATGAAAATATCGAGAAGAGAAGTCAGGTTTTACCTTTAAATGCTAAAATGAGGAAATAAATTAGGTGAGTTTAAAAAAAAAAAACTTGAATTTCATACCTTTAAATGTTATAACGTGGTTATAACTTGCGATAAAAGTAATTTTTAGGCAGTCAAATATAAAATAAAGACCCTGTTTTTTAATTAGAGTTTTTAAATATTTCAAATTATTATTACTTTAACTTTTTTCGAGAAGGAAAGAGAAATGAGATATAGACTTGACACCGACACTGAAGATGGCGATGCCTAGCACCAGACTGAATTCCACCAAATTAATGTAGAAGAGATATCTATACATATTTCAACTAATAATCATCAGGCCTACAACATCATAAACAATATTTTAATATATATTTCTATTTGAGGTTTGGTCGAAATAAAGCCGATTTAAGGAGTATATGAGTTTATTAATACACCCTATACGACTTAATTATTAATTTATATCAATATAAAATAGGGGAAATATGAAAAGGAAAAGTTAATAACTGTAACTTAATTATTTACAAAGAAATCAAAGACTGACTAATTCAATCAGTACAGTAGTCTTCCAAGTAGAATTGATTCCGACAGGATGGGAAAATTGAAAAACAATGTAGTGAATAGCCAATGAGAATTCAAAATTTCACATCTGACCTTCTAGACGTCAAAATATTTAGCTCTCATTATAGCCTCCTGGCCAAATATTTAGCTCTCATTGGCCTCATAGCCAAATATTTAGCTCGCATTGGCCTCAGCCAAATATATGGCTCTCATTGGCCTCTTACCAATTATTTAGCTCTCATTGGCCTCCCAGCTAAATATTTAGCTCGCATTGGCCTCTTAGCCAAATATTTAGCTCTCATTGGCCTCTTAGCCAATTATTTAGCTCTCATTGGCCTCCTAGCTAAATATTGAGCTCTCATTGGCCTCTTAGCCAAATATTTAGCTCGCATTGGCCTCAGCCAAATATTTAGCTCCCATTGGCCTCTTTGCCAAATATTTAGCTCTGATTGGCCTCCAAGCTAAATATTTAGCTCTCATTGGCCTCTTAGCCAAATATTTAGCTCTCATTGGCCTCTTAGCCAAATATTTAGCTCTCATTGGCCTCCCAGCCAAATATTTAGCTCTCATTAGCCTCTTAGCCAAACATAATTAGCTCTTATTAGTTATTCCTTCGATTTTCCGACACTTTCCCAATCAATTATAATTTTAAGACTACTGTTGTGACGATTGCGACATCCAGTATCCAGTTAGATAATAACTGGACTTTAATTCATTATAATCCAGTAAGACAATAGTTGGGCATTAATTTATAATTATTGCCACAAATTGATTAAGACTTGAATATATGTATGCAACATTATACTTCAATTGCTTCAGGACTAAATGTGGAATGTGTTTATTCATTGTGTGTAATTTAAATGTCTATAAAATGTAATAATTAATTTAACACAAAATAAACTTTCCACTAACCTATTCAAAGAAAGTGATAGTTCGATGTTTCGTAAAATTTATTGATTTATTTCGAAATAATAATCGCCAACTGTTAATTAATCATTTTTTGTTGTTGTTGCAGGTGTGCAGAAACCGGCTAAAGAACCTGATGTGTACATTGACATTAATAGTGTGGACGAACTAAAAGCGACGGTGATCACTTCTTCCAGCTTCTCTGTTGGTTCTATGATGAGACAGACAGAATTGTTGGAGAAATTAAGAACCGCAGCGTCAAACAGACCTAATAGCTATAGTTATGGGAAACAGATGGCTGATCACATCATGCTAATTGCTAATGTACCAGTCAGAAATGTAAGTATTTAATTAATACTAAAGAAAAATCTTAATCTTCGACTACGTTTAAGTAGTAGACTTTATAATATGACTGATGAGAACTGGCGTGGTCGTGTGAATTAAACTTCTTACGACGTCTGCTCAGCCATCACTGAATCAAGGGCGGTACGAGGTTGTGGGTTCGATCCCTCGCCGTGATGCTCTGATTTACATGGCTCACTTATGATCACATCATACTTGCTTCGGCGGTACAATGTCTAGAGGTATGATTTGTGAAGTGGCTGCAACTCTCTACCACAGGACTAGTAAAATGTGCCTAAAAGATGGCCTAATTACTAGGTTCCAACAAGTGGTTCGTCCTACGCGTCTAGTACTAGTACTAGGACTTTACTGCTAGTACTAATACTACTACTTCCAATATGACTAATAAAACTTTGAATCGAATGAAGAACTAATATGACATTCGACTACCTCGGATGAAAAACAATTCATAAATAAATATTTAAGATATTCTAAGTTATACATCTGTTAGATAAAGCAAGTGGAGTTTTAATGAAAACTATGCGAATAATAGAAATAATAGTAAAAAATAAATATAATGAAAGATGTCTCTGTCTGACCACTAAAAATAATCGTAAGTTTATTGTACATCACCGGTTTTAAACCATCAGCGGCCATCTTAAATGCCGGTCAGGCAAATCAGAATGCGTAATAGAAATTAATGTTAGATTTGATAGAAATGGTTAGATTATATTATCTTATAATTATGAAAAAAAGTTTTTTCTTATAAAATCGGTCTGAGACAACTCAGACAAACTTTCTCATTTACGAGTTCATAATTTCTTAGTAGGTATTACTTTGTAGTAGTATTACTTTCGTAGGTTCATTTAATTATTATGTATTGAACATTTTATCAAAATTTAACATAAAAATATCTTCTCCTCGGCGGGGAACTGAACCCGGCCTGTCTCCGTTTGTGTTTAATGCTATTTTCTTAATAACCTTATTTTCCCCAGGAAAACGGCTTATATCGTTAGATTCGTATTTAAATGGATTTAAAATCAAAATCGTCGGAATAGTTTTCAATAAATACTTTTTTTCACGTATTTTCAGATTTTTTTTGGGGGGGGGGGGGTGGACCTCCAAATTTTGAGCTAAAATTAATTTATCGAATTCATTTTTCGCCATGGGGTATGATTTTTTTTAACATGTATGCCAAATTTCGTCAAAATCGGCCCAGTAGTTTAGGCGTCTGCACAGACAAACGACAAACAGACATTTAAAAAAAAACGAACACTATTTTGGACTCAGGGGACCTAAAAACGTGTAAATCCGTCAAAATCTCATAATTGAATTTCCGTGCCATCGAAATACTTTCTCTTTATATGAGAAAGTAAAAGCTATAACTGCTAAAAGGGTGAAAGGTCGTGTTCGATTCCCCATAACGTGGAAATCATTTTATGGTAGATTTTGATAAAATTGTCAATAATAATTATTTAATATAACTATGAAAACTCGTAACAACTAATAAATGGAAAAAACTGGACCAAGAAATTATGTACTCGTGTGTGAGTAATCTTAGTACGTATTTTTGAGGGACAGTGTTATTAATATTTTGTAACGATTTTTGTTCCTTTTAAATGTTTATAACCATTTTAAGTGCAATAAAGCATGTTATTAGCAATATTGATAGTTGTAATTTTCGAGGCACTAATTGAGGTGTATCTTGGGAGTTAAATTAAAATTTAAGAATGATCTGTTTACTAATAATTGTTTGACCTTTGTCTGTTTTCATGTTTAGAGAGCGACTATCGGTGGTAATCTTGGACTGGTGAGCTATTTGAAGGATTTCCCATCTGATATCTACCTTCTGCTAGATACTCTCGGGGCTTCTATTACTATTGGTAGTCTTTCATTTGAATTATTCGTTCCCTTGAAATTCCTTACTCAATCTTAGCCATTTACCTTAAACATGGGTACTCTATCCTTGACTCTATAGGAAAGGGAAGTTCTCTTCCCTAGTAGCATAACTGATCCAAAAGATATCCCAGGGATATCCTTTTGTCCAGATTTTATCTTGCCCATAATCGTTGGTCCATGGGTTCCCCTATGGTTATCCCGTTTTTGGATGCTTTATTGGGTCATCCTAAGGATGTCCTATGGATGTCCTTAACGGGATGTCCAGTTATGGAGTTATAAATTTCTTAAGCTTGTTACTTTTACAGAAGTCCCATGGACATTAGAAGGGCGGAAATCGGGTGAGCCATAAGACACCCAGAAGCAAAAATGCTACCCTCCAGAGGATGTGCCAATGGACCAAGTTACTGGTCCTGTAGATATAGGAACAAAGTCGGGCTACTTTGGAACTAGCGTTTTTTAACTTCTGCTTCCAAACTTTTCGAATATAAGCATTGTGAAAATTCTGGATATCCTAGGGACAACAATTTGTGCTATTTAGGTTACTTTACACATTTGCCCCCCTTACAATGCTAGGAAGAGAGGCATTTTTTAATGTTAAAACTTGTCAGAGTGGAGCCTGGCAACACGGCAACACTATTTCAGCAACCTTCCTCCCTTCGCCTGCTATTATATCAGTGTTATCAGCGAAAGTTGATCTTTGCTAAGTATCTAAGGAAAGGAAACCTCCCCACTGTTCATCCATTTATTCTTTTTCTTCTTCTACTTTTTTTTGGTACTACAGCCCTGGGTGGGCCCAGGCCTCCTCCTGTACAAATTGACTCCAAGCTTCTCTATCTGCTGCCAAGGTCCTTCATCCTCTGATTCCCATAACGACCAAATACTACAAGACGTCACTGAACCGTCTCGTGCTGGGGCGATCACTTCTTCTTCTATCAAATCTTCCTTTCACCAATCTTCCCCTTAAACATTTTCTGGGCCATCCATCCTCCAGATATGGCCCAGCTTTCTTATTCTTTGTGCATCTATGAAACGTACCTAGGTCGTGCATAAGTACATTGAGCTCTTTGATTGACCTTTTTCTTTACTCGTCATCCTCTCTGATTGGCCCAAAGATCGTACACAAGATGTTGCTTTTGATAACACTAATTATGGTTTTGTCGGCTTTGTAATAACCCAACTCTTAGCTCTTGGCTCTTATAAGTGGCTACTGGTTTGATAAGCGACTCGTGAGCTTTCAGCTTTGCCACTCTCATAATAAGTCGACTCTTGAGTAAATGGATGTTCATTATATGCCCTGTTCCTTGCCTGTTGAAATTGTTTGTCAGCAGATAGAATGGTGTCAAGGTAAGTGAAGTGGGACACTCCCTCACATAAATGTGACCATCTATCACAATATCCTGAATTTCACTTCTTCCTTGTGACGTTGATATTCTCGACATTCATTCCTTCCTTGCTTATAATCTATTTGCTTTTTTGTTGTAGCAATGCCATCTGGTATTACAAGGAACATAACACCGACAGAGTTCAGAAGTACAGATATGTACAAAAAAGTGCTGACTAAGGTCACCCTGCCAGGTCTATCTAGCTCCATAAAACTACTCTCTTATAAAGTAATCATTTTTGAGTCAAAACTTTCTGAATGATTTATTTCTTTAAATCCTTTATTTCGATTTCTGTTAGCACTGGAGTCTTTAAGAGCATAAGAATATTCCATTCTAAAGAGTGTTTGTTCTTTATTGTTAACAGATAATGCCGCTGAGTCAAAGTGCAGTGGCCATAGTGAACGCAGGCTTCCTCTACGATATTGATAAGGCTGGACGCTTTAATAACAAACCTTCAATAGTTCTATCAGGCATCAACACAACATTCGTAAGTATCTTAGAGCTCTAAGCGAAATATAAGTTTTAAAATTTGATACCAATTCTATCCGCGACTAGAGTCTATGAGATAATTCCGGTTCCATGTTTCCTGTGAAGGATAGATGTGATGTGCGAAATTTAGCTTTAAATCACTATTTCACTGCATAAAATTACTAAAGATGCTGTCAGTAGTGGAAAAGAATTTTCGTACTGCTTTATACTACAGTTCTCGGAAATTTGATACAGTTATTAACAGACTTAGCAAATTAATAGAGAGTTTGTAAAATAGAGAATCAAACTAAACCCTAATAACACCTAAGCAATTATTTTGGCAATAGTATCACAAATGCCAGATCAGCTAGACTTAAAAGGAATATTTTTTAGCCACATTTAATTAAGGCTGGAGCAACATAACACAACCCACTCAACCCCACTCGAGAACCGGAAGGATCAATTTTATCCACTGATCACCATGTACTTGACCTTGTTTCATTTTTATTTTATTTAAATTATTTTTATGTATTTTAGAGACATGCTTACAAAACTGAGAGTTATTTATCTGGCAAGAACTTGTTCAGTGCAGATGTTCTGAAGAAAGCAATAGATACATTGTACAGTGAATTACAGCCTGATAACGTCTTACCTCGGCTATCACCTGCTTATCGTAAACTTCTTGGCACTGCGCTTTTCTACAGGGTAAGCAAACGTATAAATTTGAATAGAAGAGTTATTTTTCTACCTAAACAGTCTTAAAAGATTTAGGTCTGCCAAGAGGCTTTTACCACTATATGTCAACCTGTTAGGGGAGGAAGATGAATCCATAAAGATTCTGCCTCATTTTCACTGGAATCATCTGAGTCACCCTGAAACTCCACAGGAGAGAAGTATGGGTCTTCTTCTGAATGACACTCTGATGTAATAAGTATAATGGATGGAAATGGGGTTGGCACGTCACTCCATAGCTGTAAGCTGTAAACAGTTTTATTGACATTTCGGATGGACGACACTTAACTTACCTAGCTATACCTATTTATATCGTGAACACTGAGCACAGGATGGGGCCCTTGCTGAATAGGGGATCGAACCCGGAACCCCTACTTATAAAATATGAATGATAGTAATACCATTAAGCTCGAACTAATTTAACTCATTTGTATTAGTGTTTATTAAAAGAGATAATATAAATTTATCTGTCCTTATGTTTAGTCGGTGCTGTTCATGGCTGGTGATAAAGCTGATGTCAAGTATAGAAGTGGTAGTACCAACCTTGTGAGACCCATATCTTCAGGGAAACAGGTGTTCCAATCAGATCAGCAGGAGTACCCACTAACCCAGCCCATACCTAAATTAGAGGCTCAGATCCAGACGGCAGGTACAAACATTACGTTGTCTAGTTAATCAAGATCCATGGCGTCATGATAATTTTATATCTTATTGAAGATTGCGTTTTGCAAGTTGGGGTTTTTGTTCACTTGAACTTCTGTAAGCATGTTGAGGAGTATTATGAAGTTTAGGATGAGTTTGGATGCAGTAATCAAGGTGACTGAGAAAGTTATCAGTGCGTTCGAACACACTAAATGAGCCGACTGTGTTAGCTTGTTTCATTGGTCGATAGCTTCGACCTATCGCAGATCATGATTAGTTAGGAAATGAAATTTTGATGAAACTTAATTATACTATTACTAAAATTAAATTTTCCTACAGTTTCTGTCCTCCCTCTCATTTCCTGTCTTATTTCCTTCCGGCCCCTCCTTCTTTCTCTCCTGTGACTTCCTTATGGCTCAAATTGTTCAATTGCGTTGGCTAAATCTAAAATAGTTTTAAAAGGAACCGTTCTATCCAACACAGTCCAATTTGTCATTCTTGCACCCAGCTAAAAACTCTTATTATCTGATCCATCATTTTATTCCAATAGTTGCACACAATTACATGTTCTCCTATCCTATTTGAGATTCAGTTTCCAATCTGTCATTCTTGAACCTAAATGCAAATCTATCCATTATTCTCTCATTAATATTTAATCATGTTATTCCAATATTACCACGCAATTATATATTCTTCTATAATAATTAATTGCGAAATATTGAAATTGCGAATTAAAGAAATATTTTCCCCTCCTCCCTCATAGCTCTTTCGAATTTTATACAAGTCAAAAATATAGTGATGTCTGGATAATAATTTATTTTGAAGGCTGACATACTCGTGCCAGTGAACAATCGTCCAAGTCTTTCGGCAGTAAATGATTTTATAAAATCGGATCCGATTGGAAACAAGAGTAATTGAGACTGCTGTTGAACCACAACAAACCATTGGTCCATTGACCGGTGGTTGACCAGGTTCTTGTTTCCGAACGCACCAGGTCGGTTAGTTGTTGGTTCGTGGTATTGGTAAATCTGGACCTGATTTTTACAAATATTTGAATTAATCTTCTTTAATCGTTCTGTTTACAGGAGAAGCAATATTTGTAAACGATTACCAAAAGCTTCGTCAAGAATTGTTTGGGCATTTCGTGCTGGCTAAAAAATTCGCCGACTTCCTGACAATTGATGCTTCTAAAGCATTGGTAAATGAAATTGTCTATAAACTAATCAACTTAACTACAGTACTTAGAATAAGAGTATGCTCTATAATGGTTTCTGAGTATAAGAATATGAAGGTGGTTATAGGTTAACCACGTCAAAATATTGGTTAATTTCTAGATGTAAAATCCCTTCGATAGTTAAGGTTCCTAGACAAAACCTTTTATCCTTTTTCATCCTTTTATTTGTTAAATTGCCTACGAAATAAAATTAAACTGCCTTGAGGGTACTGAAATTTAATACTTGACAACTTTATTTGAATAAAATGATTATTATTTCAGAAAATTCCAGGAGTGGTTGCTTTCCTGACTGCTAAGGATATACCTGGCACCAACAATATCGCATTTCCTTTCATCAATTACTTCGGAGGAAATACTGAGGTAAAAAAACAAAATTCGTGTAGTGTCATGGGACACCTGGTAGGAACGAAGTTCCTTAAGCTTTTCATTAAATATCAATTATAAAATCACTAACTACTTATATATGGTGGTGTTAGAAAAGGGACAAAATTAAAAGATATACTACGCTAACAACTAGTACTTAGTGGAGTTAAGACAAAATTAAACGAACAGATTTTTTTTTATTTATTTAATTTATTATTTTTTTAAGTATACACAGTAATGATATAAAATAACACATATTAAATATTGATAAAATAGTAATAATAATAAAGTTTATTTGTTTATAAAGTATACAAATTTCATACAAATGGTTTCAATTTACATCAGAATAATTAAGTGATACCTTCACGTTACATACAATTCCCTTATATTATACATTTAAAATAAACATTTTTGCACCTGCGAATTCATTTTACTAAATGCTCTCACTATTAGATAGTTAACACAAATAAATAAATAGATTAGTTAAAGAGTTGTCTGATATGTGTCCTCTGGTCCGTTCTGTTCGAAACCTCAACGCTCTTTGTCGTAATGTTAGTAATATCAACGTATCAAACCTATCTAATCTGAAATCTATCCTTCCTTATTTCTCTCCCACTCATCAGTAATGACTTCACTCTTCTTTTATTATTATTTTCATTTCATTTTCATTATTACTTATAAAATTTGTTTTTAATTCTGTTATTACTTTCCATTTTATACTTATCTTGTATCTTTTAGAGTGCTTCTCTAGTGGCTTTTGCTGCAGAAGACTCTTAAAATGTGTAAAATAAATAAATAAAATAAATTAGTAAATGCTCATCCCAGCCGCAATCATTATATTATAAATTTAAAATAAATACTCTTACTCTTAGACAATGAACAAAAATAAATAAATAAAATAAATCATCATCACATACGAATTAAAAAAAAATCATTAACTAAATAAAAATAACTAAATAAATATAACTAAATAAAAATAACTAAATAAATATAACTAAATAAAAATAACTAAATAAATAAAAAATAAACTCATCATATCCGAATTCCTTGTATTAAAAGTTTGAAATAAGTGCTTTTACTATTAGTCAATTAACAGAAAATTAATGCTCATCACTTAAAATTAAAGAAAATCTCATCACATACAAATTTGTTATATTATAAATTTAAAATAAATGCTCTTATTTGTAAGCAATTAACAAAAAAATAAAAATTATTAGTCGCTTCTTTTGCTTCCGAGCTTACCGAAGGTAACGGAAGCATTGTGTTCACTTTTGAGAACGAAAAACTTTTATGCCTCCGATTTCAAAAATTCCAAGACAGAAATCCGTTTCAGACATCAGGGAACATTTTTGGTCTCGTGTCTGTCTGTCTGTCTGTCTGTCTGTCTGTCTGTCTGTCGGTCTGTGTGTCCACGAATTATGAAACGTGCGACGATAACTTGAGTAAATGTTGTCCGATTTTGATGAAATTTGGTAGACATGTTCATTTTACCAATGCTCAGGACGAGTTCGTTGGACAACGTTATCCGTCCAAGCGTTCACGAGCAACGCTCGTGTAAACGCGAACTTTAAATTTAAAATTGGAATTTTTGGTCGGGGAAAAAATCTAACTTTATCTATTCAATGAGACTAACATTTTTTTCAAATACAATTTTTTAGTAAAGCCAACAGCGACACCGCTATGAAGTGTTAAAGATCGCTAAAACTATTAATAGTTTTTACAAAATAAACAATATAACAATAAAGTAATATAACAATAATTGTTATAGTACATGATAGCATGCGAGGAAGCTATGTGCCACGCTAATTGGCAGTCTATTTTAGTTGTGATGGCCAGAATAGATGCCAAGTTAGTTTCATCTAACCAATTATTACTAACAATATTTAGAGGTAAGAAAGCTTCTCTTTGTGGTTCATATATTGGACATCTTGTGTTATGTAATATCTATGTTAGGACTATGAACTCCTATTTGTACAGTTTTTTAAAAAACTTAAACAAATACACAAATATTCTATTCTATTCTATATTGGACATCTTAGTATAATATGAGCTAAACTTTCATTTTCCTGCATATTACAGGCCGTGCAAAGTTCATCAGTTATTGAGAAAATAGACAATTATGATGAGTCGATTGAGAGTTAGTAGCGGGAGAGACAATTATACTCCTTATTATTACTATTTTTTCAACAATTATAATATGTATCAATTCACTACACAAAAGCTTCTACCTGTATCAAGTTGAAATTTTACATGCCTGTTTCTATTGTACTTTAGACAATGTATATGAAGTTTTATTAAAATCGTTACGTTAGAACGTAAGATATCAGTAAAAACGTTGTTTTCTCTATTTTAAAGGTTTAGGCTCGCTTTAATAGTTTTATCGAGTTTTAACTCTTAATAGCAGTGTTGCTGTTGGTTTTACTAAAAAAATTTATTATAAAAGTTATTTGTGTCATCGAATAAATGAAGTTAGAATTTTTACATCCTAGAAGTCCAATTTTACATTTGATGCTTACGTTCACACGCGCGAACGCTTGGGTGATAAGTGATAACGTTGTCCAATGAACTCGTCCTGGGAATTGGTGAAATGAACATGTGTACCAAATTTCAACTACATCGGTCATCTTTTACTTAAGTTATTGTTATCTGTCGATTTTGGATTTAATCCTGGACTCCCGGTGCTGTAACATGCCATAAGGAACTTCGTTCCAAAAACCTTTAAGAGTGTCTGTATTAGAATTAGAGATAAGATAACGTGATTATATGAATTGTGACGTATCAAAAGAAAAGTTGGAACCTTTCTCTTGGAAACCTCATAATGTGTGAATCATTGACATTAATTACTTTTCTAATGCCTTACAACATGAGAAGCTCTCTGGGATCCTTGCAGTTGGCTTACGAATTTCGAATTTTGATAATTCAATCCAGGTAAGTGATTAGGGATCTTTGATCACCCGAACCCCGTACGCAGACAATTTGTCCGCCCAGGTGGGTAACCAATAGGCACTCGTGCTGTTCACGTTCTCATCCCCCAATAGTTGATTCAACACAAAAGACACTACTCGACATAGACCTTTCACACTAGTCTCCTCCGAGTTCATTTGTTCACCATGGAAAGCCTAACAATGTCAAGTATTTTATGTGGAAATGTTTATTGAAGATAGACATAGCCTCTCATTTTCGTGTCTTCTCTACGAATCCTGTTTTGGATCAGGGCGTGAAGGTCTTCTAAGGATTATCGTGACATGCGTAATAATTGAAAAATGTATCCTCGTGGCTAAGTAGTTGCGGATATAGTAGTTAGAAAGAGCCCATTTCCTGATTCTTTAACAACGGATAAACCCACATCTTTCTTCGACTGGATTCAGACAATCTTCTTTAAAATGTAATCATTTCACTAACTGCATGTTGTTGTTGTTTGTTCAGTTATTCAGTAGCGGGAAGGTGAGTTACTGGGGACAACCTCTCGGTATGATTGTGGCTGAAACAGACGAGATAGCTGAAGCAGCTGTGAATGAAGTCCTTGTTGTTTACAAGGCACCAAAGAAACCCCTTCTGTCCATCAGGGATGTTCTGAAATCAAGTGAAACCGACACTCGAGTCGTGCTGCAACAGTCTCAGAAAGCAACCAAACCTGGAAGTAAGTCAAATTATATTATTATAGAGATGCTTAGAGGAAGTTAGAGTCGTACTACAACATTTGCATAAAGCAACCAAACCTGGAAGCAAGTCAAATTATTTAATCAATGAGGCCATATTTACTAATTTAAACCGGTGGAGAGTGGCCATGCCCCACCAATTATGGTGGACAATATGATTTTCATGATCATGAATACAAAACTAGATATTAGACCGAAAATCAAGTTTATATTAGTTTGTCACTTGATAGGTGACCACTTTGATTTGAAGTAATATTTGAATAACTATCCTATCAAGTGACAAACTAACATCAACTTGATTATGGTATACTAACTAATTTTGTACTCAAGATCATGAATATCACATTGTCCACCATAATTGGAGGGGCATGGCCGCTCTCCTCCGTTATTTTTTTCAAATGCCTACTGTCAAGCTATGTCCCGCCGACAAACGTAGCCAACAACATATTCTTAAAAGGCACCAAAAGATTAACTTATACACCAGTGGCGGATTTAGAGGGGGGGTCACAGGGGTCATAACCCCCCCTCAAATTTTCAGATTTGTTACCAAGAAGCGTTGGCAAGGGTTTGTGTTAATTGATTTTTACACATTTAAAAATTAAATATAATATAATATTTGTCTTCATTTTGCACTAACTACTAAGTAAGATAACTGTATTTGTATTTTGGGAAGAAAGTACGGAATATCACGGGGGTCTTCGCCTTGGGGGACGTGTCCCCCCCAATGTTTGAGATATAATGTAGAATTTAACCTAAAAAATGTTTAAAATATCCAACCTTATTTTATTTTTCTACATATATTTTATCATTAATAATTGATTATCCTTTGTGTGTCACTTTGATACCATGTTACTGTGAACAGTGAAAAACTAATTTAGGATCTGAAATGGCTATTAAGTAGCAAGTAGCCAAAACCTACTTTATAAATTTATATAAAAATAAAAATGTTATATAAAAAATGCAAATTTTTCCTTAAAATTCCATAAATTAATGATTACTTTAGTAGGTGCACAATTTTTGTTACAATTACAATTTTTAAGTAGTTATTATGTAAAATTCTTTTAAAAATACTTGGTGTTCATACTTTTGTGCCATCGAATTACACCATAAGTTTAATTTATTTGATGACAAAGTATTAAAATCAAAGTTCACCTCATAGATGCATAAAAAACGCTGTTTAGAGAGGTCATATTTTAAAATTTTCCGGGGGAGGGCCCCCGGACCCCCCTTCTAAATTAAACTAATGTATAGTATGTAATTCTTTTCTTGATCTTCCTCCTCTCATAATTTAATGATGTGTTTATTAATTATAAATTAAATTCTTACATGAAACTGATACGCCCAAATGAGCACCCCAACATAGTACTTATATTTAATAACTTATTTAGTAAGCCCCTAAGATACTGTAAGTAAACATTTACCAATAAATTATTTTCATTATGATATAAAATTCTTTTAAATTTCAAATTGCCAGGCAGTAATCTATTCCCCATTTTTTTTAAATTTCTTAAAATTGTTTCATTTGTGTGTTGTAACATTGTAAAAATGGAAATTTTAGGCTTAGAAATCCGTAAAAACGTGTTTTTAAGATGGTGAAATTAAAAAAAAACCCTGAGGAGAACTCCCTCTCGCGCTCCTGGGGGTATGTCAGGACCCCCCCCCCCCCCCCCCCCGGTATTGACCCCCACCCAAACTTGACGCTAAATCCGCCCCTGTTATACACAAACTTGTAGCTTGATGTTAGTCAGACACTTTTTTGCACGCTATCTCCTGGACTAATAAAATTTGTTAACATTATTTTGTTTTATAATAATTTAAACGTTAGCACGCTCCAATATAATTAAATAAATAGGCCAAGTAAGTGCTATCTTATATTATAATACCCCAACAAAAAACCCTTATAAAAAAAAAAAATAAGCCAAGCCACGCGTAAAAAGTTGTGAGATACATAGGACATAGGTGTAGCCAAGTTTGTCTCGTCCAAGTAAGTTCTACTAGGTCTATTTATCCAGTACAAGTAAATAATGTTTGTCTGTCCCCCTCTCTATTCTTTCTCCCTCACACACTCAAACATTTTCTTTCCCAAAATTGCTTTACACGTTTAAATTTAAATCTTTTTCTGACTTGGCAAATACCCTGCACTAAGAGGCTAAAATTGGAGTGTCCTATACAATTTTGCATCCTCTTGCTGCGACCCTCAAATTAAAAATTAAAATTTATTATTGGATTTGTTATAGTTTAATAAGTATGTGCTGCGTATTTGCCAAGTCGGAAAATGTTTTTAAATGGACAAAATAGTTTCATAATATCATAATACTTCCTCTCATTTACATATTGCATATGAGAAAATGTAAAGTATGATGTAATGTTGTTGATAGGTGGTGGAAAGTACGATCTTGAAGGTGAGGTGGATATAGTAAGCGGCGGTACTTTTACCCATTCTATGGAGACACCGAGCTGCAGAGTCTTACCTGAAGAGAGCGGACAGTACAGAGTGGAAGTATCTACTCAGACTGTTACAGTAACCAAGGGATCCATTGCTCAGATCATGAATATACCCCTCAATAAGTGAGTATAGTTCTAACCATTAAGCTTTTAAAAAAATTTCAACGGTATATAATTGTTTAATGGCGTCTGCGACCTGAGACAACATTAATTCGTCGTTCACTGTACTCTCTTACAAAAGCGTAGAGACCGACTGATGGAGAGTGTCAAAATTAGCCAGAATCTTGAATTATAACACTAACTAAGAGTCCTTCTAAATAATTGGAAACTATTCTTGATCTCCTGTTGAGTTGCTTATGGCATCGCAAAAGATGTGCAGCGTAAAACGTGCAGGAACCAAATTGCCGGGAGGATGTACGTATTTAGGATGTAGTGCTGTTGGATGCACTTAGTAACATGTATTCAACCTGACCAGACAGTCTGGAGTCTAGTGGGTTGTACCATCCGATAACCTCGGGTCAGTGAATTACAGAAGCAAATTAATAGAAAAATGTCTCTCAACACCGACTTCATTCTTCTCTAGATATGATATGATTATTTTAAGACACTGGAATTACACACAAACTGATAGTGAATAAATCTCCAAAAGAGAAAAACATGATGACCACCTCAGTAGTAGCAGTTAATTATGACCTAAAATACTCACATCCCAATCGCATTTCCTTAGAATGCTGGCAATGATTTCATTTACTAATAACTCACAATTGAAGCAACTTTCTTAAGATTGATTTGTCAGTACTAATTCATGTCATGAGCCACTCTTTTGAGAATCATTCATGCAATGGGTTCAGTTTCAAGTGAATACATCATGAATCATTCCTATGCTAATTAGACAGAATCCCTCCAATGCTGGATTACTTACAATGTTCACACTGTCTCAGGCAGTTGATCTCCTTCAGTTTTGCGATCTACGTCTAATTTCCAATCTGTTGCTCTTTCTTTTCAGGATTGACTGTGTAGTACCTCGAGTAGGAGGTTCATTTGGGGGAAAGAATACATCGCAGCTGTACGGTGCTTGTGCCTGTGTCCTGGCAGCCAGCAAGCTTCAACGACCTGTCAGAAATGTGTTGACAGTACCTGAAGAAATGGACGCAATCGGCAAGCGAACTCCCTTCTACGCAAAGTACAAGGTTATTCAGCAAAATCATTGTTAACATTTATTTAAAAGTACAGTATCCGTGAAGAAGTATTATATTATTCTAATGAGGTGATTGTATGTGTACTGATGATTGTTTGGGTTCTGATGATTGTACATGTGCTGATGATTTAATTTTTACCTACTGATGTTTGAATGATTGTATGTGATAATTGTACATGAACTGATGATTGTATGTGTACTAATGATTGTATACGTACTGATGATTGCATATATATACTGATGATTGTACTTCTCCAAATATTACTTAATTTTTATCTCCTTGAATTTTCGTTTCTCCTAAATAATATTAGTGTTATTAAATAGACTGTTCTGTGTTCTGAAATTCCCGTGGGAAGCTTAAAACTTTGCCTATTTCTGTACACTCTTAAGTAAGACGATGCTACTCCAGGTAAGCAGGCCAATAGAACACTTTCATTGGCTCTTGAAGAGCACTCAGGTAAAGAGACTCTGCTCTTAAAAACTCCTTACACACGTAAATTCCTCCACTCGAAATATGGAAGTACTAAGTAGCTCAGGTTTTTAAGGAAAGAATGAGATAAGATTGTTAATTTTCGATGTTCCAATAGATTATCAACTATGAGAATTATCGAATTGTTCATATAATAAAATAGAAGAAATAATGTCTGATAAAACATGAACCCCATCCTGGGATCGAACTATGGATCTGCGATTATGCAAGCAAAAGAAAATTGCTCTGTTTACTTTAACTATCTTAATTTAAAATTTAATTTCGTTCAACAATTAAGTCATCCAAGTTTAATTCATTAATTTTATAACGCTTTGCTATAAAAAGAAAAATCGGTCTGAGACAACTCAGACAAACTTTCTCATGTACGAGTTCATAATTACTTGGCCCAGTGTTTTCCATTTATTAGTTTTCGTATATACATTTAGTTATTATTGAACATTCATCACAATCTATCACGGGCGTCGTCGCCGGGGGGGACAGGGGGGACGCGTCCCCCCCCCCCCCCCCAATGTTTGAGATGGAATAAAGAATTTAACATAAAGAAGTATAAAATATGTAACCCGTTTTTAAAAAAAATTAAAATATCTAAACCGTTTTTTTACATTTTTACATACAGGGTGGACCAAAAGTCCCCCCCCCCCTCTTAACTTTTTTACGGTTTGAGATAAATTAATGAAACTTGGTCCCCCAAAGGGCAACCACCCACTTTTCCCCTAGGCCACTCAACTTCAAAATTTCAAATTGGAGCGTATATTTCTGATGGCATATTTGGATTCTACGGTGAAAAATAATTAACTTTTACTTAAAACTATTTTTTCTATCTCCAATATTTTGCTCCCTACAGGGGGACAAAGATAGCAGAATACCCCTTCCGAAATAGTAAAAAAAAAAAACACTTAGATTGTTATAAAATCTAAATGGTTTGAAATAAAGAAATGGAACTTGGGGCATCTGTACCATGTAAAGGGAAGTGTGTATTAATCCACTCGCGTACTAGGGTCAACCACTATTTTTCCCCCAGGCGCTGAAATCTACCATTTTTATTCCTTTGCCTATAGGGGTCAAATATTAGAGATAGAAAAAAAAGTTAGAAATATATATATTTTTTTTTTTTTTCGCCGTAGAATCTAAATCTACTATCAATAGTATGCACTCCAGGTTAAAATTTTGAAGTTAGGTGGCCTAGGGGCAAAATTAATGGTTGCCCCTACTGCGCGATTGCGTGAAAACAAACTACCCTTTACATGGTACGGATCTCCTAAGTTTCATTAATTTATCTCCTAAGTTTCATTAATTTATCTCTAATCTTTAGATTTTATTTAATCTCTTTAGATTTTACAACGTATTATCGGAAGGGTTATTTTTCTATCTTTGCCCCCCTGTAGGGGGCAAAATATTGGAAATAGAAAAAAACGTTACAAGTAAAAGTTTATTATTTTTCACCGTAGAATCTAAATATGCTATCAAAAATATACACTCCAATTTGAAATATTTAAGTTAGGTGGCCTGGGGGCAAAGTAGGTGGTTGCCCCTTGGGGGCAATTGCATGAAAGCAAACTTCCCTTTGCATGGTAGAGATTTGAGATTTCCCAAGTTTCGTTAATTTATCTCAAACTAATCAGAAGTTAAGAGGGGGGGGGGAGACTTTTGGATCACCCTGTGCATTTTATTATTAATAATATATTATCCACTGTGTGTCACTTCAATACCATGTTACTGTTAACAGTGAAAAACTAATATGAAATCTTCAGATTCAGTTAGAAACCTGTTATCAGTTATTACAAATTATTTGTGTGAAGACCTAGTGTTTCCTCCCCCTCCCCCTTTTCAAAATGATGACGAACTTGATATTTATTGTGTGGGGTAAATCTGCATAATATGCCCCACCTATTTCTAAACATCCGTTTAATTCGTTTTTTTTTTTCATATTGTCCTTTTTACAGTACAAAACATCCCGACTTGTACTTGCCAGCAATCTACTAAAAGGGTTTCTTCGATCATAAAAATTCATATTTCCCAACACTTTTCACTAAAATATGTATAAAAAGTTGGATTTAAGAGGAACAAGTACATTATCCTTTAGCAGCTTAGGCATGGACTTATTTAGTAATTCCGTGGGTAAAATGGTCGCCATTTTGGACACACGATATATATTTGTAATCTACATTTCAATACCTTTTATATGCTCCAAGATGCGACGGATGGACGGATGATCTACCAAATGCATAAGGGTTTCTAGGATGACCTCAAAACCCCAAAAATCTTATTTGTTTAACTTCTTTTTTTTTAATTTTAGGGAAAATGATGGAAGGTTATGTTTAGTTTAGGTTAAGTTTATTCCTTTTTGTCCTAACCTAACCCTAACCTTCCATCATTACCCTATAGAGATGATTAGTAATGACGTCACAAGATGGCGTAAGCTTTAGATAATTTATTCGATTCGGTTTGTTATGTTCCTTGTCCTTATCACCTGTTATCAATCCCATGTAAAATGAATGGGAGAATTTTCTCAATTTCCTAAATAATTAATTATTAAATTATTATTGATTTATAAGACTTTTCAACCTTTGAACGTTATTATACTAAGTCTATTTTAACAATGTAAGATAAGAAAACATTAAAAATGGCAGTTCTAGTGGTTTAAAAAAGTATTATTGTGAGTGTGTTTTATTGTGTTGATACTTTCCGGGTCCGTTCTTATTTATTGTTTATTTTTTAAATCGTTTTTCTATTTTAGTTTGTATATTATGTCTTCCACCTTCTCGAGCGTTATGAAAATTTCATATATACTTCATTTTTTTCGGAGGACAAAGCTATTCTTCGTAAAAGTATGTCAGAGTACTTAAGTAATATTAATTTAATGTATTAAATTAGTTTTTTAATCAAAATTTTAAACAAGTATACATGCGAGGGACTCATATCTTATATTATAATACTCGTTAATATAGATAACAAAAAATACACAAATAATAATAGTAATAACAGTCTGCTCTTTGTCTCGTTATCAACGTCTTTTTCCTAGGCTTGTCAGTGATCTATTGTATAATATATCATTATGTTCCAACATCGGTTAAATATAATGCACATTGTAAGTAACCAGAAACAAAATATTTTTAGCTATTAATAATCTTTTATTACCTGCCAGATTAAGTATCACTATCTTTCTACAAGTCCTGTACCCTGAGTATACTTCATTGAGTTTCAAAACTTGAGGAAAATTCATTTTCGGACACACAATATGAACACGAACACACCCTGTGAATTTTTATGGCAACAGGAAATACAAAAAATCAAGTATAAAGATTATTAACTCAAATAGCTTTTTCGATGATATGACCCTTCACACAAATACTCATTTTAAATAACTGAAACGAAAGTTTTTAATGTTTTCTTTGTTACACTCGTTAAAAAAGACTTGGTACAACAATGTTCAAAGGGTGAAAACTCTTATAAATCAATAATAATTTAATAATTAATTATTTAAAAAGTTGAGAAAATTCTCCCATTCATTTTACATGGGTTTGATAAGAGGTGATAAGACAAAGGAACCTAACAAACTGAGTTAAATTTTCGAAAGCTTTTGTGACGTCACACTAATCATCTCTATAGAGATGATTAGTGTGACGTCACGAAAGCTTTCGAAAATTTAACTCAGTGTTTGTTATGTTCCTTTTTCTTATCACCTCTTATCAAACCCATGTAAAATGAATGGGAGAATTTTCTCAACTTTTTAAATAATTAATTATTAAATTATTATTGATTTATAAGAGTTTTCACCCTTTGAACATTATTGTACCAAGTCTTTTTTAACGAGTGTAACAAAGAAAACATTAAAAACTTTCGTTTCAGTTATTTAAAATGAGTATTTGTGTGAAGGGTCATATCATGGAAAAAACTATTTGAGTTATTAATCTTTATACTTGATTTTTTGTATTTCCTGGTGCCATAAAAATTCACAGGGTGTGTTCGTGTTCATATTGTGTGTCCGAAAATAAATTTTCCTCAAGTTTTGAAACTCAATGAAGTATACTCAGGATACAGGACTTGTAGAAAGATAGTGATACTTAATCTGCCAGGTAATAAAAGATTATTTGCTAATAATATTTTGTTCCTGGTTACTTACAATGTGCATTATATTTCTCTGATGTTGGAACATAATATCTACTGTAAAATAGATCAGTGATCAGCCTAGGAAAAAGACGTTGATGACGAGACAAAGACCAGACTGTTTTATTTATTTATTTATTTGTTTATTTATAATAACGAGTATGATAATTTAAGATATGAGTGCGTCGCATGTATACTTGTTTAAAATTTTGATTAAAAACTAATTTAATACATTAATTTAATATTACTTAATTACTCTGACATACTTTTACAAAGAATAGCTTTGTCCTCCGAAAAAATTAAGTATAGATGAAATTTTCATAACGCGCGAGGACGTGGAAGACATAATATACAAACTAAAATAGAAAAACCATTTAAAAAATAAACAATAAATAAGAACGGACCCGAACGGTATCAATACATAAAACACACTCACAAAATACTTATTTTAAACCACTAGAAAGGCAATTTTTAATGTTTTCTTATCTTACATTGTTAAAATAGACTTAGTATAATAACGTTCAAAGGTTGAAAAGTCTTATAAATTAATAATAATTTAATAATTAATTATTTAAAAAGTTAAGAAAATTCTCCCATTCATTTTACATGGGATTGATAACAAATGATAAGGAAAAGGAACACAACAAACCAAATCGAATAAATTATCGAAAGCTTACGCCATCTTGTGACGTCATTACTAATCATCTCTATAGTCTATAGAGATGATTAGTAATGACGTCACAAGATGGCGTAAGCTTTCGATAATTTATTCGATTCGGTTTGTTATGTTTCTTCTCCTTATCACCTGTTATCATTCCCGTGTAAAATGAATGGCAGAATTTTCTCAACTTTTTAAATAATTAATTATTAAATTATTATTAATTTATAAGACTTTTCAACCTTTGAACATTATTATAATAAGTCTATTATAACAATGTAAGATAAGAAAACATTAAAAAATTGCCGTTCTAGTGGTTTACAAAAGTAATATTGTGAGTGTGTTTTATTGTGGTAATACCGTCCGGGTCCGTTCTTATTTATTGTTTATTTTTTAAATCGTTTTTCTATTTTAGTTTGTATATTATGTCTTCCACCTTCTCGAGCGTTATGAAAATTTCATCTATACTTCATTTTTTTCGGAGGACAAAGCTATTCTATATAATATATATAAAAGTATGTCAGAGTACTTAAGTAATATTAAATGAATGTATTAAATTAGTTTTTTAATCAAAATTTTAAACAAGTATACATGCGAGGCACTCATATCTTATATTATTATACTCGTTAATATAGATAACAAAAAATACACAAATAATAATAGTAATTACAGTCTGCTCTTTGTCTCGTCATCGACGTCTTTTTCCTATGCTGATCAGTGATCTATTGTATAGTATATAATTATGTTCCAACATCGGTTAAATATAATGCACATTGTCAGTAACCAGGAACAAAATATTATTAGCAAATAATCTTTTATTACCTGGCAGATTAAGTATCACTATATTTCTACAAGTCCTGTACCCTGAGTATACTTCAATTGATTTTCAAAACTTGAGGAACATTTATTTTCGGACACACAATATGAACACGAACACACCCTGTGAATTTTTATGGCAACAGGAAATACAAAAAATCAAGTATAAAGATTAATAACGCAAATAGCTTTTTCGATGTTATGACCCTTCACACAAATACTCATTTTAAATAACTGAAACGAATGTTTTTAATGTTTTCTTTGTTACACTCGTTAAAAAAGACTTGGTACAACAATGTTCAAAGGGTGAAAACTCTTATAAATCAATAATAATTTAATAATTAATTATTTAAAAAGTTGAGAAAATTCTCCCATTCATTTTACATGGGTTTGATAAGAGGTGATAAGAAAAAGGAACATAACAAACACTGAGTTAAATTTTCGAAAGCTTTTGTGACGCACACTAATCATCTCAATAGAGATGATTAGTAATGACGTCACAAGATGGCGTAAGCTTTCGATTATTTATTCAATTCGGTTTGTTATGTTTCTTTTCCTTATCACCTGTTATCAATCCCGTGTAAAATGAATGGCAGAATTTTCTCAACTTTTTAAATAATGAATTATTAAATTATTATTAATTTATAAGACTTTTCAACCTTTGAACGTTATTATACTACGTCTATTTTAACAATGTAAGATAAGAAAACATTAAAAAATTGCCGTTCTAGTGGTTTAAAAAAGTATTATTGTGAGTGTGTTTTATTGTGGTGATACCGTTCGGGTCCGTTCTTATTTATTGTTTATTTTTTAAATCGTTTTTCACTTTTTAGTTTGTATATTATGTCTTCCACCTTCTCGAGCGTTATGCAAATTTCATCTATACTTCATTTTTTTTTGGAGGACAAAGCTATTCTTCGTAAAAGTATGTCAGAGTACTTAAGTAATATTAAATTAATGTATTAAATTAGTTTTTTAATCAAAATTTTAAACAAGTATACATGCGAGGCACTCATATCTTATATTATTATACTCGTTAATATAGATAACAAAAAATACACACATAATAATAGTAATAACAGTCTGCTCTTTGTCTCGTCATCAACGTCATTTTCCTATGCTTGTCAGTAATCTATTGTATAGTATATAATGATGTTCCAACATCGGTTAAATATAATGCACATTGTAAGTAACCAGTAACAAAATATTATTAGCAAATAATCTTTTATTACCTGCCAGATTAAGTATCACTATATTTCTACAAGTCCTGTACCCTGAGTATACTTCATTGAGTTTCAAAACTTGAGGAAAATTTATTTTCGGACACACAATATGAACACGAACACACCCTGTGAATTTTTATGGCAACAGGAAATACAAAAAATCAAGTATAAAGATTAATAACTCAAATAGCTTTTTCGATGATATGACTCTTCACACAAATACTCATTTTAAATAACTGAAACGAAAGTTTTTAATGTTTTCTTTGTTACACTCGTTAAAAAAGACTTGGTACAACAATGTTCAAAGGGTGAAAACTCTTATAAATCAATAATAATTTAATAATTAATTATTTAAAAAGTTGAGAAAATTCTCCCATTCATTTTACATGGGTTTGATAAGAGGTGATAAGAAAAAGGAACATAACAAACATTGAGTTAAATTTTCGAAAGCTTTTGTGACGTCACACTAATCATCTCAATAAAACGTGACACTTTCTGTATTTTTAATAAATAGAAAATACTGAATTTATCAAGAAGCTACAACCAGAATAGTTTTTACAGTGTCCAGAGATACTGTAAAGAAGACAAATCCTGTAACAAGGAACAGTTTAAAAAAAAATAAACGAAGTAAATCAGACAGTACGGTACGAAATAGGCCAAATAGTGCAGATTGATGTCAAAAGAGAAAACTTTACTAAAGAATGTAAATATTTCCTTAAAATTCACAAAATTTTCCTAGGGCTCCTAGACTCCCCCAACTTCGTCTGAGAGCTGCAATAGCTCGTCCACCCCTCAAAATTCAATGTCCCATTTTGGACTAAACTTTATATCATGGCCACCCTAAGAAAACATGTTTTTATTGTATTTCATACTATTGATTAAATGACATAGTTTATTATAGATTTTAAGTGATATTGCATAATGGCTATTTACTGAAATATTTAATCTACAATGATAAGGAGCACAAATTTTATTATAGTTACTATTTCAGTTTTTTTTTTTTTATAAAAATACTTGTGTTCATAGTTTTGTCAACGAACTACACCGTAGGTTTACTTTATTTCATAACAAAGTGTTAAAATCAAATTTCACATAAGAGATGCATAAAAACGCTGTTTTGAGAGGTCATATTTTCAAAATTTTCCGGGGGAGGACCCCCTCCCGGAATGTGTCCCCCCCCCCCCAATAATGTACTGCTGACGACGCCCATGCAATTTATCATAAAAATAAATTCTCCTGATGGGCGGGGAATCGAACCCGGGCTATCTCCGTCTTGGAGCCCGAAAATTTGTTAAATTTCGTAGAGCAGTGAAATAATGTATAATATTGTTATCTTAATTAATTGTCGTTTGTTTATCCACAGGGAAAATGCGATGAAAAGGGTAAGATACAGGGAATGGATATCGATATCTACATAGACTACGGCTACACCAAGATCATGGACGTATACTTCTCGGTTTTGCCTTGTATCCAGAACTACTTCGACTCGAGCACGTGGAACATCAGTATATACAATGTATACACTGATAAGACACCCATGCTTATTCTCAGGGGCCCAGGTCCGTAAAATTCCATTTATTTGTATGTTAACTATCTTCTAAGAAGAAATAGTACATTACGCGTCGAGTGCGGAAAGTAGCATTTTGCATGCGAGTGTGGAGTTTGCACCCGAGCGATAGCGAGGATAGTAAAACAACACGAGTAATGCAAAATGCCGTTTTCGCACGAGTTGCGTACCGTACTTTATCTACGATTGTTAGATTTAAGTAATAAATACAGAAAAAAATAAACTTGCTGTATGTAAGTTCGTATCTCTCTCTTGATAAAGATGGCATTAATTCTTGAGTTGTATTTTTTGCCGAATTAATTATTTCTGGAGGTGTATTATTCTCTACATTTTCGTCAAAGTCACTTGATTCACTTATTGTTTTTCATAAAAACTCGATATAAACAGTTACTTTAATAAAAGAACAACTAATTAGTTTTGTTAAATGTAAACAAACTCGCTAATCGTGCGTAAAGGTGAAGAATTCCTCTTCTTTACCGCCCTAGGGTGGTAAAGAAGAGGAATTCTTCAGAACTATGAAACGCGCATGCGCAATGAATACAAGTACGTAAAGAATCACTTTCTACGCATCTAAACAAAGATACAATGTTTATATTTCGTATCAATCGTAGATAAAAAATCATTTTTGTATTAGTATGAAAGATTTTTAAAATAATCGGTCTGAGACAACTCAGACTTACTTTTTCATATAATCTCGGTCCCAGATCCCAGAAAATATATATTATTATCTCTACAGTCGGATACGTTCCGCTAGGTGTATTATTTAATTTAATGTATTATATTATATTAAGTTAATATATAAGGTGTCCCTGGTCAGGACCGACAAACTTTGGGATGTGATAGTACAGTTAATTTGGAGTAAAAAAAGTTCTATAAACCATGGTCCTATTCTCATTTGTTTTATAGGAATCTTATTTTTTTCTTAGTAAAACATGACTTTGACTTAATAAATTGGTAATACCATTGGAACTAATTAAGCTAAAATGATAAATTATATACCGCCTGAAAGAGCATGAAAACTTCTTAAAGATAAATATCATTTCAGCTATTAAATTTTATTTGTAGTCACACGATAATTCATTAGAACTTGAAAATAATAAAATTTAATTAAAAAAAGAAAATGTTAGAGCTCGTATAACAACTGTATTGTAATAGATAACTGGGTGCAAAACACCTTAAAGTTGACGCCTTTACTAAGCTTTAAAACGATATTTTTAAATTTAAAATATTGAAACTTAAAGTATCCGAAATATTGACGAAATTCCAAAAAAACATGTCCTACTGTTAGGCTGAGATAGGGTTGGAGGAATGGGATTTTTTTTCTTTTTCTTTTAAGTTGCTCTAGTAGAATTAGTAGCGTAACTATGGGCCCGCATTGCGGGGGGCCCCCAATACAAACGACGAGGAGGCCCCCAGTTCTAAACGCAAGATTTTTTTTTTCTTTTGCTCATCAATTGTGTTTGGTGAGAGGCCCCCAAAAAGTTTTGGCGGGGGGCCCCCGATGCCCTAGCTACGCCACTGAGTAGAATAATACTTTAAAGTCATGGACTTAAAGTATTACTAGGCATCGCGTGGCTCTATCATTAAAGCGAGCGTATAGTAATAAATATGTATTGAATATTGAAAATATAGATAATCATGAATCATGATGAGTTGATAGATAATGGGTATAGTAGTAGTACAGCGGCTAGTAGTAGGGAACCACCCTGCATTCTTACTATTCCTCTAACCACACATTTCCTTTTCAATTATTATAAAAAGTATCTCTTTGCTACAAAAAAAACTACTGCATGTATCAAATTGAAATTTTGCATGCCTGTTTTAATTGTGCATTAGATGGTGTATATGAAGTATATAAAGTTTTATAAAAATCGTTACGTTAGAACGTAAGATATCGGTAAAAAGGTTGTTTTCTCTATATTAAACGTTTAGGTCCGCTTTAATAGTTTTAACGATCTTTATTAATTCATAGGGGTGTCGCTGTTGGTTTTACTTAAAAATGTTATTTGTAAAAAATGTTCGTCTCATCGAATAGATGATGATAGAATCTTTTCCCGTCCTGAAATTCCAATTAAATTTTTGAACCTCTCGTTTACGCGAGCGTTGCGCGCGAACTCTTGGACGGATCACTCTTTCCAACGAACTTAGCCTGAGTATTTGTAAGAGGATCATGTATACCAAATTTCAACTAAATTGGTCAACTTTTACTCAAGTTATCGTCACACGCGTAAACGTTACTGACAGACAGACAGACAGACAGACAGACAAGATGCATAGTTTGTTGAATGTAAGAAGCTCGCTTACGCTCGCTTCAATTAAGTCCGTAGACGCCGAATAAATCGCTGGGCACCTGTCTGAGACTGAAATCGCGTAACATGTCTACTGGTGTGGAATAGGCTGTGTAGTGCTAGATGAATTTTCGTATAAAAACGAACTTTAATTTTCGTCACAATGCATAGAGCTTGTAATAAGTGCTATTGTTTTATGAATGGATACTAACCTTTCTCCAGTAAGATGCTCAGTGATGAAAGCACTAACATATTTTATTATACGAAGAATCTACTAATCTACTAATCCGACACCAAAAGTTAATCCTTTTCTTATTTTCAGGTTTTATGGAGTCCATTTCAATCATCGAGCAAGTGATCGACCACGCTGCCTTCTTAGCCAAGGTAGATCCGACAGATGCTCGAATCAATAACTCAAATGATGATATCATCAATGGATATATCAAGGATTGGAGGAAACAAACCGATTACGATGACAGGAAAAAGGCAATCGACCAGTTCAACACTGTAAGTCATTTATATTATTGCTTTTTCATATGAATAGTATAGGGCATAGGGATACATCGAGAGAAAGTATTTTTGTGGATTTAAAAGTTTTGAGTCTCCTTGGGTCACCTGAGTGAAAAAAAAAATGTTTTATCAAATGTCTGTCTGCTATCTGAAGTCTTAAGTGGTCTATTCGCCATGGTTTGGAGGTTAACGAGCCAAATTCATGACGAATTGACCTTCCATCGGGATGGAAAACATTTGTTCGATTCGCCGCTCACAGAGTTCGCAAACTAGTCTAACCTCGCAAAACTAGTGCAAAACTTTAGGATAATTTTGGGTCTAATCGGCCGATGGTGCACTCCAACGTTAATATACCGTATCCTTCACAATTTTTTTTAATGAAATATGGAATTTGCGATGTTTGTGAACCGTCGCAAAACTCAAACTCAAAGTCACAAAGCGTCGCAAAACTAGTGAAAAACTATGGAACCTTTTTGGGTCAAATCTACCCATGGTGCACTCCAGCGTTATCTTGGTGTGCTTATTTGACTTGTGATTAATCGCAATAAGGAAGCCGTGATATTTGCATCAAATGAGACTTAGCTAAAGCTAGTGCAAATCTTTTGAATCATTTTGGGTCAAATCGGCCGATGGTGCACTCCAACGTTAATAATATGCAGTAGCCTTTACAATTTGTTTTAATGAAAAATGGAATTTGCTACGTTTGTGAACTAACGCAAAACTCAATCTCAAAGTCGTAAAGCGTCGCAAAACTAGTGCAAAACTTTGGGACCTTTTTGGGTCAAATCGGCCGATGGTGCACTCCAGCGTTATCTTGGTGTCACATTTGACTTGTGATTAATCGCAATAAAGAAGCCGTCGCAAAACTCAAACTGAACGTCGCAAACCTTGTGCAAATCTTTTGAATCATTTTTGGTCAAATTGGCCGATGGTGCACTCCTTAGAGTGCATCTCACAATTTTTTTAAACGAAACATGGAATTTGCGACGTTTGTATACCGTCGTAAAACTCAGTCTAAACGTCTCAACACGTCGGAAAACTAGTGCAATACATTGAGACCTTCTTGGGTCAAATCGACCGATGGTGCTTTGCAATTATCTTGGTGTACTTGTGACTTGTGATTAATCACGATAAGGAATGTGTCGTAAATATCAAACTCGACGTCGCAAAACTAGTGCAAAACTTTAGGATCATTTTGGGTCAAATCGGCCGATGGTGCAGTCAAGCGTTAACTTAGAGTGCACCGTGCACCTCACAAGTTTTTTAATGAAATATGGAATTTGCGACGTTTGTAAACCGTCGCCAAATATCTTGTTTCTCAATATAAAATACATTATTTATTGCAATGCTTTTATTTTAATTTTGCCTTAACTCTGCTAAGTACAAATAGTTAGTTACTTTTAATTTTGTCTTTTAGCGAATTTTCAAAGAAAATTACGCTATTGCAATGGCTTCAAAATTTTTGTAATGCGAATTTTTGAAAATTTTTTCCATGGAAATCCGTTTTAGACCATTCTGAATCGATTCCTAAAATTTAACACTTTTTTTTATGTATGTATGTATATATGTATGTATATATGTATGTATATATGTATGTATATATGTATGTATATATGTATGTATATATGTATATATGTGTCACTCCAGACGATATCTCCCCTTAGGATGCACTTAAAAATTTCAAACAAATTTTAAAATGTCAATAATATCAAAAGAAAGGATGAGTTCGTTGGCCAGAATTTTTGGAGTTCATTTAGGGGTCAAATTTTTACAATTAATGGTCAAAAATAGCATAAAAACGTGTTTTTACTATTTTACCCCCCTTTTATATGAAAATATGATAAAAGTGTACATAACAACAATTATTGTACTCTTAAAGAGCTTTCCAACGACATACATCTTGAAGGGTAAATACTATTTTGACTTTTGTACCCCGTACCCCTGTGTACCAATTTATTTTTATTTTTTCACCGATTATCATATCCAATAATACGCAGATTTCTTTGAAAATTCGCTCATTAAGTCATGGTGCATGACTGGACTTTTTTCTAACTCCGCCAGGTATAAGTAGTTAGTATCGAAAAACTTAGCCGTGTGATTCGTTCCCGTCCCTACCGGGTGTCCCGCGACACCACACGTATTTTTACTTTCTCATATAAAGAGAAAGTATTGTGATGGCGCGAAAATTCGATTTTGAGATTTTGACGGATTTACACGTTTTGAATCCAAAAAAGTGGTTTTTAAAAAATGTCTGTCTGTCGTCTGTGCAGACGCCTGGAGCCTAAACTACTGGGCCGATTTTGACGAAATTTGCCTTACATGTTCAGAAAAATCATACCCCAAGGTGAAATTGAGAAATGAATTTTAGCTCCAAATTTAGGGGCGCTGCCCCCCCCCCCCCCCCCCCCAAACTCTGAAAAAACGTGAAACAAAATTATTTCTCTTAAAAAATTCTAAAATGTAGTCCATTTAAATACGAATCTAACGATATAAGCCGCTTTCCCAGGAAAAATCTAGTTCCTGAGAAAATAGCTTAAATCGCGGACAGAGATGTAGTGGTTAGAGGGGTTCGATTCCCCGCCCGGGAGAAGTTATTTTTATAGTAAATTTTGATGAAATGTTCAGTAATAATTAAATGTACGTACGAAAACTAATAAATAGAATACACTTGGCTAAGTAATTATGAACTTGTATATGAGAAAGTTTTTCTGAGTTGTCTCGGAGAGATTTTTTTAATTTGTTTTTGACATAGTGTGGCTCAGTGGCGTATCCAGGGGGTATTTTTTTTTTAATACATATTTTTACATTCACCTCATATTCAATTTCACCTCAGAAATGTATAAAAGCGCTGTTTTTGAAGGGTCATATTTTCAAAATTTTCCGGGGGAGGGCCCCCGGACCCCCCACCATAAATCCCTCCCGCCAACAATTAACTGCAGACGACGCCCATGACTTACAGTAAGATATTGTACTGCAATAAGCATCAGCATAACATTTTCTAACGAATACGTTATAAAACAGTTATTGTTACTTGGGCGCGGAGATTTTTTTTTAGGGGGGGGGGCAGCTGCTTTGTTGAATAAGTAGTTCCCTTTTCTTGTTTCCACTACAAATTCCCCCCCCCCCCCCCCCCCCCAATAAACTGACTTAAAATGTGCCCCCCTCCAGACCTAGCCGCTGGATACGCCACTGGTGTGGCATGCAATAAAAGTCCAGGAGATAGCGTGCAAAAAAGTGTCTGACTAACATCAAGCTAGAATTTTGTATACAAGTCAATCTTTTAGCGCCTTTTAAGAATATGTGGTCAGCTAAGTTCGTCTGCGGGACATAGCTTGGCAATAGGCGTTTGAAAAAAATAAACCGGTGGACAGCGGCCATGTCTCACCAATTATGGTGGACAATGTGATTTTCATGATCCTGAGTACAGAATTAGTTAGTACGCAAAAAATCAAGTCGAAGTTATTTTCACACTTGATAGGTTAGTTATTCAAATATTACTAAAAAAAATCAACGTGGTCACCTGTCAAGGGACAAACTAACATCAACTTGATTTTATAATTTCATCAACTTATTTAATAAATCAAGTTGATGTTAGTTTGTCCCTTGACAGGTGATCACGTTCATTTTTAGTAATATTTGAATAACTAACCTATCAAATGTGAAAATAACATCAACTTAATTTTTGGTCTACTTACTAATTCTGTACTCAGGATCATGAAAATCACATTGTCCACCATAATTGGTGAAACATGGCCGCACTCCACCGGTTTGTTTCTTTCAAACGCCTATTGCCAAGCTATGTCCCGCAGACGAATCTAGTCGACCACATATTCTTAAAAGGCGCTAAAAGATTGACTTGTACACAAAATTCTAGCTTGATGTTAGTCAGACATTTTTTTGCACGCTATCTCCTGTACTATAATTTTTAATTTAATTTTCATGTAGTTGTTAAAACTCGATATAGCTTAATCCATCATTGATGTCCATGTGAGGAGGGTTATCAATTAATAAATATATACTGCAACTTCTGAATGCTATAAACTACACTTGGAACTGCTAATGTCTAAACAACCCATTATCACATACTTAATCGAATTAATCTTAATTTATTGTTTGGTTCTAAAAAAAGAAGAATACAGTTTTAACTGCGTTGTTAAACATTTATACTTCGATTGCGTTGATCGATCTTATACTTCGGTTCATTAACGTGATAATTTGAGTGTCTTTAACGATCTCACTTTCTATTATAATGTGAATGGGAAAGGTTAGTGGAAATGTTAAATGAAGGAAGAGCTTGGGACGACACCATGTATAAATCAGTGGATGTGCCATTAAGTGAAGTGGTTTTGGAGGGGGTCTGTGGGAATGAGATACTGGTCGTCATTTGTGCATTCTATTAGCAAACGATTAATAGGGTGGATTCGAAAGTCATTTCCTACTCTTTTTCCATCTCTAAAATGAAATAGTGTTTGGACTTACTCAATCTCTCATTCATGATTGATATCTCTCATTCATGATTGATTCTGATTACCATGTCTCGATATAATTGTTCATTAATGTTGGCAGATTTTCATCGAATGAAACTAAACATGTACATTGTACATATAGTTAACATTGTCTGTTAATTAGTATTTTACATAACCATCTCGCATCTTATCACGAACTTTATTGATGTTATGCTTTTCAAATCCATTATTCTCTCATTTATTTGTTCTCCCCCTATTTTGCTTCCGAGCTTACCGAAGGCAACGGAAGCAATGTTATAGTGTTCTGAAGAACGAAAACTTTGTTTTATTTGTCTCCGAATTCAAAAATTCCAAGACAGAAATTTGTTTCAGACATCAGGGAACATTTTTGGTTTCGTATCTGTCACTCGTTTTTTGCGAACCGACATATCTTGAAAACCACTCGTTCAATTTTAATTAAATTTGGATAGTAGGTCATAATTAACCCATTGTTGGTCCCATGTAAGTTTCAACCTTCTACGCTCATTACTTTTCCTTCCACATGCGCAGAAACATACATTAATTACACCTATACCTCTCTGAAAGTACTTATTTTATTTTTAAGTATTTTGGATGGTATGGTATCCATATTTGGATGGATTACGAACGGTAACCCAAAGATGGTCCCACTTTAATATCAACTTTCTCTTCTTATTAAATTTGCTAAATTGATGCTTTTCTTCATATAAAAAATCAAATAGTCCAGTCAAATGGTAGTTTGGTGGGGGAAAAATTAAATATTCATTTTCTTTTTATGTTTTTTTGGGGTGCTAAAGCCGAATTTCAACTTTGCCCCCTCTGAAAAAAGTGCGAAAAAAGCTAATTTTTCCAGTTTTTTGCTCTCAGTTTGGAAAATTTGCGCTCTTAGAGAAAAGTTTACCTATACAAAAGTAAACTACATTCAATTTCCTTCCATTTATAAGAAAGACAAACATCATACTTAAGAATGATATTTGAGTATGAATAGTTGTATTTTCGAGTATATACCTAGTTTTTTTCCGGGGGCTTTGACACCCAAAGACGCAGGCTACTTAGGTGGGCCCATACATCAAACCCGGGTTAGGGACCGAAATTTTCACACACTCGTGTGACGATAAGGTCGTTAACCATGACTCCCCTCCTGGTTGTATTACAACCAAGAGTGTCATTATCATGGTTTCCAGGCCGAAACCTGGTGGCGCCAGGTCTTTCGAGGAGCTTCACATATATTTAAACAATGCTGGGTGGACATTGAGCGGGGGGCCCGGTCCGGGAATCGAACCCAGAGCTGTGGTCAGAAGCTGTCACCCATCAATCTTCTGACCATGCTCGTGGCTGCTTAACTTGCCTTATGGCAAGGCGATCGCTCTAGCCTCCGAGCCACCCAGGCCCCTAAGGCTGCGGCCACACCGGAGCTACCTCGCTTGGAGCCTAGTGGCTTGGTGAGTCGCCAGGCGTGTAATCCATGTGAACCAACCTTCTAGAACATACGAGACCGGCCACACCGCGCGCTTGGTTACTAGGCGAGTCACCTAGCGAGTCGCTAGACGAACAGTCCATTCTGTTCTACATGGCGACTCACCAAGCCGCCAGGCTCCAAGCGAGGTAGCTCCGGTGTGGCCGTAGCCTAAGAGATAGCTCTAGGTATACTTAAATAAATTTACACTGACGGTACTGTGCCTCCAAACAAGAAAAACCTGCGCTCTAGCCTCTGAGCCACCCAGGGCCCCTCCTATACCTAGTACTGAAAATGCCTTGCGTCGTAGCTGCCATAAATATGACCTCTCAAACAGCGGATTTTATGCATTTCTGAGGTGACATTTGATTTTAATACTTTGTCATTTTTCATAAAAGTAAACTTATGGTGTAGTTCGTTGGCAAAACAGTATGAACATAAAACATAAGTACCTACACATTTTTCTTTTAATACAAAATTAAAAAAATAATAGTAATTGTAATACAATAAAAGTTGTGCACCCAATCATTGTAGATTAAATAGATCAGTCAATAGCCAATATGCAATATTATTTAAAATCAATAATATACTGTCATTCTTTGATAATCGTTTTTCGTTGTTGCCCCAACCTCAGACATTGGGGGGGGGGGGGGGCGTCTCCGTGGCGACGACGCCCATGCTGTAAGTTGTAACTTATCAAAAATAGACTAATTAAATAATAAATAATAATAGGTGAACAAAATAAAAATTAAAATAAAGTATTTATTATCAAAGATGAATGAAGAAAAATAATTTCTACATTTATTTATTTTTATTAAAAAACAAAAATTACCATTCTGAACTAAAACTAAATAAACTTCGCTTCCAAGTAGCAACTTTGTTTTAACATCATATTCGTTACAAAATGTTAAATGTTAATGTTACTATTATAGTACTATTATAGTAGTTTTGAGAAAAAATAAATACATACATCAACTTTTATTAAAATTAAAACCGTCAAAAACTTAATAAGTAGAAAAATAATTTCGATATTTATTAATTTTTATCATGGTATCAATGATAATGTTCTAATATTTTAATTTACAAAAACATTAGCTAGATCTTTTTTCCAATAAAAAGGCGAGCAAAACTGAAATATAAATAAATAAAACGTAAAAAAATTGGTAGATACATCTGCAATCTGTACTTTTGGCTTACAACTATCGGTTCGACTCTGCACTAATTGTACAATTTACTTACGGCTCATTTTATGCTATTCCTTTATTTAAATGTAGAATACTTCTATAGATTTAGCCGTACGCTTCTTTATCTTTCAGTTTCAGTATAACGGACTTATAACGGGACTTTGAGTCCAAAACCGGGACAATCCCGGAAAACCGGGACGTCTGGCAACCCTAAATTAAGGCAATCGAAAGTCTTGGAAAATCAAACTGCAAAAAAATGAAAATATATGTTTTGTATCAGTAGTAGATTTAATTACATTTTATTCATGAAAGAAACATACAACAAGAGCAGCACTTTGTTTAAGAAATATTACGCCGGCAAAGTGGCTAATCAGCTGATCAGGTTATCAAAATGTTTTGGCACTTCCAGACCACCAAGAGACTCGCGGTTTTTTGCGTTTGATCCCAAATCGGCCCAAACCGACTAGAAAAATCCGAAAAGTTAAAAATAAAATTTTAACCCCCCTTAAAAAAATAAAAATGGCGGACGCAAATTGAAGGTTTTCTTCGAAGGGTTATAGCGGCTAAGCGGTAAGTCCTATCGAAAAGCGAATAGCACTACCGGTAACTGATTTTAAAAGATCTACAATTTTTGTCCTATGACATTTTGTCGTACGACCAACGGTTCTACCTTAAATCGAGCAAATTTGATAGTTTTTCGTAAAAATTTGACTTTTAGCTCTCATGGCGTCCGCGATTATTGGCCAATTCAATTTTCGATTGGAGTATTTAAACCCCACACTAATGCTCTTTAAAACGAGTATTTATTATTCAAATTATTTGTATTTTTTGTCGAGGAAAATGAGTATTTATAAAGAAAAAACGAATTTATAATTACGTAAATAACGTCATGTTTACGTATTAACCAAATAATCATTTTTATAAGCTGTTTATTAATATATTGTTAAAAACAAGAATAAAAAAAAAAAATATAAACAAATATTGAATAATAAAGTTTGGTTTTCGCGAGGTTAAATATAAATAAATAGATTAGTTTCCACATAAACACACCTCGGACTCAAGATGTAAACAATAAATGCTCCTCCCCCCTTCTTCTTCTTCTTTCCTTACTTTAGTTTCTTGTTAATATCAGAGCGGTGCACATCACATCCCGTAATCTTTTCCTTTACTACCGACATTTATTAAGGTATAATTTTATTCTTATGTTAACTATTTATTTAATTGTTTTTTTTATCATATTATTGTTATTAGAATTTTGATTTAATAGTTAAATTCTATATTAAGTTAAAGTTTTAGCTTATTTAAATTAATTTTTTAGTTTATTTAAATGAATTTTTCACTTTATTTAAATGAAAGTTTTACTTTTTTAAATGGTTTTTATTATCTTATTATGTATTACTAGAATTTTTATGTATAGTTTGTTATTTTCTATATTAAGTTAATGTTTCAGTTTATTTAAATGAATGTTTTACTTTATTTAAATGAATGTTGTACTTTATTTAAATTAATAGGCTAAATCGGAATTTTTTTACTTTATTTAAGTTAATATTTTAGTTTATTTAAATTAATATTTTAGTTTATTTAAATGAATATTTTAGTTTATTTAAATGAATGTTTTACTTCTTTTAAATGAATATTTTAGCTTATTTAAATGAATGTTTTACTTTATGTATATGAATGTTTTACTATATTTAAATTAATTTTTTAGTTTATTTAGGGTCATTTATTTAGTTGTGTGTTTTAGATTGTAATGAAATATGGCAAATTATTTCGACATTGTTTTCTTTTTTATATGTGTAGCTTAATTTATACATACAATTATTATTTCACCTCGACTTTAACTAATTATTTTTAAATTAATTTGAAGTAGGTACTAATGAATAATCAAATAAATTGACTGAGGTTCTATCTTTATTATTATTATTATTCTGAAAATAATTAATTCGGCAAAAAATTCAACTCAAGAATTAATGCCATCTTTATCAAGAGAGAGATACGAACTTACATACAGCAAGTTTATTTTTTCTGTATTTATTATTTAAATCTAACAATCCTAGATAAAGGACGGTATGCAACTTGTGCGAAAATGGCATTTTGCTTTGCTCGTGTGGTTTTACTACCCTCGCTGTCGCTCGGGTGCAAACTCCACACTCGCATGCAAACTGCTACTTTCCAAACTCGACGCGTAATGTACTATAATGAAACGGCCTACTCAAGTAACCAGTGTGATAGTAATAGATATAAAATTGTAATAATACAGCCACTGATTGCAAGCATGAACCCCGTGCGAATGCTTGTATTTACTAAAGTTATTAATTGTACAATATGTTTATTGTTGTTACAGGAAAACAGATGGAGAAAGAAAGGGTTATCACTGACAGCTATGAGATATCCGTTCAGTTACGAAGGTAATCAGATGGGCTGTAATGTAGCTATACTCTATCCTGATGGGACTGTTCAGATCCAACATGCTGGTGTAGAGATGGGCCAAGGTATCAACACTAAGGTATAATAATAGCCATCAGATGGCACTTCTGTAAAATTATTTATTACAGCTTTCAGTTAATAGGATCTTCAAATTGTTATTGCTTATTGGGAATTCAACGAACTCCTTCTGAAGTTCTCATCTGGTTGCATATGAATCTAGTCCTGACTGACATTTCATTCTTAGGAAGCTTCCACTGGAAACTTCCTAAGAGTGAAACGTGATACTAATGCAGGAAGCTTCCTAAGAGCAAAACGTGATACTAATGCTGTAAACTTCCTAAGAGCGAAACGTGTTACTAATGCTGGAAACATGCACTAATTCTGGAAGCTTCTCCAGTAAGGAATTTTATATTCTAAGGAACAACATTAAATTAATTACTTTTTACTTTTATAGAACAACATGTACTCCCTTTAACAAGTTGCCATCACTTGATGAGAAACTTCAAGACCTCATGATCACCGTGAACCTTTGTCATCAAGAGTGTAGGTCTTGAGTCACGTGGTCATCATGGGGGAAGACACCAAACGGTAGCTCCCACCAATGAGACCTTTTACGTTTTGTGGAAGCCATACATTAATCAGAAATGCAAAATTTTTGGATAGTTTTTCATTTCATATGCAACTAAATCCAACCTTAAATTTTGTTTGTAAGTGTGGGTGGGGTGCAGATCCTACTTTATAGGAACTAGCTAAACGAAATCTATTCATTTTATATTGTGATGTGGGCTAACATATGTGGTGGATGTTGGAGGCTTTGTTTCATCGTAAAATATTTCAAAACAATCTCATTTTAAATAAAAGATAATAAAAAGAAAGTTTTTTCTAAGATACGCTTTTAAAATTTTCCCTCATCCCTTAGTTAAACCAAGTTAAACCAAGACATACGGTTAAAAGCGTAAAAAAAGAATATCACTTGGAAGAATTTGGGTGAGGTTGTGAGAGGAATAGGGAAAAGTATCTGCGCTCATCAATGTGTCATTATTCACTAAACCTAGTCTTTGATTCGTCATGATAGAGGTGCTGGCTGTTCTAAAGTAGCTTGACTGTACTTTCGAAGTCGATCTAGTAACCTCTAGATTATCTGAGGATGGCTGCTTTAGAACAGCCGAAACCGGTCAATTGTTTCAATTACAATTTTTTGTGTGAAGATGTAGTTTGGCTATTGAACTACATCTCTTTCATGATGAGGCACTATCATCACACATTAGAGAAAAACACAGTTGAGGATCTGGTCAATGATGAAAGTTGCACATTTATCAACATTTTATTAATTTTTGACAATCTCTATCCATTACCCATACCTAAATCTCCAGTCTCCACTTTCTCTACACCATAATGAAATGTTGATTTTGCAGGTAGCTCAGGTAGTGGCCCATGAACTAGGATTAACCCTGGACATGATTCAAGTAAAACCACATTCATCTCTTAACTCACCCAACTGCACACCAACGTGGACTTCTCTAGGAAGTGAACTCGTCGTCTTTGTACGTATTTCAAATTAAATTTACACGAGTCTATGTCACAAATTTGAGCGTTGCTGGAGGCTCGTCTTAAGGGATTGAAGAAACTATTAAATATTTCAGTCAACAATTTGAATGACAGATATGTTTTGTTTGTTTAATAGTTTTATCTGTCGATGCTTTTTTTAAACCATTCTTATCATGTTTATGCTTAAAGGCTGCTTTAGACTGTTGCAAACAGTTAAACGATGCTTTGAAACCTGTGAAAGACTCGTTAAAGAATCCAACATGGAAGCAAGTAGTGATGAAAGCATTTGATCAGAGTGTTCCTCTCGCAGCCACTGTACCGTAAGTATCACTGGCTTCATAATTATCATCAAATTATAACAGTTTACGCTTGTATTTCTATTTCAGTAATTGTTTTTTGTTTTTTTTTATAGGTTGGGCAAATTTCCTAGCCAGACATTCGGATTGTATTATGTGTACGGAGTGTGTGTTACTGAGACAGAAATCGACATCTTAACCGGACAGCATCAGGTATAGTAAATTATGAATACATATTAATTATTTATACTTTGGGATATTGTAACTTCGTAATTTATGCATGTTGAAGAAAGTTGCAGCTGTTTAATCACCTTGATTGAGAACAAATACTGTTATTGCTTATTTGAGAAGAAACATAATAACATACATATATCTTGTTCAGGTGTCTCGGGTTGATCTTCTGGAAGATGTTGGAAAGAGTATGAGCCCGGAAGTAGATGTTGGACAGGTGGAAGGTGCTTTCGTCATGGCTCTTGGTTTAATGACAACCGAGAAACTTGTCTACGATCCAAAGACAGGAGCTTTAGTCACCGACAGGCTCTGGGTATGTAGTTTATATTTATGTTTATGTAAGTAATTAATTAATTAGTATTATTTCTTATGAAATAAGAGTTTTTTAAGTTTTAAGGTTAGACAAGCAAAGGTTTTGAATGATAATATAATTCTCCCCCCATGGGGCAACGGCCATTTATGAAGAGGAAATCCTAAAGGAAAAATTTTCTCTACCAGACCCTTGGCCACACAAGAGAGGAGTTCCTTGAGGAAATCCTTAAGGACAAAGCCTCCGGGATTTCCTTGGGGATTTTCTCTACCAGACACTCGGCCACACAAGAGAGGACTTCCTTGAGGAAATCCTTAAGGACAAAGCCTCCGGGATTTTCTCTACCAGACACTCGGCCACACAAGAGAGGAGTTCCTTGAGGAAATCCTTAAGGACAAAGCCTCCGGGATTTCCTTGGGGATTTTCTCTACCAAACCCTCGGCCACACAAGAGAGGACTTCCTAGAGGAAATTCTCAAGGACAAAGCTTCTAGGATTTTCTCCGAACCCTCGCCTTTCCCAAAACAAACTTCAAAAACCCTTAAAGTTGACTGTCGTTAACTCAATCCAACTCCGCATGGCTGCCAAGCGCCTTATACACGTAGGAACCTGATGGAATACCAAGTTCGTCACGAGTTTGGCTCGTTAAACTCCATACACAGCCGAACTTGGTTCTTCCGAACCCAGATTGGCGAACCAAGTTCCCATGTGAATACTCTACATTTGGGACTTTTGTCTCACATATTACTGGGTGACACAGTCAGCTAATCAACTACCATCAGCTAAATTACCTGGTTTATCAAACTGAAAGTAAATGGTCTCCATTTAGGCATTTAGTGTGACACATAGTCTAATTAAATTGTTCTCTATTTTCCAGTATTTCCACGTACCCCGTTCAAAGGACATTCCAATTGACTTCAGAGTAACATTTATTCCCAATGCCACAAATCCAAATGGAGTTCTCAATTCTAAAGGTAAAGTAATTCATAGGAATATGCATAATTATTACAAAAAAAAATCGGGTACTGGGTACCTCGGAACTTTTCCTCACTTCAGAGTAGACTTCAGCATTGGACGTGGTCAGTACTTGGATGGGTGACCGTTCTGAACAAACAGATTTATTATCATTCTTCAAAAAAACCTTATTTTTACTACATTTTTATTAGCTTGATTTCTTGTTTGTTTGTCCGGTACAAATCTGGCAATCGATTTCTAACTAACTTCCCGAATAGCTTGACATTTGAAACTTTTAGCATAGCTCAGAACACGATGACAATGCATTATTTTAATACTTTTAGCCATCTTTCAGCAGAATTTAATTGGTTTTCAGCAAATTTTGCTGTATGGAAAGTTAGTTCGGAAAAAATCCGCAAGTTATTTTATTTGTTTTGCCATATCCCATATTTACAATCTTCATTTTGACAGGTTTCAAACTTGTGATTTTTATAAATAAGAGATAAACATTGAATGACAGCAAAACAGAAAATATATCGATTATATTATTTATATTATTTCATATATATCAATGGCACGGTTTAGATTTGGTGTTGGGGAGATCCGTTGTACAAAGATTTGTCCTTTTATAGGTTTAAGATCAGCTCTCTAGATGGTTGTCATTTATGTGAAGTAAATAAATTCGGAACTATTTTTTTTTTTTTTTTCACTAACATTATATATTATATAACAATAACAATTATATTATCAACATTACATACAATTCAACAGAAAATTTAAAAACGTAGTATATAAAAAGTTCTTTTTATCTTGAGATAATTATTAATACCTATATTTTATTTAATTATTTTAAGTTTGGTGGTATTTTGACAGATGTAAACAAACTTTGACGTCATCAAAATTATCGCACTAATAAATAATTATATTCGCTTATAACTTTTAAACTAATTAATGGAATTTCATCGGGGTTTTTTATAGGGGGTTTTTTACGGGTTTCAACGATATGCTTTACGTCAAAAACCTATTTATACTTTCGGTATTATTAACCGTCAAAGTTTAAAAAATCAAAAATTGATTACTTCAAAATGGCGGCCAATATCAAAATGAAATTTATTGGGCTTGTTTGTCATACAGAGAGGTATATTCGTGCCAAATTTCAACTCGATCAGGACCATTGTCAATTTATTACAATTTTTTAAAATTTTTGCTGACTCAACAAACTGGGTTCAAGATGGTGGAAAAATTTGATTTTCGGGGCTGCACCACTACAGGTAAGGACTGATTATTCTGCCAAGTTTCAATTCTCTAGGTTAAATATATTGGGCGCTACGATAATAACACACACACATACATACATACATACAGACGTCATGCTGAAAACCACTCAGGAAGTCTTAAAAACACCCAAAACAGATAATTCCGTTGAAATCTCGAAAAAAAAAATTGTTTGCTGAAAACAGTACTTTTCCTACTATAGGTAGTGAGGAAAAGTAAAAAAACAAGCAATTATAATAAGGGAAGTAAAGAGCGTGTGAGGTTTATGAAACATATTGCTCCTTTATTAGAATTTTTTTTTAGAACTTTCATGTTCTAATCGACATATTATCTACATTAAATTAATATTAAATACTGTTTGCGCTAAATTTTTAGAGTCTTTATGGAGCATTTTTTACTTATTATATTTATTACTTAAATTATTTATTATTATATTTGTTTACAGCTACTGGTGAGCCTGCTACAGCTTTAGCTGTTAGTATTCTAACATCAATAAGAAATGGTCTGATGTCGGCTAGGAGTGACGCTGGACTATCTGACGCCTGGATTCAACTAGGTCAGTTTTCATTTTTGTGTTGTTATTTTTTAGTTCAGGCAATTTTTCCGATTTTAGCGAGTTGAAAATAAATCTTCTGTAATGTAGCTTAATATTTTAACATAACATTATTTAATTGTACTTGATACATTAGACCTAGTAGAACTTACTCGAACAGGGGGAGACTTAGCTAAACCAATGATCTCATAAATTCATAACTTTATACAGACTTTGCCTATTTTTTTACACAAGTGTTTCTGTTACGATTTCACTTCATTATATAATTTTCTTTTCTTATCCTCTTGTTCTTTTTGAACACATTATATAAGAAGAGGTATAAAATATAAGGGGCTTAATAGGAAATAAATAAAATTACCAGCAAATAATTATCATTGTTCAATGTTTAGAAGAAGGCGTTTGAAATGAAAAGATGAAGTGGTAAAGTATGAAACACTTGGGGTGTTCTAATTGAACTAAACTGGTGTACGTGTGTGGAGGAGCGGGAAGGGCACGTTTACAATCTTCGAGCTGAATAGTCAATAAAGTTCAATCACTCTTTTTCCAATATACATTTTCCAATCTTTTTATTAAGTGATTTTGTATTTTGTGTTTTTGTGTGGTTTATATTAATAACTTTTAATGTTTATATTATATTAATTGTGGGGTATATTAATAACATTTCCCTTGTTGTTATAAATAAATACTAATAAATTTCACTCGGTTCTTTTGTAAAATATATATTTATGTTTTAGAGAGTCCATGTACACCAGAGACTGTCATGATGGCATCCGGAACAGCAAAAGAACAGTTCATCTTAAAATAATGTACTTGTTTACAAATATAATGGTCTATAATATAACATGCATTACATTTTTTTGATGACACTCTTTTATAGATTAGCTTATTTCAATTATTTAAACTTAATTAAAAAATTAACTATTAACTGATTATTGCACTGTCGTTGTTAATACATAATCTAAGCACGTTTCAGCTATCTAGGTAGTAGTGATGTGAGTCAAATTTAGGTTACTAGATTTGGACACAAATTAATTAATTAACTAGTTACTTGATTAATGCATTGTAATCGGTAATAAATAATGTAGTCAAGTTTCAGCTTTCTAGGTTACAGGGCTGCAAACTAGTCAGTAAAGTCAGTAAAAGTCAGTATTTTGAGGAAAGTCTGTATTTGGTCAGTATTTCATGAAATTGGTCAGTTTTTTACACTTTTTGGAAGCCCAATGATGGGAAACTGAGGGCCAGTTTTGGTGCTGCCTGGGTATGGATGTGGCATTTTGCTTGTGTACTGTTTTCACAGCTTTCATGAGCAGCTACTACATAACAGCAACACTCTTCTTTAATTTAATTTAATTTAAATTTGTTTTTTTTATTGCAGATAGGTTTAATTTTTGATTTTTAAAGTTTTTCTTTTCTTCACTTGCGCGAAGTGTACAAAGTGTTTTATGAAAATGGGAAAGTGTACTTTTCAACCTTCCTGCTTAAATAAGACTGATATAAATGGATTCATTATTTCTGATTGGGGGCGTAAAGCTAGTGACAGTGAAATTTTCTGTGTGGTTTTTGCAAAAACATTTTGTATTTTGCAGGGTTACAAAGCTGTGGAACAGCATGATTCTGGGAACACGCATAAAGAAGAATGTAGGAGAAAACTTTCTCCTTCGCAGCTTCATCTGACAGCTAATTCGACCTCTAAATCAAGAGTCGCAAGTTAAATTTATCCAGTTGCACAATAAGAGAGACGAACTTATTTGGGTAATGAAGATAGTTATTGCAGGCTTCTCTATTTCGTCAGCTTGTCAAGATATATGCGAAATATTTGAGGCAATGTTCAATGCCAGTGTTCCAAATAATTTTTCTCTGCTAGGACCAAAGTGCAGTATCTAATTACTGATGCTCTTGCCCCATATTTCAGAAGTCAGATGTTGAGTGAAGTGGATAATTGTTATTTTACGCTTTGCTACGACGAAACTACCAATGCTGCATCCTATAAACAGTTGTAAATAGCTGTTAGGTATTGGTCAACTGAAAGGATTGTAACGCGACATTTGCAAACATTTTTACTGGCTGAAGATTTATTTACCAAGGTTATGCGAGGCATTAGATAAGGCTAAATTGCCACGAGCTAAATTGCTTATGCTTAGTAATGATGGACCAAATGTTATCAAAGCTGTTACAAGACTTATGAACAAATCTTTGATTTTGTTAAAGAAAAAAACTATGGTTGACATTGGAACCTGTAACATTCATGTTTTACACAATGCATTTATACAGGGCATAGAAGTAGTCTGAGATGATGCATCAAATCTAATTTTCCAAATTCATGGTTGGCCGTCAAGGTGGAAAGATTTCACTGAAGTTCAAAAAGGTCTTAATTTGCCCAGTCATAAATTTATTAAGCATGTGTCGTCGAGATGGTTATCCTTGGAGCAAGCAGGCAAACGACTTTTAGAACAATGGCCAGCAGGCCTGGGCTTCGATGGCACCCTTAGCTCTGCCCATTTAATTTGCTGACACTTGATTGCTCAGCATTACCTATTTATCGCGTTTCTTTATTGTTAAAAAATCGAATTTCAATTTTTACAGCTGCTCAGTGGGGAGAAGGGTGGCCGATTCTAAAAATAATTCATTAATTATTTGATTTGTTATTATTTGTTTTAAATGAGGATTCATGTCAGGTCAGTAATTTAGTCAGTATTTTCACATAATTAGTCAGTAAATTTGACCTTAAAACTAGTTTGCAGCCCTGGATTGCCGAGAAGTGGGTCAAATTTAGTTTAAAAGATTTGGCACTAATTGCTGATTAATGCATTGTCATCGGTAATACATTATCTGGACAAGTTTCAGGTTCTTAGGGTGTCGGGAAATGGGTCAAATTTAGTTTACAAGATATGGACACTGATTAACTAATTGCTGATTAATGCATTGTCATCGGTAATACATTATCTGGACAAGTTTCAGCTTTTTAGGGTGTCGGGAAGTGGGTCAAATTTAGTTTACAAGATTTGGACTTGTATGGTGCTAGTTCTAGTACTTGACGTGTAGGACGAACCACTTGTTGGAACTTAGCAATTCCATCACTTAGGCCCTTTTTACTAGCCCCGTGGTAGAGAGTTGCAGCCACTTCACACATCATACCTCTGTACATTGTATTGTCCAAGCAAGTATGATGTGATCATTAGTGAGTCATATAAATCAGAGCATTACGGCGAGGGATCGAACCCACGACCTCTTGCCGCCCTTGAATCCTTGATACCTGAGAAGACGTGGTAAGTAATTTAATCCACATGACCATGATGGCTTTGGACTCTCCTAGAGCTCCAGAATTACCTTATCGCATAATTTTTGTTTAGTTCTAGGTCGAATATAGATGTCAAAATTTGTCCTTGACAAATATCAGTCCCGAACAGACTGAACCTAATTAGAAGTGTATAAAAAATTAGGAACCCTAGTTAGAATCTGGGAGTGTGTAGATTTTACCTGTCATACAAAAAGGAATATAGATTTTAATTTGTTTCCCTCTGCGTAATTTTATTAAAAATTAGCTTTCACCCCGCGCTCTACGCGGGATTAATGCTAGGTATTAGTGGCTATGTTTCCTTCTATCATGTATAGGCCTGGCAATTAAATGAAATGCCTAAATAGTTTTGTTTCCAAAGCATTCTTAGAATAGAATCAGGACTATATTGTACATCATGCATTTCCCTATGAGGACTGAGGTATATATTGTAAGATTGTTCCCCTGGCCTGAGGTTTTTTCTACCTTACACACTAAATGTATCACACTTTTTTTAAGACATCTATTTTCTCTGCCTATAATTAAACTAATTTATAATATATTATTACACAAAGACAATTTATAAATCCTATTTTATTAGTAATACTTGGTAAATCTTAAGAATACTCTCCGGTTTATAAAAAAGATGGCGGGGCCTCACTCCAACGTATTTTTTGGACAAAAGGATATCATCTCTCCTATGAACAAATCATACATGTATAATTTCTCAAATGTTTAAATCATACAAATGTAATGATTGACAAAGGTACTGTACTGTTTTTAATCTCCTAAGTGCACAAATTAAACAAAGTTGCGCCGCCAAGCGATTCTCGACCGTAGCGTTAACTTAATATTAGCCTAATACTTTTATAAAAATGATATTTATTAAAAGTTAAAGTCGCTAAATGAGCATATACATACAAAAATAAATAGTACATGAAACAACGTGTATAAATTCGTAAAAAGCATGTACATATCTACATCAAAATTTTTATATGTACATAAGCATGTACATATAAAAAATGGTAGGGAAAACCGGATAAAGTCTAGATAATATTAGAGTAAATTTAGGTATAAAAGGGTTCGTAATGCCTGAGGAGTTTCATTAATGGGGAAAAACCCCTAAGCCTAGGGGCTAGCTGCACAAGGTACATAGATGACAGATTTTACAGGTCATGACGAAATCTTGTTTATAATTCTTTTACTATCTTCAACCCTTGCTTTATATACTGGGCTCTTCTGTGAACATTCATAATACCCCCAGACAGCCAAGAGATAGCGCTAGATATACTTAAATAAATTTACACTGACAGAACTATGCCTCTAAACAAGAAAAATTTTAAAACGTAAATTTACGCCTATAGGCCTTTTGCAAAGAAAATAGAAGACGTAAATTTACCGCCATAGGCCTATTCAAAGAAAATAGAAGACGTAAATTTACCGCCATAGGCCTATTCAAAGAAAATAGAAGACGTAAATTTACGCCCATAAGCCTTTTGCAAAGAAAATAGAAAACTTACTTTTATCTACTCACGGCAGCAAAATTAGGCATTGTTGTACTGCTTTCAATCTACAAAATGTCATTTTTCTTGATTCTTTTGTAACATGTCAAAAAAACACCAGTGGCGTAACTATGGGCCTGCATTGCGGGGGGGCCCCCAAATCCAGAATAAATTACTATATTACTATCCTTGTACCAACGTCGAGGGGGCCCCCAATCCTGAACGCAAGAGGTTTTTTTTTTTTTTTTTGCTCATCGATTTCCTTTGCGAGGGGCCCCAAAAATTTCTTGCGGGGGGGCCCCCAATGGTCTAGCTACGCCACTGAAAAACACGCAGCAAAATATCAAAGTGTCAGCAAAAGATCAAAGTGTCAGCAAAAGTTCAAAGTGTCAGCAAAATAACAAACAGGCTGCCAAATTTTAAGAAAAAGTTACTACATCCCAGGTTATGAACCCTCCCACATTGTTCATTTTTGTATATTTAAGCGTAATATTCTGCTAAATATTTACATGTTTTTTTAAAAATATCTTTAAAAATTATAATAATAAAACTAATATTATTATTTTATAGTGATTATTTATAAAAAATTGAGATAAAAAACAGCTGTTAATAAAAAGAAGTGGCAACACTGATTGTTTTGTCTTTGTTTTGTTTTAACTTTCGAGTCATTACACTTACTCAAACTTTCGAGTCATCAATTCGATTTTTACAACTTTCATTGCTTTAAATCATCAAAAAAAGATTATAATAATTTCATAGTTTTCTATTATTATTTTGATAAATTTGTTAATTAGGTATTTGAAGTTTAAATAAAAATATGGATGATAATGTTGTACAAGACGTTGAAGACTTGTTTGATAACACGCCACCCGAAATTGCAAATATTGCAACATCATACAAGGAAAGTTTATTGCCCTCTTAATCAGGTACTAAAATCTTTAGTGTAATTTTTCTGCCGTTAGTAGATAAAATATTGTATGTAACTATGCAGCAAAGGAAATATTCCTGACTCGTTTAAAGATTACCTGCTTCGGTTACACCTCAGCAGGTAATTAACGCGTTTTCCTGCCACGGCTTCGCCTCGTCAGTAAATTTGTTTAGCCTATCCTCGCTTTCGGCTCAGAACTAAAACTTAAAAGCCTTGTCAGCAAAATTCCATTTTGCTGCCTAGTGACATAATTAACTATTACCACATCTCGATTCTATGATTTCCCCACTAGTGTAGATTTTCAGAGGACAACCTCCCAGGATATCTCTTACAATCATTTATTCATTCATTATGAAGGTCATATTCTTAGAAGAGATGAAAGAAAGGGCCCATTCTGTAGCAAAATGTTTACAATTTAAAAGATATTGATTCTGTGATTCTGTGTGTGATTAGTGTGAGTGGAATTGTGGTTTCATATGTGGACAGATAAACAACTTTACAAGCAGATTGGAAAACATCGAAGTAGTGGATTAAAGAAGCTAAAGCTTATTTTCTCTAAATATTAACAATGTTTTATCTATCTTGATTGCTCTGCCATGTACAACAAGTACAATTTAAAGATCATTTAGCCCCCTGAGGCGAGTAAAAACATGAGTCAGATCTACAATTGGTGAAAAAATTATGTTTATTAAGTGTTCATAGAAAGCTTGAGTCAGAAAAAAAGAAAGAGGCAGACTTAAAAGTAATTAATAATTTTGCTAATAATCCTAGGCGATTAATATTTTAAGACTATTGCAAAAATTAAATTATATATGTGAATATCCAAATGGAATAATTTACCACCATAATTTACTGTTTTTGACGTAATTGATTTCTTTTTTCCTATTGCAACGGCTTCAAAATTTTTGTAATGCGAATTTTTGAAAATTTTTTCCATGGAAATCCGTTTTAGACCATTCTGAATCGATTCCTAAAATTTAACACTTTTTTTATGTATGTATATATGTGTCACTCCAGACGATATCTCCCCTTAGGATGCACTTAATAATTTCAAACAAATTTTAAAATGTCAATAATATTAAAAGAAAGGATGAGTTCGTTGGCCAGAATTTTTGAAGTTCTTTTAGGGGTCAATTTTTTACAATTTATGGTCAAAAATAGCATAAAAAACGTATTTTTTCCATTTTACCCCCCTTTTATATGAAAATATGATAAAAGTGTACATAACAACAATTACTGTACTCTTAAAGAGCTTTCCAACAACATGCATCTTGAAGGGTAAATACTATTTTGACTTTTGTACCCCGTACCCCTGTGTACCAATTTTTTTTCACCCATGCAAATTCTAAACCAAAATTTTCCTATATTATCACAAGCCAATAATACGCAAATTTCTTTGGAAATTCGCTCATTAAGTCATGGTGCATGACTGGACTTTTTTTTATTAATTTTAATAATGTACTTGTAGGTTGATTTTGTAAAAATTATTAATTATTAACACAAACTTGGTGATGGCTTAGTTAATTTACTATTTTTGGGTGTGTCTAAGACTTATGGTGGTGCAACTACTATCACTACCTTTTTTGAGGCTCTTATCCCCTCTCTTAAGACTTTTCAAACTACTCTTATGCTCCCCCCCCCCTCTTCAATTTATAGAAAATTAGTACATATTGCCCCCCCCCCCCCCCCCCGAGTCAAAACCTGGCTACGCCCATATAACCAACATTGTTATGAAAAGTCATTTTTTCATAAAATTGTTGATCTCTCACTCTGGTTCTTTTTCAATATTTTTCGATGTAACTGAGCCTACAACATGTGCAACATGCGCACACCGCTACGTGGCTACTTTTGCGCCTATAAAGTCGGATTGCTGGCGACAGAAACACATACATACAAACATAAAAAACATCAAAGGGTGGATTAGGTTTTCCACACATTGTCTACTTCTGATCAATGTTCAGACAAAAATTTATTTCATACACACATACATTCATACACAGCCACTAATACCTAGCATGCAGTAGCGTACACAGAAAATTTTTTCGGGGGGGGGCCTAACCTAATTTAACTTATATGCGGGTTTAGCATACCCCATAATTTATTATAATTGTAATTTCTCCCCCTTTTCAACACTCTAATTTCAATTTCTAACCTCATATTTAATTAAATAAATATCCTATGAGGTAACACCTCACTGTGTGATGTGATCGTTCTAAAGAACGATTATGTCTCCGAGTCCAATAATTCCAAGACAGAAATCTGTTCCAGTTATTAGACATTTTTGATCCCGTTTCTGGCTGTTAGTCTGTCTCTCGCTCAATCATGGCGAACAATTCTTAAGAGCTACTCTTTCGATTTTAATGAAATTCGGATGGCAGTTAATTAGCATACAAAAAGTCCATTGTTGGTCCTATATAAGGTCCAATCTTCTGGTCCCATTTCCCTCCACCACATTTCTCCACCTGCCACCATTTCTCTTCCACATGTGCACACACATACATTTATTTACACCTTATCTTCAAAAATATTCATCTGATTTTATAAAACTTATCTGATAGTAGCTCACAGATTAATTTTAACTGTCTGCGCTGTTTAAATTTTGGTAAATTGATACTTAAAATCATGTAAAAATCAAACCAATTTTGACTAATTTAAAAAGGGAGGGAAAAATTGAGTAAATTTAACATCAATAAAGTATCAATATAGCAATATTTTAAGAGCGCAGACGGTTGAAATTATTCTTGGGTTATCTAAACCATTAAAATTTCATAAAAATCAGATGAGTACTTTTGAAGATATAGGTGTAAATAAATGTATGTCTGTGCGAATGTGGAAGAGAAATAAATAGGTGCAGAAGATTGAAACTTATACGGGATCAGCAATGTTATAACCTGGCTAATTATGACCTACCATCAAAATTTCAATAAAATTGGACGAATAGCTTTTAAGATATGTTGGTTCGCAAAAATTTAAGGACAGGCGGACAAGGGACCCAAACTGTACCCTGATGTTGAACAGATTTCTGTCTTGGAATTTTTGAAATCGGAGACATAAAAATTGTTCGTTCTTCAGAACTGTCACATATCTTCCGTTTCCTTTGGTAAGCTCGGAAGCAAAACGTGATCCATACTGCAAAAGCAAACGTGGATTTGGAGCACATACGAATTTCAAATTTTTATCTAGAAGAGAATTCTTCTCAAAGAAAATTAAATACCTATTGCAAAACAAAAGTATCATTCGCTCATTTGCTGGGTAATTACATGGGACATTTAACATCAAATGTTTTCTGAACGCTTTTTGAGTTTTTAGATTTAAATTTACTATTACTATGTAACATAAATCAGTTTTTTCACAAAATGATAAACCGATTTATTTATATTGCCTCTGTTTTTCCACTACATGTCGACGAACACTAGTCCGACCTGAGTCAGCAAGAGGGGAATGCCGCATCGACAAGAGGACCCACGTAGCGTTCTACACACAATCCTGGTCAAAAACAAAAATTTGCTACTGAAATCCACAACTATCATTTTCCCGTTTAAGCCAGTCTAGTGTGCATATTTTAATTCAATTAATTTAATTCCATCGGCAAAAGTTCGAGTTGACTCGGGCCTCATTTAATTTAATGTGAACGCATCCCAATTTATTTTGATGCATAATTTCCATCGACAAAATCGGGCCTACTAGCAATCAGGCCGATTCGTTGTACTCATCCTAATCAATTCAATGCACTTAATTCTATAGCAAAAAATCCGGGCCAAGCTGCCAATCGGAGCAGTCTATTTTTACGAATCCAAATTCAATTCATTGCATTAGGATTCGTAATGAATTGAAGCTGTCCTATAATGCAACTATGCTATTGAACTGGACTAAAACCACAAAAAAATCATTGAATTCAATTGGCGAAAAATCGGGCCCAGCCGAAATCGGGTCGATCAAGTTTAATGTTATTAGTTCCACTGGCAAAAATCAAGGCCTAGTCGGCAAATGAGCCGATTTATTTCATGCATACTAATTTAATTCTATGAATCTAATTCCATCAGCAAAAATCTCGGTCCAGCCAAAATCGGGCCTCTATAGTGTTTAATAGTTTTAGTTTCATCGACAAAAATCCGGGCCCAGCCGGCAGTCGGGCCGTTATAATGTTTTAAATTTAATTCCATCGGCCAAAATCCGGGCCCAGCCGACAGTCGGGCCGGTATAGTGTTTAATAAATTTAATTCCATGGGCAAAATCCGGGCCCAGCCGACAGTCGGGCCGGTATAATGTTTAATAAATTTAATTCCATCGGCAAAATCCGGGCCCAGCCGACAGTCGGCCCGGTATAGTGTTTTAAATTTAATTCCATCGGCAAAATCCGGGCCCAGCCGACAGTCGGGCCGGTATAGTGTTTAATAAATTCAATTCCATCGGCAAAATCCGGGTCCAGCCGACAGTCGGGCCGTTATAATATTTAATAAATTTAATTCCATGGGCAAAATCCGGGCCCAGCCGACAGTCGGCCCGGTATAATGTTTAATAAATTTAATTCCATCGGCAAAATCCGGGCCCAGCCGACAGTCGGGCCGGTATACTGTTTAATAAATTTAATTTCATCGGCAAAATCCGGGCCCAGCCGACAGTCGGGCCGGTATAGTGTTGAATGAATTTAATTCTATCGGCAAATCCGGGCCCAGCCGACAGTCGGGCAGTATAGTGTTTAATAAATTCAATTCCATCGGCAAAATCCGGACCCAGCCGACAATATGGCAGGTATAGTGTTTAATAAATTTAATTCTATCGGCAAATCCGGGCCGAGCTTATTTGGGGTGATTAAGTGTATACACACCATAAGATAATACTTAATTAATTCCTTTTATTGGAAAATATTTACAGCCAATTCGAATGCATCTGTCATTACTGTGTTTTTTTAGTTTTAAGTGTATGGCGGGTCTTAGGTATGTAATCATTTCGGGGGGGGCCAGGGCCCCTTGGGCCCCCCCCTGTGTACGCCACTGCTAGCATGTGCCCCGCTTGCAGCGCGGGGGTGAAGGCTATTTTAAAATAAAATTATCTTCGATTGCACTTACACACATACTAAAAGTTTCATGTTTTTATATCTTTTGATTCAAAAGTTATTGTAACCGTACTGAGTCCCTGACAAACAGGAACCAAACTATAAGGGTTTCCTTTTTTGGGGGTTTTACCAACGAAACCTTTAAAAAAAATATATAAATTCCCTATTATAACCTTTATATAAAAGAATTTTATCTCTGCTCATTAAATTTTATGTTTACAATAGATATTTTCACTTATTAAAATATAATTTCATTTAAAAAACAAAAACATAAATATTAATAAAACCAACGAAAGAAGTCGAATCCGATCTGAATTAAACATTTCCTTGCTTTATATTCTCAATGGCTTAGTTCTTATAACATCTTCGGTGTATTTTCGTAAGTAAAATATGCGTTTAAAGGGTAAAAGATGTCTAAAAATTAAGTGCTCCAGGTGAGGCTCGAACTCACAACCCCGGCATTGCTCACATATACTGTCTATAAGTACCGTGCGCTAACCAATTGCGCCACTGGAGCTGCTGTCTGCCAAGGCCTCACATTGCCTACTTCAATCTACTATTGATTAAGAATCGTGTAAAACACTAAACAACCGTTGATCAGTCGATTTTTCCGACTTATCAATATTCATATTTACGTCAGAAACAGATTATTCATTTTAATCGAACAATTTTCTACGTATTTGTATCCTTCAACAGTAATTATTCTTGTATAAATTACTTTGTTAAGTTGGCCAGACTGTTTTTCAAAAAAGAAATTGACAACAGGAATGGAAATGTGATAACACGTATATTTTTTTTAATGAATAATACTGAAAGTAAATGTCGTGTTTTTTTAATCGTAGTTTATTATTTCTATTAAAATTATATTCGTTGTAGTCTACGAAAGTTTTGTGGAATTGTTTAATATCTAATTTATTACTGTGTTTTTGATTTGTTGTAATAATTTTCGAATTTATTTATTGTGATATCCTTTACGTACGTAAAAGTCACCGGGAAAATTATTTCGTGTTTTTATTCTTATCTGTTTTTTTTTTTTTTTTTTTTTTCATGTCTACTCTTAGTTTATTGTTTCAAGATGAACAGATCAGAAGTTAAATATTTTAAATGATCGGGCTTAATATCTGTTATGAGTTGGTTCGACACAGCGGGCTTTGCAAGTTTGGCGAAGTCCGCTCTAAAAGAAGCCCAGAAAACTATTGATAAAGCTTTGGATATAAACGAAGATGATCCGAATAGTAAAGGTGGTGAAAAGGGTAAGAAAAGTTTTGGTTTTTGTTCAAAATTATAGTTGTTCTAGATAAAGTTTTGATTCGTCTGAAATTTTTGTGTTTACCTGTAGAAGTTAATTTCCATGGTCAAAATCTATTAGTTTAAAGTAATTAAAAATAAGATTGTGTATCCACAATTATGTTTATTAATAACAATAAACTCTTAACACTTTGCTGTTATATTTACAGTGTTCTATTCGATACGAAGATCCAAGGAGGAAAACCACAATTGTCCACCCAAATCCAAATCAAGATTTTTGCATTTTAAATGTTTCAAATAGCACCATGATCAAACTGAACAACAAAAAAGTATTAACTAACTTTGGCTGAACTGCAGGAGATGATACGGTCGAGAATCGCTTGGTGCCACAACTTAGCTTAATTTATACACTTGAGAGATTATATTCCTTTGTCAAACAGTACATTTGTATGATTTAAACATTTGAGAAATTATATGTGTCGGATTTGTTTATAGGAGGGTTTATTCCCTTTGTCAAAAAAATACGTTAAGATCAAAATACGTTAGAGTCCGCCATCTTTTCTATAAACCGTATCATATTCTTCAGTTTTACCCTAACTTTATTCTCAAAATGTAATGTGATAAAAAAAGGATACATTTTTCAAGTAAATATTCTTTTAAAACAAAACGAACAGCTGGACTTTGTGGTACTTCTTTAGATTGTTTTTTCCCCTACGTTGTTTTAGAATAAAAATGACTTTGACTAAATAACTATTAAGACAAAGGGATGTTTAGTCCAATGTACTTCGGGACAAAGGAATATCACACTTCTGTTTTGATAAGGGGAGTAACAGTCTGAAGCAGAACATTCTGTAAAGCTTCTTTAGATTTAACTCCCCTCTGATTTTTTTTATAAGAGGAGTAGCAATCTAAAGAAATGCTGACTTTGCTTATCCTCCAATACATATTAGGTACTACGTTTCAATAGTGTTTAAATATGGATTGGATCCTGGGGATTTGACAAGTTATGTGTTCCCATGAGTGGTATTGAATCCGTATACAATAAGTTTTCAAAACACCAATGAATAATGATACATTTTGTATCCTTCACCTTTTATAACCAAGTTTTATGTTTGTTTTTAAAACAAAACTGAAAATTACAGATAAATAAAGGTTATGTTTCTGGTCAGAGTGGAGTGTGGTATTTTGATAGACTTGACTAGTTTCACCAGAAAAACCATTTTAAATCAAATTATAATTATGAATAACTACGGGAGACATACAGAGAAAAATACACCCCCAACCACTAGGGGTGCTCTCACTCACCCTCTGCGCACGTTAGGATCAGATTCAGGTTTTTCCATAAAACTCGATCTAGATACAATTCCAGAATTTAGTGTATCAAATCTGGATTTGAATCATATTCAATTCGTATTGAATCTAGGTTTCCATGGACAATTTGGATCCAAAAACTGTATTTAATTAATATTCATTCCGTTCTGAAACATCATGGAATCTTAGTTTATATATAGAAGAGTCATTAGATTCAACACCTTATCCTTTCCACCGCTATCTTTAAAAGAGTCAGTAGATTCCACATCTTCTTTTCCTTTCCACCACTATCAGATAGTGTAAAATTATTTCTAATTGTGAGACTATTTTTAACTTATTTGATGTAATAAACTCCCCGTAAAAATTAACCCGTTTAAAAGTCTTTCAATTAGGATCTTTTTTCTATTGTTTTCATCTTAGGCGGACCTATTTCGCCTCTGTCGATCATATCCACACTCCTGGAACCGCCGAAAAGCTCGGCCGATTGTAGTGAAATGCACTCCTAGTCGACAACCAACCTTTTGAGAAAGCCTGATCTTAACCCATCACTAGGGGTTTAATCGCTTCCTCCATAGTTAAATTAGGAGGTCTATTCATGTTGACACAAACAACTGTATTAATGAATAACTACGTGAGAGCTCTCATTTAATCAACTGCAAATAACAGTGAATCATTAATGATGATGATTAAATATAATTAATTTATGATTTAATATAATTAATGATGATGATTAAATATGATTAACAATGATGATTACATATGATGATAATGATGATGATTAATGAATAATTAAACATCAGTATAAATTAGAGATAGTCGAAACAGAGAAATATAAAGATGGTGCGTTAATTTTGATGGGGAGTGTATTATAACCTGATGTATGTCAACATCAAATTGATCTTGATAAAACATGTCAAGAGCTATGAATCAACAGTGATGTAGTTAGTAACAACTCCTGGTACTAAACAATAACCTGATTAAAGAGGTTTAACCCTGGAATGCTAATGGTAGTCAAATCGATGAGCACAGTTTGAACCTTAATCTTCCACACTCGTATGCGATGGTGATGGTTACCCCATCCTTCTGCAGTGCTTGCACTGGTTAGTAACACACCTACTAGTGTAGCGGTTGTAGTCCTTTGAGCATACACTCAATTTCTGGCAAATTCCCATCAAAACTACTTTGTTGATTTGACTAACGTTTCCTATATTCGTAGGTAATTAGGTAATTAATTGGTTGTTGAATGAGCCTATAGCCTGGGGAAATGGGGGTATGTTAAAGGGCAATAGGCCTATGGCAAGGGGAAATGGGCCTAGGATAATTGGCCTTGGGCCAGAAACCAGTGGCCTGTAACTTGGGGTCTAGAGCATTTAGCATAAGGCCTAGGGCTTGTGGCCTTGGGCATGGGCCTGGCAAATGTTCACTTAATTTCAGATTATTCTGATGTTCCCTACGAACTTATTTTACATCAAATGTTTGTATATATCATTTAAAAAATCTAATAATGAGTTCTTAATAGTTTTCTCTTTATATAAATGTAGTTTTAACACAAAAAAATTAGTTTCTGCATATTTTAGTCGAATCAACAAAGGTTTAGTAATACCAGCCATCCAATTACCATTAGCATTCCAGGGTTAAAAGTCTAATTTGGCTTGAAGTTTTCATTTTTTGTGTAGTCACGTCTATTGAGGGGATAAAAATGCTCCCTTTTCCAATGTTTTAACTCCTCGTTATTTTCAAACTGACTTACTAGAAGATTCAATTTTGGTGGTTTTAAAAAATCTTTATATTTGAATCTTATTGATGCCTATTTTAGTTTTAGCCTGTTAATGTTCGACAAGGTTTTTTGTGTAGATAGCACAATTATAGTGTCATAGAGAACGTGGTACTTCTTTAGATTGTTACTCCCCTATGTTGCTTTAGAATATAAATAACTATAAAGACAAAGGTATGTTTAGTCCAATGTACTTTTGGACAAAGGAATAATCACATTTCTGTTTTTATAAGGGGAGTAACAGTCTAAAGAAGAACATTCCGTACACCTTTAGATTGTTATTCCCCTCTGTCTTTTCTTGTTTTCTTTATAAGGGGAGTAATAATAAACTAAAGAAGTGCCGAGAGGGTATATCAATAAACATCGTAGACCTTTATTGATTACTGTTGTACTATTTTAGTTGCATTTTGTTGACATGTATTTGATTGTTGCAGAGGTCAGAGAGAGCGATGGAGGAGGAAGTAGAGGTGGAGAGATCAGTAGAAGTAAGCCCGGAGATATAAACGAGGAGGGTTTCTTCACAACATGGGGTTTAAGTGGAGTTCAACCGGATTCGCCGTCTAAATCAACCAATAGGAAGATGACTTCTAGTACAAGTCTGTGGGGTTCTTTTACCGGATCATTCTTTGACAATCCAGCATCCTCAGATACATCACCACAGGGTAATTACTTAGAGCTATAAATTGTTTTGGGGCATTCACTCGTTTATATTTATCTATACAATATAAAATTAAAGTTTTGTCTGTACATTGGTCAGAATTGAACATTTTTTGGATACTTTTTCATTTTATACATTCCGAAAACCGAATCAGGCCTTAACTTTTTTTGTGTATGTATGTGTGACTGTCCCACCAATCTGACTTAATAGGCGCAAAACTGGCTAAACAATTTCACAGGAGTGTGTGAAGATTTCGGTTCCTAACCCGGGTTTGATGTATGGGCCCACCTGAATGGCCTGCGTCTTCGGGTGTAAAAGCCCCCCGGAATTAAAAAAATAAATAAATAAATAAAGACCCAACAAGAACCAAAACCCCCAGACTCGCTAATTAAAATGTTTGGGTATTTCTAGACCTCATAGAGAGTCACAGTTCTTTTACGTTGGTCGGAAATTGGCCCAAACCAGCTGGAAAAATCCGTAAAGATAAAACAAATTATGTTTATCCCCTTTAAAAATTAAAGATGGCAGATGCAAGTTTAAAGTTTTTTTGAAGGCTTATTGGGGCTAAACAGTAAGTCGTATCGAAAAGCAGATTGCACCAGCGGTAACTGATTTTAAAAGATCTACAACTTTGGTCCTCTGACTTTTTGTCGTACCTCCATCCTTAAATAGAGCTAAATTTGATTTTTTTTTTCTTTAAATTTTGATTTGGAGCTCTTATGGCATCCGCAATTGTTAACCGATTTAATTTCTAATTGGGGTGCTTAATCTCACATTAATGCTCTTTAAATTGTGTATTTATCATTTTATTAATTTTTCTAGAACTAGAGTTATTAATATTTACTGGTGCAACTGCTGTATTGAAAGAAGAGACTGGTAATTAAATTAATACAGCAATAGTTGATGATTGTTCTATGACTTCCCAGCCTAATTGGTTTTGACTACATTATTAATATATCTTTCTTTAGCATTGTTATTTATTATTACTATTAATAAATAATAAGTTATACTTATTACTATATTACTTAGTTTTGATTGGCTATTTATTTCATAAAAATAGAGTCCAAACAATGATTTGGAGAGTATTATATTCTTAGTAATGGAATGAATGATGTATAATATGAACTGAACACCAAATTAAAGAAAACAATAGCGCCCATCCAATCCACTGTCGTTCTTTCCCGACAGACTTTCCTTTTTCTTAATCGCGTAGGAAAGCACGGCATGATTGATAATCATGTTCATTACCATCCACACAACCACTTTCCTGCACTCTTTCCTGTGAAACAATCCGCTCATTCCATCCTGCAGGCTTGTCATGTGACTACAATCCCTTCGTTGCCCATCCACATAAAATAGCATAATCCGGTTTGTTTTTAAATTTTGTGTGGCCAGAAGGAAAGAACGCGTGTGGGTAGTCTCTTTCCTCTCACTTTCCAAGGGAATGTTGTCTCGTCGAGGGAAAGCGTGTCGTGTCATACAAACCTTTGGGATTCGTTGCCTAACTGGGATAATCTTGCAAGATTATAATCCTACCGTTCTTTCCTCTTGAACCCCATACACTGACATTCTTTCTTGACGGAATCGGCTTTCCTTACGGAAAGAATGACAGTGGATCTCTACAGTTTTCTCTATCCCATCCACATGAAACTTATCGGTTGACAAGAATGGAGAGGATGGCACGACGGGATGATCTTGTAAGATTATAATCCTGCAGTTCTTTCCTCTTAAACCTCATACACTGACACTCTTTCTTGACGGAATCGGCTTTCCTTATGGAAAGAACGACAGTGGATGGGGCGCTAATCTGTTGGTGTTTATTCAGGAATTCAACTGAGGTTATTGTGTTATTTTATTAAGCAGTCTTCCATTGTTTGTATCACGATGAATTTTTAGGTTTTCTCAATGAGTGCAGGTCATGATTTTTCACTCCCTCTAATGCCTTTCTCTTTTTTGGTTATTATTAACAAACATTTTATGTGTTGATAGGTGAAAGGGGAACACCCGAATCTAGTAATAAAGGCTTTGTATTGGATCAACCGAAGAAATCGTCGACGATGCCACTTCGTTCTATGTCACTAGACTTAGTAGTAAACACATCACCATCCCTTCAACAATCAGATGAAACTCCATCACCCTGTCCTCAAGATGATGACGGTACTTCCATCAGGGAAGAGATTAAGAACTATCCGCCTGTAGAGGTTGTCTTCAGAAGGAGAGATCCGGCTTCAGCCTCCGTCAGGAATTCTAATAACAGACTGTCCGTTATCTCTTCAGAGAGTGATAGAAGGTAAATAATTAAATACTAGTTGTGAGTTTGTTGTTCTACAAACTTTCCCACTGAAAACATTATCAATAAAATGTTTCTGTATTAAAATATTCACTACAGTAATTTTTCTTCCGAGCTTACTGTAGTGAAACAGAAGCATTGTGATCATTCTGAGAAACAATTTTTCTTCCGAGCTTACCAAAGGTAACGAAAGCTATGTGATCATTCTGAAGAACCAAAATATTTTATGTCTCTGATTTCAAAAATTTCAAGACAGAAATCTGTTTCAGACATCAGGAAACATTTTTGGTTCAGTGTCTGTCTGTTAGTGTGTCGCTCAATTTTTGCAAACCAACTAATCTTAAAAACTACTCATCAGATTTGATTGAAATTTGTATGGTAGGTCATACAGTTTCAACCTTCGGCGCCTATCTGTTTCTCTTCAACATGCGCACAAACATACATTTATTTATACTTTTATCATCAAAAGCACTTATCTGATTTGTATGAAATTTGGATGGTTTGTCGGAAATAGCCTGCAGATGGCCCCAGATTAATTCCAACCTTAATAATATTTTTTAGAAACTAATTTCCAATGGTCTGATGGGTATGTTGTTTATAAACCATTTTCATTTTTAAAAAAAACAATTCCTGCTATATTTCAACCCCACCTTGGGTCATTATCAAGCTACAAATATAAAAAATTACATATTAGTTAACCTTATATGTCGAACAACAATCAAACAATCTATATAAGCAAACTTATAACAATAAAAATCACTTATCAATGTTGCTGAAGGATGAGCGATTTTAAATAAATAAAATGATTATACTAGGAGTAAAAATTAATTAAATTACAGGTTAGTTATTTTTAAATTAAATTATATGAAATTGATTAGAAAAATGCTAATATCCTAGTTTGGTTGAAAATACTGGTTGAAATTGTAAATAGGAATTACTAGTATTATTAAAATTGTTATGTTTTTCTTTTACAGGTTGTTTAATTGTTGTTCGACATATAAGTTTAACTAATATGTAATTTTTTATGTTTGTAGCTTTGATAATGACCCAAAGTGGGGTTGAAATATAGGAGGAATTGTTTTTTAAAAATGAAGAATGAAAAAGGTTTATAAACAACATACCCATCAGACCATTGGAAATTAGTTTCTAAGAAATATTATTAAGATATATAGTGGGTAATTAGAATTCAACATTCTGCGCTCCTGAAATTTTACTAATTGATACTTTTATTAATATAAAAATCAAAACAATTTTGACTGTTTTAAAAAACGTGGGAAGATTAAATAAATTTGATAATAATAGGTTTTAATATTATAAAATCATTAAAGTATAAAAAATAGAATGCGAGGAAGCTATGGTGCCACACTAATTGGCTGAGTTTTTTTTTTTTTAAACAATTTTGTTTTGTTCATTATAAGTTAGTTGTTGACAGAAAACGTATTTGTATTGTTACCAGGTCGACAGATTCGTGTGATGTGCTGGGGTCGACACCTGACTCAGACCCGGCATCGATATCAACCAGTTCATTACATCAAGTTAACAAACAGAGTGGAGAGTCGCTTGAATCTTCCGTTGACTTGGTCACATCACCTAGTTCTATAGAGGTCATAGCGACCGACTCCTCCCCACTATCTCCTTCTAAGTGAGTCTCTCAATATCTACACTCACTGTTATCATCGCTGAAAGAAATTACCTTAAAGATAGCATAAAGATGAAGAACTAAATAAAAGAACCGCTAAGGATTAGTTATATATTTGTTTTTAACTTTGTCTAGCTTATTATTATAGTACCTGTATCCCTTTAAAGTTATTCTATTCAAATCCACAAAAGCTTTTCACAGACTTCTTAGTTTTGTTATCTGAATGACTTGGTTTTCTCATTTTTTATTTGGCTTCTGAGCTTAACCAAGGTAACGGAAGCTATGTGATCGTTCTGAAGAACAAAAATATTTTATCTACAACTTGCATTGTAAGTGGACTTTACATTGCTAATAGCAGGGCGGAAAGTGTTTCTTCTCTCCCATAGGAGTGAAAAAATAATCATACTAACTTAAAAGGTATTTTTTTTAGTTATTTCTTAGGTATTATGTTGGTAGTAAAGTTTTTCAGCTGTTTAGCTAATTTTTTGGGAAGGTTACTTTAGGGTTATCATACAAAGTCCTTAAATTAAAAACAAACTATTGAAAGTGTTTGTTATAAAACGTGTATATTTAGTATAAAAATTGTTATTTTAATAAATCAAGTAACTAAATATCAGTTCGTTGTATTGACTGAGATTTTGTGGTAATCAAACATAATGAGTCGTTTATATCACTTGTTGAAATAAATGAAAACACTGCACTTGTAGAATATAAGTTTATTGGTCTACCACAATATTTTAATTTAAAACAAATCAGACCGGTTTCAGCCTCTTAAATACTAAATATAAAAGTTTATAAAAATAAAACAAATACAAAGTATGACGGCTATCTTCAGTGACTTATTGCCCTAGCTCTTAATCCGATTGCAAACCCTTCACACCCGCAACTCTCCATGAATTCCACGAATTTCCCCACCCTACCTTATGTCCTTGAACCCTTGCCACCTTACCTTCTTGTCAGTCTAGAAATATAAGTCACTGAAGATAGCCTTCATACTTTGTATTTGTTTTATTTTTATAAACTTTTATATTTAGTATTTAAGAGGCTGAAACCGGTCTGATTTGTTTTAAATTAAAATATTGTGGTAGACCAATAAACTTATATTCTACAAGTGCAGTGTTTTCATTTATTTCAACAAGTGATATAAACGACTCATTAAACTAAATATCAGTTTACCTATATAAACTTAATAGCTATTATCCATGGTGCACTAGTCGTAGATAAAATTTAATACGCAACATGGATAGAAGTATTTCTGCTCTCGGGATTATCTCCCTCGGCTATGCCTCGGGAGCTAATACTACAGTTATCTCTCTCGGCCATAAGGCCTCGAGAGCTAATGAAGTTTTCTCCTTCGGCGGTGCCACAGGAGGAAACTTAACCTCTAGCAGGAAAACATACTTCTCTCCCTTGTTGCATAAATAACTATTATGTCTCTGATTTCATAAATTCCCAAGACAGAAATCCGTTTCAGACTTCAGGGAACATTTTTGGCTCCGTGTCTGTCTATTGCACAATTTTTGCAAACCCATTTTTGAAATTTGTATGGTAGGTCATCATTAGCCCACTGTTGGTCCCAAATAAGTTTCAATCTTCTGCACCCGTTTTTTTTTCTCTTTAACATGGTCACTACATTTACACCTATGTCTTTAAAATGACACATTCGATTTTTATTAAATTTGGATAGTTTGTCGAAAGTTGACCGCAGATAGCACCAGATTAATTTCAACCATCTGTGCTCTTTAACTATTGCTAAATTTATACTTTAATTTATGAAAAAATCAAACACTTAATTCTTAAAAATTGAGAAAATTAAGAAAATGAATTGCTTTGTTTTTGTAGATATTCGAGTGATTCGGTGAGTCCAATATCAGAAAGCTTAGGATGTGACGAGGAAGAGATATCCGATAGCTACACTTCTCTTAGTGAAACCGCTACTACTGCTACGGTGCTACAAGATCTACCACAGCAACCTCTCATGCTCAGATCTACTTCTTCTATAGACACGTCTTTCAGTGACACACTCTCACCTAGAGACGTATGTATTACTTACAACATGTTTTAGGATTTTCTTCTACATTGTAGTGTCGAGGCATATTAAAAAGTTTACCCTCTCCTACTCATGCACATGGTGCAGGAGTGTTGTAGAGATATTCCTCTTAGAGCCAGTGAGGATGTGATATTGTATAATCCAGGCCGTTCTCTTTCTTCTGCTGGAACTTCTTTCTTCACACATGCCTTTAAAGGCTTTTCAAAGAAGTCTTTAGAAGAACCACATCCAAGCAACATAAATATATTATCAAATAATGGTAACAGGCAAGATTAGGAGATGCAGGAGTAGGAATTTCACTAAAAGACTGGTGTTGGACATGCAGTCCACTATGCTGTCAGTGGGAAACTCTCAATTATGATGGTTCGGACAGGTAAATAGGATGAGAAATAATAGGTTTTTCAGTCATTCATCACTCATCCTCTTTACCTGTCCAAACCATCGTAATTGAGAGTTTCTGACTGAGATCGTAGTAGGCTGCATGTCCAACACCAGCCTGTTGGTGAAATTCCTAATCCTGGATCTCCTAGTCTTGCCTGCTACAATTTTTTGATAACATATTTGAGTCGTCTATTTCCAAAACCGGCTATCTACAAAAAGTAAAATTTTTCAGGAGGAGCAAAAAACTGATTTCTCCATGAAGAAATTAAAAATAAAAAACTAAATAAATTTAATTAAAAAGTGCTCAGGTATTAATGAAAATCCATAAAAAAATTAATGAATTAATCCTCTCCAGTATTGAGTAATTAATTAATTAAAATTGCAGATAGCCGGTTTTGGAACACATTTTGTTAGAAGACCGGTTTTGAAACTAACTGCCCTATTAAACAAGGGAAATGCATCTTTATTACTTGCTTTTTATAAATCATTACTTGATTTGGTTATTAAATAAATCATTTATAACTTATTATTTAAAAAAAAAAAAAATAAAAAAAAATAAAAAAATAAATAAATAAAAATAGACTGCCAATTAGTGTGGCACATAGCTTCCTCGCATCCTATCATGTACTTTATTGTTATATTCACATTAACATTATTGTTATATTACTTTATTGTTATATTGTTTATTGAGTAAAAACTATTAATAGTTTTAGCGATCTTTAACACTTCATAGCGGTGTCGCTGTTGGTTTTACTGTATTTGAAAAAAATGTTTTCTCATTGAATAGATTTTTTTCCCGACCTAAAATTCCAATTTTAAATTTGAAGTTCACTTTTAAGCGAGCGTTGCTCGTGAACGCTTGGACGGATAACGTTGTCCAACGAACTCGTCCTGGGCATTGGTAAAATGAACATGTCTACCGAATTTCATTAAAATCGGTCAACATTTACTCAAGTTATCGTCACACGTTTCATAATTCGCGGGCACACAGACCGACAGACAGACACGAGACCAAAAATTTTCCCTGATGTCTGAAACGGATTTCAGTCTTGGAATTTTTAAAATCGGAGACGTAAAACTTTTTCGTTCTCAAAAGTGAACACAATGCTTCCGTTACCTTCGGTAAGCTCGGAAGCAAAAGAAATAAAAAAGTTAAAAACAAACAATGATATTATGTTTGTTTTTTTAAATAATTAAAATTGTATAAAAAGAAACAGAAAGTAAATAGAAAAAAAGTATTAAAATGTAAACGATATTATTCCTCAACAGCTATATTTTTACTAATAAATGAAATACAGATAAAAGCAAAAAAAAAACTATATTGCTCAAAGCTTCTTCATATGAAGAGAATCATTTACTGTATCTTCTTCAGGAAGTGACTGCTGATTCCCCGGGTGAAGTATTTGTTTAAAAAACGAAAGTTCTTGGACTGCAGTCCATTCTTAGCCATAATGTTTTGTAGACGTTTAATTTTTCACTACTAACTTGTATCCTTGTTGAGGAATAATATCTTTTAAACTTCTTCTTTTTTTTTACTATATAATTTTAAATGCCCCCAAATCACAGTTATAGTTTCACTTCTCTCAAAATTTTTCCTTGACCTCTTGAACTAAAATCTTTTTGTAGGTAAAAATTTAAAATAGCTGTTACTTTGTGATTTTAAAAATCTTTAAAAAGATTCACATAAGATGAAGGGTTAACAATAACTTATTTTTTTATCACTTTTTCTATTTTAGCAAAAACCCTATTTGCGAGTAAAAATGAATGACCAACCACTGGAAATATTAATTAAATTGTGTCCAAGGTTTGTGGTGCAGCATTCAGAAACCATGCTGATATCGTAGAGAGGAGCATCATTATAGTATTTTTGTAGAACCTCTTCTACAAAAATACTATAATGATGCATCCATCAGCTATAAGTCTAAGAACTTTTACGTCCACAAAGTTTATTTTTTTAAAAAAAAAACATCATAAACCACTGATTAAATTTCATTAGAACTTTTTCCTCGCTCACGTTGGTTCCACTGGTAGATGAAAACATTCTCTTTTAGCTTCAAATAGCATCAAATTTTGAGAATGATAAGAGAGAAGAAACTAAATTTTGGACTTCATTTATATTAATGTCCATGATAAAATATTAAAAATACAAAAGACAACAACTAAACACTTTCACAGTTGATAAAAATTATGTACAAAGCTGTAGTTTACAGAGTTACTCTAGCGGTAGTTCTGTCAATTACACTTCTCCCACCATCTCTCAAAGTAGATAGCCGGTTTTGGAACAAACCCTCAACTTCCCAAGCCTTTTTCTCATGGAAGAAGGCGTCTTTTGAAAAAAATCTTCTGGCTACGGTTAGAGCTCTGTATTTAGAATACTTTAAAACAATAAAACAATTTTTGAAATTTTTGTTAGATAGCCGCTTTTGGAAATAGACGACTCATTTATGTTGCTTGGATGTGGCCCAGATTCTTCTCTGTCAATGTCCACAATTTTTGAAAGTGTATGTTTTGAACAAATGTTTAAACGAACATCTTCGTCTTCTGACTTACTTCTTTTATCTGAAAAATTCTATATTTTTGTCACGCTATTCTTAAAATTCTTCTGTAGCTATTCTTGCCCCTAGCTCTTCCTTTTCATAATTGCCCTCAGCACTAAATAAAAGGAAAACTAGATGGCTTTTAGAACTGAGCAGGACCAAGCTGAGAAATCTGGTTGGGATGCTAACACACTTCAGGCTCAGCAGACATCTGGCATTACTAAAGGTAGAGGAGGACCACATATGACACATCGCACACACATCGTGTGTGTGGAGAGGAAGAGAAAACAGATTACTATTTCCTGGGAGTATGTGAAGGATATGGGAGATTTCTAGTACTTTCTACTAGGACGGGTAGGACGAACCACTTGTTCGAACCTTGCAATTAGGCCATCATTCAGGCCCTTTTTACGCCCCGCGGTAGAGAGTTCCAGCCACTTCACACATCATACATATGTACATTTGTACCGCCGAAGCGAGTATGATGTGATCAATAGTGAGCCATATAAATCAGAGTGTCACGGCGAGGAATCGAACCCCGTCTCGTTCCACTCGAGATTCAGTGATGGCCGAGCAGACGTGGTTTAACTCACACGGCTACGCTAGCTCCCTATATGGGAGATTACTCTTTCATATGTTAGGGAAGGGAGGAATTGGGGTAGAGGAACTTGTTACACTGAAGTGGCAAGACATCCTCTCCTTCATAATCCAAACAAAAATGTTTGAGAGAGTGGTTGTTTGATGGGTGTAGGTACGTCTGGGGTTGGCAAAAAGAATCCAAAGATGGACTGTTCGCTAGGCTAGGCCTCCCCGCCCTTTACTACTACTACTACTACTGCCCTCAGCACTCACTATTGCTCATCGACATATATAAAGAGCCATTTGGTTGCACCCTATTACAGCCCATCATAATGGTAATACGTCATTTTGTCCTCTTCACAACCGACACAAATAGCTTTTAGCTGGGGAAACTAGATGTAAATTAGTGAAATTTAAGCAGTCCTTAAGATTTGTTTAAAGAAATTCTGTCTTGAAGGGACTAGAGAACCACCTTGGCCGTGTGAATTAACTTAATTATCAAATCTGCTCGGCGATCAATGAATTAAGCGTGGCAGGAGGTTCGATCCCTCGCCGTGATGCACTGATTTATATGGCTCACTAATGATCACACCCTACTTTCATCAGTGGTACAATGTACAAAAGGAATTATGTGTGAAGAGGCTGCAACTCTTCACCACATAGCTAATAAAATGGACCTAAAATATGGCCTAATTGCTAGGTTCGTACAAGTGGTTCATTCTACCCGTCTAGTACTAGTACTACCACCTTACTACTACTATTTGTATGAACAAGAATTTATTTTATGTGTCAGCAATAAGCTGTTAATCATCTTTAATGAATTATTTACAGCTCTGAACTTACTCTGTTACTATTTTTTGTTTATGATTTTTACCCAGAGCTTAACGAGAGGTGGCACGCTTAAAGTAACGAGTGGAGTTTGTCATGAAGACACAACTGGTTATCATCATTCCAAGACAGAACTAGAGGAAACAATTCAGGCAAGACTTGGTGCCGGGGGTTCTGCTGTACCTGGTACACATTCTACACCTACACCTAGTGTAACGGTACAGGTTCCATCCTCCGTTCAGTCAGGTGTTCAAATTGAACCTGAAGAAGTTAAGATACAGGATCGTCTTTCCGCTGTTCCTTCTGACCAAAGTCTCTCGAGACTGTCTGCCGGTTTGTATTTTGATTTAATCTCTTTTATCTTGATTATTTCTAAGTTAATAAAATGAGTTTTATTTATTAATTAACACTTGGTAAACATACTTTTTTTAATTTTGTTGTTTGTTTTGTTATGTTATCAGGTAGTGAGAGTTCAGGTTACGTTGTGGAGAGTAGCAGCTGTGAAGACACACTAATGGGTAGCAGTGGTGAGGCAGGTAGAGAAGTTGGAGATTCGTCTAGCGATATGGGTGATAATACTGATCATGGTAAGGAAGCGATGCTCGCTGAAGCGATGGCTGATACAGCATCCTCACATAGAGAACACTCACCAATATCATCAGATAGGTAACTATAATCGCTCTATTTTTATATATTTAAGTTTGAGATAAATTAATGAAACTTGGGGGATCCATACCATGTAAAGGGAAGTTTGTTTTCATGCAATCCCACACTAGGGGCAACCACCCACTTTGTCCCCAGGCCACCCAACTTAGAAATTTCTTTTAGAAACATCTTTTACATTTTCATTTTTCAGTGCATTTTCCAAGTTGTTGTCGTGCACAGCACAGGGTTACAGAGAATGTTCATAAGAAGCGATTTGGGGTAAATTTTAATTGTTGTGACCTTGCATTCTCCATGGAGGACTGTTTGGATTAACTATGTCTAAATTGAGGTGCAATTTGTTTCAGGTCAGATCTAGTCAAAATAGGTTCAAGTGGTCACACTTCTGGTGACGAGTTAGAAACGGCAACTTCTTCAGACATCGAAATAATATCTAGGTAATGTATTACCTCATTAGTTCTGAGTTCTTCTTGTTGTAATTAACTCTTTACCTTAATATCCTCTTTTGTATGTACATTAATAGTACATTACGTGTCGAGTGTGGGAAGTTGTATTTTGCATGCGTGTGTGGAGTTTGCACCCGAACGACAGCGAGGGTAGTAAAACCACACGAGCAATGCAAAATGCCGTTTTCGCACGAGTTGTGTACCGTACTTTATCTACGATTGTTAGATTTAAATAATAAATACAGAAAAAAATAAACTTGCTGTAAGTAAGTTCGTATCTCTCTCTTGATAATGATGGCATTAATTCTTGAGCTGTATTTTTTGCCGAATTATTAATTTCTGGAGGGGTATTATTCTCCACATTTGTGTCAAAGTCACTTGATTCACTCATTGTTTTTCACTAAAAACTCGATATAAACAGTTACTTTAATAAAAAAAAAAAAAAAACAGCAAATTAGTTTTGTTAAATGTAAACAAACTCGCTAATCGTGCATAAAGCTGAAGAATTCCTCTTCTTTACCGCCCTAGGGTGTTAAAGAAGAGGAATTCTTCTTTTGCTGTCCAACGAATTTACCCTGAGCATTAGTAAAAGGAACATGTATACTATATTTCAACTAAATCGATCAAACTTTAATTAAGTTTTTGTCTAACATGCAAACGTTATTGACAGACAAACTATGCATCCTGGGTTGTTGTAGGGTTGTCACAAATCCCTAACCATTGTCTTTCTTCCTTTGATTTTAATAATTGAATGGTTCAGTAATAAAGTGAATCAAATCCGACAATTTTCTGTCCCTGCACATTAACTATTTTTTAATTGATACTTTTATTATGTGAAACACAAAACAATTTCACCGATACAAAAGGAGGGGAGATTCAATAAATTAGTCAATAAATAGGTCGTAAAAGCAAAATATCATTAAAGTGCCGCTATAGGAAGCGAGGAAGCTAAATGCCACACTAGTTGGTCTTTATTATTTTAGTCTTGCTATTGGTTTTGTTTGTAGTAAAATGTTGATTTATTTTGTTGTTTAGTCCAGCAACTAATGGAGACAGTAGCAGTACTGCATCCAGGCAGAGTCCGTCTAAGACAGTCTGCTACAGGGCTCCCGTTGGCTCACTCAGTCGTGTTGTTACCAGTAAAGTTAAGGGTAAGTACAACCACATCTACGTGCATTAATAAATTACTTCAACTAGTAATGCAGCGCTAAAAAAGGTCAATGTTAACTCTACAACATGTTATAAAGGAATATATTATGGAAGTGTGGATGAAAATCCAGAAAATAAAACTAAAATTGCTTTTATCTCCAGTAGGGAGAAAAAGTTATGATTTTGAATTAGTTTAGAGCATTGGTTCCCAAAGGCGTAAAGACAAGTCAAGGGGGGCGTGAGGCCTTAAGAACGAGCTTTAGAAATAAAAAATTATTCTGCTGCCAAGTATGATTTTGATAAAATGGACAAATCATGGTTTTGGGATAAGTATTACAAAGTTTACCCCATATATCACAGAAAGCAATGCGATTTTATTTACCTTTTTAAAGCACATATATGCGTGAAAAAGCGTTTTCACCACTTGTTGCAATAAAAACAAAGTATCACAGGAAACTTGATGTTGCTAATGATTTATGTTGTGCACTTTTTAATTCTCATCCAAAAATAGGGAATCTTGTAAAAAAATTCAAGCTCATCTATCTCACTGATTTATTTTGACTCTTACTTGTTCAGTTTAAATTGCAACTTGTAATGTTATAAAAAATTGTAATAAAAATAAATATCTATGGTTATTCCTCAGAGTAAGGAAAGAGTAGAGGGAACAATACTATAGAATCGGGGTCTCAAAAAGTGGTTCATTATGCGACACCCCTATACTAAACCTCCCAAGCGGCAGTTTGGTGAAGCAGTATCGATATCTCGATAAAAACTCGAAATTTATCTGATATCAGCAGATAAGGATAAGTATAATGGGATATTCTTACGACATTTAATATTTTAATACAGTTTTCATTATAAATACATTAATTTGTACTTTAGTGTTTGTTGTTAACCGAATTGATTATCTAAAGGCAGTTACGTAGTTAATAACATGTAATATTTCCTAGATAACCAAAAGCAATCTTATATAAAACAAAATCGTCTTCTAAAGCAATCACATCAAATTTTTTTCTTAAATATTTGATATTTTGACATATTTGACATTTCGATAATAAAAAACAATCAAACAAAGCACATGACGTTAAAGGTTTTGTTGACAAGCGTCCGTGGGCACGGAAGGACAAGGAATAGACCAACAAGACAAGGACCAGTGACCACGTGATCGTGCTGTTGTCACTTTAGTTCGGATTGAGCTCGCTTGAGAGGTTTAGTATATGGGTGTCGCATAATGAACCACTTTTCAAATAGCATTGCTCCCTCTACCCCTTCCTTACTCTGAGGGTTATTCAATGTAATATTTGTTTATTGTTTTTTACCATATAATATTGTGTATGGGAGGGGGGGGGGGTTATTCTTGACAGTAGGGGGCATGGTAAAAAAAAAAACTTTGGGAACCCCTTGTTTAGAGGGGCTAAAGTAAGTCTTTTCATCCCTGAACTCAAAAAGTAGGGAGAGAAAGTAAAATTAGGGCGAAAAAGTAAAGATTGCAGCTTAATTATTTTATAAATAGTAGAAACTGAATGGCTAATGTAAGTTGTTGAAATCAGGTTGGCGACACTGCTTTTTCAACCATGTTTATCTTTGTTTATAACCTGCATCTAAATAACCTTCTATTTGAGTTTAATTCCAATTCTTATTCGTTTTTAATATTGAATCTCTTATATCTGCTATTAAAAGTGCTGATAAAAACTGTGCAATGGACAAAAATGTGTATTTTCTTCCTACTGGAGATAAAATATTGTATGTACCTCATGAGTAAAGTTCCATTTTTCCCCTCACAATAATTATCTCCCTCGGCTGCGCCTCGGGAGCAAATTAGCGTTATTCCTTTGGATGCGCATTGGGAATTAAAGATTCTAATTCCCTCGGCTTCGCCTCGGGATTTAGGGACCATGGTTCCTTCAGCTTCACCTCAAGAACCAACTTTTTCGCTCAGGGAATAATGGCTTACTTTACTCCCTAGGTGCATAAATTAAATCCTCATATCCAGTTAAAAAACTTTTCAGTAAACTTAAATTCCCTATTCCCACCAATATGAAAACTAATTTTATCTATCAAATGGACTGTTTTGTTTGTAATTTGTCATATGTTGGGCAGACTTCCCAATACCTTCATAAAAGAATTTAGCCACATAAATATAGTCTGAAACCCTACAGTCCCAATAACACAGCTTTAACTAATCATTACTCCAATACTTAATTACTTACTTAGCAGCTCTACAGCACGGTGTGGGCTTTGGCTTGTCTCATGATTTGCCTCCAATCATTCCTTTTCTTCGCTACAGATCTCCATCCTCTTATCTGTAGCCTTTTTAAATCCTCTTCTACTTCGTCGATCCAACGTAACCAGGGTCTTCCTCTTCGTCGATCCCCATAGTCTTGGGCATTTAAAATATTTTTTGGCATTCTGCCATCCTCCATTCGCTCCACATGTACAAGCCATTCCAATCTCCATTACTCCAATACTCAACATAAATTTTACTTAAGATTTGCTCCCAAGAACCCTAAAATTTCCAACGTAATATCCTTGAAATGTACTACACTTCCAAAACTCCCAATACCATAAATTTCAGAACTGACACCAACAATCTAAGTAACAGTTATACAAATTTAATAAATAATTTCTAGTACAATATTGTTTTTGTTATTTTCCTTATATTTTTGATTCTATGTTTTTCATATACCTAAGTACTACTTCATCATTGTATTCCTTGCTATAGTTAGTATTATAAGTATCTTGTTCCATTTATCCGCCTACCTGACATACCTTTTCATCCACACTTCCATTCATTCCTTTATAACATGTCATAGAGTCAACCTTGACCTTTTTTTATTATTTTTATTTTATACTCTTTGTTTCTTGCTCTGATGATGCTAATGAATTTAGTGAAACATTAGCATAAATTATCTCTCTGTGTTTTATTTTGTACTTTGTTTCTTGCTCTGATGATGCTAATAAATTTAGCGAAACATTAGCATAAATTATCTCACTGTGTTTTATTTTATACTTTGTTTCTTGCTCTGATGATGCTAATAAATTTAGTGAAACATTAGCATAAATTATCTCACTGTGTTTTATTTTATACTTTGTTTCTTGCTCTAATGATGCTAATGAATTTAGCGAAACATTAGCATAAATTATCTCACTGTGTTTTATTTTATACTTTGTTTCTTGCTCTAATGATGCTAATAAATTTAGTGAAACATTAGCATAAATTATCTCACTGTGTTTTATTTTATACTTTGTTTCTTGCTCTAATGATGCTAATAAATTTAGTGAAACATAAGCATAAATTATCTCACTGTGTTTTATTTTATACTTTGTTTCTTGCTCTGATGATGCTAATAAATTTAGTGAAACATTAGCATAAATTATCTCACTGTGTTTTATTTTATACTTTGTTTCTTGCTCTAATGATGCTAATAAATTTAGTGAAACATTAGCATAAATTATCTCACTGTGTTTTATTTTATACTTTGTTTCTTGCTCTAATGATGCTAATAAATTTAATGAAACATAAGCATAAATTATCTCACTGTGTTTTATTTTATACTTTGTTTCTTGCTCTGATGATGCTAATAAATTTAGTGAAACATTAGCATAAATTATCTCACTGTGTTTTATTTTATACTTTGTTTCTTGCTCTAATGATGCTAATAAATTTAATGAAACATAAGCATAAATTATCTCACTGTGTTTTATTTTATACTTTGTTTGTTGCTCTAATGATGCTAATAAATTTAGTGAAACATTAGCATAAATTATCTCACTGTGTTTTATTTTATACTTTGTTTCTTGCTCTAATGATGCTAATAAATTTAATGAAACATAAGCATAAATTATCTCACTGTGTTTTATTTTATACTTTGTTTCTTGCTCTGATGATGCTAATAAATTTAGTGAAACATTAGCATAAATTATCTCACTGTGTTTTATTTTATACTTTGTTTCTTGCTCTAATTATGCTAATAAATTTAGTGAAACATTAGCATAAATTATCTCACTGTGTTTTATTTTATACTTTGTTTCTTGCTCTAATTATGCTAATAAATTTACTCATTATACTCGAACTGTCATGAACCACCTCCCATTACTTGTTAATTGTCGATAAAAAAGTAAAATTATTTAGAAACACCACATTGTTAATTGGTATAGAAAACAAGTGGAACCGCAGGAAAATGTTACTGTGAACATTGAAACAGTCTCAAGATCTCTGAATAAATTTTCTTGTTGCATTTATACCAATTCAAATTAAAATTCCTGCTGTAGAACAGTTTAATCACGTCATTTATGTTTTATTTCCAATTTTACTGTTATCTGTTCTTTTGATCTGCTTAATTAATGATTTAATGGTACATTTTATTCATGTTAAAAAAAAGTACGTTGCGTGTTATTCTAATGAAAGATCTTATAGTATGTGATAATAGAGTGATATGATAATTGCTGTGATAAAATTAATTACCAGATGTATGTTTTGTAATATTCATTATGTTATTTTTAAACCCGTTTAACTAGTCATTCTGTTATTATTGTTAAAATTTAGTTATAGTTTCCTTGATATAGAGAACAGATTAAGGATTACTTGTGATGAAAATTCCTATCTTGTTTTATTATTTTAACAATAGAACAATGTGATATTTCTAAATTTTACTTTTTTTATCTACAATTAACAATTCTAACAATAAGCATTAACCTTTTGACCATGGCAGGGCGCACCCTGAGCATCATCATGAGAAACTGCATGACGCCCACAGTACGTCATGGACAGTAAAAAAGCCTCTCTCCAAAAAAAGAAGTGGGGGAGGCTCTGCCATATGATATTGGTTTGGAAGAGGGGTGGCCATGTTAGTACTAGTCCAATGGTTGTATGGAGTGAATCATTCTCTTTCCTTTGTTGTTGTTCTTAGTACCACGTGCATGACACATATGCACTTTGGCGATTGTATATTTTTTTTTATGTTTATAAACAATAATCATTAGGAAAAACGATTCTGGTGCAATTTCATACATATCTGAATCTAGAGTAACATAAATAATTTTTTTTTTTAAAAATCCGTTCCCAGGAAGTACTTTTTTCTCTCTTCTATGCTGCAGTCTAAGGGTTAAGAAGGTATTGTTCAACATCACTAAGATTATTCCGGTTGTTTTTATTGTAGGAGATGTAATATTCATACACATTTTTTTTATTATTATTATTTATTTTTTTTTTTTTTATTATTATTATTTTTTATTTTATTATTATTATTGTTATTTTTTTTTTTTTTTTTTCTGGATGATATTGGACAGGACATAATAAGTACCCTTATGGGGACTTTAAGTTATCTCCTCACTTAGGTTGCCAATGACTTTTTTTTAAGACTAGTGCCATCTATTGTTTTATGCATAATAATTACTTGCTTACTCTATACTCTAAAGTAAGGAACACATTTTGCCCAAAAGGTGTCTCAGGCCTCCTCCTCAAATCATACCTAAATGTGTCCATCTGTGGCATCTAGACAGACTCTTCTCTTCCTTATCTTCCTTCTTTCTCTGTTTGAGTTATCCTATGACTTTTTGGAACTAAGTTCCTTATGGAGCCAGGGAGTGAATCCGAAAAAAACAACGTAACAAAATTGACCATCACAAAGATAACTTGAGTAAAAGTTGACTGATTTAGTTGAAATTTGATACACATGTTCATTTCACAACATGTTTACCTGTACTTTTTTGAGACTAGTGTTATCTATTGTTTTCTACATAATTACTTGCTTACTCTAAAGCAGTATAGCCCATGAGGTGCTCCAGGCCTCTTCCACAAATCTCCCCGAATGTCTCCATCTATGGTCTGTAGACAGAACCTTCTCTTTTTCATCTTCCTTCTACCTGTGTTAGGGTTATCTTCTGATCCTTCTTCCTCATAGGTGTCCTTATTATAAAACAGTATCCATTCAACAATTTTTTTTAAAAAAACTTTTTTTTCTAAAAGCTTACCTTTGATGTGTTCCAGCCATCTTATTCTTACATATTTTTTTATTATTTTGTAATGTACTCTAGATGTATTAATGTTGTTTGTTTAGGTCATAATAGGCAGCCTTCTGAAGCATCTAGCGGTGGATCTGAGGAGGGCTCAGAGGTTGACAGGCTATTGAAGGTTTGTACCCTTATTTAAATTTACTTTCTCATACCTACGTAATATATTGTATTGTATGAGAAAGTATTGCGAGTGCATAATAAATCAATTTTAATGTTCCTAGAGTTCAACAAAGTTGTTTTTAAGTAATGTCTGTAGTCTGTGCAGACATGCGGAGCATAAACTATCAGCCTTATTTCATTGGAATTTGGTGTACATGTTTAGGAAAATCATACCCTTAGACAAAATCGGAAAAAATTCTTAAAAATTGTGTCCATAAACAGTTCTTAAAAACTGTATTTGTTCAAAATTCCATATTAACATTTGTATAATTCTGATAAATGTGATTAAAAGAGTAATTTTGTTATTATTTTCAGAGAATTAGTGAAATGACGGAGATACTGGAGGCAAGAGAATCCAAATTAATAGATCTGAGTCGTCTTAATGCTTCACTTCAAGAATCTAACTCCGATTTGAAAAGGTCTACTTTATTATTAATTAATAAATGAAAATAAGGGGGTTGGTCAATAAGTAAGGTCTCCAACTCCAAGTGTCTAGCTTAAGCTGACAATGCCGGACGAGAGAGGTGGCAACACTGCTGTTTCCCATCATCCCCCCTCTTTCAAACGAACTGTCGCTGAATCCTCTGAACCTGTTAGTGTGCCAACTAAAGCTATTTGAAATGGATCTTCCGATTTGCATCCCTGCCAAGTGTGGCCTCCACAAAGTCATACAACAAAAGACGTTCCACCTATTGAAATTCACAGACAGCTTTGCAAACTTTATGGAGAGAGATGTATACACATAAAAAATGTGTTAAAATGGATTTGTGAGTTTCGACAGGGCCGGACAAATATTCATGATAAAGAGCGAAGTGGGAGACCAACAACATCACAGATGAGATGGTGGCACAATTTGATGAATTCGACGTGTAACTACTCATGAACTTTGATTATTGCTTCCTAACATTTCTAAAGGTTTCATACAGACCATTTTTAATGACAAATTGATGTTCCATAAGGTTTGTGCGAGGTGGGTTCAAAGGCAGGGCATGTTCACAAAAGGTGTGTTGCTACTGCATGACAGTGACCGTCCTCTTGTGGCAAACACCACAAAGAACTTCCTGATCAAGTTTGGTTGGGGACTCACCTTACAGTCCAGACTTGGCATCTAGTGATTACCATCTTTTCACCTCCCATAAAGAGCACTTGGCTGGCCAATGCTTTTATAATGATGAAGAAGTCAAGTAAGAGGTGCCAAGCCGGCTTAGTGACCTGGCGGGAGATTTCTTTGACACTGGTATTAAAAGTTATCTAAAAGACTCCAAATGTGCTTGGATCAGGAGGGCGATTATGTTGAGAAATAGTTGATAGTTGTTGTTTATTGACCAACCCTCGTAGGCACCCCCAGAATGTGGTCAAGGCTGGTAAGGCTGGTTCACACTAGGCTAGTAATTTAGTCCAGTGCCCGATGATTAGTAGCTCTTCTAAAAGAGAAAACAGCTGGTGGATGAGTGTGTGTTCAGGCAAGTTTCAGTGTTTAGTGGTATGTATAATGAACAAAGTGATGAAGAACGTCTAATGAACTCTACGAAACAGACAATTTTGAGAATTGTCCAGTGAGGTGCTAGTGGTAATTGAAGATTAATCTACCATCTATTTCCATTTTATTGGATTGAGCCCACTAAATCATTTTACTAAACTACCAGCCTCTAGTTCTCAACTTCTATGACCACAATTCTTTAGGCTAAGAAACACAGAAATTCTGCAATTAAAAAATCTTTATGTTAATATTTGTGTGATGTATGTTTTTGCAGTCAGTTGGAGAGTCAGCAAGAGAGTGAAGATGCAGGAAGAGTTAGAGAGGAATTCACACAGAGACTTACTGCTCTCGAGAGAAAATTTCAACAGGCCATCAGAGACAAAGAGCAGCTCAAGAAACAACTAGATGTAACTATACCACCTTCTTATTTTGACACTTCTTTAGATTGTTACCCCCCTCCCCCCCTTATACAATAAACAGAGGGGAGTAACAATCTAAAGAAGGTGTACGGAATGTTCTTCTTTAGACTGTCACTTATAAAAACAGAAGTGTGATATTCCTTTGTCCCAAAGTACATTGGACTAAACATCCCCTTGTCTTAATAGTTATTTAGTCAAAGTCATTTATATTCTGAAAAAAACGTTAGGGAGTAACAATCTAAAGAGGTACCCTTAATTTTGATTACCTTTTAGTTTAATTCTTTGGATAAAATTGATTATAATGGGCTAATACTCTTAATAATATCATAAATCTCATGAAGATGTTAACTCCGAGTCTATCTCCAAGACCTTATTTTTGTTGTGTTTTTAGCAAGCGAAAAAGAAAGCGGCTGAAAAAGAAGAAGAGATGGACAAGGATCAGCTGATAGCAGAGTTAAGAAGTGAAGGAGAGAAGTTAAGTAAACAACAACTTCTTCTTAATAATACCATCAAGAAGCTCAGAGCTGCTGAGAAGGAAAATACTAAAACCATCACAACGCTTAAGTATGACTCCTTAGTATTTCATTTACTTTCTAAATTTATATTGAACATGTTCTGTTGTAACATTTGGGCCTAATAGCTCTTTATTTTGTTGATCTCTGGACTAATAAATGAACATGCACTGTTGTTGTAACATTTGGGGCTAATAGCTTTTCATATTGTTGATCTCTGGACTAATAAATGAACATGCACTGTTGTTGTAACATTTGGGGCTAATAGCTTTTCATATTGTTGATCTCTGGACTAATAAATGAACATGCACTGTTGTTGTAACATTTGGGGCTAATAGCTTTTCATATTGTTGATCTCTGGACTAATAAATGAACATGCACTGTTGTTGTAACATTTGGGGCTAATAGCTCTTTATTTTGTAGATCTCTTGACTAATAAATGAACATGCTCACTTATAGTCTAGGACAACGGTGGGCAACCCCCGGCCCGCGGGCCAATTGCGGCCCGCGGAAAGATTCTATCCGGCCCGCGAGATATTTTATAAATAAAGAAGTAATTTTAATAATTTATTTTTAAAATGTTATAAGAAAAATGTTGTTATAAAGTAAAGTGTGTTAAACATCGTTGTATATTCATCCCTCACCATAACTGAAATCGAAGCTATTCCAGAAACATTTAAAATGGAATTATTGAATCTCCATAAAAGAGTCAATTTAATTTTACATCTTTCCATGAGTTTTACAAAAATCTGTCGACAGAAGAATTTTCAAATTTAGTTGACAAGTGTATTTACTTTTTATTTGGATCAACATATCAACAGCTTTTCTCCAAGATAAAGTACTTTAAATCCAGATGCGCATTTGAAGAACAACTTGTGTACATCACTAAAATTGAACCAGATGTAGAAATGATTTTGAAACCAATACAGTATCATACATCACAATATTTTTTTCCAGTTTCAAATTCTTTCATAGTTTCAATTTTAATTTTCAATACATATTTCACATGTAGAAATTAACTTATTTTTTTATTTATTTCTTATTTCCTGACTAAATAAATTACAGGTGTCAAAGAAAGATGTCAATAAACTACTATTGACACACACACACACACACACACATATATATATATATATATATATATATATATATATATATATATATATATATATATATATGTATACAGAAAAGAAACAAAACTCAGGTTTCGGTCACAAAAATCGTCTTTATGTTACAATCCCGACGTTTCGGTTTTTACTTAAAACCTTCTTCAGGGGCCGTAAAACATCTAAACAACGACTGACCAGGGGGGGACTGGGGGGGGACTGGGTCAGTCGTTGTTTAGATGTTTTACGGCCCCTGAAGAAGGTTTTAAGTAAAAACCGAAACGTCGGGATTGTAACATAAAGACGATTTTTGTGACCGAAACCTGAGTTTTGTTTCTTTTCTGTTTATATTTACGGTCGAGAATTTATTCATATATATATGTATATATATATGTATATATATATATATATATATATATATATATATATATATATATATATATATATATATATATATATATATATATGCGCACTACTGCGGCCCGCGAAAAAATAGTAACATTTCTTTTGGCCCCTTCTATAAAAAAGGTTGCCCACCCTTGGTCTAGGAGATAGCGTGCAAAGAAGTGTCTGACTTACATCAAGCCAGAATTTTGTGTATAAGTTAATCTTTTAGTGTCTTTTAAGAATATGTGGTCTGCTTAGTTCGTCTGAGGGACATAGCTTTGCAATAGGCATTTGAAAAAAAAAAAAAACCGGTGGAGAGCGGCCATGTCCCACCAATTATGGTGGACAATGTGATTTTCATGATCCTCTGAAAAAAATTAGTTAGTAGATCGAAAATCAAGATGATGTTAGTTTGTCACTTAATAGTTATTCAAATATGACTCAAAATCAACGTGGTCACCCATCAACCACATTTTGAGCAATAGATAGTGTTAAATAATACGAAAAAAATTGCTCCTTATCCACTTTGAAACCTCCAGGGCCGGCGCAAGGGCCATGCGAGACATGCGGCCGCATGTGGCGCCGCCTAGGACGAGGCGCCGGCGAAGCCGGCAGATTCCTTATACATTTTTGTTTAGCAATCTTTTGCAAGTAGCTTAAACTAAAAATTTAAAAAAAGTGAAATAAATAAATATAATATTATATTTTTATTATAATCTATCTATATTATTAAAAAAGTTTTGTATATTATATTAAATTAAAATAACGGGGAGCAGTAAGAAATAATTGCAGCAGAAATATTAGTATGAACTGTAGACGGAACCGCAAAATCATTCTGTCGTTTTTGAGTTTTAAATAAAAAAAATAAATCGGAGGGGTGTGTAGTAAGGGAGATAAGAGGGATGAAAATGCAGTTATGGAAATAAGTGAGAGAGTAGAAGTTGATAAATAAGTAAAAAAGGTAAGAGAGAACAGTAGGACTTCTATCAGATAGAAAGTGATAAAAACACTATGTCTAAAGACACTAGGGGACACCTGGCATTCTTATCTACCTTAGATAATCATCTAAAGATAAGATTAAATCAAAGCTTATTAAAATCTTTTTTACATACTATATTTTTAATTTTTTGTCAGTTTTATTTAATTAGCCCTCCCGCCGCTAATATCGTAAAATCTCTATTCTATTCTTTTACATTTTTCTATTTTTCATAAATTTTTTTAAGTGGTACATATTTAATTTTATTTTTGTATTACACACAGAAAGTGAGTATTTCAGAAGTGACTCAGCAAAAAGTTTCCTGTGTCCTAACCTTATAGTACAGTGTTAATAAGTGCAATAGAGATATACCTACTCCAGTTCCAGTGTTAACCAGTGCAATAGATTCACTGATACACACCAACTGTCAGCTCTTTCTGCCTGTCTGGTTAACTGTCAGGAAAAAAGAAACCTTCGGGCATGTTTTATAGAAAATGTGAAGCAGAAATAGAAAGAGAAGACCGGAAGCAGGCCAAAGCAGAGAACTGGCAACAACCTGGGAATCAATCCAGAATTCAGTGATGAATTTGTGGTAAAGCAAAGAATGAGAAAACCAAAATTTTTTTACAAGGGTAGAGATGAACCTTTGAAGTCTGGGAAGGAATCATTTAAAGTCAATTTTTTTTTTGTCATCCTCGACACTGCTATAAATTCTATGACAGAGAGGTTTGAACACATGGAAAACCACAGCAAGCATTTCAAATTTCTCTATGACATTAAAGAATTAAAGCAATGTGAAAAAGACTTCGATTGAAAATATTGGATAAATGTTTTAAGACCACTTCAGTTGGTACCACTAAAAAGAAAAACTCATAAAGTTTTGTTTATATTGGTTTGGGTAAGTATCAGCTGTTTGTTAAGTCAATTGTTGTCAGTGCTGGGTAATGGCTAAATTTAAAGACAGGAAAACATTTTGTGTTTGTGTGCTGGATTATCACATTAACCAATCAGTTATTTATTAGTGTGCAACGTCAGTTTAGAAGAACCTCCTAGCATTCACGCTATTCGCAAGAGGTACTTAAATTTTAAGAAAAATGGCTGCATTTTTAAAAAGAAATCAACTGGAAGTGAGTGTCAGAGCTTGACTACAAGTTTGACATCTATCGTGTTACAAGGGGTTCCCTTATCGAACATTTATAATTCTCAATACCTGTGATAAAACTTTTTGAGTTTTCCTTAAAATGTAACCATTTCATATCTTTGTATGATAATAAAACTACATTTACGTACGCTTGAAATCATGAACATTATTAGTAATGGTAATGACCCTGTATAAATCAGTTTGTTTATGTAATCCCCAATTCTTAAGTTATTATAAAATAGTTTTGAATATATTTTGTTGACTTATTTCTGTAACCTCATGTTTGTTGCGCTGCACAAAATTGTGATACATATAAATTTATATATATAAAATTGTATATATATATATATATATATATATATATATATATATATATATATATATATATATATATATATATATATATATATATATATATATATATATATATATATATATGTGTGTGTGTGTGTGTGTGTGTGTGTGTGTGAGGTTTATGTTTTAAAATTTATTGATATACATATTGGCGCCAAATCTAGATTTCGCATGTCCCAAAAAAAACCCTTGAACCCGCCCTGGAAACCTCCCACTGAGACATAGCAGATCACATCTTAAGTGGTGAGGCAGCTAATGCCCAATTTTAATTAAATTGACACATATTTGTGGTTTTTTTTAAATGTGGTATTGTTTAATAGGGAGCAGGTGTCGAGTTTGACTCAGGATCTAGAAAGAAGTAAGAAATCGGTGAGTGCCAAGGAAGAGATGGAACGATCTCATATCGAGGCCGTACACAATCTGACCAAACAGAAGAATCAACTTGAAAAGGAACTGGACAAATTCAAACAGGATATATCATCACTCACATCTTCACTTGTATCTGTACAGAAGTAAGTACCGAATTGCTTTAAATAAAAGACGCACTTTTACTTTTAAATCAAATTATAATTATCAATAACTACGGGAGACATACAGAGAAAAATAGACCCCCGCACCGGGACTTGAACCACGGGTCCTCCTATTATTCCGTTACAGGTGCTCTTACCAACTGAGCTATACGGGAGAATGATTTTTCTCTGTTGTTACCGATACAAATTCCCCGAATCGCACTTTTTCCCTTGTTTTTCATCATGTAAATCGGTATGCGTCTTATATTCGAGGTGCATCTTGTAATCGAGGTATTCAAGTGTAACAGATTTAGCAACCTTTTTTTATACGAACTTCTCTTATAAGAGTACTGCTGAAATCTCACTTTTACTTTTTATTTCCAATTCTCTGAATTTTGCCGGGATATCATTGTCAAGGGTCTTCCTATTTTCATCAATTTTCAGGAATTTTAACGTGTTCAATTTCTGATGAGATTTTGGGTAAAAGGGGTACCATTTTACCTATTTATTTCTTGTTAGCTTCAAATTTGTTTTTTTTCTCTACCAGCAAAGTGTTTGTGTTACATCTAAATAAAGGTTCTAATGCGTCTTACATCTAAATAAAGATTCAATATTCCAAAAATATCCATGGTAGACTGCCTATATTTGACGTCTGAACAAGTTGTTTTAAAGAAAATGGAAGATTTTTGCTTTGAAACAGGGTGCGTCCTCTATGCGATGCATCATTCCCCCCCCCCCCCAAAAAATGTTGGTTATAAAATCAGTATAGATCCTTAATACTTGACTAATGAGCGGCAATTTCACTCACGTGTAGAATATAGAAAATCCAACAGCAGAGTGTCTAGAAACTATATGTCAGAAGGCAAACTAGTTTTGACATTTTTATGTCTAGGCTTAGGCTAAGGAACATAAGTCAAAAAAACGTTACGTTACTTTTAGCTTAAAAACTCAGAAAAGTATAACAGGGAGTTAAAAAGCTATAGGAGGTGTGTAATCCAGTCTCCAGCTGTTGGGCCTCCCTCCACCGCACGTCATAGGGCCGAAGAGAGTCGAAAAGATTTATACGTGTGACAGGAAGTTAGGAAAGTACAGGAGGTTTTTAGTAGAATTGATAAAGATAAGGGATTTTTTATAAGATAAGTGGTAAACTCATCACTCGAGTGTAAGATCAACTCTGGATGGTTTTTTTTTAAGGTTTATTGTGACAATCTAAGAATTTATTAACAAGTGCCTTGATAGGTCGTTCACACAATGACAGAAACTCACAAGTAAATTATGCTAAAATGCTATCAAGTATAGTGCAATAACTAAGACTATCTTGTCAGTTTTCTGCCCCTCCACATCGTTTCTAATGTTTACTTGTCAAAATGCTTACAATAAAACAGAGTAACAAGTAAACAAGCTTACGAGTAAGCTAATAAACAATTCAACAAGCTAACTGTTGCGGGCTTAGCAGAACCCGCAAGTTGTTTATTTTGTTTTAATGTTTGAGTGATGTCAATGTGACATATTTTTTATTTATATAATTTAAATTCTGTGAATATTTCTTTTTACCAGATACAGATACAGATACAGATACAGATACAGATACAGATTACGATTGTCAGTTACAGATCTAAGATTCAGATTGTTATATTAAAGTAGATTTGTTTCGTCTGCGTTAAAAAAGGATTTTCATTATTTAATTAAACTATTCGCGCTGGCTAGATTCGGCCAGCGACAGTAAAAAGAAATACATTAAAGTTCGGAAGTCGGTCGGGTTTCGTCCGCGATTGTTTTTAGTCAGTCGGTTACGTGCGCGTTCGTGTAGTAAATCGGTCGTTTCTTCAACGTTTGAAAGATTCCTAGGTAAGTTATTATACCATGTCATTACCTTTACAACCATTAGAGCCCAGGAGCAGGAAACTGACAGAGGCCGGGCTCGAATATTTTAAAGATAGGACCATAAAGAGGCTCAAAGAAATAAAAAGGGTCATATCAGAAAAGGCAGCTGAATTTGACGCTCTTCTAACTCTTCCGGAGGTGCCGAAGGTGCAGCTTAAGTCCCTCTTAAAGGACATTAAGGAACAAAGGGTCCTAATGGGGGAGAACTTAAGCATGCTAAAGGACGCATACCAGAAGGTTGGTAAGGAAAGTTCGGTTGTCAAGGAGTATGGGTTTATTATGGTGGGTATTGACGGGGAAATAGCCAAAATCAGTACGGCAATCATTGCTGGCAGTGAAAGGGACGCTACTCAAAGGTCAGGAACGTCATCAGGAGTGCCAGAAGAACTCATCGCTAAGGCAGCAGAAGCGCGACGTGAAGCGGATCGACTTGAAGAAACTTTAAGGATGATAAGAAACTCAAAAACAAAATCAAGTTCAACTAGAAGTCATGGACAGGATCAAAATTCTCAGAAGGTTAAGCCTACAGGATCGTCTCGGGGTTCTTCCCTATGCCGCGATTGGAAAGTCAAGGTAACCCAGGAACCGGCTAGGGTCGAACAGGTAATACCTTCATCTCATAAAAATTATTCATCACTTTCGGACAAATTACACATTCTGAGTTTGGTTGAGCCGTTCAAATTTAACGGGGACGCCAGTAAATTCCCAATTTTTCGTGAAGAAATTAGAAGCCATTTAGAAGACGGACTCCTTCCTGATAGCTACAAGAAATCCTTCCTTAAAAAATTTCTAGAAGGCGAGGCATTACAGGTGGTGGAAGGTAATTTAGCTTTATCTTATGTCCATCTTATCGAACTACTGGAAGAGAGGTTTGGTAGTCCAGTAGCTATTACAGAGGCATGGGTTAAAAAACTGACTGAGGGTCCGAAGTTAGGACTTACGGACCATGGGGAATACTCTAAATTTTCTGATGCGATAAATACTGCTTGCAAGGTACTAGGGAAACATTCAATTAGGGAAATTAACTCAAAATTTTGTTTACGTAAAATAGTAGATAGGCTTCCATTTAAATATCAACAATCATGGATAAAACGTTCCCTAGACTTAAATGGAAATGAAACTATTGTAGATTTAGCTAGGTTTGTAGAAGGGTTGGCTAAGTTACATAGACATCCGGTGTATAGTAGTTCAGGGCAGGATTCAAGTTTTAAATCAAATAATAATAAATTTAGAGAAAATATGTATAACAAAAGTAATATGTCATTTCAGGGAAATAAAAATTTCAGTCCGAATAAAGCTAGTGTACCAAGTGGGTCGAAGGCATTAGCAACAGGTACTAATAGCGCTAGCTGTAGTTACTGTAAGCAGAAACTACATGATCTTCCTAAGTGCACTATGTTTCAAAAACTCCCCCCAGAGCAAAGATTACAGTACGTTAAGGAAAAATCACTTTGCTTCGGATGTTTAGATGGTTCGCATAAAACAAAGGGCTGCATGCAGCGGTTGAAGTGTGACATCTGTACTAGAAAACACCCGACGTGTTTACACCGTGAAGATAGAGTCAAAGTAAAAGGCGAGCATACTAGAAAGGGATTTAAGGTAACGCAAAATAATAATAATAATTATAATAATAGTGATAATAAAAATGCTACACCAATTGAGGAAAGGCCACGGTCTGAAAGCAGCAATGCACGTCATACCATAAGTGATTATTGTGAGACCACCTCACTTGTGATGCCAATAGTGGTATACAATAAAAACTGTCCACAAACAAAAATAGAAACTTATGCGTTACTTGATGATGGCAGCGATTCGTGCTTCATACAGGAAGGTGTAATAGAGAAGTTACAACTGCCAACAATATCTACCCAACTTAAAGTGCGAACACTAGTAAGTGCTTCTCTAATGAATTGTCATAGGGTTAAAGATGTGATTATAGTAGGTACAACAGGAGAAGTAATGGAACTTCCAGGAAAGTTATTCGGTCAAGCAGAAATTCCATGCTCTTACGAGGACATCCCCACACCCGATATGGCTATGAGGTATAGACATCTGAAGGAGATAGCGGGTAAAATTTCACCTCTTCGTAAGGATTTAGAGATAGGTCTTCTGATAGGTCACAACTGTCCTGAAGCTTTATGTCCCCTACAAGTGCTACAAGGAAACAAGGGTGAGCCTTATGGGGTACGCACAGCTTTAGGGTGGGGTATCATTGGCCCGAAGAGAGAAATAAAAGAGAACGCAGCGTCCTCATTTAGAATAGGCACCTCTCTAACTCAAGAATTAATTAACCCATGGTTACGTTTAGATTTTCCTGAGAAAGTTCTTGATGATCGAAGGTCTGCAATGTCAGTAGAGGATAGAAGATTCTTAAAGATTTTAGAAGAGAACGTGAAGCATAGAGAGGATATGCATTACGAATTACCACTTCCTTTTAAAACTAATGCGGTGAGTTTACCTAATAATAAAACTATTGCACTTAGAAGGTTATATTCTTTGAAGTCTAAGTTCGAGAAAAATGAGGAATATAGGTCAAACTATGTTAAGTTTGTAGAGGACATGATTAAGAAGGGGCATGCAGAGCCAGTGCCAAAAGGGGAAGCTCCAAAAGAAAGAACAGATACAGATACAGATTACGATTGTCAGTTACAGATCTAAGATTCAGATTGTTATATTAAAGTAGATTTGTTTCGTCTGCGTTAAAAGGATTTTCATTATTTAATTAAACTATTCGCGCTGGCTAGATTCGGCCAGCGACAGTAAAAAGAAATGTATAAGTGAAATAGATTCACTAAGAATCACCCACTTCCTTTCACAACAGTTCTGTTCGTTCGAGTGGAATTTTAACGTACCTCGAGCCAGTCATATGAACGGGGTCGTGGAGAGACAAATAGGAACCGTGAGAAGGGTACTAGATGTGATTCTTATGCAGAACCCAGGTCTTCTGACCGAGGACGGTCTAAGGACATTCTTTAAAGAGTGTGAGAGAGTGGTAAATGATAGGCCTCTTAGTGTCACTAATATTTTTGATCCTCAGTCAGTCGAACCCCTAACACCAAATCATGCTATTCTCATGAATGCCAAACCATTACTTCCACCACCTGGAAGTTTCGACTCTGGGGACATTTACGTGAGGAAGAGGTGGCGAAGAATTCAGTTTCTTGCTAATGAGTTCTGGTCAAGATGGAAACGTGAGTACTTACCATGCTTGCAACCTAGAAAGAAATGGAGGTCGTCTGAGAAAAATCTTAGAGAAGGGGACGTGGTGCTATGCCAAGATGACAATGTGTGTCGAGGAGCTTGGCCGATGGCTAGGGTAGCAAGAGTACACCCGAGTCACGATGGACTTGTGAGGAAAGTGACTCTTCAGTTTGCAAATGGGTCCAAGCTAGACAGGCCCATCCACAAGACAGTTTTGCTGGTTCGATTCCCCCTCGAAGAGCCTGGAGGAAGTGACTGAAATGCAAGCATTTGGGGAGCCATGTTGCGGGCTTAGCAGAACCCGCAAGTTGTTTATTTTGTTTTAATGTTTGAGTGATGTCAATGTGACATATTTTTTATTTATATAATTTAAATTCTGTGAATATTTTTTTTTACCAGATACAGATACAGATACAGATACAGATACAGATTACGATTGTCAGTTACAGATCTAAGATTCAGATTGTTATATTAAAGTAGATTTGTTTCGTCTGCGTTAAAAAAGGATTTTCATTATTTAATTAAACTATTCGCGCTGGCTAGATTCGGCCAGCGACACTAACAATAAAATAGAGTAACAATAAACAAGCTAATAATTAAGCAGAATGAAAAGTAAACAAGTCAACAAGCTAACATTAAAACGGAATAACAAGTAAACAAGCTAATAAATAAGTCAACAAGCTAACAATAAAACAGAATAACAAGTAATAAGCTAATGAGTAAACAAGCCAACGAGTAAGCAAATAATCAAGTTGACTAGCTAACAATAAAACTTAGTATCAAGTTATCAAACTAATAATAAAACAGAATGAAAACCAGCAATTAGTAAACAAATCAACAAGCTAACAATAAAATAGAATGACATGTAAACTAGCTAACGAGTAAGTAAATAAACAAGTCAACAAGATAACAATAAAACAGAATAACAAGTAAACAAGCTAGTGAGTAAACAAGCTAACGAGTAAGCTAATAAACAAGTCAACCAGATAACAATAAAACAGAATAACAAGTAAACAAGCTAATGAGTAAGCTAATAAACAAGTCAACAAGATAACAACAAAACAGAATAACAAGTAAACTAGCTAGTGAGTAAACAAGCTAATGAGTAAGCTAATAAACAAGTCAACAAGATAACAATAAAACAGAATAACAAGTAAACAAGTTAGGGAGTAAACAAGCTAACGAGTAAGCTAATAAACAAGTCAACATACTAAAAAGTAAACAAGCTAACTATAAGACTTATAATTAAGTCTCATTCTAACAATAAAACAAAGTAATATTAATAATAATTATTTTTTCAAGTTTTAATGCTTGATAATATCCTTAGAATTAATAAAAAAATATTTATTTTCATCCTTCCAAAGTAATATGGGAAGTTATTAGTTTTGTAATATGATTTTGTATTTTTTAGGGAGCTGACAGAGAAGGAGAATGCTTATAAGGAATTGGAAACTAAACGAGACAACGAGAGAAGAGCGTTAGAGAAGAAGGTGAGAGATGAAAGTGGAGTGGAAATGGAAGCGATGGAGAGACAAGTGACCAGTCTTCAGGGAGCTCTAGAGAACATGCAGGCGCAGCTTGTATCTACCCAGCAAACTCACTCCAAGTAATATTTTATCATTTTTAATGTTGTGTTTTACTTACTTACTTTTCCAGTGCAACAGCCTGGTGTTTTCGCCTTTAAAACCTTCCTATATTCACCTCTATCAAAGGTTCATGCTCTCATCCCACAAATTTCCATTTTGCTCGGATCTGCCTCTGTTCTTCCATCCATCAAAACCCTTTAAGCCCTATGGGCGTAAATTTACGTTTTCAATTTTCTTGGCAATAGGGCTATGGGGGTAAATTTACGTTTTCAGGTTTTTTTTGTTTGGAGGCACAGTACTGTCAGTGTAAATTTATTTAAGTATACCTAGAGCTATCTCTACCTAGGCTCAGAGGCTGGAGCGCTTGCCTTGTGATAAGGCAAGTTAAGCAGTCTCGAGCATGGTCAGAAGATGGATGGATGACCGCTTCTGACCACAGCTCTGGGTTTGATTCCTGGACAGTGCCCCCCTCTCAATGTCTACCCAGCATTGTTTAAACAAATGTGAAGCTTCTCGAAAGAGTGGCGCCACCAGTTTTCGGCCTGGAAACCATGATAATGACACTCTTGGTTGTAATACAACTAGGAGGGGAGTCATGGTTAACGACCATATCTTCTCACAAGTGTGTGAAGATTTCGGTCCCTAACCCGGGTTTGTTCTATGGGCCCAACCTAAGTGGCCTGCGTCTTCGGGTGTAAAAGCCCCCTGGAATTTAAAAAAAAAAAGCTATCTCTTGGTTCTATGGGGTATTACAAATGTTCTATGAAGAGCCCAGTAGATAGAGCGATGTTTGAAGACAGATAAGAAAGGATAGAAGAGATGTCGTCATCTAGGGTTCATAGACCTTGGTGTGAGTGTACCGTTTGTTTAGTTGGCCCTTGGCTTAGGGGTTTTTCTTTTTTTATAAATTTCCCAGGCATTATTACAGTACTTACTTTATTATAATATTATCTTTATATAGACTATGGGCTTTCCCTATTTTTCCTAGTAGTTTTTTTCTATTTCCTAGTAAGTTTTGTACCGTTAGGTCAGGGGGTAAAATAAATGTTTTGTAAATATGTACATAATGAATAAAAAGTGTGAGAGAGCCAAGAGAGGAAAATTATATATATTTTGGACTCGTTTTTTGTATGTATGTAAGCGCTTTACAGCAATACTAACGAATATAAATTCTTAACACTATATGGACATTCTTTCTGCATTACTGTAGATTAAAAAATAATAATTGTACTTATAATTACCTCAATTATTATGTATATACTCATGTATCAACTATAATTTTCAAATTCAATTTTTATAAAGGTAATACTATAAAATTAGCTTTATATATTGTCGTTATGTAAAAATGTATTATTAATAAACTTAATTATAGGCAGGGGAAAAAAGATAAGAGCTTAAAAAAGTGTGATAAATTTAGTATGTAAGGTAGAAAAAAGCTCAGGCCAGGGTGGAACATACCTGTTTTGGACCCCAGGCCTGGGCAGTCAACGTAGTGTCTTTGAAGAGGCAAAGTGGTAAATTTTGAGTTGTGCAGTGTTGCATCTAACACAATGGAATTTACTGAGAAATATAGATAAAAATGTAGCATGTTGCTGGGAAGTGAACCACACATCTCTAGGATTAGATTATCCAAAGGTTCAATTTTTGTATAAATTTGATTTTCTTTCTTTTGTTGTTTAGGAGTGAAGGTGCTCTACGTAGAGAAGCTAAGGAACTGATGAATAGATTGGAGAATGCAGAGAGAAGATGTGAGGAAGCTACTCAAGCGCTGAGTCTGGCTACTAAACCACTCACCAAACAGATCTGGGACCTCACTCAAGCGCAGCAAGCACAGTCTCAAGCCTTCAGTAATACAGAGCATCATCTTAACACCACTATTAGTAAGTTTAGTCTCTGAATCTAGCCCTAGATTACAGTTGAGTTCGCTCTTTGGTTCCAGAGCAAACTCCAAAGTGTCTTTAGCCACCTTTATACTCCACTCAGTACCTCAATCTTTCAACTCACTGGTTTGACATAGTTTCACAAGAAAGCATGGAACTTTGCATCCTCGTAAGTGAATGATTGCCTCCCAAATTCTTCTATTTCCTAACCGGGCATGGAACTTTGCATCCTCGTAAGTGAATGATTTCCTCCCTAATTCTTCTATTTCCTAACCAGGCATGGAACTTTGCATCCTCGTAAGTGAATGATTTCCTCCCAAATTATTTTATTTCCTAACCAGGCATGGAACTTTGCATCCTCGTAAGTGAATGATTTCCTCCCAAATTCTTCTATTTCATAACCAGGCATGGAACTTTGCATCCTCGTAAGTGAATGATTTCCTCCCAAATTCTTCTATTTCCTAACCAGGCATGGAACTTTGCATCCTCGTAAGTGAATGATTTCCTCCCAAATTCTTCTATTTCCTAACCAGGCATGGAACTTTGCATCCTCGTAAGTGAATGATTTCCTCCCAAATTCTTCTATTTTCTAACCAGGCATGGAACTTTGCATCCTCGTAAGTGAATGATTTCCTCCCAAATTCTTCTATTTCCTAACCAGGCATGGAACTTTGCATCCTCGTAAGTGAATGATTTCCTCCCAAATTCTTCTATTTTCTAACCAGGCATGGAACTTTGCATCCTCGTAAGTGAATGATTTCCTCCCAAATTCTTCTATTTCCTAACCAGGCATGGAACTTTGCATCCTCGTAAGTGAATGATTTCCTCCCAATTTCTTCAATTTCCTAACCAGGCATGGAACTTTGCATCCTCGTAAGTGAATGATTTCCTCCCAAATTCTTCTATTTCCTAACCAGGCATGGAACTTTGCATCCTCGTAAGTGAATGATTTCCTCCCAATTTCTTCTATTTCCTAACCAGGCTAACACGACACAATAATTGAATAGTTTGCTTTAGGGCCTCTAATGAGCGACCTGCTCATTAAATTCTTCTGGCACTTTTTGCTTTTTAAAACTTTGCCATCATCAAGTCGAGTTATTATCTACTTATCCTCTCAACACACCCGCACTTACAACCAATACTATTAGCTGCCAGGACAATATTATAAATTCATTCTAAGTTGCAATGTTCTAGGTTCTTATCTTATCAAAGACTTTTGATTTCTTACTTATTTAGACTGAAATAACTTGAACTAATAGATAGTTGGATTGAGTAAGTTACCATGACAATAGTATTTTTTTTTTTTGAAATTTTATACAGATTTTGTAACTAATATAGTGACGATCATAGAATAACTATGGAATTTTAGAAACATTGTCCCAAACTATTGACAATAACCACGTAGGTTTGAATAAAAGAATTTTTTTTAGCAAGAATAGGATGGAATAGTAATCTTCTAGTCAGCTTGAAATGTTGAAAAAGTGAGCTTTTAATTTTTTCCTTTAAACCAAGCCGCTATAACAAAATGATATTTCACCTTACTGATAGGTTTCTACCACTTTAGTATTGGTGATCACAAATAATGAATAAATTTAAGAATAATGAACTAATTAAGTTAATTCTTTAATAATGGATAAAGCTCTAAGAATCCTAGAATGTTCTAGGCTTAAGGGTACTTCTTTAGATTGTTACTCCCCTATGTTTTTTATAATATGAATGACTTTAACTAACTAACTATTAAGACAAAGGGGTGTTTAGTTCAATGTACTTTTGGACATTGGAATGTCACACTTCTGTTTCATAAGGGAAGTAACAGTCTAAAGAAGAACATTCTGTACACCTTCTTAAGCTTTTTACTCCACTCTGTTTCCTTCATAAGGGGAGTAACAATCTAAAGAAATGCTGACTTAAGAGTTGAATTAATTTATATCAAAGCCACTATAACAAAATAATATTGCACTGAACTGATTGGTTTCTAACACTTATGTGTTGGTGATGACGAATAAAGTGTTTATGCAACTAATGTTATTTATTTCAGATGATTTGGAGAGCAAGTGTTTATCTCTATGTGCTAGCGAGAGATCAGTTAGAGAGCAATATGAAGAGGCTTCATCTCAACTCGCTAGTGTTCAGAGTAAACTTCACGATATCTCTAATGAAAATCAACTGTTAGCAAAGAGATTAGCGCAGGCAGAACTACGGGCTCAGACACTTGATGCTGAGAAACTACAGTTAGTATTATCAATTTTATTAATATTGCTATTTGCAACCATTTTAGTGTGTCTAATTGAAACAAAGTTTGCAGCAAGTAATAGATTCCTGTGCTTTGCTATGGAGTTGATTATTTTTAATATATTAGGATTTTGAGGTCATCGTAGAGTAAATAAATAATAAAATAAATAAATAAAAATTTTATTCCAAAAGTAATAAAAAAATAACAAGGAACGTGTCAATATAAATAACATTAAAATAACTAGTATTAATAAGTCTCGTAACAATTTGCATTAAAAAGTATCATAACAATAGAAAAAAAAAAAAAAAAAATTCAAAAAACATTCTTAAAAAATTCATTTATATTATAAAAAGCCTTATTGGTTAGTTTTTGTTTTATACATTTTTTTTTAAAAAGTTCATAGGGTATGTTGTGTCTCTATTTTTAAATTATTGAACAATTTTATACCCAAGATTGAGTGTCCTACTTCAGATTTTTTGAGTCTGTGACCAGCTGGTTATTAATCATTAATTAATATTAGCTCATATTAATTAATATCCATTATTATTATTAATTAAAATTAATTAATATCATTAATTAATAACTGGCTGATTTTCTCAAGATACATTATTTGAACCCTATAAATCAACATTTTAAATTGTCTGACGCAGAACTTTTTCCGATTTTCTAGTCTGACGCGTCAAAATTTTTGGGTTCAAATAAAAAAAAAACGCCCCAAAACTAAAAAAAAGTCACAGAGGAAAACGGTGTCAGATTTGGCCTAAACAAGCCATACAAAAAGGTTTGGAAAGAGTATGTATAAGTTACTTTTTTGCCTATGGGCACCCTGACTAAGGTATGCAAAGTCCATTTTTATTTTTAGTGTTGTATGTGTGATTATAATTATTTGTTCTAAATTTATTATGGCTTATCTTAATGTGTAACAGCGAGTTGTATATGAAGAGATTTATGATTCCAAGTTGCTCAAAGGAAGATTTACAATGTGTGCCTAATTTAGCTCCAGTTATACTCCTTATAATCTTCTTTTGATAAATGAGTAGTGGCTCAAGTTAGCATGTCCCCAGACTAATATGGCGTAATTGAGTCTACTTTGGACTAGTGACTTGTAGACAAGCACTAGAGTTGCTTCAGGTAATGAGTGTTTTATCTTTCTAAATACAAATAAATAACGTGCAATGTTTTTGGTTAGTGATACAATATGATCTTTCCAACTTAGTTTGCCGTCTACTGTGATTCCTATAAATTTCACTGGTGCCTGCCTCTCATTTACTTTGAGACTTATAAGTAGGTTTTGGGTTTTATCTTTATTTAGTAAGAAGTCGTTACTAAAAAACCATTCTTCCATTTTTTCTAATCTCGCCTGTGCTGTTTGGCAGAGCAGATATTCATTTAAATGGCGATGAGTTAAATTGGAATCATCGGCAAAAGTCAGTAAGTCTTCCACTATATCATCTGCCTTGGTGAGTTTCATGAAGATTGCCATGTCATTGGTACTGAACAGGTAGAGTATGGGACCTAAAATGGACCCTTGTGGCACTCCTCTATTTACCAGTTCACTTTTTGAACATTTATTTGCATACTCTACATATTGTAATCTTCCAGTTAAAAATTCCTTCAAAAGCTTATGAGCATTTCCCTTAATATTTGGTAAAAGGCATTTCTCAAGGAGAGTTGGAATACATACCCTGTCAAAAGCTTTAGACAAATCACAGCATATTAGGAGTGTATGTTCTCCATTCTCTAAACCTTCTACGGCTGATTCCACAACTTTCATGATGGCTTCTACGGTGGATCTTCCTTTTCTATATCCATACTGAGTTGGTACTAATAATTTATTTGTTTCCAAATAGTCGACGAGCTGGAGTAAGAGGAGTCATAGTATGGGGTGTAATATGGAGTATAATTGGAAGGGTCATACACTCATAGTATGGAGGTGTTAAGATTAAGGTCTCTGCTTTTATTAATTATTAATTAAAATAATTGTGGTGACAATATTGTTGTGATACTTTCTATTAACCTTTCTAGTCATAATTATGAAGTGCTGCCACAAAATCTCAGTCAAAACATCCAAGTCATTAGTTAGTCATTGATGGTTTTATTTGGATTTTATAATATACATAGATTATATTTCTGACTGTTTTCAACCACATATAAATGTAACTTACTTAATGATTGGTATTATTTATTGTTTTAGTTTAACGTCAGATTACGAAGGACAGTTAAAGAAGTTGAAAAGTGACTACGAAGAGACGAGGAGAGAACTGAAAGCGAGTCAAGAAATACTGAGTGTTTCTAAGGCAGCACTCGAAGCTGAGAAACGAAAACAATCGCATCAACTTGCACTGCAGTCACAATCGCCTGCCATGTTCCAATCTGCTCCTTCAGCACTCTTACATATCCACCAGGTCAGTTTTGATAAATCAGTACATTAATTAGAATAATTCATTTCTTGGCATTCATAAACCAGAGAACATTACACTTTAAACATGTTCCTCTATCTATTTGACTATTCTATGCAACGTCATAAACACGTTTCGACATGCGTTTCGACGTGTTAACTTAGTAAGTACCAGACTTCACTCTTACTAAGTTAACATGCACTCTGAAGATGATATTATATGTTGAATGGCATTTGTGAGTTTTAATATAAAATTGTGGTGACAATATTGCTGTTTTACTATCCTACCAACCTCTCTAGTCATAATTATGAAGTGGTACCACAAAATCTCTGTCAAAACAACTAATTATTTGAAGTACATCAATATTTATCACTTATTTAAAATACATGTTTATTTTTTACAAACTTACATATGGTCATAATTTGTCTTTGAGAAAATAAATTATATATTTTGAAGTAAATTATGACCAAAAATCGATTAGATTGAGTGACTTTATTTGAACAATAAGATTTCTGACTAGTTAGGTAAATCGTGTTCCAGTTCCAACCCAATTACAGCAATTTCACATTGTAGAGTGAAGCATCCCATAAGGACTTTTAAAAAATTTAGATCTCAAAAGAATATAATATCTATAATATAGTGCTTCAGGTATGCAACAGTTCTTCTGGTGTGCGACAGTTCTTCATAATCTAAAATGATGATCCGGGAACTATCTCAGTATCTTAGCAGATCAGTACTTTCACTCAAAAAACAATCCCGTCAAATTTTGTGAAAAACTACAAGAAATGCCACTGGGAAACTCTACGTTGCCGTTTATGTGTCTTATTCCAACTTAAGTTAAGTTATGTTTCTTATTCCAACTCTACCCAAACCCATAAAAAAAAAATCCATTATTGAGTTTATTTTTTGGAACGAAGTTCCTTATGGCACGTTCTGGAGCCCGGGAGTAAATCTGAAAAAAAACAAACAAAATCACCGTCACGCAAAATCCGTCACGAAATCTACTGATGACAATAACTTAACGAGTTAGTTGAAATTTGATACACATGTTCATTTTACAAGTGCCCAGGCTAAGTTCGTTGGACAACGTTATCCGCCCAAGCGTTCACGCGCAACGCTCGCGTAAACATAAGCTTCAAATTTAAAATTGGATTTTTTGTACGGGAAAAAATTCTAACTTCATCTATTTAATGAGACAAACAACTTTTTTAAATATTTTTTTTAGTAAAACGAACACCGACACTGCTATGAAGTGATAAAGATCGCTAAATTTATTAAAGCGGACCTAAACGTTTTAAATAAATAAAACAACGTTTTTACCGATATCATACGTTCTAACGTAACGATTTCAATAAAACTTCATACACATCGTCTAAAGTACAATTGAAACAGGCATGTAAAGTTTCAACCTGATACAAGCAGAAGTTTTTTAATGTTGGTGATTTATATTTTTTATTATAATATTTTAATTGGAGATTCGCCGACGGAGGTCTGTTGGGACAGTTCTTTTTTTCTCTACAACCATCTGCTTTAACTATAAACTAATCAAAATTAACTTTTTTCTCAATTTACAATACATCATTTATTGTAAGATGTTCCTTTCAAAGTTAATAAAAAGTTTTTCTTTTAATTTTGCCTTAACTCCGCTAGTACAAATAGTTACTTTTAATTTTGTCTCTTATTCTAACTCCGCCATGTATAAGTAGTTAGTATCATATACTTAGCACTGTAATTATATAATTTATATTTAATATAAAGCGTAAGAAACTTTGTTCCTACCGGGTGTCCCAAGACACCACACGTATTTTTCCTTTTATTTAAATTAAACACTATTTTGCCATTTTTTGTCTTGGTCAAACTTCAAATTCTTTCTCCCTTTTACCACCATCTTTAGCCTTTCCCAGAGTACCTCTCAAAATGTAGTGCCACATCAAGATGTTGCACTACATTGTAGTATCAAGTGATGGGAGAACTACCATTTAGTACCAGTTTAGTCAATGTACCATGCCTAAATAACAAATATTTATTAAGACCCAACATTGACACAAACTCATGTCTACCTTTTCCACCTTTTATTCTTTGATATTGAATTGTGTATTAAACATACTTTTTTTTTCTTTTCTAGGATGAGTCAGGCGATGAAGTAATTAACCAAGCGCAGGCAGGAGTAAGTACAGCGGTGATACAAACTGATGATTCAGCCAGTAGTAGATCATCACCTACTCTAGCTGTTGGACGTCATCAAAGAACTCTTTCCTCACTCTCTGACTCACTTCATTCTGCACTTTGGCCTAATTACGTATGATAACTATAGACATATATTACCTTTTTGGGGTCCATAGACAAAAGCCAAAGACCCAAATAATTTTCTGTTTATATGTTTGTTGCTAATGCACCTGTTCTTTTAAAGTAAGCAACACAAACATTTGACACTTTGTAATGTTTAATAATCCTATATCCAGCGAGCTTAGCCTGAACTAAAGTGTCAGTGTATATACATAAAATCCTTCAGTTGCAGCACTTCTTATTGTATTTACTCATCTGAAATCATTTTGAATTAAAAGTAAAGAAAAATTATTTAAAATATCAAATATGTAATAGCCGAATCTGATGTGACTGCTTTAGAAAACTACTTTGTTTTATACAAGATTTATTTTTGTAGTCTAGGAACTGTAATATGTTTATTAACAGGGCTATTGCCGTTATATAATTTAAGTAAAGGAATAAGTTTAACAACAAAAATTAAAGTATATTTAAAAAAAAAAAAAAAAAAAAAAAAAAAAAAAAAAAAAAAAAACAATTCAGGAACAATTTAAGGAAGTATCACTTATTTTTATCAGCTGATAAATATTGAGTTTTATAAAGTTTTTATAGGGATATCGATATTGTTTCTATCAAACTGCCCCTTGAGAGTGCTAGTATCGGTAGAGTATAATGAACAAATCGGGAGAGTATAATGACACTTTTTGATATCCAGATTATACAGTAATGTTCCCTCTATCCCTTACTTACTCTGAGTTAGTTTTACTGAGTTTGGACGATAAAAATACATTTAAAGGCATTTGTTTCATGTATAATAAACATTTTTAATTTATAGCTAAAATAAAACAACTTAAGTGGCTGCCATCTTGAAATGGCTCAGCCGATTATGATGGTTGATAAACTCCTCCGAGAGATTCAGATGTATAAGGTCTGTGCCAAATTTCTTCCCTGGCACTAAAAGTTCTGATCCCTAAACACTTTTGATTGCTAGAGTTGGTTAGAGATTGCCACTCATTCAAGATCAAGTTAATAAATATATAATTAATGAATGTTTATATTACAGGTTGAAGAAGGTAGTTTATTCGACAGTATGAGTAGTTCAGGTCGTGTCTACGATGTTCTGAGGCCTTCAAACAACACTACATTCCTAGAAACTCTTCAATCTCAGCTCAAACTAAGAGAAGGTAATTATAAATCAAAGAGTTTCTGTTAGTAGGTGTTTGGGCATTAGTGTCTTCAAACTCTACCAGAGAGTGTATTGGTTGTACTCCCTTCTTATCTGGCTGGGTATTATTTTTATTCCACGTTTACATCGTGTTTAATCAACAAAATCGTTCTTAATTATACCCGGCTTCTCACTGCCCATGTTTATAGCTATTGGAGAAAACTACTTAACCCTGGAATGCTAATAGTAGTCGAATCGACGAGCACAGTTTGAACCTTAACCTTTTACGCTTGTATGCGATGGTGATGAGTACCCCATCCTTCTACAGTGGTTAGTAACACACCTGCTAGTGTAGTGGTAGTAGTCCATTTGAGCTTACACTAGTTTTCTGGCAAATTCCCGTCAAAGCTACTTCGTTGATTCGACTAACGTTTAGTAATAAACGTAGAGAATTAATTGGTTGTCGAATGAACCTATAGCCTGGGAAAATGGGCCTGGGGTAATTGGCCTTGGGCCAGAGACCAGTGGCCGATAACCTGGGGCCTGGAGCACTTAGCAAAGGGCCTTGGGCTTTTGGCCTGGGGCATGGGACCTTGAGCATTAATGTTCACTCAATTTCAAATTCTTCTGATGTTCCTACTAAGTTATTTTTCATCAAATGTTTGTATATCTCAATAAAAGATTTAATAATGAGTTCTTAATAGTTTTATCTTTATAAAAATGTAGTTTCAACCCAAAAAATGTATTTTCTGCGTATACTTAGTCGAATCAACGAAGGTTTAGTAATACCAGCCATCCAATTTCCATTAGCATTTAAGGGTTAAAATGTTAGATTCGTATTTTAACGGGAAAAAGTTTAGAATTTTTTAATCCACATTGCCGGAACTAAAGGTTTTTAAAGAAATAATTTATTTCAGAGTTTTGGGGAGAGGGCACCCCCCAAATTGAGAGTTGAAATCAATTTCATCTCTGGATATGATTTTTTGAACATACTTATCTGCACCACACCACCCATCTGCATCTGCACACACAGCAGACTGACAGACTTAAAAAAAAAAAAAATTGACTCAGGGGGCCCCAAAACGGGTAAATCCATCCAAATATCATTACTGAATTTTGGCATCTTCACAATACTTTGGAAGCCTGCAGATGGCCCCAGATTAATTTCAACCATCTGCGCTCCATTAATTTTGCTAAATTGATACTTTAATTAATGTAAAAAATGAAAATAATTTTGACAGTTATAAAAAACAGGGGATATTTAAATAAATTTGACAATAATAGATTTTAATGGTATAAACTCATTAAAGTATACAAAATAGAATGTGATGAAGATATGTGCCACACTAATTGGCAGATTTTTTTTTTTTTTTTAACAAGCTTTTATTTAACTTGCAATGTTTGTATGTATGTATGTATGTATGTATGAATGTATATATGCATGAAGGGTCAAATCTTGCAACTGAATTTTGAAGCAGTTATCCTCAGCCGATTGAATTGAAATTTTGCATACTCGTTTAGTTTGGCTGACAATGCATGGTTTGCTAAGTGAAGTCATTTTAAGTCCAAGATGGCGGACTAGGTTGTTTTTTTTCTTAGCACGCCCTTAATATGGGTATCAAATGAAAGGGTTTGCTGAGAAGAATAAGAAGTTAAAGCTTATTTTTAAAAATATTATTATTCTTCTCTAAGTTATGTTCACTGAGATTTCAAATTTTTTGTATCAAATGATTTTGTTGTTCAGGTGAGTTGGTGCAGCTGCAAACCGAAGTGGTGAGACTGGAAGCAGAGAGGGCCAGCCTGAGCAGCGAAGTGGTCGAGATGAGTGCCTCTCTTCGGCATGCTGAAACCCAGCTCGCTGAACACGCTGAACTCAGAACTAGTTATGACGCACTACTTCAGATGTACGGAGAGAAGTTAGAACAGTTTCAAGAACTACAGTTGGACTTAGACGATGTTAAACATATGTACAAACAACAGGTGAGCAATTTTTACGTTGTTACGATATTCATATTTTTAAGATAAATGCTCCAGGGCAGAGAAAAAAGACATAATTTATGTTTGACAACTGACTTATAGTCGCCTGTATTGAGTTATGATATGAGTACATGACAGTAGTTTAACCCTGGATAGAGGTGGGTAATGACAGTTATTTTGTGGGAACATGTTATTACTGTTCTGTTATCTGGCAATAACATGTTATTTGAGTAACAGGTAACAGCCCCCTTTAGGGCCTTCAAGGGGGGGGGGGGGCTCTACCCTATAACAGTTAAATCTTTGCCATTTATAATAAAACTATTTAAACTTTGATAACAGAAACAGGGCAGAGAACAGAAAGAATCAGGATAACATTAACAAAACGATAACAATAACAGCAACGAAGTGTTATCCTATAACAATAACAGCTCATTGCATCTTGTTCTTGTTACTTGAAATGTTATTGATTCTGTTCTGTTATAAAATAACTATAACAGAAAAATCTGTTATTGTTATCAAATCTATTCTGTTATCTGAGCTGTTATAATGTGAACTGTTATTCGATAACAGGACTTTTTCAATAACATGTTATTGTGAACTGTTCTGTTATTTTCGACCACCTCCAATCCTGGATGCCAGGTCTTTTCAGGTGTTCCACATGCTTTGCAGTTGTTCACTTCTGAGCTTACCGCAGGTAAAGGAAGCTATATGATCGTTCTGAAGAACAAAAGTTTTTACCTCTCTGATTTCAAAAGTTCCTAGATAGAAATCCTTTTCCAGGCATGAGAAAACATTTTTTCCCCATGTCTGTCTGTTTGTCCACAATTTTTGCGACCCAATATATCTTAAAAATTACTTGTCCGATTTTAATGGAATTTCGATGGTAGGTCATAGATTAGTCCTGTTGGTCCGATATAAGTTTTAACCTTCTGCCCCCATTTGTTTCTCTTCCACATGTACCCAAACATACGTTATTTACACTTATAACTTCAAACTCTAATCTGATTCGAAATTTAGATGGTGGGTCATAATTAGCCCTGTTGGGCCCATACAAGTTTTAACCTTCTTGTTCTCCGTTGTTGTTTTTCTTTTTATTTGTTTCTCTTCCACGTGCACACAAACATACATTTATTTACACGTATAACTTCAAAAGTACTCATCTGATTTTTAAGAAATTTGTATGGTTTGTCTGAAGTAGATAGCTCAAATTAATGTACAACATATTAATTTTTAATTTAAATCAAATTATAATTATTATTAACTACGGGAAACAGACAGAGAAAAATACACTCAAGCGCCGGCATTTGAACCACGGGCCTCTATATTAATGTATGTATATGTATATTAATAATGTATATGTAATTAATGTTCAACATTTGTTTCATGTTAAACGTCATAGTCGAGTGCGGAAAGTAGCATTTTGCATGCGAGTATGGAGTTTGCACCAGAGCGAGAGCGAGGGTAGTAAAACCACACGAGCAATGCAAAATGCCGTTTTCGCACGAGTTGGGTACCGTACTTTATCTGCGATTGTTAGATTTTAATAATAAATGCAGAAAAAAATAATAAACTTCCTGTATGCAAGTTCGTATTTCTCTTTTGATAAAGATGACATTAATTCGTTAGTTGTATTTTGTGCCGAATTAATTATTTCGGGAGGCGTATTATTCTCCTCATATTCGTCATAATCACTTAAATCACTCATTAATTTTCACAAAAAACTCGATATAAACAGTTACTTTTATTAAACAAACATCAAATTAGTTTTGTTAAATGTAAACAAACTCGCTAATCGTGCGTTAAGTTGAAGAATTCTTCTTCAGAATTATGAGACGCGCATGCGCAATGAATACAAGTACGTAAAGAATCACTATCTACGCATCTAAACAGAGATACAATGTTTATATTTCGTAACAATCGTAGATAAAAACAATTTTCATGACGATGTAAATACTTTACATAAATGCTGTCTTTAAAAATACATCTAATAATGTTGAGTTTTTATATTTTCTTTTTATTAGATTGAAGAACTTTTACAGAAGAAAGACGTGAAACCTCCTCCACAATCATGATGCGTAATGTGTTGAAAAAAAAACAAAAAAAACAACATCAAATTTATCTACTCTTGCACTAGTTCAGTAGTCTACACACACCATCGACAAAACAAACAACATTTATATATATATATATATATATATATATATATATATATATATATATATATATATATATATATATATATATATATATATATATTATATATATTAGAAATGTTATATGTATGTAATGTAAAAATATAAATTTGGTAAATATATATGTATAAATTACAACTTAGACTAAAGGAAAAACACAATCTCTACTTAGTAAATTATAAACACTTGAAAAAAATGAAGTATGTATTATAAATAAAATATTTAAAATTTAACAGATTTGAATTCTAAATGTTTATTTATTTATTTTAGAATATATCTAATGGTGAATTTTGTTGTAAAAAATGAATACCAAATATAAATAATATGTAGGGGAGGTTCCTTTATTTAGTACATAGCAAACATTTGCTATCAGCGGTAACTGATATAATAGCAAAAATTTACTATCAGTGGTAACACTGATATAATACCTGGTAAAAGTGGGGAAGGTTGCTAAAACAGTGTTGTCAGGCAAAAAAATCATCAAAAAAAGTCCAGCACTTCTTTAGACTGTTACTCCCCTTATAAAAAACAGAGGAGAGTAACAATCTAAAGAAGGTGTATGGAATGTTCTTCTTTAGACTGTTACTCCCCTTATAAAAAAACAGAAGTGTGATATTCCTTTGTCCCAAAGTACATTGGGCTAACTAAACATCCCTTTTTATTAATAGTTATTTAGTCAGTCATTTTTATTCTAAAATAACATAGAGGAGTAACAATCTAAAGACGTACCAAAAGTGCTTCAGGAATTGTGCTTGGGGCAAGTATTTAAGGTAAAGAATCCTCTATATAATACCAAATATTTCGTTGTACTAATATGCCTTTAATAATTTTATTTGATACATTTCTGGTGTTACTATTATATTTTAATTGATTACATAATATGAGTTACTTGCAATTTAATTATTTTTTTTTTTAAAAAAAAACAACAGGATACATAAATATGTATTATATTCGGAATTGTATTTTTTGTTGACTGTATTTCTTAATTTATATGTAGAATAATAATATATTAACAGTAATCTCTCAGTATCAAGGGTTTTTATCTGCAGTTTTAATTATCCATGGTAAAAAAATACTTCTTTAGAAAGTTACTCCCCTTTTAAAAATAACAGAAAGGAGTAACAATCTAAAAAAAGGTGTACGGAATATTCTTCTTTAGACTGTTACTCCCTTTATAAAAACAGAAGTGTGATATTCCTTTACCCCAAAGTACATTGGACTAAACATCCCTTTGTCTTAATAGTTATTTAGACAAAAGTACGTATAAATAATTATATCCTTTTATATTCTATAAAAAAAAACACAAGGGAGTAACACTCTAAAGAAGCACCATTAAAAATAATGTCATAGAAAGTGCTCTGAGCTTCCGCTAAAATGTTTTCTAAAACTAAGGATGTTAGATAAGTGAGAATGGTTTTATACTTGTCGATCGAAGATCAGATAAGCAAAAAGGTTCCTTTGAGCTAGCAAATTATCCGAAAAAAGGCACAAACACTTCTCCATCAGTTATCCAAGAAAAGGCAAAAACACTTATCCATCAGTTATCCAAGAAAAGGCAAAAACACTTATCCATCAGTTATCGAAGAAAAGGAAAAACACTTATCCATCATCAGTTATCCAAGAAAAGGCAAAAACACTTATCCATCATCAGTTATCCAAGAAAAGGCAAAAACACTTATCCATCATCAGTTATCCAAGAAAAGGCAAAAACACTTATCCATCATCAGTTATCAAAGAAAAGGCAAAAACACTTTTCCATCAGTTATCCGAGTTTCCTTTTCTGCAGAATACTGTGTAATAACTGTCACAAATATCAAGAGATTACTGTATTCTGGAGGTTAGTGTTAATAATAAATGCATTCAGGGAACCTTGTGAGTAGGATACTCATAACTACTGCTAAAACTAAGGTCAAAACACCATAAAATATGCATTTTTAAATACATAAACAAAATGACAGAAAATTCCGTTTAAATTGATATTTGTAAATTGTGTATTTGTCTATTGAATGGGGATTTATTTTTATTCATTCGTACTGAATTATATAAGACATCCTTAATGAATGTATAAGGTATGATACATTTATTATTATTATATATTTTCTTCGTATTTTATCTCACCTGGAAATTATTGTCCAAATACTAACATATCTGGTTTAAGTCTCAGATTAATGAAAGATATTTCACACCGATGAATTGCAAACCCTTTATTATAATAAAATCTAATTTCCATTAAACTCTTATATTCAAAATGGCATTTCTTTAGACAAAAAAAACAGAAGGGAGTAACATCTGAAGAAGGTGTATGGAATGTTCTTCTTTAGACTGTTACTCCCCTTATAAAAACAGAAGTGTGATATTCCTGTCCCAAAGTACATTGGACTAAACATCCCTTTATCTTAATAGTTATTTAGACAAAGACATTTATAAATAATTATATCCATTTATATTCTCTAAAAAAAAAAAAAAAAAAAAAATCATAAGGAAGTAACAATCTAAAGAAGTGCCTTCAAACCCAAATTCAGTTTAGAATATAATGCCCAATTGACTGTGATATATTTCAAAGAAGAAATTTTAAAAATTATCCTAAATATTTTTAAATTTTATTTATCACTTTTTTTCGTTTTAAATAAATCTAAAAAAATAAACATTTTATGTATAAATAATATAAGTGAAAATTCTTAACTTTTTTTCCATATGAATAAAAAATTAACATTTAAAAATAAATAGATTTATAAAACTTAAAATTATAGAATTTAAAAATTCCTTTAAAAAATTACAAATGTAAAATATTTGAAAATGCTCATATTTAAATTATGTTTTGAATTTTATTTACACAAATAATTGGTCTTGGAATTTCTTAAGTAAGTATATAAGAGTTTAGTAAAATATGATCATAGTCCAGGTGATAGTGTGCAAAAAAAGTGTGCGACTAACATTAAGGTAGAATTTTGTGTATAAGTAAATCTTTTGGTGCCTTTTAAAAATATGTACCTAGTCGGCTAAGTTCGTCTGCTGGACATAGCATGGCAATAGGCATTGGGAAAAAACAAACTGGTGGAGAGCAGCCATGTTCCTCCTATTTTGGTAGACAATGTGATTTTCATGATCCTGAGTACAAAATTGCTCTTAGAGCTGGTCTCCAATGGTTTAACATTAACTTGATTTTTGGTCTACTAACTAATTTTGTACTCAGGATCATGAAAATCATATTGTCCACCATAATTGGCGGGACATGGTCGCTCTCCACCAGTTTGTTTTTTTCAAATGCCTATTGCCAAGCTATGTCCTGCAGACAAACTTAGCCGAACATATATTCTTAAAAAGCACCAAAAGATTAATTTATACACAAAATTCTTGCTTGATGTTAGTCTAACACTCTTTTGCACGTTATCTCCTGAACTATCAGAAATATAATGAAATCATTAATTTATTATGAATACACAATCTACACGCACAATGTATAATTTGTATTAGGTATAGCAGATACAGGTGCTTTAAGAAGTCTACGTAGAAGTTTGAAGTATAATTTAAATATCCATTTTTTTTTAACAATATCGCTTTGAACTTACTCATTGCGGATAAAATATCAGGTTTGAAAAGTGATTAAGTTACTGATAAAGTCCTATTTTACTTATTTTCTGTCTCAAGAAACATTAGTCCTCTAGTTTGGATTTTGATCAAGTTTACTGTTAATACAGTGAGAGACTGTTTACAATTCATTAAGAGTAAGTTTTTCAAAATCCCATCAAGGAACTAACTTATTCTTAATTCAAAAGAATTATCAGTCAAGTTTATTCTTAATTTGAACTAACTGTACTATTCAATAAAAGTTCTCTAATAAACTACATTTTAAATTCCTTGGCCAAAAAATAATTACATTAAAAATTTTACATACAAAAATGTACTATTAGTAATATATAATAGTAGACATATATATTATATTAATTACATTTATTTATAATCTCGTTAATTATATTTGTTCTAATGTATATAAAAAAAATCTATCGATTGTCCTATTAAACATGTAAAAAATAAATATATTATTTATTTGTAGTTTTTGGTGTCGAAATTTAATATATATTTGTAAAATTGTTTACATTTTAATGTTTATGGTGTTGATTTTTGTTATTTTATTATTTAAAAAAAAAAAAAAAAAAAATACATATTGTATATTTAATAAGGAATTATTAAAACTGGTTTTAAAGCAATACAAATACACATTATATATTTAATAACGAATTATTAATACTGGTTATAAAAAAGTATCGACATACATAAGTTTTTTAGCATTTCCCCCGTCTCCTTTAAAAACTTTGACCGAAACACCGACACATTTTTGAAGTCCCAGATAGGTGAGACATGTTTCACATCTGACTTTAGATGAGTAAAGTGGCCATCCATATTGTTCTTAATCCTCCATAAAAACACTTCTGGATCCATATTGTTCTTAATCCTCCATAAAAACACTTCTGGATCCATATTGTTCTTAATCCTCCATAAAAAACACTTCTGGATCCATATTGTTCTTAATCCTCCATAAAAAAAACCACTTCTGGATCCATATTGTTCTTAATCCTCCATAAAAAAAACACTTCTGGATCTATATTGTTCTTAATCCTCCATGAAAACACTTCTGGGTCCATATTGTTCTTAATCCTCCAATAAAACACTTCTGGATCCATACTGTGTTTTTAATCCTGAATAAAAATACTTGTAGATTTGTTTGCTGTTTTTAATCCTGAATAAAAACACTTGTAGATTTGTATAGTGTTTTTAATCTTGCATGAAAACACTTGTAGATTTGTATAGTGTTTTTAATCTTGCATGAAAACACTTGTAGATTTGTATAGTGTTTTTTATCCTGAATAAAAACACTTCCATATTCATATTGTGTTTTTAAATATAGCATAAAATCACTTCTAGATCCATCATGAATACAGTGCCGGATCAGGATTGTGTTTTCAATCATTCATATAAATTTGGCCTGTAATTTTACTTCATTTACACCAATGACATTTCATTCCCGGAACAAAAATCTAGTTTCTGATATAATTTTCTATAAAAATATAAGAGAATGGGGACTATCAAAACAAAAACTGTGTATAATGGAAACATGGCCTCAGTTGCCTTGCACTGTTGGATTTGGCAGATTTATGATTAAATTAAATTTTTAAACTTAATGTGATGTCACTGAGCCTAGATTAAGTGTCAAAATATATTTATAATCTTAATATCTAAAAAGATATAAGTAAATTATTAAAATAAATAAAATTTTGTATTTTGGAAGGGGGGATGATTTAGTAGTAAAGGATAGGTAAAAAATTTAATTAATTTTTTGATATATAATTAATTAAATATAATTAAATCTTCTATGATATTAACCATATAATGCATGGCTGTAATTATAAATTAAAAGTTGCTTATAACTGCACATTTTTAATTAATATATTTTGTTAGAATGTATTTATTGATAATTTATGTTTTAAATTCTAAAATTATTTTATAAATCAACTCAATCTAGCTTTTTTTAAAAAAAAAAAAAAAAAAAAAAAAATATTTTATGAGGCTAATTTTATTATCTCATCAAAATTATTGCCTTTCTGATGAATGTTTTATTAAATTATTTATTATTTTGATATTTTTTTTTATTTAACATATCAAATTTTTTATCTATATGTTTGAATTTGAATTTATAAATATCTACTATTATGAGGTACCTATTAGCCAATATCTTTCTAATCACACAAGTTTATTTAGAATCTGATAAAATCATATCTGACTATATAAATGTCACAGCTACAAATAAACTGACACAATTTCAATCAACAATGTCACAGCTGAGAACAATCATAATTCTGTATTCACTCTAATATAAATATCTGTGGAAATTAAATACTATAAGAAAATATGGGTGTTTTCTGTTATTCCCCACTCCTACCGGGCGCTTCACATATACAGGGTTGCACCCTTTACTTGTTATGGGGCATTCGTATTTCCCACATCTGTCTAGTACACAAAAAGCAAAAAAAAACATGAGTTCAGTTGATCACCTCATTATTTATTGATATAATATACATGAATACTTTTTTTAACTTGTCCAAAACTATGATATGGAGATATTGGTGTTATCTCATTAGATTTTTAAGGAAAAATAGTCAGTCTACTAGGTATTAGTATAATTTTTTTTTTTTTTGGGGGGGGGGGGAGGTGGAATGCATTTACGCACTAACCTGGACACGTGAGCTGTGTTCAGAGTGTCGGACTCCCCATCTAATGGAACTACCGACTAAACCATCCCCCTTGCCTCTTAGAGCCATAGCCCGGGACTGTTTCGCACATTACTTCAGGCTAGGCTCTATATCTTGCACCCCTGTGAGCACACTTCTCTTTTTTTAACTGATCACCTCTGTTGGTCCAGATCGGTCTTCTTAGTCCTAAGGACTTTTTTTACATAGCTCGCCACATGGTCCCAGGAGCTTACACTCTCCAGCATTTTTTCTACCACTGTATCTGGGGTAAAAACTCCGATTTCTGCGGTTAGAGCCATTCTATGCTGTGTCCATCTGTCACAGGCAAAGAAGGTGTGTTCCGCATTATCGAACATCTCCGAGCAGTATAGACAGCTGGCCAGGGGTACCTTCCCCATCTTTTCAAGGTACGATCTAAAGTATCCATGTCCGCTAAGGAACTGGGTAAGGTAATAGTCGACCTCGCCATGGCTCCGGTCTACCCAATGATTCAGGTTCCTTATGAGCTTTGCAGGTATTAGTATAATAGATGTTAGTTTGGCTAAGGTAAATTGTACGGTACCATCGAATTTTGTACTTCGATTTGGACCTCTACCTGATCTATATGCAGCAGGGTTGTTTTTCTTCAGAAAATGAGCGGAGCTCGGCAAAGGGGCCTTTGAAAATTCTAGTGTAAGAAAATTAATTTTGTACTTCAATTCTGTAAACAGCAAGAATTAGAAAATATGGCCTTGTTAGACCTTAGAGACCTGTTTGAACAAATTCTAATGGACATTGTATCATATACAGTACAGAAAAAACCAAGTATTTATGTATATATATCAATAAATAATGAGGTGATCATCCTAACACCTGTTTTTTTTGCTTTTTTTACACTAGACAGTTGTGGAAAATACGTATACTTCATAAAAGTTGAAGGGTGCAACCCTGTATATGCGAAAAAGTGTGTAGGAGTGGGGGGGACTAACAGAAAAGACCCGAACAGGGGTAATTAATATAAAAAGTTAATAAAGAAACTACAGTCAATTTTTAAAGTTTGCTATTTCCCCTATTTGAGACAATTTTAACATTTGCAAACCCACCCTTCTTAGTTGAGGAGAAAGAAAGAAAGCCTTTTATTGAAATTAAAAAGTTAGCATCGACAAAATATAGCTAATCATAAAATATATCCCTTAAAATAACATTATATCTCTTTTATAATGTAAAACAAAGATGGATAAAAGTTACCTTTTATTAATGGCAAATTTGCACTTACCGAGGCACCCTGACTAGTTGAGGAGAGCTATATTGAAATAAAATTGTCACTTTTCGGTTTAATAATGATAATAATAATAACGATATATTCAGTGAATTGTGGTGATGTTGTGATTTGGGCCCATAAAATATTTGTAATAAAAGAAATATAGTTGAATGATGTGGCGAGAGCCAGATTAGGTATAGAATCTAAACAAAACTGGCTGGCCTAGGCTTAAACTATAATTTGAGTATGCCTCACCACCACCCACTTTAATATAATTTTATATTTCTTGGGCCCATAACATATTAGTTATAAAAAATACAGCTGAATGGTGTGGCGAGGGTTACATGGAGTATAGACTCTAAATAAGACTGGCTGGCCAAGGCTTTAAATATAATTTGATTTATGCCTCACCACCACCCACTTTATTATCATTTCATATTTCTTGAGCCCATAACATATTTATAATAAAAAAAATATAGTAGAATTGCTTAGACAAAACGGGACAGGAATTGGGGGGAGGGGTTGTCAAGCTATTGCAGCCCTTAGACGAAGGGGAGGGGGGTGGACAAAAATTAATTTACAAAAATAAGATTGAGTTCATCGAGATGCTACAATCTTAATTTTATTTGCACTGTAAAAAGGAACAGTTTAAAAAACCCGAAGTAAATCAGACATTTAGAAATAGGTGGACATATAGTGCAGATTTACCATTCACAATTAATAACACAGTAACATGGTATCAAAGTAATTGACTGAGATTCACTTACCTACGTATTAATTACCATGTTAATCAGAACAACTAATTTTTTGAATCTGTAGATGGCTATTTTGTAATCAAAACTGGTTATTTGTTACTAAAAATACTTTGTGAGAAGACCTAATGTTATTTTGTTATTGTTTTTTTCCCCCCTTTTTTAATCAATGATGAGTAAATACCACACATTGGAGAAGCAAACTGTTGATAAACAATATATTTACAGTGGCACCTCGATAATTCGGACTAATTGGAACCAGACATTGTCCGAATTACCGAATTTTCGAATATGCTGTAAAACAACTTTTTCGCAGACGAGAGGACCTGATAAAGGTACGCCTGAGCTTCTTCTTTGGGTAAACCATATGTATATCGCATCTTCTAAAGGGTATCATTTGCCGTTCGTAACGTTTTCCGGTTTTTTGACCCCTCTTCAGAATCTAGCTTTGGCTCGTATCGCAGTATGCTATCTCGTTTTCGTTTTAGATGACCCCACACCATACTTTTTTGCCAGAGATGTCCCACTTTCACATTTCGGATTTTTTTTTTTTTTTATAGTATTTCTAGTTATTAAATGTTTCAGTAGGCAGTTCGGATTTTAGATGTCCGAATTATCGAGGTTCTACTGTACTAAGATTGGAAACATCTCCAACTCATTATGTGTGGGACATTTTTTTTATTATACCCAGACCTTTTGGAAAATGTCCTATTTTTCCAAATATGTACCAGGACATTTTTGGAACCTTCAAAAGCTTAAAATAACGGAACTGTCAAACATGGTCACCCTAGACAAGACATCTATATTAGTGGCACAAATAAGTAATTTTACTTTTTATTTGTTGTCATATTATTCGCTCAAATTATTAAATTATGGCTCATTTAGTCCAGCTTTAAGAGCTAACTGTGAATTGAATCTCTTCTCTTTGGCTTTCCACCACAGTTTGCTTGTTATGAGTAAACAAAGACAGTAGCACTATTAAAACCGCCGGTAAAATAATAAGGGTAAATTTAAAAAAAATCCGAAAAGTGACGAGAAAATGGAGAAAAAGGCGGCAAATTTAAAAAAAAAAATAATGAAAAAGGCGGGAAATTAAAAAAAATGCGGGAAAACACTAAAAATTGGAAGGCAAAATGAAAAAAGGGCGGGAAATGTTTTAAAAATTGCGGTAAAATAAGAAAAAATGCGGGAAATGTTTTAAAATTGCGGTGAAATAAGAAAAAATGCGGGAGAACTGCATAATTGGGAGGGAAAATAAAAAAGGGCGGGAAATAAGAAATAATGCGGGAAAACTGCAAAATTGGGAGGGAAAATGAAAAAAATGCGGGAAAACTCCAAAATTGGGAGGGAAAATGAAAAAAGGGCGGGAAATGGTTTAAAAATTGCGGGAATATAAAAAAAAATGCGGGAATCTAAAAAAAATGCGGGAAAACTCCAAAATTGGAAGGGAAAATGAAAAAAGGGCGGGAAATGTTATAAAAATTGCGGTAAAATAAGAAAAAAGGCGGGAATATAAAAAAAAATGCGGGAATCTAAAAAAAATGCGGGAAAATGAAAAAAGGGCGGGAAATGGTTTAAAAATTGCGGTAAAATGAGAAAAAAGGCGGGAATATAAAAAAAAAATGCGGGAATCTAATAAAAATGCGGGAAACTGCAAAATTGGGAGGGAAAATGAAAAAAGGGCGGGAAATGGTTTAAAAATTGCGGTAAAATGAGAAAAAAGGCGGTAATATAAAAAAAAAATGCGGGAATCTAATAAAAATGCGGGAAACTGCAAAATTGGGAGGGAAAATGAAAAAAGGGCGGGAAATGGTTTAAAAATTGCGGTAAAATAAGAAAAAAGGCGGGAATAAAAAAAAAGAATGCGGGAATCTAAAAAAATGCGGGAAAACTCCAAAATTGGGAGGGAAAATTAAAAAAAAGGGCGGGAAAAGTTTTAAAAATTGCGGGGAAATAAGAAAAAAGGCGGGAATATAAAAAAAAAAAAAAAAAAAATGCGGGAAAACTTCAAAATTGGGAGGGAAAATGAAAAAAGGGCGGGAAATATTATAAAAATTGCGGTAAAATAAGAAAAAAAGGCGGGAAAATAAAAAAAAAATGCGGGAATCTAAAAAAAATGCGGGAAAACTCCAAAATTGGGAGGGAAAATTAAAAAAAGGGCGGGAACAGTTTTAAAAATTGCGGGGAAATTAGAAAAAAGGCGGGAATATAAAAAAAAATGCTGGAATCTAAAAAAAATGCGGGATAACTCCAAAATTGGGAGGGAAAATGAAAAAAGGGCGGGAAATGGTTTAAAAATTGCGGGAATATAAGAAAAAAGGCGGGAATATAAAAAAAGGCGGGAATATAAAAAAAAAAAAATTGCGGGAAAACTTCAAAATTGGGAGGGAAAATGAAAAAAGGGCGGGAAAATAAAAAAAAATGCGGGAATCTAAAACAAATGCGACAAATAATGTGTTATAGTATTTAGTTAACTTTTCCACATACATGTACCCCCCCCCCCTTTTTTTCCTATACATTTATTACTCACATTCGCTATCAACAATCATCATACTATCACAAAACTTAAGGATTGACTGTTCGTCGTTTTTTCTAATAAGGAAAAATTATAGGCTTTAAACAAGAACCAGTTTATTTTCCTAAATTAAGAATGGCTTTAGGGTACACCACATATTAAACCACAAATAAAAACCACAGATGAAACCCACTTCATTTACCCTTTAACGCTTTGTGGTACCTCCAGCGGATCACAAAAAATTCCGACAGTAAACCTTTTAAAAATTTCAATAAAACAATTTCTAAGTGGAGTATAGGAGACCATTAAAAAAAATAAAAAATAAAATTATATATCCTTCATTCAAGCCTGAAAGTCATTAAATGTATGTGGTCCATATAGCTACCAAATATATTTATAATTTTAAAAAAAATACAAATTTACCACTAAACTGTTAAATTATGCTTAATATTTTAATACTTAATAGAAAAGAAAGCTTAACTAAGTACATTGGATTTTTTGATAAGACTGTAAAATAAAAATAAAAATATATTAATATGATTGTTATATGTATTGTTTTATATACGTAGAAGTTAAGTTGGAAAAAAGGCTCAATGATGTCACTGTTAATCCATTAACTTAAAAAATTCTAAATTGAAATGTACTGAAATTTTTGCTAATAAATTAATATTTATTCAATGTTCTTTCAACTAATTGAACCATTTGACTTATGAACATTCGATTTATGAACATTTGACTTATGAACATTTGATTTATGATCATTCGATTTACGAACATTTGACTAATGAACATTCGATTTATGAACATTTGACTTATGAACATTTGATTTATGATCATTCGATTTACGAACATTTGACTAATGAACATTCGATTTATGAATATTTGACTTATGATCATTCGATTTACGAACATTTGACTAACGAACATTCGATTTATGAACATTTGACTTATGAACATTCGATTTACGAACATTTGACTTATGAACACATTCGATTTATGAACATTTGACTTATGAACATTCGACTTAAAACAACAAGAAATTATTTTCCTTTGATAACAAACTTTTATGTATTTGATCGCGTTTTTTTTATTGTCTGTCATATTTTATTCCATGTTGTCTATAATAATAATAAAATGTTGAAATATAGATAATATTATATTATAAATATGTTTATATTATCCTATACATTGTAATATAAAAAAATATTAAAATTGTATATTTAATAAATACCAAAATTGAACACCCCTTACTACTTATATATTTATTTTTTCTCCGAGCCAGTTAATTTACCTAATTAGGCCATGAATACATAAGACTGAACTGTTTTCTTTGCTGCCTCGTTTCATACAAAATAACAACTATAAGATATAAAAGATAATAACAATTATCTTATTAACTACTAGTGTATTAATATAAGATAATAACATTAACTAAAATAAATTTTTATAAGTGCTTTATTTATTCATTTATTGAACTTATAAGCCTTAGGGTGAGTTCAGATATAGTGATTTTACTGATCATAATCACTGTGATCTGGTATATCAGTCATTTAAGGTAATGCGATATATAATTGATCAAAGTGATCATGATATGGTGATCACAGTGTTTGAACTGTCCACTGTAGTGGACTTACAAATTTTAAATTTTACTTATACACCTGGGATCTTACAGTTGAGTCTGAATGTCCACTATAATGGACATTTCGTATCTCAGTAACGGGTGGTCCAAAAATTTTGAAAAAATTACCGAGTCATCTAGGGGTCAATAGGAATTGACCCTCTAAAAGAATTTTTTTTACAATGAACAGAAAAAATCGGGTGCGAAAGGGTTAAATAAATAATAGTTTTAATTAGTTTAAAGCATCGGAGTTATGCTCTAAATTGCTTGTAGTTTAAAAGTACACAAATAAATTAACTCAATAAAAATAAACAAAATTTGTTTTAACTAATGAAAAATTGAATATTACATTAATTTAGGTCTAATAAAAAAACAAAACGATTTGTTTACTAATTACTAGGCATCGCGTGGCTCTATCATTGAAGCCAGCGTATTGCAATAAAATACTGAATATTGAAATTAATTCATGATAAATGTCATGGTTGAAGATAAGTGGAAAAGGGCAGTATAAAGTAGAGAGAGGGTACTCGGTACAAAGCTTTACTTCCTAAACAAACCTATACACTACACGACTAAAAGAATCTAAACCACCCGCAGTAGCTTTAAACAATTATTATAAATGTATCACTTCACTACGCAAAGACTACTGCTTGTATCAAGTTGAAATTGTACTTTAGACGATGTGTAAGAAGTTTTATTAAAATCGTTACGTTAGAACGTAAGATATCGGTAAAAATGTGGTTTTCTTTATTTTAAACGTTTAGGCCCTCTGTAATAGTTTTAGCGATCTTCATTAATTCATAGCGGTGTCGTTGTTGGTTTTACTAAAAAATGTTATATGAAAAAAATGTTCGTCTCATTGAATAGGTGATGATAGAATTTTTTCCCGTCCTGAAATTCCTATTTTAAATTTGAAGCTCACATTTACACGAGAACTCTTGGACGGATTACACTGTCCAACGAACTTAGCCTGAGTATAAGTAAAAGGAACATGTATACCAAATTTCAACTGAATCGGTCAATCTTAACTCAAGTTATTGTCGGACACGTAAACGTTACTGACAGACAGACAAAATGCATATTTTGTTAAATATAAGAAGCTCGCTACAATTATTAGAGATCCCACCACTGCCACCAATTTGTGACACGTCAGCCCCACGGGAAATCGGCAGCAGGCCAGATAGGCGAACGTGTCACTTTGCCAGAAATATAGGGATAGGAGGTAAGAAAAATATTAAACCAAATTTTAGATTTAGGACCGAAGACAGGCTCAAAAGAAAAAAACCAGTCAAAATAAACTAGACATCGCGTGGCTCTATCATTGAAGCAAGCGTATAGAAATAAATATGTATTTAATATTGAAAAAATTGATAATCATGAATCATGATGAGTTGATAGATAATGGGTATAGTAGTAGTTCAGCGGCTAGTAGTAAGGGAACCACCCTGCATTCTTACAATTCCTCAAACCACACATCTCCTTTTCAATTATTATAAAATGTATCTCTTTGCTACAAAAAAACTACTGCAAGTATCAAATTTAAATTTTACATGCCCGTTTCAATTGTGCATTAGATGGTGTGTATGAAGTTTTATTAAAATCGTTACGTTAGAATGTAAGATATCGGTAAAAAGGTTGTTTTCTCTATTATAAATGTTTAGGTACGCTTTAATTGTTTTAGCAATCTTTATTAATTCATAGCGGTGCCGCTGTTGGTTTTACTAAAAAAATGTTCGTCTCATCGAATAGATGATGATAGAATCATTTCCCGTCCTGAAATTCCAATTTAATTTTTGAACCTCTTGTTTACCCAAGCATTGCGCGCGAACTCTTAGACAGATCACACAACATAGCCTGAGTATTAGTAAGAGGAACATGTATACCAAATTTCAACTAAATCGGTCAACTTTTCCTCAAGTTATTGTCGGACACGTTAACGTTACTGACAGACAGAAAGACAAGATGCATAGTTTGTTGAATGTAAGAAGCTCGCTTCAAATACAAGTTTCTTTTATATAGTATCTCTCTCTTAATTTCTTTTTTTTACAGATTCTTTATACAGTTTCTTCTATACAGTTTTATTAAACTTTTGTTGACACTGAGTCAATATGTGTTTTCAGACAACTCTTCCGGCTGGTTGTATGCTCACAGTGAGGGCATTGAAATGCTCTAGTTTTATTATGCACTGAGTCAATATGTCTTTTTAGGGTACTGTAACATTCCCACTTTGGGAAACAAGGGGCTACCCTAGTCGGTTTGATAATAGCCCCCCGTTCTAGCTCATTGGGGACTGAGGGTGTGGGCCAAAAAAAAATTGAATAGAGGGCGCCACGTTATTTTTTTCTGAAATTAAAAATTATAATAATAAAAGGATTGGGTGCATTTAAAGGACCTGAGAGAACTTATTATAGAAGGAAAGTACTTGAATCAAGAAAAATAATTAAAAAAATGATGGTGGTGACAAAAATGATATTCAAGCAAAAGTTCTCTTAGATCTCTTATAAATATAATAAAAAAATAAACAAATTAAAATCAAAGTATTACCCAAAAAAAATTATTTATTCCCCGTAGAAAAAAAAAGTAAAAGTAATTATAGATATTCTATCCAAGACAAAAAAAAGGCATGAGTACAACATATAAAAAATCATCTTAGCTAAGGAATATTCTATAGTAAAATTAACAAAAAAAATTCTGTTGGTTTTCTGTTGATCGTCAGGAGTCTATTCTGGACGAGCCGTGGAAAATTGAGATGTTGACGACAAGTAGTATCATCAGTCAGGATATCAGTCGTTTTGGATCTGAGCACTAGAGATGCTCACCAAATGACGAAATCGGTGAAGTCAATGATTTGTCGTCGAGGACGCTCAAATCACCAATGAGCTGCCGCACATTAAAACAGTTTTCTTGAGACAGGTCACAAGCCACAAGGCAGCGGCTTCCGGACCCTCACTCACACTCGACTTGTTACTCAAAAAATTTAGGGTCTAAGTTTAGCACAGAACTTATCAAATCAAAAACAAAGTGGGTTATCTGATCTACGAGTTAGAAGATGAGAGTGGCAAGCCTGCTGGTAGGTGGCACGTGAAGGATTTGAAGGAGCTTCCTCAAGTTGATTAGTTTTGATGTTCGACGGATTCTCTTCTCTTCTTCATTAGGAGGAGAATGTCTGAATGTAGACGTATTTAGTGAAATGTGTTGTTTTGTTTTAATTTCTCTCTTTCTCTCGCTCTTTATTTCTCGCTTCTTTCAACTTTCCCCTATCTCACTCTATTTTTATCTACCTATACCTATTATATCTATCTAATATTTACCTATGTTTTTATAGAGTGGATGCATTCTATAGAAACACCTATCTTGTTTTCTCTAGACCGAGACGTCAGTCTAAGAGTGTTTATTTTAAGATATTATTTTGTTTAGCGGTTTTATTTTATATCTGTTTTGCTTTTAATCCGGGCAAAGTACAAAAACTAGTTTCTTAAGGCATATTGCGTCTTATCTGTAGGTGAAAAGGGGAGGGCAAGCGCGAAACGGAGGAGTACGGGTCGTGTGTGAGTAACGAGTCGAGTGTGAGTGAGGGTCTGGAAGTCCCCTTGCTTGTGCACCATCTTCTACCCATTATTCTATTGGTCGCTAGGTCTGAGATTACACCAGGGTTTATGGCAAGAGTCTCTAGAGAAATTTCGTCTAGATTCTTGTTTACAATGAAGGGTAGCCAGAGGATGGTGTAGTTTACTGAGGGTTTCGATACAATATTATAGCCAAGCTCAAACCACAAAGTTCCGGTGGCCAAAAAGTGAGGCATTGTTAATACTCTCCTCCTTCTGAGTCGTGATGGCCAACGAACCAAGCTAACGTCGTTAGTTGTGACGTCATTCAAATCCAAGCTGATGAAGTAACGGTATAGCGCCCAATTCTCTGACGCTGTTTCCCATGATAAGAAAATGTAGAAATTTGGGAAATTAACATTATCTCCAATCTCTAGGTACAGTTTATTTGCCCAATTTAACACATCACAGTCCTGTAGGGCCCTTGTATTATTTGTATTAATTTCAGTTCTTACTCCCGTAAATGATACAGATACCATCCATCTCGCGCCATTAGTCCAATTCCAGTCCATTCTCAGTCCACCTATATCGTTACTGATATTCTTAACACCGTTTGACCCTGTGATGAAGTCTCTCCAAACAGCACTGCTATTATTATATGCAACCCTGCATAGGATTAAGTCCTCCAGACCCTGGTATTTCTTATACTCTTCAAAGGCCCTTCGCCTGTACTGGGCTTTCTCCAGAAATGTAATATTAGATGGATTTTTGGCTTTCTCTACTAATTCAGAAGACTCAGTATACCCTAGATTGAGTCTGAACATTCCAGAAAAGAGCAAAACCTCTGCATGGTTATCCCATGATCCTATTCTGAGTGCAGGGTAGCTTCTTGCTTGCATGCGTGTTGTATACTGCATATCCCAACAGTTTGCAGGCTTTCCGTGTCCAAAAAAGTCATCAGGCTCTCCTTGAGCCTCCCAGTTACCTATATATCGTCTTTGGGCATCTGTAAGTTGAGTTATCCTTGTTACCTCTTGTAAGGGGTCCCCATCCCTAGTCTTGATAACTTCTGGTCGCATTGGAAACCTAGCTATGAGTGTAGAAGCGGCTTCTACTACCTCAGCCCATGGTAATGTAGGCGTATTAACTTCTAAGAACGCTAGGTCTATGTTGTCTTGAAAATTAAGTTTTGTAGTAGCGGCAAAGTCAAGCATGTAGAGGATATCATCGTCGAATAGGCGCAAGGTACCTTCCACTAAAGTTCCATGGTTATCTAGGTGAAACACCTCGATCACGTCCCCCCTCCAGACAAAAGTATTAACACTTTGGTCAGATACCACGAAGATGAGCTTCCTGGAAGGATTATAGAAATCTACAAGCCCTGCTGTTCTAGAGTAAATACCATACCCGACTCCCCCTGAAATGTCCATGAACTGGGAGCCTTCCATTACATCTATCAGTGGGTAAGTTAAATGGACTAAAGTCCATGCTACAGTCCGATGTAAGTTGTCACCTTCAGGTATTTGCCAATTTACCACAGTACTGGATTCCTTATGGAAGAAAGGAAGCCATCTGTGTCCGTGTACCATCAATTGACCTGAGTAAAAAGTATTTAAAAGATTAGGTGAGATCCATATAGCTTCGAAATCCCACGCATCTACCTCATTCCTAGGAGCATATATAATTTTTGGGTAGTGGAGGAAAGGGGCGGCATATCCAACTCCTAAGGGGTCTGTAACTTCCGGAGAGAATAGGATATCATACAATATAGCCTTGATTCCTAAACAGCGCCAGTCGCAAGGATCAGTGACTGAAAATGGCCTAAATGAAAATGGATTAGATTTAGCATTGTCCCAAACACCTAGGACAGCCTCTGTTGGTTGAAAACGGCTTGGATACAATGTACTATCTCCACCGATACCTACACCGATCCATAATTGGCCCTGAGTCTTAGCCCGACAATCGGCCCTGCTTAGAATCTCCAGAATTAGCCTAGGGCAGAGATTACTTTGCATTTTCTCAATGTCACCACTTAAACTCAAGTGCTCTTCCCTGCCAAGTCTTCCACCCGCTAATCGGGTGCACACTCGTTTAGCTGCTTGTGACGCTTCCGGATCTATCGCCCACTCGGCATTAACAACGTGGACTACTTCATGCTCACCTGTGCCACTCGCGACGGCTCCTACTTGAGTTGGACGAAGGGTGCCTTTCTTTGGGATAAAGACGGGTACTTGTGTAGCAGACAGTGGATTTGATTTTCTAAATCGTGCTTGTGTCCTCGGCCTAGTATTAAGTGAAGGTCCACCCTCAGCACTATTTGACGTACCAGCTTCTGTTTCCGTACTTGGAGCCCCTCTGGCTACAGCCCTGTCATACTTGAATCTGGTTTTCTTCTTAAACGGGTCAATAGCATTGGTAAGTATGGTAGGATTACCTTTTGACCTCTCCACATCTTCTAGTCTAAAAGGTAACCTCCTAAGAGCTCCACTAAACTCAACTATCTCATCATCTACTTCAAGATCTTGAGGAGATGCTAGATCGAAATCTGCAAGGTCAGCAGGCAAGAAAATCGTTGTTAATTGGTGTAGAGTTCCTGCTTGCGTCACTGATGTCTGCGCAATGTTGTCCCTTCGCATAGTTGTCATAGTATCCACGCATCGTAACTCGAATGCATTTAAGGCTGCTGCTTGAGTTTTATAGTACTGCCTCCTACTCACTGGCAACCCCCATGCCATCTCATTGAGTGCAAGAACTACTTCTTGGGGAGTCTCTATATTGTCCAAGGTAGTGTAAATATTGCCGTTGGCTGCATGCATTTCACGGTTGTGGGCTGCTGCTATGGCGTGCAACAGATTAGCATCTGTGTTCTTGAGCATATGCTGTATTTGCCTGTCATTAATATCATGTGCTTCGAAAGGGGTATCTGTAATGTTGCGGCCTACCAGCTTGAAAGCTCCACAGAAAGGGCAAACGTGTTTCTTAAGAAGAGGACCGAATGTACCCCTATCACAGATAAGGGCAGTACAAACTGCTTCAACTCTGGAATTGGGATTCCCCTCCTCTCCGACCACACCCTGGTCGGCTAACACTTGAGCACCTTCCTGTGATTGTACACGTGGCTGGATTGTAGGCAAGGACAGATTTGCCCACGTATTTATTAGAGCTTTAGCCCTAACTAAACGCTTGGGACCATTTTTGGCAGTGAAATTAACAACACTATCCAATGCTCTAGGGTTTATGGGTAATTTAAATCTTAGCTCCCTAGCCGAAGCTTGTCCCCACAGGCGGTTAGTTTGGCAACTGAAGAAAAAGTTGAGCAAGTGTCGCCAAGTTCTATGTGAGAGTAGGGCTGCAAAGCTAGCAGCCTGAGTACTCAACCTAGTTGTGCTCCGTATGTTCTGTACAGTATGCACTTGAGTAACGTTTTGCCTGTTGACCCGTGTACGCTCCGTATAAGTTCTGAGCTGTATTTCTAATTTGTCGGGCTGGTTGGGCGCATGTTTTGTTTCTTGGAGCAGACTCCTAAATTCTTTGTCAAAAGGACGCGAGTCCACTGTTTGAAAACCTTCGATAGATGCCAGTGTAGCCCTTTCCAAAAGAGAGTCTTCCTTTTCACCAGGTACTGGAGTTTGGAAGAATATTTGTAACTCATCCAACGCCGTCTGTACGGGGCCCACAAAATAGTTGTCCATTAGTGGTGCGATAGTTACAGTACTCTTCTGGCTGGTTGTATGCACACAGTGAGCGCATTCAAATGCTCTAGTTTTATTATGTACTAAATCAATATGTGTTTTCAGGATACTCTTCTGGCTAGTATTGTACTGACAGTGTGGACACTGTGAAGCATTCAGTTTCTTGTGTAAAGAGTGGACATGGATCTGCAGATCAGATGGTAGTCCTTTCTGTCCACTTCCGGTTGCCTGATTATTAGCCAGACCTAAAACAATACAAGCTCAATTAAATTTAATGGTGACCTTTTTCTTCTTTATTTATCTATATTTACAAATGCAAATTAACTCAAAATTAAACATAAACAAAACTAAAAGTACATCGCCACAGTGACATCCAACAAGTATTGATGGATGTCACTGTCACTGAAAAGGATGCTGCAAAATGGGGACTACCACAAGCAAAGTTTCTCTTTCAATTAACCTTTCCTTATGTGCAGATTGTAGTAGTAGTTTCTAAACAAATTAGTTACAGTACAGGACACAAATTTTTCCTTTAATTTCCTATCATTTAGCAATTGAACAGAAAACATAATACAAAATATACGAAACAACAACAAATGGGTCCATCGTTTAGGTTGCAAGGTGGGTAGCCTTAGAGATTAATGTTAGAGGGTTACCTGGTGGACTCTCCTCCTCATGCTCCTCAACATGTTGAGAATCCCGGGCAGGTGAAATTACTTCTCTTTTAATCAACATCTTCAGACTCGGCTCACATTCCCACTCTATACCTGCTGTAACAACACAAAGCACAATTATTCTATGCACAATTTGTATTATAACAAGACAGTAAAAATAAATATTGAAATATACCAAAGAGAGATAATATTGATTTAGAGTTACCTGGATCCTGGACTACTTCAGGTACATCCCAACCAGGTGAAGCAGCTCCAGTCTTTACTAACCATACCTTACTATCTGCTTCACATGGTTCTTTGGGTAAACCTACAACATAATCAGAAAAGAGCATTTATATTTATAAACACTAGGAATTAATTTTTTAATCAGTAGGCTAAAAAATAAAATATCAAATGAGCATTAGGTTAGAAGGAGCATCAACCTCAGAGTATAGATTTGAGTGTTACCTGATGGATTTATTGAGGGCTCCTCTTCATGTTCCCAGGCAGGTGAATTTACTTTTGCTTTAAATAACCTTTTCAGGCCCGGCTCACATTCCAATTGTATACCTGCTGTGACAACACAAAAGTCAATTGAGCTATTTGTAGTTCTAACAAGACGGTTAATAAAAGCACTGACATTCTTATTATAAAAAGAAGGAAGACAGATTTAGAGTTACCTAAATTCTGGTCAACATGTGTTTTATCCCTGACAGGTGAAGTAGGTTCAGTTTTGACGAACCATGCCTTACTATCAACCTCACATGATTCTTTGGGTAAATCTACGACATAATAAGATTAGCGAATTAATATTTAGAAATCCTCGGAATTAATTACTAGAAGAAGGGTTTAATATCTCAATATCAGATCAGTAGATCAATGAAAGAGCTTCTACAAAACCTTTATAAATTCTGTCACAATAATGGTTATTAATAACAGTAATTCAATGATACCATCATAATGGTTTACATACATATTTCTATTGAGAACTGAAACTGGTCTGAAAGGCCTCCTTCACACGGCGTGTATTTGTATCTACAGTATGTGCGTTACGAGTTGTGACTTTTGACAATCAGATTGGCCAACCTAAATGAGGAAAAAAATAAAGCCACTAGGTCTGTGGGAGGGGTGGGACCAGTGACACTTATGTTTGCCTAGTTGGCCCAACCTTCTAGAATTCAAAATCCTGACTTCTCATTGGCTCCCCACCCTAATTTTTGACTTTTCCCGTGTCGAGAATAGTCACAACTCATAACCCGCAAACTGTAGACTTAAGGCGGAGATACACATGCCGTCAAATTGGATAAGCTTGCATGCCAAATGAGGGTATTTGCCAGTAACTGGCATGCTAAGGATTTTTATTAAGTTTTTACATGCTTGCTTGCCAGCTAAAGGCATGCCATTTAACACATCCATGTGCAAGTAGCTGGCATGTTTATGTTCAAGCTAAAGGCATGTGTATCTCCGCCTATATGTTTTAAGCACTGTTAAACCTTGTGTTTAGGGGTTTTATAGGACTATAAACTATAATGCTCTAAAATACTATTATTTCCCTGAGGAAGGAGCTTATTAAGCTCTTACTGACTTTGAGGAAAGAATAACATTATGCATAGAGAAAGAAAAGAAACCGGGTTTACACTCACAAGAAAGACAAACCACAAACTGGCTTGGTGACAACATTGGTGTCTCTTGTATGATGATGGGGGGGGGGGGGGGGAGCAACCAGAGTGACCAGTCACACGCAGCTAAGGGTGAGTAAGTTGGCAAGTCTTGGCATGATCCCAGAATTTAGTCACTAGGTTCCATGATGTTAAAAAACAGATTGAATACGGGTTGAATACAGTGTTTGGATCTAAAGTGTCCATGGAAACCTAGATTCAAAACGGATTAAATACAAATCACTAAATTCTGGGATCGTATCTGGATCTAGTTGCATGGAAACACCTGAACTCTATCCTGACATGCGCAGAGCATGGGTGTGAACACACCTAGCATATTTCTGTAGAAACTGTAGTCAAATCTGTCAAAATACGTATTAAAAAAAACATGGTTATAAAAGTTGAAGGTTACAAAATTATTTATAACCTTTAACAAAAGTAACCAAGAAAAAGTTTTTATTTTGTATTGAATAAGGATTCAATACCACTCTTGGAAACACCTAGCTTGTTAAATCCCATATCAAGATTCAATCCCAATTTTAACACATGGAAACGTAGTAAGTATATTGTATCGTGGTTTCCATGGACACTTTGGATCCAAAAACTTTATTCAACCCTTATTCAATCCGTACATAAATATCATGGAAACGAAGTACCTCTATATTGTAAGCCTTATTTGCCCTAGAATTTTTAATGGTCGCTCTACACCACTTTACGACGTTCCGCTCATTTTCTGAAGAATAACAACCATCCTATATATATAGATGATTAGTAATGACGTCACAAGATGGCGTAAGCTTTCGATAATTTATTCGATTCGGTTTGTTATGTTCCTTTTCCTTATCACCTGTTATCAATCACATGTAAAATGAATGGGAGAATTTTCTCAACTTTTTAAATAATTAATTATTAAATTATTATTAATTTATAAGACTTTTCAACCTTTGAACGTTATTATACTAAGTCTATTCTAACAATGTAAGATAAGAAAACATTAAAAATTGCCGTTCTAGTGGTTTAAAAAAGTATTATTGTGAGTGTGTTTTATTGTGGTGATACCGTCCGGGTCCGTTCTTATTTATTGTTTATTTTTTAAATCTTTTTTCTATTTTAGTTTGTATATTATGTCTTCCACCTTCTCGAGCGTTATGAAAATTTCATCTATACTTCATTTTTTTCGGAGGACAAAGCTATTCTTCGTAAAAGTATGTCAGAGTACTTAAGTAATATTAAATTAGTTTTTTTATCAAAATTTTAAACAAGTATACATGCGAGGCACTCATATCTTATATTAATATACTCGTTAATATAGATAACAAAAAATACACAAATAATAATAGTAATAACAGTCTGCTCTTTGTCTCGTCATCGACGTCTTTTTCCTAGGCTGATCAGTGATCTATTGTATAGTATATAATTATGTTCCAACATCGGTTAAATATAATGCACATTGTAAGTAACCAGGAACAAAATATTATTAGCAAATAATCTTTTATTACCTGGCAGATTAAGTATCACTATCTTTCTACAAGTCCTGAACCCTGAGTATACTTCATTGAGTTTCAAAACTTGAGGAACATTTATTTTCGGACACACAATATGAACACGAACACACCCTGTGAATTTTTATGGCAACAGGAAATACAAAAAATCAAGTATAAAGACTAATAACTCAAATAGCTTTTTCGATGATATGACCCTTCACACAAATACTCATTTTAAATAACTGAATCGAAAGTTTTTAATGTTTTCTTTGTTACACTCGTTAAAGAAGACTTGGTACAACAATGTTCAAAGGGTGAAAACTCTTATAAATCAATAATAATTTAATAATTAATTATTTAAAAAGTTGAGAAAATTCTCCCATTCATTTTACATGGGTTTGATAAGAGGTGATAAGAAAAAGGAACATAACAAACACTGAGTTAAATTTTCGAAAGCTTTTGTGACGTCACACTAATCATCTCAATAGACCAGGTAGAGGTCCATCTTGAACAATGCGAATTTCAATCTAACCTCAAACGGCGTGGCCACCGGTCTCTAAAGATCAACCGATATCCCTTATTCTATACACTAAATTAGACAAAGGCATGTTAGAAAGATTAAAGTCTTAAAAGTTACCTGGAGGGAGAATTGAAGAGCTGGAGCCGTAGATTATGGCCGCTGTCTCGTCAAAACATTCAAACTCCTCTTTCTCTAAAGGATCCATCCCACTATTAGGATCACTAATTAGTACTTACTTATAATCCACTCAAACTGAGTCCAGACAAATATAACTGACACATATGGTAAGCAATTAAACTAGCTATATGGGTAATGACCAAGTCGGAACAGAGGAATTGTTCTGTCGGAATTATGAACAAGAGCACAGACTATAATCTTTAATAGAGTTTAAATTAAAATTAAAAGTAAACAACACATCTTATATAAAAATTATAAACTGCTACGCTAACCTAACCAACAATATCCTTACCCTTTAGTTGTCAGTGTTGCCTTTGTTTGTCTTTGATTACATCTTATTTATATTTCTGCCTTATTATAGATTTCTTTGTTAATTTTATTTTAGACAAACTAATAGAGAATTAACTACAATATTGACCCACTGACCCCTTGTTATTTCTCTGGGAAAATTGTGTAACTTACACAAGTTGTGGGAGGGGGGGGGGGGGGGGTTGCGTGCTTTCGAAGGGTCTCCCTTCCCCTACTCCCTAGTCCCTAGTTACCAGTAACAGGGTTTTGTTTTGAATAAATCCTCTATACTCTATAGTTACCGCTCTCGCTCCTCTAGTCTACCAGATAAAACCGTTGAAAAACCTTTACACAACTAATACTAATTATTTTATTGCCTTTTTATTAATATATAATCTATATATTAATGTTTAAATATTAACTAACATCCTGTAATTTCAATATAATAATTAGCAAATCGATTCAACAATGACCTTCTTCATGAAATTAGTTGACAATAGGTTAGATTTAAGATTTTAAATTACGGAAAAACGAAAGTCACAAAATTATTTATGATATTTACTAACGAAATATCTAGAAACTACCAAATCTGCAGACTATCTTGGTATGAACTTTATTTAATTTAAATTATTTACCTTATAGTCGTATGTTTTAAATAGTGGTTACGTTACCTTCGAAGCCTGAAATACTTTTGTTTGTTTTATCAAAGAAATTTTAACTTAATTCCATTTTCTCGAAATTTTATGTAGTTTATCGAAAAGAACTAAAGATTACATGCTTTTATAATACGGTGGAGGATTGAACGAAGATCTTGGAAATTTTAATTTATTAGGTAGATATTTGTGCCTGATTCTTTAACCCTTAAATACTAATGGTAATTGGATGGCTGGTATTACTTAACCTTCGTCGATTCGACTAACATATATGCAGAAAATATATTTTTTTGGTTGAAACTACACTTTTATAAAGAGAAAACGGCTCAACTGAAGGAGATGATACGGTCGAGAATCGCTTGGCGTCACAACTTAGCTTAATTTATACACTTGAGAGATAATATTCCTTTGTCAAACAGTACATTTGTATGATTTAAACATTTGAGAAATTATATATGAATGATTTGTTCATAGGAGAGTTGATATCCCTTTGTCAAAAAATACGTTGGTGTGAGGCCCCGCCATCTTTTCTATAGACCGCCTCATATTCTTCAGTTTTACCGAGAAAACTATTAAGAACTCATTATTAAATCTTTTAGTGAGATATACTTACAAACATTTGATGACAAATAACTTAGTAGGAACATCAGAAGAATCTGATGTGGGTGTGCTCTTAGCTAAGTGCTCCAGGCCCTGGATTATCGGCCATTGGTCTCTGGCCCAAGGCCAATTACCCTAGGCCTATTGCCCCTTGCCCCAGGCCCATTTTCCCAGGCTATAGGCTCATTCGACGACCAATTAATTGCCTACATTTATTACTAAACGTTAGTCGAATCGATGAAGTAGCTTTGACGGGAATTTGCCAGAAAACGAGTGTGTGCTCAAATGGACTACTACCGCTACCAGTGTCATATACAACCAGTGCAAGCACTGCAAAAGGATGGGGTACCCATCACCATCACATACGAGCGTAAAAGGTTAAGGTTCAAACTGTGCTCGTTGATTCGACTACCATTAGCATTCAACGATATAGCCACGCGATGCCTAGTTTAACCAAATATAATATGAATACCTTGAAATTAAATGTAAATATTTCTAAAATGTAATAATTTTTTGTCTGTTTTCTTTCTAATAATTTTTTTTTTTTTAGGTTTATTTAATTTTAGGTTGTTAACTGTAGGTTGTACTGCTGATTGTAGGAGTGTTATACTTAAGACATCATGTCAGAATCTAGAAATCGTAAAGGTCTTAAAAGACATGATTCTATTTATGTGGAAGTGACTAATGTCAGCTCATCTCCAACTACAAATTCTAATAGGTAAGATAATTGTGATAAATCTGTGTAATAAGTGTCTGATGATGTTTATACTGGCGTCCAGATGTGTTTTAATTCTGACAGCTTGGAAAAATTGAAAATAAATAAGGGGGGGGGGCTATTATGGTATTTGACCTTCTTGACATAAATATCTTAAGCGCTCATAAGCTCCCCTCTCCATTTTTTCTTTTGAGTTTACCGAAGGTATCGGAATTTATGAGATTGTCTGTCGCTCAATTTTTGCGAACTAACATATCTTAAAAACTACACTTCTAATGTTAATGAAATTTGGATGGTAGGTCATAATTAGCCCATTGTTGGTCCCATATAAGTTTAAACCTTCTGCCACCAATTTTTACTTTTCCTCACTACTAATAGTAGGAAAAGTATTGTTTTCACCAAACATTTTTTTTTCGTGATTTCAACGGAATTATCCGTTTTAGGTGTTTTTAAGACCTCCTGAGTGGTTTTCAGCATGACGTATGTATGTATGTGTGTTATCATCGTAGCGCCCAAGGTATTTAACCTAGATAGTTGAAACTTGGCAGAAAAATCAGTCCTAACCTGTAGTTGTGCCGCCCGGAAAATCAACTTTCTCCTCCATCTTGAACCCAGTTTGCTTAGTCAGCAAAAATGTTAAAAAATCGTAATAAATTGAAAATGGTCCTGATCGGGTTGAAATTTGGCTCGAATGTACCTCTCTGTATGACAAACAAGCCCACTAAATTTCATTTTGATTTTGGTCGCCATTTTGAAGTTATAAATTTTTGAATTTTTAAACTGACGGTTAATAATACTGAAATTACATATAGGTTTTTGACTTATAGCATATCGTTGGAACCGGAAAAAATTAAGGAACAAATATAAAAAAAAAAAAAAAAAAAAAAAAAAAATCTATTAATTAGTTTAAAAGTTATAAGTGAATATAATTATTTATTAGTGCGATAATTTTGATGACGTCAAAGTTTGTTTACATCTGTCAAAATACCGCCAAACTTCAAATAATTAAATAAAATATAGGTATTAAAAATAAGGTTTTTTTGAAGAATGATAATTGGTATGTGGATTCAATGCCCATAAACATAATGACTCAATGTTTTTCCATGAAATGGAGAAAATTAGTTTTTTTTCCTTTTCCTTTTGGGTACTTCTTTAGATTGTTACTCCCCTATGTGTTTTTAGAATATAAATGATTTTAACTAAATAACTATTAAGACAAAGTGATGTTTCGTCCAATGTACTTTGGGACAAAGGAATATCACACTTCTGTTCTTATAAGGGGAGTAACAATCTAAAGAAGAACATTCCGTACACCTTCTTTAGATTGTTACTCCTCTCTGTTTTCCTTTATAAGGGGAGTAACAATCTGAAGAAATGCCTCCTTTTGTAATAATTATAACTGTTTGGTATTTTTGTTTGTTTGAAGGAGTAACTTGGTTCACATTGCTGAAATACACGACTCTAAGAGTAAACTGTTAGGTAGTAGTGGTGAGGAGAACTGGGCTCAGCACCGAGGTCCTGTTCAGCAGGTAGAACATGCTAATAAGAAACAACCTGTTCAGCTTAGGAAGAAATTCAGGCAGCCTAGAAAAGGTAAAACTGATCTCTTCTTTAGATTGTTACTCTCCTCATAAAAAAACAGAAGAGATTAACAATCTAAAGAAGGTGTACGGAATGTTCTTCTTTAGACTGTTACTCCACTTATAAAAACAGAAGTGTGATATTCCTTTGTCCCAAAGTACATTGGTCTAACCTCTAAACATACCTTTGTCTTAATAGCTATTTAGAAAAAAAACATAAGGGAGTAACAATCTAAAGAAGTACCTCAACTGTACCACTTATTAACTGACCTTATATAGCCTTTCTCTGTTATTTCAAAAATAAGTTAGGAGAAGTCAAATCACCTTTTTTACATTCTCTATGATGGCGTGAAAATTTGATTTTGAGATTTTGGTGGATTTACACATTTTGAGGTCCCCTGAGTCCAAAAAAGTGGTTTTTAAAATATGTCTGTCTGTCATCTTTCATCTGTCTGTGCAGACGCCTGACTACTGGGCCGATTTTGACGATTTTGGCATATATGTTAAAAAAAAAAAAAAAAAAAATCATACCCTCTAAATTTGGGAGCACTACTCCTCAAACTCAAAAAAAAAAAAAAATGTATCTAAACAGTTTTGACAATTTTGATTAAACAATTCTAAAATGTGGTTGATTTAAATACAAATCTAGATAAGATATCTAGATAATAGATTGTGCTGTATAATATCTCTTAGATAATTGATAGAGCTGTTTTATATCTCTGAGGTAATAGATTGTGCTTTATAATATATCGATAGTGCTGTTTTATATCTCTGAGATAATAGATTGTGCTGTATGATATATCGATAGTGCTGTTTTATATCTCTGAGATAATAGATTGTGCTGTATAATATCTCTTAGATAATTGATAGTGCTGTTTTATATCTCTGAGGTAATAGATTGTGCTGTATAATATATCGATAGTGCTGTTTTATATCTCTGAGATAATAGATTGTGCTGTATAATATATCGATAGTGCTGTTTTATATCTCTGAGATAATAGATTGTGCTGTATAATATATCGATAGTGCTGTTTTATATCTCTGAGATAACAGATTGTGCTGATTTATATCTCTGAGATAACAGATTGTGCTGATTTATATCTCTGTTTTATAATTAAGTTTCATTCAGATAGTATAGTTACACTTAGCTGTTGGAGTCAAACAGATTGTTAGAGGTGGCAATGGGAGTAAAATGCATTTTTAATTTTAATTTGATTAAAATTTACTTTTTAATTTTAATTTATTAAATTGTTTTAATTTTGTCAGGGAGTGAAACTGACACTCTTAGCGAGGTGGACAGTGGTGAGGCAAGTGGAGGAGAAACTCCCCGTAAATCACTGAGGCATCAAGACACTCAGGATACCTCCGATAGATCCTCACAATCAAAGACACTGGTAACTAACTACTTTTTCATTAAATTAATCAATTGTTCCTTGAAATTTTCAATTCTTTAGAAGTCGAGGCTATAAAGGATTTAGAAAAAAGTTTAATTTCATAAGATTTTGACCTTTCCCCAAGCTGACTAATTAATAGATTCAATTTCGGTGGTTTAATTTATTATATTTTAACTTTACTGATTATCTTAATTCTCCCCTGAATTTAGGTAATGTTGATTTCAATTTTTTTTTGGGTTCTTAATAAAAAACAAGGACCCTTATACATTCCGGCCCTTGTCTGCCTTTCTTAATTTATTCTACACAATTTCTTAGTTTTTATATGTAAAACCTCATAAGAAAACACTCTTTAGTGTTTACACATGCATTTTTACTATTTTATCTACGATTGATACGAAATATAAACATTTTATCTCTGTTTAAATGGGTAGAAAGTGATTCTTTTCATAGTTGTATACATTGCGCATGCACATTCATCATTCTTCTTTTGTCATAATTCTTCACCTTAACGCACGATTAGTGAGTTTGTTTACACCTAACAAAACTAATTTGCAGTTTGTTTAATTAAAGTATTTGTTTATATCGAGTTTTTATTGAAAAACAATGAGTGATTTAAGTGATTATAACAAAAATGAGGAGAATAATACTCCTCCCGAAATAATTAATTCGGCACAAAATACAACTAATCAATTAATGTCATCTTTATCAAAAGAGAAATACGAACTTACATACAGGAAGTTTATTACTTTTTTTTCTGTATTTATTGTTAAAATCCAACAATCGTAGATAAAGTATGGTACGCAACTCGTGCAAAAACTGCATTTTGCTTTGCTTGTGTGGTTTTACTACCCTCACTGTCGCTCGGGTGCAAACTCCACACTCACATGCAAAATGCTACTTTCTGCACTAGACGTGTAATGTACTTTTATCTACGATTGATACAAAATATAAACATTATATCTTTGTTTAGATGCGTAGAAAGTGATTATTTACGTACTTGTATTCATTGCGCATTCGCATCTCATAGTTCTGAATAATTCCTCTTCTTTACCACGCTAGTGCGGTAAAGAAGAGGAATTCTTCAGCTTTACGCACGATTAGTGAGTTTGTTTACTTTTAACAAAACTAATTTGGTGTTCTTTTATTAAAGTAACTGTTTATATCGAGTTTTTAGTGAAAAACAATGAGTGAATCAAGTGACTTTGACGAAAATGTGGAGAATAATAATCCTCCAGAAATAATTAATTCGGCAAAAAATACAACTAATGAATTAATGCCATCTTTATCAAGAGAGAGATACGAACTTACATACAGCAAGTTTATCTGTTTCTGTATTTATTATTTAAATCTAACAATTGTAGATAAAGTACGGTACGCAACTCGTGTGAAAACGGCATTTTGCATTGCTCGTGTGTTTTACCACCCTCGCTATCGCTCGGGTGCAAACTCCACACTTGCATGCAAAATGCTACTTTCCGCACTCGACGCTTAATGTACTATTACATACATTTTATAAGCTCTAAGCCTCTACAACTTAAAACTACAAGGAAACCATCTATTTATAGGCAGGATCAATTTACCAATGGGCAAACTGGGCATTTTCCCAGGGCTCTTGTAAAAAGTGGGGAAATGAAGTTTATTTTCTTTCGCTCATTGACTTGGCATAAAAAACTATCTCTACTTTCGGTCAGGCCAAAAATTTGAGGCATCTATTAGATATTTCCTTTGCCCAGGGCCTCAAGGTACCTCAAATTGGTGGGGTCTATATATAGTATATGCATGAACCATTCTTATGATATTTTCAAGTTAGTTAAAAATATAATTATTTACTTAATATTTTTTAAGGTTGTTCCGTCAGTAAGACATATAAAGAGAGGATCAGCTGTAGATATCAACACCTCATCTTTAGATACATCATCCAAAGATTCCCAGGACTACACTGCTCTAAACATTCGTAAAACTAGGTTTGTTTTGGAACAATTTATTTTAAAATGAAATTAAATTGTTGCCTTCTTATTATAATTTCCTTCTATTACAATCTTTAGAGGATAGTAATAAATTCTAAAATAATTTTAAAAATAGTATTCCCTGACACGTAGAGGCATTGTTGTAATATGTGGGATTTTTGTTTGCTGTCATCCCTTTCAATTTGTTGTGAGACTACGTTTTTGCTGATTACAGGCATCGAGAGCCTAAAAATTAATTTTTTAAAAATTATTTTATAGTTTTACAAGTATTACTTCAAGAGTAATTCTTATAAAGGTGTGTTTTCAGTATCTTTCTCTTCAGTCTGATTTCACTGTTTGTCATGTCTACTTCGTTGACATTAAAGAAATACCTTTTAAGTGCTTTTTGCTTCTGGAGGAAGCTGCAGACGAAGAACTACTTATGTCAATGCTTGATCTCTTGAAGAGTAACTCCCATCAGCCATTATACTCAAATCAAATGGCTGAAGTTGGGTATAATATACATATCAGAAGGCACCTTGATATGGCACTTTATGTCATACGCATGGAAACTTGGGGACTTCTTCAATCAATCGGTTGTCCTCTTTAACTACTACTTTTTTCCCGGCTGTTGTGAAAAAAAAAACCACTGGAAACCGATTTTTTAGAAGAAGAATAGAAGCCAAAGTACATCAGAGCCACACGAAGGTTTGCAGCTATACTGCTCTCCGTGGAGTACTTCGAGAAAAAAGCATTCGTTCTCGGAAAACACCCTTTTCTTTTATACTAAAGCAGTGCTTCTGAAAACAACCTGTCTTCAGTGACACTTATATATAGAGTAAATTGTCACATCAATTACAAAATTGTCTAAATCCATAGTTGATAGATAAAAATGGAGTCTACATAATAATATCTAGCAAGGTGTTGGATAAGGTAAGTGGTGTTGGATTGTAGAAGCTGTGTACAACTATTGTAGAGGCTTGACTAGAATTGAGTTGTTTAGATTGGTTCTTTCATTGAAACATTCTAGACCAGGTGTGTTTAAGGCTCTGCGGATCTCTAAGTTGTCTACATAATAATATCTAGCAAGGTGTTGGATAAGGTAAATGGTGTTGGATTGTAGAAGCTGTGTACAACTATTGTAGAGGCTTGACTAGAATTGAGTTGTTTAGATTGGTTCTTTCATTGAAACATTCTAGACCAGGTGTGTTTAAGGCTCTGCGGATCTCTAAGTTGTCTACATAATAATATCTAGCAAGGTGTTGGATAAGGTAAATGGTGTTGGATTGTAGAAGCTGTGTACAACTATTGTAGAGGCTTGACTAGAATTGAGTTGTTTAGATTGGTTCTTTCATTGAAACATTCTAGACCAGGTGTGTTTAAGGCTCTGCGGATCTCTAAGTTGTCTACATAATAATATCTAGCAAGGTGTTGGACAAGGTAAGTGGTCTTGGATTGTAGAAGCTGTGTACAACTATTGTAGAGGCTTCAACAGAATTGAGTTGTTTAGATCGGTTCTTTCTACACCAGGGGTGTTCAAAACTCTGTGGATCTCTAAGTTCTCTAATATGTCTAGTTTTGGGTACTTCTTTAGATTGTTACTCCCCTCTGTTGTTTTAGAATGAAAATTACTTGGACTAAATAACTATTAAGAAAAAAGGATGTTTAGTCCAATATACTTTATGACAAAGGAATATCACACTTCTATTTTGATAAGGGGAGTAACAGTCTAAAGAAGAACATTCCATACACCTTCTTTAGTTTGTTACTCCCCTCTGTTTTTTTTATAATGAGAGTAACAATCTAAAGAAGTGCCTAGTTTCTTACCTTTTTTCACAAACATGGACTAGTTCATAGCTATCTTTGGTAAAAAAGGTTGGCATATATTAAATGGTTAGCGAAACTGGTTATGTTAGTTCTTTTAGTCCAGGCCGCTTGATCTTCTACAACACGTTTGATTACCATAAAATATTGGTCAATACAACCATTTTTTTAATTCATAGATAATTTGCTTATGAATTATGTGGGAAATTTATTTTATTTATGCTTGCTGTAATGGCATCAAATTTTTCATGAGATTGTAATGTGTTATGTTGATTACAGGCACCGAGAGCCTAGAAGAGGTAGTCTTACTGATACACTATCTGAAGCTACCGATAGTGAGAGTACAGTAGCCAGAAGACCTGTAGCTCCACCTAGACCTTCTTTAGACACTACAGGTGACTCTCAGGAGCTCCATAGTCAGGAGTCTATAGATCAACCTAGACCTCCTCTCAGGTACTATGTTCTTATTTGTTTTTAGTAGTAGTTTTAGGAGTAATGAAAAGATTTTTTAAGTCCACGTAATGAAAAAATGGATTTTAGCTATGTTTTTAGGCTCTAAAGTTACTATTTCACAGCCTACCACGGAAAAACTTTGTTTTACAGAAAATGACATTATATAGAAGTTTGTTGTAAGAAGGTACGACTATTTATATAAAGTGATATATTGTGATTGTCCCCGTGCATCTCAGAAAAGAGGAACTGTCTACATATATCAGTGTTGCACTTATAACACCTGACAAGTCTGAAAAACAATTATTTTATAGTAGAACAGTTTGGAGGTAATTTATAGGAAAGTATAAAAAAAAAAAATTCTTGAAAATTTTATATAATATTCTTTGTTTACTTAATTCATTATTAAAACAGTGTTACTATGATAGGTCAAGACCAAAATTTTGAGAAATGCCAGAATCCATATTTTCCATATAATATTTGACTAGAAGAAAATGGTTTTAGTAGAACCCCATGCATATGTCAATGTATAAGATAAAATTAGTAGATGGTTCCTTGTAGTATAAATTCTTTTATACAAAAATTCCAACGCTTCACATTTGCAATTTATCGATCCCTCCTTGGATCATTCTTAAGCTAACATACATCAATAAACCAATAATTGGAGTAGTTAAGGCTAAATATATGGAAGTGTTAATTTAAAGTAGGTAGACGTGTTGTTCTTAGTGGTTTCATGTATTTCGATGTCTCAGATATTGTTTAAATAATAGTGTAATTGACATTACCTGATTTGAGTTAGTACAAATCCAATCATAATCATTGATCTTTGGTTTATCATGTTAAAAACCTACATAACATGTGGGTATCATGAATATTTCAGTATTCAATATTTTAGGGTGAATTGACGAGAATCTGTAAGATTTAAATATGTCCTTCTAAAATGTTTTAATAGAAAACAATAACTATAACAATGTAATCAGCTAGTCAGTCAGGTTAGTAAGGATGCAAGTTACCTTTGTTAATACCTACAAATGAATAGTCATTTACTTTGCACATTAATTATATTTTGGTTAATGTGTAATTTAGAAATAAACTATGATTTTAGCTTGAAAATCATCCAAGGAGGGATCGAAATATCGCAAATGTGAGGCGTTTGAATTTTCCTTGAAAGAAAACCTGAAGGGTTGATAAGTCAACCCTACAACATAATTGTGCTGATAAAAGGGGCAAAATGTTTGTTTTTTTTTACATCTATTCAAGATTTTTGTTGTCCATAATTTATTTAAATTCCTGTCTATGTAGGAGTACAGTTATTTTGTGTTAACGTAGATTTATCAATAGTGGTCGGATCAAATTGTATTAGGACGACAAGATAGGTGGCAGTAGCTGCAGCTATCTGAAACAGAATAATACACGTCACATAACATAATTATTAAGTTTTTTGGTAGTATTCATACTACGGAAAGTTTAAATTTTAATTTAAATCAAATTATAACTAGGCATCGCGTGGCTCTATCATTGAAGCGAGCGTATAGTAATAAATATGTATTGAATATTGAAAAAATAGATAATCATGAATCATGATGAGTTGATAGATAATGGGTATTGTAGTAGTACAGCGGCTAGTAGTAAGGGAACCACCCCGCATTCTTACATATCCTCTAACCACACATCTCCTTTTCAATTATTAAAAAAATGTATCTCTTTGCTACAAAAAAACTACTGCATGTATCAAATTGAAATTTTGAATGCCTGTTTCAATTGTGCATTAGATGGTGTATATGAAGTTTTATTAAAATCGTTACGTTAGAACGTATGATATCGTTAAAAAGGTTATTTTCTCTATTATAAACGTTTAGGTCTGCTTTAATAGTTTTAGCGATCTTTATTAATTCATAGCGGTGTCGCTGTTGGTTCTACTAAAAAATGTTATCTGAAAAAAATGTTCATCTCATCGAATAGATGATGATAGAATCTTTTCCCGTCCTGAAATTCCAATTTTAAATTTGAAGCTCACGTTTATGCGAGCGTTGCGTGCGAACTCTTGGACGGATCACGCTGTCCAACGAACTTAGCCTGAGTATTAGTAAGAGGATCATGTATACCAAATTTCAACTAAATCGGTCAACTTTTACTCAAGTTATCGTCACACGCATAAACGTTACTGACAGACAGACAGACAAGATGCATAGTTTGTTGAATGTAAGAAGCTCGCTTACGCTCTCTTCAATTATTATTAACTATGGGAGACAGACAGAGAAAAATAGAATCCAGCGCCGAAACTCGAACCAAGGTCCTCCTATATTTCCAGTATAGCGCTCAACAATAATTAAATAGAATTTACAATAATTAACTAAAATTTACAACAATATACTAGAATTTACAATAATTAACTAAAATTTACGGAAAAATTATCAGTAGAATACAGAGCTTTATTTATTTCGTAGTTTTTTATTTTATTTTTGAATGGGTTTTAAGGAAGGTGAGAGTTTCAACGTCAATTTTGTTCAACAGTTTGATGGCTCTGTAATTTGCTGATTTGCTGATTTGAGTGAGACGATGTGTAGGTGGAGTGATAATACTAGTGGTTGATCTGTTGGTATAGTTGTGTTGCTTCTGAACAATACAGTGAAACTTATCTATAAAATTGTTTCTGCTGTTTAGAAGTGTTTTCTGTTGGGAGAATAATCAGTAAATTGCATCTTTAGTAAGAGAGATAAAGGCCCTGGTCTACCAAATAGTAAAGTGGGCATTTGCCCAGGGCACCGGTTTTAGAAGGGCGCCAAAAAATCCGACCTTTTTTGCTTGTTGAATCTGGAAAACGGAAACTATTTTTTGTTATAGAAATTTTTGTTATACGCACAACATTACGTTCTATACAGAAGTTTGTTATAAGTAGGTCCGACGCTATTAAAATTGTAAAAATCAATATAATCACTATACAGACATTAACAATTAAATTTTACTATGTTAATTATATTAAATAAATTGTGGCTTTAGCTTGAGAGATGAAAATAGCGCAAAAGTAAGCATTTTAATTCCTTAATAAATCCAACTTCTTTAGAATTTTAGTTAATTTTCTTCTATTATCTTCTTCAACTTATAGATTACTTATGGAGTACTCACCGAATGTGCCAGTGTTCTGTTAAGTTTGAAAAATCCACACACAGTCGGAGTTTTGTACTGATTAGACGCCATCAAGTGAAGTATAAGAGCTCGCTGAAACAGAAAGTTAAATATCCTACAGGAACCAAAAATGGATGACAGATATGGACCAACAATGGGCTAATTATGACCTACAATCCAAATTTCATTAAAATCAGACGAGTTGTTTTTTTAAGATATATGTATGGTTCTCAAAAATAGAGCAACAAACCGACAGACATGGAACAAAAAATGTTCTCTGAAGTCTGAAATGGATTTCTGTCTCGGATTTTTTTAAAATCAGAGTCATAAATAGTCTTCGTAATTCAGAACGATCACATAACTCCTGATACTTTCGGTATGCCCAAAAGCCAAAATGCTCTGACAATTCAAACAAAACTTAATCATCTATTTTTTTTTTTTTTTTTTTTTTTTTTATGGTAATCAACTTATTTATGCGGAATAAATTCTATTCATTAGTTTTAATGTGGTAGATAAATATTTGGACTAATATAATGAAACTTTTTACCTCTTGAAATTTTTCTAGATTCTCTTTTGTAGTTAAAATCGTATAAACTGTATTAGTTACACATTCAGCCTGTAATTGGAAAAAAACAACCATTAATTATTATATCTATTTAAACATATAACAACATATAAATTGAGGATTTTACCTGACGGTTTTTGAGAAAAAAAATGTTTTTTTCAATTATTAAGTTTTTGGTAGTATTCATACTCCGGAAAATTTTAATTTTAATTTAAATCCCGGCGCTGTAGTCTATTTTTCTCTGTCTGTCTCCTGTAGTTGGTTTTTTTTTTTTTTTTTTTTCCGGGGGGCTTTTACACCCGAAAACTCAGGCCACTTATGTGGGCCCATTGAACAAACCCGGGTTAGGGACCGAAATTTTCACACTTTTGTGAAGATGTGGTCGGTAACCATGACTCCCCTCCTGGTTGTATTACAACTAAGAGTGTCATCATCATGGTTTCCAGGCCAAAACCTGGTGGTGCCACTCTTTCGAGGAGCTTCCCATTTATTTAAACAATGCTGAGTTGACATTGAGCGGGGGGCCCAGTCCGGGAATCGAACCCAGAGCTGTGGTCAGAAGCATTCACCCATCCATCTACTGACCATGCTCGAGGCTGCTTAACTTGCGCAATCACACGGCAAGCACGCTAGCCTCTGAGCCACCCAGGCCCCCGTCTCCTGTAGTTAATAATAATTATAATTTGTATAAAAAAAAGTTTTTATTTTTTAAGTTACCTAAAACAATACATCTATTTAACATAATAAAATAAGAATAGAAAGTAAAAGTTTCTGCCCTTTAATTTCTTATATGCCTAGTACTCTAGCACAGTTGGTTCTCGAATTATAACCACTTGCACGTACATCCAGTTTAAGTGTTTTATTATCATTATGTATGTATAAAATGTTTTGTGCGACTCCTGTCGACGCCCTTTATTCTGCCCCCCCCCTCCCCCACGTAAATCTTTGTTCTAACCTTAGAATAATACAATATATAGAAGGAGGATCACTGATAACATTGAAGCCAACTTCGGTTGTGTCCCTTAATCCGCATTCTAAAAATTCATTTTTGAAATTTGTGGCGTCATAACTCTAAAATTATTTGCCTTCGGTTTTTTAATTTAATTTTTAGTAAATTTTAATTATTGATAGTTAGTTTCGTTAATTGTAATATTTTTATTGTGTTTTATCTTATTTTTAGCTTGAAATTATGCTGAAAATAATGTTTATTATGTCATGCCGTGCGAGGTGAAAAAAATGACGTCAGAGTGAAACGTAAACAATAACCAATGGCAGGGTTTGTCTTCTTGATTGTTTGTGAGCGGGCTTTGAATAGTTACAAAAGTATGTCCAACCTTCTCCAGTATAATGAAAAAAAATGAGTGTTGTTATGTTGGCAGCCTGGTCTTAAGGACACAACCTCTCGGCAAAAGTTGGCTTCAGTCTCTTATCAGTAATTACTTAGGATTCGGATTCTATGCTCCTTCTATATATAGTATTATTCTAAGGTTCTAACTAACCCCAGAAAGAGTAATCTATTGGAGTTAGGTCTGGACTTCTGGGTGGCCACTCATCTGGGCAGATTCTCTTGCAAGTATTGAATTGATAGCAAGGAGAGATGGGACGGGGCACCATCTTGCATAAATGTTCAATTTAACATTGTGCTTAACACATCTTCAATGTTTGACATAACACTGAAGGACTGACTCCCAATTACCTACAATGAACCCCACTCTACCATATGGTTATTTATTCTATCAGAACTATAATACCAGACAACCTTTTATTACTTGGACAACTTTTTTTAAGATCCTAATTCAAACCCTCATTGCATGGCTTTTACCCAATAGTTTGTTAACCCATTCAATGCGGGTGGATCCATGCCGTGCTAACGTGCCTGGCGGGTGGATCCACAGTGCATCCAAGCCCTCCCTTTCAGCCCTCTGTAGCTCTATTCTCCGTGCCTCGAGTAGAACCATCTTGCAAGCCTCCGTCAGGCCCGCTGACGTTTGTATCCACAGGGGATCCAACAATTTTTTTTTTTTTTTTTTTTTTTTAATTAACTGTTAAAGTTTCTATTCAGTCACTAAGGTAGGTTCATGAATTAGATTACGCATTCAATGGGTTAAGTTATAGATATGAAATTTAAAGTAGAAGAATGTAGTTTTCAGACCCCACAAACCCCATATCTATATCTATTACAGAAGCTGAGCTGTAAGTGTTCAAAAAAGTGCAGTTTTTTTTATGGCCCACCCTGTATTTATTCAATATAGTTTAAATTAATTCATAGCTAGAAAGAAGCTACCTGCTTAACAATTTGCTCGCTTGTTTCAACCACAATCCAAACAGAATGAGCCAAAAATAAAATCCACATTGTGAAGAAAATTTCCGTCGCACCAAAAATCTTTTCTTTTATTACATTAACGTAAAAAGTCGAATATATACTGACTACAAGCAGAAAAAACGTAGTGAAGAATAACTTACAAATAAAGCAACTATTCACTTCAAAAAGTATATAACATGACTTCATCAAAGATAAAAATAGTTTTAAAATATCCGATGATTTTGACGGACAAATTAGCAAACAATCTTTACAGAATTTAATATGTCTCGCTATATTTCGACCTAATGTTCGAATTAGTTCTATGGTTAAATATAACCAAATTAAAGGAACTATGCTCAATACTGTTTTAATTATTGCCATCGTACGTACGGGATTATTATCGAAAAAAATAAATTTTATTGAAATTGAAAATAACAATAGTACAAAAGTAAAGATGTATTCTTTATTTTTAAGCAACAATTTATCCTCGTATTTAAATTGTTTAATTTCATTTAACTTTTCATCGGTTTCGTTAAAAGTTTTTAGTATTTGACGAATGCCGCCGCTTACATTGGTCAAGTTAAAAATCATCGATGACATTAGTCCTATATACATAATTCCTGATATTAAACCCATAAATACCATGATATTAATATTATAAACGTACGTTGTTTCACATTTAACGATCCAAGACCATGAGTAATGAGTTGAAACTATAATCGTTATTACTAACAAATACAGTAAATATGAAAATTTCAAATGTAACCGATCGATTTTAAAATTCTCATCTAATAAACAACAGCAGAATATCTTCATCAATTTTATCAATGGTTTTATATAAGTGTAAACATTTGTGTTGTTATGATCGTTAGTCATCACTGAAGTGTAAACAATTCAATATTTTTTTAAAATATTGAACAAATTTTTAAAATATTGAAACAATATTGAACAAATTTTTAAAATATTGAACAAATTGAACAAATATTGAAAACAAATTGTTTAGCTTACACCCAAAAGAAATCAACAACCACAATTGTTATGAACATTTTCAAAGTGTGTGTAATTATTTATCAGAAACTTTATTATTGGTTGACTTTTGTATTGATGTTGGCACAGCACTTTTATGAGCTGTATTATATATATTCTAATAAATATTTGTTGAACTTTTGTTGCAAATTACTCTCATCATGAGTTAATCTCTTGAGAGTGATTCCAGTAATGGCTTCAAAATGTCCAGTTTTCACAATATTTTCGAGGAGAATTCTTCCTGAAGATCTAGATTTACTTTACTACACTTGGTTTGCTAAATGATTTTATACAAACATATAGTTAGGATGTTTTTGTACATTGATAATGCTTTCTTTGTATTTTATTTCATTAAAGGCCTATTTCTTAAAGGCTTATTTCTTTAGTAAGGCTATTTCTTTAAAGACCTATTTCTTAAAGGCCTAATTCTTAAAAGGTGTATTTCATGAAGGCATAAAGTGAACAAAATATTACACAGCTACTCAAATTTTCACCCAATTATCAATTTCCCCCCTTACGAAAAAGTACTCTGTTGTGCCAATCCAAATAACAAAATAATAACTAGGCAATTTTGTCTCCACACAAAAATAAATTCGGTGTATGTTTCTTATTTATGTAAAAATGATTATTTTAAATTATTTTCACACAAAAGGTATATTTAAATTAAATACGATTTTTGAACGTATTAAATGCTCAATTTGTATTTTTTCAAAATGTACTTAATATTATGTATTGAGTCTGAATTTTTGAGTGTCACATGAAACAAGGCACTGACACCGATAATAACTGATAAATAATAATTGTACGCACAAAAATAATAAGAAAATAAAAATAAATCAATATATTTTTTAATTGGAAAGATAATTTTTAGTGATTAATTTTTAATTTAAGACAAGAACAAAGTATACAAAATATAAAACAGCTACTCAAATTGTCAATCATTTAACTATTATTTTCCTTTTTTTACCCCTTCTATTCTTAAATTGATAAAATACAAATGGATTTGTTACTTAGGCTGTTTATTATTAATATCTAAGTATTTTTAATAATGAAGTATTTTTTAATGTTTTGTAAATATTTAGCTTATCTATCTGTTCCAAAGTTTTTTTTTTTTTTTTTTTTTTTTTTGAAAGTCTAGTTATAATGCCAATTAATTAATTTAATCATTGTTATTGTTATTATCTACTTACTAATGTCGATATTCCTTAACAACTTTAGTGAAAGAGTTGTCTCATCGGTTATTTTGATTCAAAAGTTTTATTTTAAATTATCTTTGTGGAGACCTATGACAATAGGTTGTACAAAAGTCAGAATTTTAACAGTATATAACAAAAAAAACACAAAATATATTCAACATTAAATAAAAAACATAATAATTCACATCTTCATACTTAATTAAAATGTCAATTGGTGTGGCACATAGCTTCCTCGCATCCTATCACTTACTTTATTGATTTTATACTTTTACAAGCCATTATTGTCTGATTTGATTGTTTCCCCTGTTTTTTTAATTTGTCAAAATTGTTTTGATTTTTTACATGAATGAAAGTATCAATTTAGCAATTGTTAAAAAGCGCAGATGGTTCAAATTAGTCTGGGGCTATCTGCGGGTTACTTTCGATAAACTATAAAAGTTTCTAATACAAATCAGTTAAGTACTTTTGAAGCTATAGGTGTAAATAAATGTATGTTTGTACGCATGTAGAAGAGAAACAAATGAGTGCAGAAGGTTGAAACTTAAATGGGACAAACAATGAGCTAATTATGACCTACCATTCAACTTTCATTAAAATCGGACGTGCAGTTTTTAAGATATGTTGGTTTGCAAAAATTGAGCGACAGACAGACACGGAAATGTTCCCTGATGTCTGAAATGGATTTCTGTCTTTTTGAAATCGGAGACATAAAATATTTTCGTTCTTCAGAACAATCACATAGCTTCCGTTACCTTCGGTAAGCTTGGAAGCAAAATTTGTCCTAATACACTATGCCTAACATTGCACTTCTCTAGTCTGTGTTGAATCAGAACAATTCAATCCTTATCAATAAGCAAACACGACATTCTTGTGGTTGCTTTGAGTCAACACCATGATGCACCACACCTCTGAAGATGCTTCCAGTAGTGGAAGTGAAACTAAGGACTTCAACCCCTTCGTGACGTAGATTTCACCGGAAAACCAAGCTATCGATAACGAGTCAACTCTCGGAAGCTTACCCACTAAGATAATTTGATCTTTATATCAAATTTAAAACCAAGTTCACTCACTATGTAATTATCACTACAATTATCACTACTGCACTACTTATTATCACTCCTTCTCTAAAACAGATGGATATGAAATCATTATCTTTATTAGCAATATCTATAATAATATTTATTATATCTACCAATACGGGATATTCTGAAATTCAATTCGTAGAAATTGAGGCAAAGTGAAAATAATTGAAATTGAGCCTAGACTAAACTTCTGAAGGTAGGAAGATTTGGTATGGGCATCTGCTTAAAAATAATTGAAGCGAGCGTAAGCGGGTTTGCTGCTTATTGAAAAATTCTTATTGCCGAGCTATGTCCCGCAGACAAACTTAGCCGACCATATATTCTTAAAAGCCACCGAAAGATTTACTTATACACAAAATTCTAGCTTGATGTTAGTCAGACACTTTTTTGCACGCTATCTCCTGCACTATAAGGTATTACTGATAATTTAACAAAATAAATTACAAGTGTATAGAGGATAGTGATACTTACAATAGTTGTACAATAATAAAAGTCTTAATTTGTCTCAGTAAGAGAGCCTCATTTTAAGAAAATATAATTTTTTTGGTAGTATGTATTTGTAATATACTAGATAATACATTCTAATTAATATACCAGATAATTTTTATTTTTTGATCATACTGTTATTTTGTGTTAAAATTGTTATTATTTTTGAATAGACATATCCATAGGTTACATTTAAATTTTAAATCTAAATTTTACAATTTATTTATATATACATATTACCAAAAAAAAAAGTATTTTCTTAAAATACTTTTTTAAGACACTCTCTCACTGGGATAGATTAAGACTTTTATTATTTTTCAACAACTATTGTAAGTATCACTATCCTCTATCCACTTGTAATTGATTTTTTTAAATTATCAGTAATACCTTAGAGTTTAGAGTTATTAAAGACATCATTGTAACTTATTATATTTGTAATTTTAGAAATAAAGACTGATAATGACCTTATAATGGTTGAATCGTCTCTTAATCAACAAGGAAGATTAATGTTTCAATATCACACCTTAAGGCCGCTCCCTGACTTGTCGGTACGATATCGGTGCGGTATTGGTAAGCTAGTATGCCGATGCGGTAAGATTCTTTACCGAGCACCTATATCTTACCGATTCGGTACAGATTCCTTACCGCTCTGTAAAGAATCTTACCGCATCGGCATACTAGCTTACCGATACTGCACCGATACCGTACCGACAAGTCAGGGAGCGACCTAAGATCCATCTAGCATATTAAATACAAAGGTGCTGACTTCATTATATTCTAATAAATAAATTATTAAAGTAGAAACAGGACACAATAAAACTAGTGTTTACTATGCGAGATGAGTGTAGACGCACTACCAACAAACAGTGACTGATAGTTTGTTTTTTACCCTAGTGCCCCTGTGTTTCACAGTTTTCCTCCTCTTTTAGTTATCTTATCTTACATGTGGCAAGAGGGGAGGGGACTCAGCCTCAGCGCCGGTTTACTGAACATGCCAGACTGACTGAGTGCCGCACTATGGAGACTCAAATGTACATTACATTAATTCGCCTACTGGTTAATTAACCTAAACATGGAGAACATATGAGGAGCCTAGTATGAAAGACGGACATTCGACATTTTTTCCGAATTTCAGTTATCAATTGTTTCTTATAGACTTTTGGCTGCTGTATCAGATTCTGCTATCCTTTTGCATCAAAAACGACCAGAAAAGGGGTAAAAATGCAATAATATTTTTAGTTTTGTTTCAAATAAGGACAAGTCAACACACGTTTTGCTTCAAAAGTGGACATAATCGAAACAGCCAATGAGGAGGCTGCATTTTACTAACTCGGTCCTATGGTGCACTGCGGGCTTTAGCGTCTGAATACCTACTCCTACCATTTTGTCGTACATGTTTAGAAAAATGATACCCCGAGGGGAAATCGATAAATCAATTTTAGCTATGAATTTGGGGGCACTACCCCCTAAGAACTCTGAAAAACGTGAAAAAAAATTATTTCTCCAATATTATTATTCTAACCATTATTTTCAACGTCATTTTGCTTCAAAAACGGACAAAACCTTGTTTTTGTTTCAAAAGCGGACAACTCCACTTTTTAACTCCATTTAGCAGCTAAAATATCAAAGCAATTCACGTTTTCAGTACTTCTAACTAGTTTTGAGTCTATTAAGAATCTACAGGAAAAAAAATCATTGCTCTAGCACCTGTAGAATTTGAGCTACAGTTTTCCGGCTCTCCTGTATAATTTTGAAATGTGCTCTTGTCCGTCTGTGATACTAAGCTCCTCATATATAGTTTAAATTAATTTATAGTTAATTATAAGCTAACCTGTTTAACAATTTCTTCGCTTGTTTCAATAACAATCCAAACAGAGTGTGCCAAAAATATAATCCACATTGTGTAGAAAATTTCCAAATAAGTGAATAGCTTTTCTTTTATAACGTTAACGTAAAACGTTGTATATATACTGATTACAAGTAGAAAGAAGGTAGTGAGACATAGCATAAAAATATACCAACTGTACATTTCAAAAAGTATATAACAACATTTCATCAAAGATGAAAATTGTTTTAAAATATCAGATGATTTTGACGTACAAAGTAATAAGCAATCTTTACACAATTTTATACGCTTTGCTATATTTTGACCTAAAGTACGAATCAGTTCTATCGTTAAATAGAACCAAATCAACGGAATTAAGGCTATAACTGTGTTAATTATTTTTTTAATAATTACGGGATTATTATCGAAAAATATATACTTTATCGAAGTAGTATATATCAATGATATAAAAGTTAAGAGGTATTTTTTATTTTTAAGTATCAAATTATCCTCGTATGTAAAACGTTTAATTCCATCTAACTTTTCATCAATTTTGTTTAAAACTTTTAGTATTTGACAAATACCTCCGCTTACATTGGACAAGTTAAAAATCAACATTGATATCAAAATTATATACAAAATACCCGAAGTAAAACCTAAAAATGAAACAAAACTAATATTGTAATCATACATGGTTACGTATTTAGCGATCGAAAATCTGTTCAAATGAGTTACAACTATAAACATCATTACTAATGAGTAGAGTAAATAGGAGAATTTTAAATTGAACCGATCAATTTTTAAATTTTCATCCAACGGACAACAACCAAATCTTTTCATCCATTTTATCAATGGTTTTATATAAATATAAACATTCGTGTATTTATGCTCGTAAGTCATTTCTAATGTTTAAAGTATCTAATAATTTACTTATGTAAAACTTTTTGCGTATGTTTATTTTAAATAAAATATACAATCGTTAGTAGCGAAACCCCTCAAGGAGCTAAGTTTGTTCTGTTGATTTTTTTAATGTTTATTTTACAACTTTGAAACTTTCCACTGCGAAAATGTTATGAATCTTTAAATCTTATTAACAAAATAACTTTTTTATTGAACTACTATTGCATCAGCAGTTGATATAACAAAGCAAATTGATCAGGTTTATTATATTAAGATTGAACTATATACTCTGATAAAAGTTTGTTAAACTTCGTTCGCTAAAAATGAATAATTGAAAATTTTGTTACTACGACAAAAGGGTTATTTGTCACTTAAAATTATAATGTATTTAAATAAAATATACTACTATGACCAAATGAAATTTAATTTTTGATCAAATGAAATACTGATTTTTCAAATGTATATAATTGTATATTAAGTTTGATTTTTGGGTTACAATGATGAATAAGACACTTAATATTGACAATCATAAGAGACAATTCATAATTATACATCTAAAAAAAAAAAAAAAATATTAGTCAATGCATTTTTTAATTATTTTATTTATTTTTAAAGAGTAGAAAGTAAATTAATTTTGGATAAGATAAAAATTAACTCTTTCTTTTCTTTCATTGAGGCAATGCTAATGAATTTGTGAATTTATTAACTTATAAATATTAAAGTATTTTTTAATGTCCCTTATCTATTTTATCTTTTTTTTTTTTTATGGTAAGAGCTTTATCTTTTACTTAATGATGAATAATTTATTTAATTGTGGTCTTTATCTTTGACATTTCTTAAAAAGGATATTTGTGTTAAAATAATTTTCACGACACCAGAATAATGGGTATGTTAATAATTAATTTTGTTAACTTACCCATTATTTATTAAGTTACCCATTATTCTTATTTAGAATGACCAAGAAGTGGCTTTTCCATGGTTTTTCATATCTTGTTAACAAACTTTTAAATAAACAAAAACTTTTAAACAAAAAAGTTGTAGGTTTTACTAGCCATGATGTTTGGGATATTATTTAAATGTTTTTAATGTTATAAATTATTATTAGACCACCTCAATAAACTTTTCTGCTGTTTATGCTCTTCTCTAGTTTAGTGTAAACAAAACTAAGGATAATTAAATACCCATTATTAACAATGATCCTATGATTAGATTAGTTTGTAAGATAGGTTGCCGTGCAATAACGCAAGTTAAGCAGCATTGAGCCGGGTCAGAAGATGGATGGGTGACCGCTTCTGACCGCAGCTCTGGGTTTGATTCCCGGACCAGGCCCCCCGCTCAATGTCCACCCAGCATTGTTTAAACAGATGGGAAGCACCTCGAAAGAGTGGCGCCACCAGTTTTCGGCCTGGAAACCATGATGATGACACTCCTGGTTGTATTACAACTACAACCAGTAGGGGAGTCATGGTTAACAAACATATCTTCACACGAGTGTGAAGATTTCGGTCCTTAACCCGGTTTTGTTCAATGGGCCCACCTAAGTGGCCTGAGTCTTCGGGTGTAAAAGCCCCCCGGAATAAAAAAACAAAAGAAACAAACCTATGTTAGAATGCTATGCAGATGAACAGGTTGACTGGAATCTGGATTGGTTAATCTACAGGTACCTCTTACCAGAATAAAATAACACTGAGAAATTTTAACCTGGCTGATGTCTGTCTATTATCTATTGTTTTTCAGGTTTCTGTACAAAGTACGAAAAAGAAACCTTATATAACAGCTCTGTCTGTCTGTCTGTTGCTTGTTTCAATTCATAAACTACTATAGCTAGGAACATGAAATTCAGCACACAGGTGCATCTCGGCATTTGTAGCGACTGTACATTTTTTTGGAGCTTCCACACTTAATATTTCAAGATGGCGGCCAATATGACGGGCGACTAAGTAAAAAGTTTTTAGTCACCATGACATGTTATACATCAATTTAAAGGTCTTGAAGTGTAGAAAATGAATATAAAACTATTAAAATTTCACAATAAATAATTTTAATTTAATCGTACAGAAACTGGCGATTATCGCCTCATGTACTTACGTGAAGCGCACCTACCTTGATTTATTTGACGAGTAGTTGAAAAGTTTCTTGCTGTTTTTTAACAGTGTTGGCTTCACAAATAAGTTTGTGGTTTCACGAAAAAAGTTAGACAACTATATTTTTTTTTTCTTAACCTTTTTTAATTAGATAAAATTACCTCTTTTTCCTATTTATTTTTTTTGTTTCATTTTAATTTTTCCATTCCATTCCAGAGTGAAAAAGCTTAGAAGGAAAAGGAGAGCCGGAGAAGCGGAGGATGGAAGAGAAACAGATGAAGCGTCTGTTAGTGATCGACATTCAAGAATATCTGATCTCAACCAAGATGCAAACCATCCTAACTCAGGTAAGCTCCAAATTATTTGGATCTGGGTGATTTACTCCCTTCAGTATCTCATTTAGAACTGTAAAAAGGACTTGCACCTGGGTATTCTAAGAGTTCGGTATAGATAAGTTTCTCTATTATAAGAAAATATTGCAAATTGCAATATTGAAACAATTATGTTGTGTACATTCAAAAGTTTTAGAAGATGGTGGTGGGAACAAAGTTCAAAATTTTTGCTTCTAAAAGTGGCCTAAACTTGATAGCATGTGTGCTGCCAAGCATAAAAACATGCTGCCAAACTATTTTTACTACGTTTTGGCTTGCTTTCTTGTTTGTTTGTTTGTCTGTCCAGTACAAATCTTGCAATCGATTTTTAACTAACTTCCCGAGTAGCTAAACATTCGAAACTTTTAGAATAGCTTAGAACACTAAGCTTTTAGCCATTTTTCAGCAAAATTTAATTAGTTTTCAGCAAATTTTCTGTATGGAAAATAAGTTCAAAAAAAATTTGCAAGTTATTTTATTTGTTTTGACATATCCCATAGTATTTACAATCTTCGTTTTGATGGGTTTCAAATTTGTGATTTTTTATTAAGAGGTAAACATTGAATGACAGCGAAAAGTAAACAAAGAAATAAATTAATTGACTTGTGACACCCAGGTTTGTTTACACTTGTGTCTTAGGTATAGGTTTAATTTTTCTGCATCTGTACTTCTTTACTTGTACACATTTTTCTTCTCTTACCCTGTGTAGGGACAACAAGGGCATATCAATGGCACGGTTTAGATTCGGTGTTGGTGAGATCCGTTGTTCAAAGATTTGTCCTTTTATAGGTTTAAGATCAGCTCTCTAGATGGTTGTCATTATTAAGTGAAGTAGGTAAATAAATTCGAAACAATGCATTTTTTTTATTTTTTTTCACTAACATTATATTACAACAATAACAATTATATTATCAACACTACATATGATTCAATAGAAAATTTAAAAACGTAGTGTATAAAAAGTTCTTTTTATCTTGTAATTATTATCCACTATGCTTCCTCTACCCTCTTCTATGCTTTTTTAATTTTTACACAAGTATAATGAAGTTATTTATGACTTATTATTAAGGTACGACGATTGTATGACTACTTTTTTTATTGTTTAGGTGATGAGAGGGTGGTAGTTCGAGTGGAAGCATGTGACAGCCTCAGATTCTTAGATTTCTGCAGGTGTCCGACTATCAGACTTCATATTGTCGACCCTGTTACAGGAGACTATAAGATAAGCTCGTGTGATGAAAACACACCTATACCACCACTACAGACACAACCCTTCAATATGAAAATCCACAGGTTAGTTAGACCACCCTCATATTCTTTTAGTATTTCTTTTTAGAAAAATAGTTATTTGAGCAACTAGTGCGGAAATTGGCAATTTGCTGCATGTTTTTTCATGAAGTGGAGAAAATTTCAACACTGCCTTAACTCTGATTTGATTTCCAATGAATTTGAGTCCATTTTCTTTTCTTTGTTCTTACTTATTCTAAATCTGTTAATTTTTAACAGAAATACCGGGTATTCCTCGTGTCGGAACGTTGGAATGTACACCTGTAAACTATTCTAGGAACAATTTTATATAAATTTTAATAGACAATAATAGCAGAAACTTCGATAATCTTAACAATTCATAAATCTGAATTAGCCCTGGTTCCAATGTGTACATAGTTTTTAGCCTGTCCGGATTATACGGATGTCCGGACTAGCGGGGCGGGGTCCGGATAAGCGAGACTCTACTGTATAATGAGATAACGAGTGTCATGCGCCTTCTCACCCCTCCTCAGTCCTTCACCATTGTTCCCTTCCCCTACCACTCTTAAATTAAAAACAAAAACATCTGATTGAATCATTCAACTTGCGGATTCAGTCTCAGTCTATATTTTTGGATGTCTAGTTTTCATTCGACTGAAAACGATATCATAGCAGGCTGTAGTTTGCGACGAGATGACGAGTGTCAAGCGTCTTCTTACTCTCACCCCCCTCAGCTCTGAGCCCTTCACGACCTTCACTTGTTCCCTTCCCCTACCATTCCTATATTAAAAACAAAAACATTCGATTGAAACCTTCGACTTGCGGGTTCAGTCTCGGTCTATATATTTATTTGTATACCCTATTTCCGCTATGAAAGTGTTTTCAGTCGATTGTTTTTTCCCGAATCGACTTATTCATTCGGTTGTTTTTTCTAGTCGGTTGTCCCAACTCTAATAAGAACTCCTTCCAAAAGCCAAACACTACAAAAGCTGTTTGCATGCAGGTGTTTTTTTTTTTTTTTTTATGTTGTAACGGAGAAATTTTATAAGCTTTCAATAAATGGTTATTTATTTATTTAGGTCTGTGAAGCCTGTTTGGGACGAAGATTTGGTAATCCGTGAACCCTCATCACTGGTAGTATCCAAACAGTCACTTCTTCTGTTTGAACTATTTGATTTTGTCAAGGGTAACACTGTAGCCTGGGCATTCCTCAAACTGATTGCTTCCAATGGAGCATCCAATCTCGACCGGCCACTTCGTCTACAACTCTTCAAACCATCCAAGAATGGGAAACAGCCTTCATCTTCCGGGCCAAAGGTTTTAAATCTCAATTTTCTTTTTTTTTATTAAATAGAAAAATTTAGCAATTGTGTTTTGAGAACAAACAAGTTTCCAATTCTCTCCTTTAATAAGATATCTTAGGAATTGTACCGTAGTCTGGAGGTCTCCAATCTTTTTGGTTTAAGGACCGGATAGGATGGTCAAAAGCAGGCCGAAAGCAATATTGGGATAAGCATTATCAATTTCTACCAAAGAATTTCATTAAGACTCATGCTGATGTTTGATTTTTAATATGGCATTTGACTATGGAGAACTTATAACTTTGCATTGAGCCGGGCCGGATAAAAACATTTCCTGGGCCAGATCTGGCCTGTGGCTGTAGTTTGGAGACCCCTACCATATTAGAATGCTCAATGTGTTACCATTTCCATTCCATAATCTCTTCATTTTGGTACTTCTTCATATAGTTACTACCTTATGTTTTTTTTAGAATATAAATGACTAAATAACTATTAAGACAAAGGGATGTTTAGTCCAATGTACTTAGGGACAAAGGAATATCCAACTTCTGTTTTGATAAGAGGGGCATGAGTCCCATTTAATTCTATTTTGTTGATGTCTTTCTTATTCAATTTTATTTCTTATGTGCTTACACTTCTAACTATTCTTTCCTCTCACATCCACCTTTTCTAAAACTCCCTTTTTTCCTTATTCAACTAATTATGTTGGACTATTTCCTTAAGCCTCATCCAGATTGCCGAATGAAACTGTAGAAACAAGACGAGGATTGGTCTCTCTGCATGTTCAGTCTGAGGTGCGCAGGCACACTTTAGACTAGGCTCGTATCCTCTGTTCGGTTTGGCAGTCTCGACATGGCTTTAAAGTCACCTAACTTACCCTTAATGCTATGGAAATTTTTATCGTTTAAGCCTCTAAATTAAGTTTTTTTTCCCCTTCAATCTGTTTTATTAATTGTTTATTGTTCAATGTGTTTTACAGTGTTATGGATGGTGGTCCAAAGGAAAGTATTCTCAGTACAAAAGTACTCTGTATGTATCAGTAACTTGTTCCTCATCGACAACTGATCAGCAAGCCAATGCCTCATCTAAATCTCTTCAGAAACAACAGAATGAAACTCAATCCCAAGATAATGTAATTTTCTTGTTTGATTTTTTCTATTTTAATTAGCAAATCCACCCACCAATCCATTAAAATTATTTAAATTAAATATCTTAGTAGGACTGTATTTTTTTTTAAAGGAAACTAGAAGTCGATTTTAGTTCTAATTTTTTTTTTTTTAAATATTTGAATATGTAATAGTCCAGGAGATAGCGTGCAAAAAAGTGTCTAACAAACATCAAGCTAGAATTTTGTGTACAAGTAAATCTTTTGATGCCTTTTAAGAATATGTGATTGGCTAAGTTTGTCTGCAGGCCATAGCCAATCACATACTCTTAAAATGCACCAAAAGATTTACTTATACACAAAATTCTAGCTTGATGTTAGTCTGAAACTTTTTTGCACTCTATCTCCTGGACTATAAGCTACATCATGTATTTGAATATGTATGCTAATAACATGTCGTGAGCAATATAACAAACAAACAAGTCCAATGATTTTGATTGAATATTGTTTAATGTGTAGTCCTAATCCAATGTCCATGATAATGGCATAAAAAGGTGAAGAATATGTACTACCACTATGAATATTGTAAGCTTAGTGGAAGAACTCGTTACTAACCACTATTTTCTGTTATAGAACATCAATACTACTAATTATGACTAGAGAGGGTAATAAAAAGTTACACAACAATATTGTCACCACAATTTTATATTATTAAACTTTATTTATATCACCTTCAGTGTAAGTGTTAGTGTAGTGAGTTTAAGACAACAATGCTAAATATTTACTTTACAAGCTTTTATGTCTTAAAATAACTGTACAAAGTGGGGGTAGAATAGGGCTATAGAAGGATTAAGGTACCGAAGGTAAGGGATGTGGAGGCAGTCAGGTAATAGTTATTTATGCACCTAGGGAGTAAAGTAAGCCATTATTCCCTGAGCGAATAACTTGGTTCTTGAGGCGAAGCCAAAGGAACCATGGTCCCTAAATCCCAAGGCGAAGCCGAGGGAATTATAGACTCATTAATTCTCTCGGAATAACTCTCTCGAGGAGAATAATGACACTTTACTCACAAGGTACATATAATATTTTATCTCCAGTAGGAAGAAAATACACATTTTCGTCCATTGCTCAGTTTTTATTTATTATTTTAATAAATAACAATAATTATTAGCACTTTTAATAGCAGATATAAGAGATTAAATATTAAAAGCTAATAAGAATTGAAATTGATCTCAAATAGAAGGTTATTTAGATGCAGGTTATAAACAAAGATACACATGGTCAAAAAAGCAGTGTCACCAACCTGATTTCAACAACTTCATTACATTAGCCATTTATTTTCTACTATTTATAAAATAATTAAGTTGCAATCTTTACTTTTTTGCCCTACTTTTACTTTTTCTCCCTACTTTTTGAGTTCAGGGATGAAAAGACTTACTTTAGTCCCTCTAAACTAATTCTCAAAATCATAACTTTTTCTCCCTACTGGAGATAAACTATATTTTCCAACTACTTAAAGCTAAACAATATTATACTTATTTTACTTCACCTAAATTATTTGTTCTTTAAAACTAATATAAGTTATTTTACAAAATTATTTGTTATAGGTATTACTAGAGCAGAGTTATTAAGATTAGATCTTTCATTGAATCGTTCTATTTTTGTGTCTTTGGATATCAAAACTACTGATATGACTTAGTGAGGAAATTGATACTTTCCCCTTAAAATAATTATTCTCTTGTTCAGATATTTATGACATACGTTAGAAATATTGTCGATCACAATATCTCTAATGCAGTTACCTCTGGAAGGTCAAGAATTATTTTAGATATAAATCCATTATTACTATGTATGTGGGAGAGTTTTGTTCATATTGTTTGTTTATTCCAGCAAGATGTTGAAGAGAGTAGACCAGGTGAAGAAGAAGAAGTTTTATGGACTAGATATCCAGGTCAGAGTTGTAAATTTCCTAACTCTCTGCTAGTGGAAAGAGAATGTGGTAAAGATGGCGCTCTATGTTTGGCTTTCTCCCATAATGGTAAACTGCTAGCAGTGCCAACTTCTGCCGGAATTCAACTCTTCTCTATACCTTCTACTAAACTCTTCTTATCATTGGACAAGCAACAAGGTAAAGAAGTGGGGCTTTACTCTCTCTCACAATAATTCAGGGTGTTCTCATTGTAATGCAAGTTCTTTTGGAGGTGATTGTTCATCTTAATAGTAGCCAGAAAGTTGACTTGCTGGCTACTTTTAGATAAGACAAACTGAGTATGTATTTTTTTTTCTTTTGGGTTTTAGTCCCGATCAACTGCCAGGGTTATTACAGGTCGGGGGTTATCCGGCCAATTTACTCATCTAATCGATGAGATCATCAGTGTGAAACATGTCTTACCTCGCTGGGATTCGAACTCACAGCCGAGGTTTAGACCTTGGTTTCAGAGTCGAGTGCGCTAACCCCTCGGCTACACCGGCCCCCAAACTGAGTATGTCTTATTGTTGCTTCAGCTAAACATCATGATGCACCACACCCCGCACAGATGCTTCCAGTGGTGGAAGCAAAACATTGGACTTCAACCCCTTTGTGATACTGATTTCACCGGAAAACCAAGCTAGTTTTCTTAAAAAAATAGTCTACTTTATCTTTAAAATCATTTTATTTCTTAAAAACTATTATAGCTGGAGTATTTAGAAAAAACATTAGTGGCCCTTAAAGGGGAGGATTTTTATCCTGTACAATTTTCACCCATTACAAAACTGCTTGATCTATGTCTTCATACTTAAGACCTTAAAAATTACTTTAAAAATCTCCACTTGTTTCGTATCGTTTAAATATTAAATACTGGGAGTCGGAGCTGTTTCATATTTGCAGGATCTTCTTTGTTCTACATTCCTTTATCTACACTTTGGAGTAAATTAATTTTTTTCTTGTGGTTTTCATTTAGATATTTGTACAGTGAGTAAATTAAGCTGTAAAAGGTCAAGAGCTTTATAAATGTCCAAAATTAATTCTAAACTGAGAATAAGAGATTTCTCTATACTGTGCAAAGATGGCTCCAATTCCACTTAAACTAATAGTGGTAGTATACATCAAATGATTAAGAGTGCTAGTGCAAGAAACTCTTAAAAATGGTTAAAAGAAAATAAAGGGAATCCAAAAACACCGCCAATATTAATTCACAGAAAGTTTGTCGGTCAGATCTTTATCCTTATATGAATTTTGTTAGCTTTAGAAAAATTATTTTTGTTCTTTCGAAATACTTTTCTTTAGAGAATTTGGGAATTTTTATTGTATAGAAGTTCGTTATAAGGAGGCCTGTCTGTAGTTCATATTTTATTGGCTGTTCAACCCTCCTAGTTATGTCAATATCTGCCATTCAGGTACTTCTTTAGATTGTTACTCCCCTATGTTTTTTTTTAGAATATATATGAACTTGACTGAATTAGAATTAGGACAAAGAGTTGTTTAGTCCAATGTACTTTGGGACAAAGGAATATCACACTTCTGTTTTATAAGGGGAGTAACAGTCTAAAGAAGAACATTCCGCACACCTTCATTAGATTGTTACTCCCTTCTGTTTTTTTAGAAGGAGAGTAACAATCTAAAGAAGTGCCGCCATTAATTTGTTATAGGTTTAATATACGATCTAGCCTGGTCTGAAGATGATGATTATTTAGTATCAGTGTCGGCAGATTCAACAGCTTGCCTTTGGAACATTAAGAAAAAAATAACTCGTGCTATCAAGGTATATTGTCAACTATGTTCTAGGTTTTTTCCCTATGAAATTGAATCTTTTTGAGAAGATTTACATCTCCTTAATCCCCTTGTTAATCCCTTGGTTTCCACATCATTTTAAGGATTCATTTTCGCGGGACTTGCTCAATGTTTAAATAAAATTATAATTATCATTAACTATGAGAGACATACAGAGAAAAGTAGACCCCAGCACCAGGACTTGAACCACGGGCCTCCTATATATCCGTTACAGGCTTTAACGGATGGTTCAAGTCCCGGTGCTGGGGTCTATTTTTCTCTGTATGTCTCCCGTAGTTAATGATAATTATAATTTGATTTAAATTAAAATTTGAATCATTAGCTACTGTGAAGTAATGTCAATTGCTATGAGTCAAATCATAAGCAACTAACTTGAGAATGAAGCTAAATGTGCTATAAAAATTTGCATAATTTAGTTCACTCGTTATACCATATTATTGTTGTAAAGTACAGGGAAGTTAACAAACCTTTTCTTCAAAAAGTAGCTTGAACTTTGAAAAATACAAGTAGCACTTCTATTTAAAAACTCTTAAGTGTATAAGTCTGTGAGGTGCACTTAATGTTTCAAGATAAATTGTAAAAAACAGACAAACAGTTTTGGAAAAATGAGTGTAATATCGTAACACTGAAGGACAATTATTGTCGAAATTAAACATTCAAGAGGAGTACAAGCTTACATACACCCTCAGAATAGATAAATTCAACATTTCCTTTTATGAAAATACATTTTAGAAAAATTACTAAGATTGTTTTTGAGAAATTAGGGAGCATTTGAATGTTCCCGGTGTTTTTGAGCTTTTTTAAAAAAACTACGTTCACTTTTGATTAAATTTGTATGATATTTGAAATTTTGCCTACTGATCGCCTCTTATGTATATTTTTCTTTTATCTATGTTCAATTTTGTATTTTAAATAATTATAGTACACATTTTTTGTCTAGGTTTTGGCACATCCAACATATGTTTACTGCTGTTGTTGGATAAGCAGCGAGTTATTTGCTAGTGGATGCAGCGACGGAGTTGTCAGAGTCTGGTCAGTGAATTCAAACGGAGCAACTAAAACTCAGAACAAATCTAAGAAAAATGGACGAAAAGATTCCTCTACACCGATCGAATTCTTAGCAAAACACTCAACAAGGGTCAATTCACTAGCTTCTTCAGAGAGATCGGTAACGACTCAAAGGACAGAATCGACTGAATCCAATCAAGTGGTTCCAGTCGATTATATCTTAGTTTCTGCTGACAGCTCTGGAATTATCATTATTTGGCGTTTTGACTCTCTAACAAAGTAAGTGTTAAATAATAGTGGGAGTTTTCTTATAATTTATTTTGAATGTACCTCCTGCAAAGGCCTAGTTCCCTGATAGCAGTGGAACTTTTTTCGACTTTCTTCGGCCCTACGAAGCGCGGTAGGGAAGGCACTACAGCTGGAGACTGGATTACAGACCTCCTATACCTTTCTAACTCCCTGTTATATTTTTCTGAGTTTTTAAGCTAAAAGTAAAGTAACGTTTTTGACTTATGTTCCATAGCCTAAACATGAAAATGTCAAAAAGGTTTGAGAGTGAGGTAGTGGTGGTTTGAGGGGTGTGGGTACGTATGGGGTTGGCAAAATGGATCCAAAGATGGTCTATTGGCTAGGCTAGGCTAGGCCTCCCCGCCTCCTTACTGGCATACATGAAATAGTATCAATTAAAATATTAATCTCTATTCTTATTTATCTTCTACAAAAACAATCACTATAAACACTTCTAGATTCTAATGTCAAATATATTTGCTCCCATTAACTATATTTTGTCTTTATTTATTCATATGTTGTTTTGTTTATAGGAAGTTTGAGATGGAGCAAGAAGTTAAGCTGAAGGAGTTAAGAGGTCAAGTTATAAATAGAGTGGTATTGGTTGGTAGAAAAGGAGACACTTCTAGACTCCTCGTGCAGTCTAAAGACAGCCTTATTCGACTTATAGATATTAGTAACGGAGCTACACTTCAGCTATACCAGGTGAGTAAAGCGAAACTTTTTATTAAAACAAATACATTTATTGTAAAATTTGTATTAATTATGAATACAGTGATTACCGTCAAACCACCTGTTAACTCATTGAACATGTTTGGATCCATTGTGGTTCCATGCCATGCTAAGACTGCTAGTGTTTGGATCCCTAGTAGATTGCAGCCCACCTTTCTGCCACTCTTCTCATCTTTTCCTTGTGTTTCGGGTAGAATCCTCTTACAAGGTTGCACCAGGCCTGCTGGTGTAAGTATCCACAGAGGATCCCAACAATTTTTTTTTTTAAAGATTCAAGATTCTCAAGTGGTATTATTTAAACCTGACCCAGAGGTTGGTTCCTGAATTGGAAGACGCGTTGAATTCCCTTTAAGCCCTATGGGCGTAATTTTATACTTTCAATTTTCATTGCAAAAGACTTATGGGCGTAAATTTACGTTTGTATGTATTTCTTGTTTAGAGGCACGGTACTGTCAGTGTAGTAAAGAGCTGTCTCTTGGCTCTACGGGGTATTATGAACATTCTATGAAGAGCCCACTAGATAGAGCGATGGTTGAAGACAAATAGATGTCGTCATCTAGGGTTTTTAGACCCTAGCATGAGTGTAATGTTGTTAAGTTGGCCCTTGACTTAGGAATTTTTCCTTTTATATACATTTTCCAGGCATTATTAAAGTACTTACTTCATTATATTATCTCTATATATAGACTCTACCAGTTTTCCAATCCTTTTTTCCCATTTCCTAGTAAGTTTTGTACATTTAGGGGTAAAATGTAAGACATATTTTACAAGCTCAGTTCTTGTTTGAACACCAAACCATTTAACCTCTTCAAACCTTTTGCACTCTCCTTGGGAATAATTTTGCTTGCTCTCTTGAATTCTGCTTTGTTTGTGTAATTGATTTTGTTTTAAAAAGTTAGTTGAATGTATATAGAATAAATAAAAAGAGGGAGAGTCCTTATAATACGAATAAATACAAATTATTACCACTATATAGACATTCTTTCTGTATAACCGTTGATTAAAAAATAATAATTGTACTTACTATTACCTCATTTACCTATCCTTGACGGTAACTATTATACATATACTCATGTAGAAACTATAATTTTAAACAAATTTCATTTTTATGAAGGTAATACTAAAATATTAGGTTTATATATTGTCGTTATGTAAAAATCTATGCAGGGGAAAAAGATAATGGCTTATGGCTTAAAAATGAGTGAAAAATTTAGTGTCTAAGGTAGAAAAAAGCTCAGGCCAAGGTAGAACATACCTGTTTCAGACCCCAGGCCTGGCCAACAATCTTACAATATATACCTCTGTCCTCAAAGGGTAAAGTCACTTCTGAATAGCATATATTTTACTTGTGCAGGGTGGCTATATAGTAAAGAGCAAGACAGGAGGATGCTCAGTATGTGGATGCAGCAGGAGAATATGGGCGCCTAGTGAAGACGCTAGTCTTGTATCATGGGATTATGCTACAGGAGAGAAAGTAGCTACATACACTATAGTACGACCTTCTCCTCATGCTAGCCTGGCTCTAGCATTACACCCGCTAGATCATATTCTGGCTTATACCTTTCATTCTCCTTCAGGTCATCCAACTCTTAAAATACTCCATTATGACAGGTATCTACTTTTTAATACTTACTTACTCTACTTCATTGATTCAAATCTCCAAGGAAATCCCAAAGGCTTATTCCTTGAGGATTTCCTCTTATGGCCACCTAAGTAAATTCAATAGTAAAAAAATGTTGCGTTAAGCAGTGTTGCATTTAACTTAATTTTTTTAAAAAAGGTGTACATCTTTATTGTAAATATGTCTTTACGTCTTTATTGTAAAGTTTGAGTCCTTAAATGACTAGGCAAGCGAGCGTAATGCAATAAATAATAGATAGTTAATCATTATGGGTTGATGGTTAAAGAACATGATTGTAATAGAGCTGTGTAGTGGGGGAGAAGAGTGCCTTTCTATATATTCCTTTACTTACATGTTCCGGCCATATTCATTTTAACTATTATAAAATGTATCACTTCGCTACACAAAAACTTCTGCATGTATCAAGTTGAAATTTTACATGCCCGTTTCAATTGTGCTTTACACGATGTATATGAAGTTTTATTAAAATTGTTACGTTAGAACGTAAGATATCGGTAAAAACGTTCTCTATTGTAAACATTTATGTCCGCTTTAATAGTTTTAACGATATTTATCACTTCATAGTGGTGTCGCTGTTAGTTTTACCAAAAAAAAAAAAAAAATACTTTGAAGTAAATACAAATTTGAAAGTAGTTCTCTGATATTTTATTTTAGTAATGATATTATTATATGATTGTGTTGCAGGGAAGGGGACGGTAACAGTGTTGGATTAGTTATACTAGAGCCTAGTAGGCGCACAGCTCTAAGATGGAGTGCTCTGGACAGTCCACTGTACGAGGTACCTCCAGTCAAAGTTAAACCACCTCCAGGATTGAAGCCACCTCAATCACCTGCTACACCATCATCTAGACTTAGCCCTGCACCTACACCTTTACCTAGAACTACAAGAAGGTATTTATAAAAACATCCATAATTTACAACAATTGTCATAGGTTTCTAAATTATTATAAATTATAAGTTTTTAATTTTATATCGGCATGTACCGTAGTTCCCCTTTTAAGGTTCTGTGAGGTTACATTGTCATTTATATAATCAAGTAATGTCCTGAGGATGACACTGATAAGCTAAGGCAACCACATTTATTCCAATAACAATAAATGTTTGTTTTGATTTGTTGATCTTCAAATATATATTTTAACTTATCTAAATAGATATCTAAATTAATTTACTTCATTTTATTTTTTTTTCTAAATATAAAATTAAGGTCGCTGCCAAGGGCCAAGGACTCGTATATATATGTATAATTCATTACATTAAACTTAAATTAATGGTTAGTACATTACATAATAATATTATGTAATGTACTGTAATGAAGGCTTGTACATAGGTATATATTATATACAGTGGAACCTCGATAATTCGGACTAATTGGGACCAGACACTGTCCAAATTACCGATTTGTCAGAATTTTCGAATATGCTGTAAAACAACTTTTTTACAGGCGAGAACCTGAGAAAGGTTCGCCTAAGCTTGTTCTTTGGGCAAACCATATGTACATCGCATCTTCTAAAGCAGTATCATTTGCCGTTCGTTACGTTTTCCGGTTTTTTTTTTCCTTCTTCAGAATCTAGCTTTGACGCGAATTGCAGTATGCTGTCTTGTTTTCGTTTTAAATCACTGATGGTAGATGTCCCCAGACCGTACTTTTTTGCAAGAGATGCCCCACTTTCACCTTTCAAAATGTTTTCTAGAATTTCTAGTTGTTAAATTTTTCAGTTGGCAGTCCGGATTTTTGAGGCTCCGGATTTTAGAGGTCCGAATTATCGAGGCTCTACTGTACCTATGTACAAGCCTTCGCCTTCATACAACCTAAGTACAATGATTCATAGCAATATGTTGTACCATAAAATGAAATTTGACTGCAAGCAGCTTTCTTTAAGTCTGCATATTTATTGTATCACGGGTTACTAAAATACAATTGTAGAAGTACATTTGAATTTAGACCTAGTAGAAAGAAGTAGAACTCGAATTTCTTAGCCAATTTTCCAACAACTATTATGTCACAAATTTTAAATCTATCTTCATTAATATCACAAATAAATTGGTTTACAAAATATGCAATTATTGATTTTGAACTCTTCAAATTTTCAAAACTAAAAAGAAAGGATATAAATTTTGAATGGGAGCGGCACTCAACTCAACATTTTCCCACCACTGAATCTATAAAAATATTTACTCTAAAATATCATTAATGGAAAAATAAAGCCTTTTTATGAAAAAGTTAAAAAAAGAGTTGTTATTATTATTTTTTTTTTTTTAGAAGGCCCAAAAAAATGTTAATACAATAATTTTAAAATCGAAATAATTATACTAGGAATCGCGTGGCTCTATCATTGAAGCGAGCGTATAGTAATATTTATTGAATATTGAAGAAATAGATAATTATGAATCATGATGAGTTGATAGATAAAGGGCATGATTGTAGTATAGCGGCTAGTAGTAAGGGAACCATCCTGCATTCTTACTATTCCTCTAACCACACTTCTCCTTTTCAATTATTATAAAATGTATGACTTCAAAAACTTGTGATTGTATCAAGTTGAAATTTTACATGCTTGTTTCAATAGTACTCTAGACGATGTATATGATTTTTTTTTTTAAATCATTGCGTTAGAACGTAAGATATCGGTTAAAACGTTGTTTTCTCTACTTTAAACGAAATTTTGCCAAGCCAACAATGTCTAATGTCTCAACTTTTTGTGAAATGATTATCGCTCCTCTAATTTCATATCGGAACTCAGCCTGTTTCTCAGGAAGTCCCTTCTATACCTGCCACCTGCGTAATAGATTGTCATTTTATTTTAATTCATTTGATATTTGACATGACTGGTGACTGAACAGCTCTTAACTTAAATAATGAACCTACGTTGTACAAGCATGTTTTGGAGACTAATAGAAGTAATTGTTACGATAAAATCCTCGATTTTAATAGTTTTACTCTACTAAAGCTCGTTCTACAGACACATTAAAACTGATTCCGTTTAATCCGGACTGGGTTCGGTCCCGTTAAACCCGGATTAGCGAGACTCTACTGTACTTGAAGCTGTTGAATGGGGAGCAATTACACTAAAATTATAGCATTTTTATTTTTATTTTTTTTATTTATTGTTAACTTTCAAGTCTAGACTTGTTCAAGATTGACCCATTCCTGTATAGAGTCACATTATGGAGGTTGACTTCTCAAAACGACTTGTTATAGAGGTTCTGAGTTACGTTATGAATTGAAAAAAAAAATCCGTGTTATTGAGGTTGTTTGGATAATAGTAGTTGTGTTATAGAGGTTAATTTAACATTTTGTTATGGCAATTTCAAGGGGATTTGAAAATTGCACTTGTAATTTGAGGTTGTCGTGTTATTGAGGGTCGTGTAAGCGAGGTTCTACTGTACATTGGACTAAACATCCCTTTGTCTTAATAGTTACTAGACAAAGGAAAGTTTTCTGTGGAGTAACAAACTGAAGAAGTACCATTTATTTTACTTACATATTTTTTTTCTTTTTGAAGGTTTTCTGGAGAAGGACCTAGACTTGCATTGGAATCAGTTGCATCTGCTTTAATCAATTTACCTGTAAAAGGTACTCAAAAACCTGGTACAATTCCTATTTTCATTTTGTTTTTATTCTTAAACATTTTTCATGGTCAAAAACATGTATTTAGTGGTATTACATTTGCAACCGTCTATGTATTTTATCAAATAAAATAAAAATAAATAGCCATTTATTGCAAGAACACACTTCATAATACAAATTAAAAATTAAAATTATATAAATTTACTTGCAAATCGGCATTTAGCCGTGGCACCATGTATTTTATAGTTCATTAAATTTGAATCAGTTTATGTATTCTATACTTTATTGTTACTTAATGATATTTTGTGTTTAGGTGATTCGAAAAAATCAGAAACAGGAACAAGTTTGTTATCGAAAATCCCGGTGAAAATATCACGAAACACTGAAGCAAATAAACAAAGTGAACAGATTACAGGTTCATCGAGAGATTCAAGACTGTCGAATATCATCGGCAAGATGGATCTTATACTTATTCAAGCAAGCCCTAAACAGATGACAAGTGTTAAATAAGTCAATATTGATTATAACTGGTCAAAAAGAGTTTTAACTTTTGAAATTTAAGAAAATTGGGATAGGGAGCCAATGAAATGCTTGAGATTTTACGTTTAGGATGTCAGATATCAAATTCTTGAGCTCTTATTGGCTCTTCCTCTATTTTCTCTAGCTGTCTAAAATTAAAACTCTTCTCGACCAGACTGTAGTAGTCCAGTTAACAAAGGTGCGGAACTAAATCAGATAGTTTTGAAGGTTTTTGCACAATTTGTTATTGATAATTGTAAATGAACATGTCAAAAGCCCTAAGAGGAGCTTTGGCCCCAATCTTAGAAAATATTTCTCATTTTTTTGGTTTTATGCAAATACAATAGATGCCGCTAAATATGTTCACTATGGGACAAAGTGATAACATTAAACAACTAATAATAATATGCAAAAGGTACCACAGGAGGAATTTAAGTGATTCAAATTTAAATATAACTTTTTTAACCCTAGAATACTAACCATTCGTAAAAATTACGACGATCATCTCTTAATCATTACTATCTTAGTTCTGTAAAACACAGACTCCCCACTCTTCACGAGTGCTTTACCTTCATATTTTTCATGCCTACAAGCTTGCTTTAGTTGAGCCCGAAAATTCTTAGTATTATCTTTACGCCGTTTTTACTTTGAGCTATAACCTATTCCGTTTGTGTCTTTTACTTTGAGCTACAGCCTATTCCGTTTGTGTCTTTTACTTTGAGCTACAGCCTATTCCGTTTGTGTCTTTTACTTTGAGCTACAACCTATTCCGTTTGCATCTTTTACTTTGAGCTACAACCTATTCCGTTTGCGTCTTTTACTTTGAGCTACAACCTATTCCGTTTGCGACGTCCCCATTTGTGGAGAACATTCTTAAAAAATTGTTTAAATTGTTAACTAACATTTCTTTCAATATTATAATATTGCATAAAAATAATAATACCAATTTTTTAATATATTACTTAAATTAATAAATCTAACAATACTCAAATTTTGTTTGTAAATTCTTACATTTCATTTGACACTCAAACTATACTAGTTGATTTTGTATTCTTCATATTATGTGATACTTTTTTTTATGGCATAATGCTATGCTATCATTAATAAATAAATAGTAATAATTAAAAAAAAACAATACAATTAATAAGTAATAATAAAATGTTCTCATTCAATCCTCGTAAAAATTAAGGTTAGTGTTAAGCGCCAACAAAGTATGGTTAGTATTCTAGGGTTAACCCTGCACTTCTAACAATACGTCTCTGAGGCGTACATGATGACTTTAGTTAATAGCTCTCAGTGCACAAGCGTGCCAGCCATTAGTCCTTCTAGGTATGCTATCTATGTTTAATTAACCTTCAGATCGCGTCAAAGTCGGGTCTTTGCTGTGCCTTTATATATTAGTAATTTACCACTTCATTTAGTCAACTGTGCCTCAGGGACCCTATCGAGCCTAACATTATCGAGCTTATTGGCTTTTTTTATTGTTCCTAAAATTTTATTATATAATATTATATATCTATTCATTAGATTATCATAATATAATTTCAGATTTAAATGCAGCAGGTGCTAGTGAGGAAAAATGTAAAATGTATATTTTGACCTGCTCTTTTCAGGTTAAAGGGTCAGTTTGGTAATCATTTTCTCCCTAACGAGCACCTTTTAACCATTTTATTAGACAAAGAAATGTTTCAAGTTCATGATTTTATCAGCATTTAAATCTTAAACGTGTATAAGTTGGTCTAATTTTAATTTACGTCTGAGAGGCGTAGTGTTAGAAATAATGGACTATTAGACAGTGTTAGTAAGGCAGGGTTAAAAATACTTTATTATTTATTTAAAAGATTCATCAATTCACATAGAACAGTTAAAAACAAGTGTGTGTTGCCAGATTAGAAATGCTCCTTATGTACTCTGTAGTACACAAGGACTCTTATGTACTACACAGGACTCTTATGTACTACAACACAACTGCTTTAACACGCAGTTTATTATTGTGGTAGTTTGTAGCAGTTGCAGTTTTAACGGAGTATAACTAGGAAGTAAAACTCAAAACAAAACAAAATATTAAACAATACTGTGTTTATCACGTACACTGAGTGATATGATGACACATTAAGGCTCTACCGCCCTTTTAAAATTAAAATTTTATTGGTTCTAAGCAAGATATCAAAAACCTAAGTACAGGCTTCATTCCTAATTTTAATTCTGCACAATTTGAGACCTATTTTAACTCCCTACTATAATAAATACTACAAATATTTCAATAAAACGAGTTTTATCTTCGTATTGAAATGGCGCCTGTACTATTTATCATAGGCAGTTAAAATAGGGCTCAAATTGTGCAGAATTAAAATTGGGATTGAAGCCTGTACTTAGATTTTTGATATCTTGCTTAGAACCAATCAAATTTTTAATTTTACTGTTTATTCTAACCTCAAAGGGCATTTTTCCCAAACATAATGCTTGCTCAAACCTGATGTCGAGCAAATTTAGGCCATAAATGTTTGCGCAAACATTTTGACTGTGAATTGGGGGCCTTTAGAAAATGGTTTTTAGTGATTTCCCCGAAAATTATAAAAAAAACAACAATCTCAACTTTTTATCATAATTAACAAAATATTGATAACAATAAACAGAAAATGTTTAATGCATTGGTATTGGGTGGGCCCTTTCCAAGCTATTTTTATCACACTAACGTTGATAACAACGAAGCAGCGTCCACTATTAGGTTTACTTGAGGGTCCACTATTAGGTTTACTTTGTCCACTATTAGGTTAGGTTGAAATATTAGGTTTACCACAAAAAGCCATTCAATACACACTTAAAGACCATAACAATTTCTACTTTTGGTATGTTCTAAACAAAATATTGATAAATAAACAGAAAATGTTGCATTGGTATTAGGTGGACCCTTTTTCCCACTAAGCGGTTGATAACATTAACCTGCGTTGACTATATACATTAGAGAAATATTAGGTTTACCACAAAAAGCCATTCAATACACACTTAACCCTTCGTGGCATGGCTATAGTAGGCAAACAAAGAGGCATGGGCGGCTTACTTTATGCGCCAATGCATTTTTCAAACCATAAATTGGTTAAATCCAGATTATCTAGATTGCGTTTTGGAAATGTTGAACTAAAAAGTCAATTGATTTATTACATATTTATTTTTAAATGATATCTTTAATTATAAAAATAAAAATTGCTATAAAAAATCATTAATTACTCCTTCAGCGTTCTGTATCGGGCTTTCAACCTTATAATTATCAACCCTATTTATTAATTATTATTAGGTGTCAATAACACTCACTCTAATCATCCTCACCGACAACTCATGCAAAACCAAAAAATATTGATCGGATGGCATAATTTTTCTATACTGGACATGGTGGCACGGGCGGCGCATATCTGCACAGAATACAGTACACCAAGAAAAATGAACATAGCAAAACAATGCAGAACGAAGCAATAATCAAAGCAGACTGTTTCATCTGTTTTAGGGGTCTCTAGTGGTAGGGTAAATTAAGGTTTTATTATTCTCTCATCGTGAATCTGTGATTTGCAGAAACATTTTTACCCGTGGCGCACTCCATATGCCAGCCCGTGTCTTGAAGGGTTAAAGACCATACAAATTTCTACTTTTGATTCGTTCATTTATGAACATTTAATAAATTACTGTTCCAAATATCAAAACATTCTAATTTAATTTCTAAAACATGCCCAAATAAGAGTTTTATTGACTGGATTATAGTTTTTTTTAAATTATCTTTGTTGACTTTAATAATTTTTTGCTCAAAGTTAGATAGTAGTTGTTTTTATTATGCTAATTTCTCTCTTTAAAATATATATCTTTAATATTTATATTCTTATTAATATTTTACTTAATATAATGTCAATATGCTTTGATAGCAATCTAAAATTTAATGAAGACTGGCACTTCTTTAGACTGTTACTCCCCTTAAAAAAAACATGAGAGTAACTATCTAAAGAAGGTGTTCTGAATGTTCTTCTTTAGACTGTTACTCCCCTTATAAAAACAGAAGTGTGATATTCCTTTGTCCCAAAGTACATTGGACTAAACATCCCTTTGTCTTAATAGTTATTTAGACAAAGGAAAGTATAAATAATTATACCCATTTATATTCTAAAAAAAACTTAGGGGAGTAACAATCTAAAGAAGTACCATGAAGACTTCTAATCTAATAAGCTTATTAACGTTAGTATTGAATTCTGAATTATTTTCTAGTAATTACTCACTTCACTTGTAGTGTTAATGAATCTAGTTACACGAATGTATATTAAATATTTTTGTTTTGTTTATTAAATTTTTTTAATTATAAAAGGTACCTAATTAAGTAAATTTCAAGAAAATATTAAAACAATTTAATTCAATGCTTAGTTTACATTAATATTTCTAGTCATAATTATATATTTTTTTAAAAAACAACAACAAATAAACCATTTTTTTTTCAATTACAGTTGGTTTTTGACTTGAGACACCATAAAACTGATTTAATTCTTTATAAATTTTTATTATATTTGTTTCCTTTTAGGCAAGTTTTTAAAAACCAAATAATATTTTGCTGCTTCTATTATTTCTATAAAATGTCTTGGGATGATCCCTATCAGAACACAAGTCATTAGTGCATGAAATTGTAAATTTTTCATGAATCAATGTCAATATCAATGTAATTTTAAAATTTTCTCTCTTACAAATACATAATTTTTATGAAATTTCATAAGTTTCTTTAATAATTACCTGTAACCACTCTAGGTAATCCTTCCTAGGGTTTAAATTTGGTCATTACTCAGAGACAAGTGTTTGCTCAAACTATACAATTATTAACTAGAGTTCTTAATTTGTGTATCAATAAGTAATTTCCCAAATTTATACCTAAAATTAATTTCTGGATTTCACGTTGGGGTATGATTTTTCTGACTCTTTATGCCAAATTTCATCAAAATTAGGCTAGTAGTTTAAGCTCCACATATCTGCACAGATTACAGACAGACATTTTTAAACATTAAAACCAATTTTTCGGACTCATTGGACCTTAAAACGTGTAAATCTATCAAAATTGAATTTTCAGGCTATCACAATACTTTCTCTTTGTATAAATACGTACATGAGAAATAAAAAAAAGGGTAATAAATAATTAACACTAAAAATTGGGATTTCAAAAAAAAAAAAAAAATCAAACATTTTATTACAAATAAATCATATATTTTATAAATTTGTTTTTAATTTTTCATTCGATATAATATATATATAATTCAATTATAAATTCATAATTCAATTAAATTTTCAATAATAAAAAATACAAAAATTAAAATTTTATTTTTTAAAAACATCACAATATAAATAAAGAGGGGGAGGAAATATGACAATATTTCATGGGGGGGGGGGGGGGGATAGTAATAAAACATAAGATAGAATGATTCACAAAACAATAAGAATGATAAAATTTAAGCAAAAGAAAATAACAACTATAATTATATAATAATAAGATTATATAAAAAGAAAAACATCTTCAAGGCATAATATTGTTCCTGAGCCGTAGCTAATAGGCTTATTATTTTAACTCAAGATCAAAGGGCCTTGCACAGGGGGTATAATTTAAAAACACATTTTGCATCCCCATGGAGAATTTGATTTATGAGCTTGCCCAGCGTCAATGTTTTGAGTAACCCTGCCTCACACTATGAGGCTGCCTCGAATAGTGGGTTCCCACTATTTGCTATTATTATTTCAAAAATTAACATATTTCAATTTATTAAAACAGCTGTTTTTGTGATTTATTTTTATAAGGGTTGAGACTTAAGTCCAAATAATAGTTTGAATTTTTAAAAAAAAATTGTTCAATCGCCATCTTGGATAAATTAAGAAAATAAAAATAACATTTTTATTATTTTGTTTATACATTAATTCAATAATAAAAAAACATTAAAGTTTAACAAATAAAGAGCAGATGGAATGAAGAGTGTTAGGGCCATATTCATGTCATTATACTTTATTATTCTGACAGTGCGGGAAAAACGGAAAAAATGGGAGCTAATTAGAGCTCGAGATTTTGGCGGGTAGTACGTCGGGCCAACTAGGCAAACAAAAATATCACTGAATAACCTTAAGGTAACCACCTAGTGGTTTTATTTTTTCCCTCACACAGGTTGGTCAAATATAATGGCATGAGAATAGTTTTGGAAAAACATAAATATAGTTCATCTAAGTAAATGAAACACACATGACTAAAAATTGACCAGTTAATTGTTTAAATTTTTCATGTCTTTTTTGTATGAAGGAAAATTCTTTTGTACCATGGCCCAAAAATATATCCATGTTAAAAAAACAAAAAAAAACAGATATTATTTAATATTTAATAAATATAATAGTGGATAGATAGCAAGGATCAGTCATAAGTATAAATCAAAATGGATGTTAACATTTTTGTTTTATACATTGAAGAGAGAAATACATTTTTCCGGAACAGCAGAAAATCCATATAGTTAATTGTTAATATATAATGCAATCATAATCAGTTCCTATATTGATGGTCAACTAAAGTAGTATTATTGCAACCTATTGAGGATTTTATGAGTAGTTGGACTAAATCTGTCTTTAAAATGGATATGCTTTTGGGCTGAACAACAGAAGGCATAATACCAAAAAGTTAGGATTTAACAGAGGGTAGCTTTTCGCTGCTTTAGTACCATATTTCGCCAATAGGAATGCTGAAGTATTATCTAAATTTTATATAAAATGATATCAGAGCTCCAAGCAGACTTAAACGGAATTTATTTTATTCTGGAAAATAACTACAGTAGTCTCGCTTATCCGGACCCCGCTAGTCCGGACATCTGTATAATCCGGACGGGCCAAAAACTATGTACAAATTGGAACCAGGGCCTGTTCTTATTTATGAATTGTTAAGATTATCAGGGTTTCTGCTTTTATTGTCTATTAATTTTTTTTTTAAATGTTTCCTAGTTAGTTTACAGGTGTATATTCCAACATTCCGACACGAGGAATACCCGTTATTTTTGTTAAAATAAACAGATTAAGAATAATTAGGAATAAGAAAGAACATTGATAAATCTGTTTCGGTTCCATAGAAATGTAGGGCGGAAGATATAAAGGTAGTGTATTCCAGGAAGTACAATTATATGTGACTGAGATGTGGAGAGAATATGTAGCGGCGGCTCAACGCAGTTCCATGAAATTTCACCAAGCCGACAATGTCTAATGTCTCAACTTTTTGTGAAATGATTACCGCTCCTCGAATTTCCCTTCTATACCTGCACCTGCTTAATAGATTGTCATTTTATTTTAATTCATTTGATATTCGGACAGGTTACAGAACAGCCCTTAACTTAAATAGTGTTATACCTATACGTTGTACAAGCATGTTTTGGAGACTAATAGAAGTAATTTTTACGATAAAAACCTCGATTTTAATAGTTTTACCCTACTAAAGCTTGATTTACAGACATTTTATAACTGATTCCGTTTAATCTGGACTTCGGTAATCCGGACTAGTGCATTCATTGTAGAGTTAACATCTATTCATTTTTAAGAGTTTGGCAGCTATTCATATCAATATATTATATAATATTCAAATACCGGTACTTTTTTACTTTAGCACCCCTATATCCCTTTGTGTTAATAGTTATTTAGACAAAGCAACATATACAGAGTAGCATATATTCCTTAGTCTAAATTACTATTAAGACAAAGGGATATTTATTCCAATGTACCTTGGGACAAAGGAATATCACACTAGTGTATATAATTGTGATCATATCCCTTAATCTAATCAACTATTAAGATAAAGGAATATTAAATATAAAACTGTCCCAGGTCTTAATGTCTCATGGGAGACAAACACACAAACCTTTGAGACATTTGTAGGGCAGACTATTGTTTAGAACCAAGGAGGGTGCTAAAGTAAAAAAGTGCCCAAATACCACTGGCTATCCCATTATATCTCTGGAACCATTGGACTTATGACCATGAAATTTTGTACATAGATTCTCTTAGCTCCTAGGTGTTCACTAAGAAATCTTTTTTTTAAGATCCACCATTTTAATTCAAGATGGTGGTCATTTATAAGCATAATTTATCATTAATATATCTTCAGAATCAATTGCACTAGAACCTTGAAATTCACCTTCCTTTAATAATATAAACAACTTTAAGTGAAATTTCGATTCAAGATGATCAAAATCTGGTAATTCTTTAGATTGTTACTCCCCCATGTGGTTTTAGAATATAAATGACTTTAACTAACTATCAAGACAAATTGATATTTAGTCCAATGTACTTAGGGACAAAGGAATATCACACTTCTGTTTTTATAAGGGGAATAACAGCTAAAAGAAGAACATTCCATACACCTTCTTTAGATTGTTACTCTCCTCTGTTTTCTTTATAAGGGGAGTAACAATCTAAAGAAGTGCCTTAAAAATTAACTCATCTGTAGCAATGAAAAAGGTAAAACACACATTAAGTTCTCATAAGTCAATAAGAGTTATATATAATAAGATAATTTGAACACATTAATTAAAAAAATCCATAAACATAACATTTTTTTTCATAAGACAAATGTTTTTTTCAATTTATTTTAACTCCATGAATGTATAAAAGTCTATCACATTATTTCATAAGAATAATTTATATTAGTAATATAAATGTTTTAGTTCAAAATTCATCGGGAAATTAAATAAAAGTTAACAAAAATGAAATAATAATAAATAGAAAGAGTAGCAAGTAGAGTGGAAACCTTATTAACCAGCCATATTAGGGGCTAAAATGGCAGATTAGACAAAATTCTCTTTAGGCAAATCATTTTGCGCAAAACAATATTATCTGTAAAGCAATAGAGCAAATATTTGACTAACTATAATAGATAGATATCTTAATAAACAGAGGTAAACAGATCTTTTATTATATCAGTGGAGAAGGGTTGGTGACAGGTTCCTAAGAGGAACCTAAGGTGTAGTTATCACCAGCTAAGCAACCTGCTGAACCTATACTGGATAAGAAGGTTTCCGTATTTCTTTAGATTGTTACTCCCCTATATCTTTTTAGAATATAAACAACTTTGACTAAATAACTATTAAGATAAAGGGATGATTAGTCCAATGTACTTGGGGACAATGGAATTATCACTCAACTGTTTTTATAAGGGGAGTAACAGTCAAAAGAAGAACATACCATACACTTTCTTTAGATTGTTCCTCCCCTTGTTATAAATCATAACTATGTTTATACGGTGTATTGAAAACAATCTCAATGAGGTTACTGTTTTTAACTAATGTCTACTTTCATGACCGTATTGAGTTGGTATTTGAAAATATTTGGATACAGTTCTGACGTCTTTAAAAAAACAATTTATTTTGACACATGATAATTATAATAGCTGTGGAAGAAGGTTACGTTAGTATGGTCGATGTGTCAGGTTATCTAGGGGAGAAATATAAAACTGCGCATACCCTAATACGATCTCGATACAGTCAGGTGTTTACATGTAACTGAAGGTGTGTTCAGTACGATACAGTACCAGAAATTTGATGTATCGACCATGACATGAAATAGATTAAATACGGTGAGTTTACATGGAAAGATACCGTATTCACATTGTTTTCAATACACCATGTAAGCATAGCTGTTAATAATCAAAGACTTTTTAATCCCATGTGCTCCCTGAAGCTTTTATAAAGATCCATTTATATATAATATATTTATTTATATCGATGGTAACACCATAGTACTCATGTATTTTATAGAAAATATCTACATTTTTAACGCTAAAATGCAAGAGTCACTAGGTATTAAATATATTTATATAAATATTTATTTTTTTCCTGAACATTTTAACTATGATATATCAGAAATTCTAAATTTGAAGATACAAAGTTTTACTGTGGACCAATGATATATATATATATATATATATATATATATATATATATATATATATATATATATATATATATATATATATATATATATATTTATTTAAATTAATATATTTATTCTAATCTATATTTGTTTTTAAATGACTAATTACCGGAATGGAAACTGAATTAAAATGATATGCAGCAAATAAAAAAATTAACAATCAACTCAATTAAAACAAAATTATACAATTAATTAGCAAAAAGCACATAATAAAAAAGTACAAATGAAATTACATAACATCGGGAATGAATCAATTATTATTGGTCACTTTGCTGAACAAAGTTGAACCAATAAAATTACATACCATCGAGAATGTCGCTTCTCTGAACAAATACATGTGTAATCTATCAAATATATTATTTTATTTAACACAGTAATTAAATAAAATTAAGAATACATTTTTAAAAATTGAATAAAATATATATTTTATTTTTGGAAATGATTGGTGAATATAAAGATATTTGATCGGTGGAATGTTAGTAAATAAAAAAAAAAATAGTAATAAAATAAATAAAAGTTATAACACAGAAAAAAACATAAAGTAACACAGTAATAAACAATATAAAAATAAGGCTTTGATTTATAATATGGTCCCATATCTGGAAACACAGTTTTTTCTTTTTTATTACAGTAGGGACAAGGGGATATATCACCGCAATTGTTTAAGTTTCTATAAAGATATAAGTTACTATCCCTTTGTTTAAGTTACTACAAAGATATAAGTTACTATCCCTTTGTTTAAGTTACTACAAAGATATAAGTTTCTATCCCTTTGTTTAAGTTACTACAAAGATATAAGTTACTATCCCTTTGTTTAAGTTACTACAAAGATATAAGTTTCTATCCCTTTGTTTAAGTTACTACAAAGATATAAGTTACTATCCCTTTGTTTAAGTTACTACAAAGATATAAGTTTCTATCCCTCTGTTTAAGTTACTACAAATGTATCCCTTTTTTTAATTTACTATAAAGATACAAGTTACTATCACTTTATTTAAGTTACTACAAAGATATAAGTTACTATAAAGACGCAGGGCATTGTCTATATAAATATTAATTGAAATCTAGTCAAAATAGTGTTGCAAATTTGGTTACCGTATTATAAATCTTAGCCAAAAAAAATAAAAAAATATAACAATATTACACGTAAATAATGAAAATATTTTAAATAGTTATTTTTCATATATAGTTATAATTAATTTTTCCAATTTTAAAAATTTTAATATTTGTTAAAACATTAATATTTTTTTTTCATTTTTCGGTGAAGTCAATTAAAGAGAGCAGAGGGGATTGCAGAAAAATAGAAAATTTGGAATAAAATATAGACAATTAAAAGAATTTTAACTGACTATGGGGTGTAAAAATTGATAGTGGAAAAAATAATTTGAAGAGTAGAATTGATTACTTTAATGTTTATAATAAAAGTACAAACCACAATAGCTTTTTTATTACCACTAATATCATTTTTTGTTTTTACCACTAATAGAGGAATTAGTGGTGAAAACTGGTTGTGTAGATTTTTGGACGGTAAAATCCACATTTTTTAAGTTATTCTTTCACCATCAATATTATGGTACTTTAACATAACATAGGTGCAGCATTGGAGGGTTTACAGTAAGGTTATTAGGTCCTGCAAAGGGCTTATATATCTATAGATGTAAGAGTTAACACAGGTTTAGTGTGTCCTTTCATTAAGCTGCTACCCTTTTATATGGTGATGCTTGGATGAATACTGAGTTTACGGCAAATTGCTGGAGTATGTAATCAATCCCTCTCCTGAGTGTGGAATTCTGGTGATACTAATTAGCCACCAGGACCCTTAATTTAGACAGTTCTAATTCTTTTAATCGTTTATTTTTCTTAAATTCTCAAATTTTTTAATTCGCTATTAGTAAATTCTTCAAAAATCAATAGAATAAAAAACTACTTTGATATTTATAGCTTGTTTTAGAGTCACTTTTATCTATGTTTTTGATATCCTGGTTTCATATATATATATATAAATTGTTTGTATCATAAAAAAAAAAAAATAATTAAAATAGTGTTTATACAAATTTTATATTAAATTAATTTTAATTAAAAAAAAAAAAATAATCCAAGAAAATCTATTTTCAAACACCTATTTATCTTCTAATAATATCAAATATGGCGATTATATTTGATAAATAAATTTTAACAGTAGACAAAATAAATAAATAAAATATTGTCATTACATACATTAAAAAATAAAAAAAAAAATTTAATTAAAGGAATCATTGACACTAAAAAGATAAGGGACAGAATGCAGTCAGCAAGAGACATGTCTCTTTATTCATTGCATTAGTATTAAAAACTAATATTATTTTCACACAAAAGAGACACGGGACTCATGTCTCCCTAGTCAGAAAGGTCTTGTCTCCTGTCTCTTCACTGAACTGATCCATTACATTATTATTAAAAACTAATATTGTTTTCACACAAAAGAGACACGGGACTCATGCCTCCCCCAGTAGGAAAGGTCTTGTCTCCTGTCTCTTCACTGAACTGATCATTACATTATTATTAAAAACTAATAATATTGTTTTCACACAAAAGAGACACGGGACTCATGCCTCCCCAGTCAGAAAGGTCTTGTCTCCTGTCTCTTCACTGAACTGATCCATTACATTATTATTAAAAACTAATATTGTTTTCACACAAAAGAGACACGGGACTCATGCCTCCCCCAGTAGGAAAGGTCTTGTCTCCTGTCTCTTCACTGAACTGATCATTACATTATTATTAAAAACTAATAATATTGTTTTCACACAAAAGAGACACGGGACTCATGCCTCCCCAGTCAGAAAGGCCTTGTCTCCTGTCTCTTCACTAAACTGATCATTACATTATTATTAATAACTAATATTGTTTTCAAACAAAAGAGACATAGACTCATGTCTCACCAGTCGGAAAGGTCTTGTCTCCTGTCTCTTGTTGCTTATCTTCTGTCCCTAACATTTTTAACATAAATGCCCTCTAAAACATCATATTACAAATTTAATTTTTTTTTATATATATATATCATAAAATTTTATATCAATATTAATCTTTTTGTTTATATTTAATTTATAATTTATCTAATTCAAAAGCACTTATTTTTCTCAATACATATAATATAATATTTAAAATACTAGTTATTTTTTATTTTTATTTTATTTAATGATATATTTTTTCTCTCTCTCTCTTTCATTTTTTATTATTTTTAAAAAATAATGTATACATGTTTAAACTTCAGTAAAGAAAGCATTGTCATAAATATCTGAGAAATTATTTGTAAAAAAATAATGCCTAACTCGACTGTTTTTTTATTTTTCAGTTCATTTAAAGGAAGAATAATATAAAATTAAATTAAAAATAAAGGAGAAAAGGGAAAATGATACAATAAGATTTCTGTATAAATCCATGTGTACATCTAAAAATCAATGTACTTCTTTAGATTGTTACTCCCCTATGTTTTTTTATAAGCGGAGTAACAATCTAAGTAAGTGCCCAAATCAATATTTCAGAGGAAATTTATAGAGACCAATTATTTTTTTTATCTACGATTGTTACGAAATATAAATATTGTATCTCTGTTTAGATGCGTAGAAAGTGATTCTTTACGTACTTGTATTCATTGTGCATGCGTGTCTAATAATTCTGAAGAATTCCTCTTCTTTACCGCCCTAGGGCAGTAAAGAAGAAGCAAGAGATTAGCGAGTTTGTTTACATTTAATAAAACTAATTTGATGTTTGTTTAATAAAAGAACTGTTTATATTGAGTTTTTTGTGAAAATCAATGTGTGATTTAAGTGATTATGACACATATGAGGAGAATAATACGCCTCCCGAAATAATTAATTCCGTACAAAATACAACTAATGAATTGATGTCATCTTTATCAAAAGAGAAATACGAACTTACATACAGGAAGTTTATTATTTTTTTCTGTATTTATTATTTAAATCTAACAATCGTAGATAAAGTACGGTACGCAACTCACGCGAAAACGGAATTTCGTATTGCTCGTGTGTTTTACTACCCTCGCTATCGCTCCGGTGCAAACTCCATACTCGCATGCAAAGTGACATTTTTTGTGGTATGTACTACATTTACGTCAGCAGAATTGTGGTAATTTATTGTTAACTTCATTATTATTTTTTTCTTTTTTTTTTAGTAAATAAAAAGATAATGGATTTAAATATATTATATATTTTGAAGATAAAATTCTTCATTTTCCTGTTTTATAGCAAGCAGAAATAATTTTTAAAACCTTAATTTACCTAAGATAAAGAGAAATATATAATAGATAAAACTTTCAGAATGGGCAAAAAAGTAAAAAAAAAACATTTTTTTTTTTTTATAATTTCATGTATAAGGCAGTATTGAACACCTAATGAAGCATTTTAATGCAAACAACAAACACACATGAGCATAAATAATACAGAACATTTCCAAATACATTGATTGTTGGTACTTTAAAGAAAAACATGTTTTGTGCTCAATAAAAAGCGTGTTTATTATGTGAAAACCGTGCTCAATATGCATTTTAGGAGGGGGGTATACAAAAGTAAGTTGTTTAGTTCATAAAATTCATTACTTCAAGGAAATTATGTTAGTTATAATTTTTTAACTCTGATAATTGTTAACGTTTTGACTAGGACACGTCGTTTTTATTTTCAATTTTATAAGCTTATAGTGTACAGTACAATGAAAATATAAAATATCTGAGGTAGACAAAGGCAACGTGTTAATTTCTAAAATTATAGTTTATTAACTAATAAAATTTATTTTTAAAAAAAGTTAATAAACTAATATTATTCAGTGTTGTTATCATTTTATAACTTCATGAACAAATTAGGTAAAAAAAAAATTCAAAAATGTTACTTAAATAACGTACGAAACGAAGTAATGAAATCGACCCCTAAATAGTTGTTCTTTTTTACACAAAGTATCTCTCAGTGAAATTATCTCAATTTTACAAGCATTTATTTAACTTGTAATGTTTGTATGTATGTATGTTCGGGCAAGCAGTTATCCTCAACCAATGAATTAAAATTTTGAATACACATTTAGTTTGGATGACAATGCATGGTTAGCTAAGTGAGATCATTCTAAATCCAATATGGCAGGCAGCCCAAGATGGCGGACTAGTTATTTTTTAAGCACACCCATGATAAGGGTATCAAATGAAAGGGTTCACTGAGAAAAATACAAATAAAAACTTGTTTTTATTATTTTTTTTTTTTTAATAAAATTATTTATAAATTAGTCACTTTCACCCCTTAAGTATACCCATTCATAGTCTTGACACTAACTGACGAACTAAAATATGCCGTTTATAGTTACCAAAGTAAGTAAGTAAGAGGTTTTCCTGTAATATATAATGTGTTGATTAGGAAGTAAAAGAAACTGTAAGAGGTTTTCCTGTAATAATGTGTTGATTAAAAAGTAAAAGAAACTATTTTTCCTGTAATAACAAATGTTGTGTTTAAACTTTAATAAACTAATGTTGTGTTGAAGGGGAAGAAAAGAAACTGTAAGAGGATTTCCTGTAATAACTAATGTATTGATTAGGAAGTAAAAGAAATTTTAAAAGGGGTTTCCTGTAATAACTAATGTGTTCATTGGGAAGTAAAAGAAACTGTAAAAGGGGTTTCCTGTAATAACTAATATTGTGTTGTCGGGGAAGTAAAAGAAACTGTAAAAGGGGTTTCCTATAATAACTAATATTGAGTTGTTCGGGAAGTAAAAGAAACTGTAAGAGGTTTTCCTGTAATAACTAATATTGTGTTGTTCGGGTAGTAAAAGAAACTGTAAAAGGGTTTTCCTGTAATAACTAATATTGTGTTGTTCAGGAAGTAAAAGAAACTGTAAAAGGGTTTTCCTGTAATAACTAATATTGTGTTGTTCGGGAAGTAAAAGAAACTGTAAAAGGGGTTTGCTGTAATAACTAATATTGTGTTGTCCGGGAAGTAAAAGAAACTGTAAAAGGGTTTTCCTGTAATAACTAATATTGTGTTGTTCGGGAAGTAAAAGAAACTGTAAGAGGTTTTCCTGTAATAAACTAATGCTGTCTTAATTAAGAAATAATAAAAAAATATGAAGTTAAGAATAATTGTGGTCTCTAACTACAAATAACATTAAGTGCACAATATAATCTATACCTTTAGCACTGTGCATAATAATGTAGGCATTTTACTTCATAAATAATTATCAAATTTTACATGCCGATGATCTTGTATGAACAGTACATAATTAATTGTTTATCAGTACATACTACACATGGATTTATACAATAAATAAAAAATAACAAATTATATGCTAAATAAAAAAAATAAAAAATAAGAAACATACAAAAATAAGGGATTTAAACAATAAATGTTTTTATACTCTAAAAATTAAACAATACAAACAATAAGGACCCTATAATAATAATTTGTGGAACACCACTGACTTCATATAATATAATATTTATTATTATTTCTTCTAATATTAATTTGTTTATGATATTTATTTTTTTATGTCCCCATATATATCTATTTTTAAATCAATAAAAAAAAAAAAAAAAATTATACAATAAAGTTTGAAAAAAAAACTATAATAGAAAATAATATATATTGAATTTAATATAATAATTATATATGTACATAGTTGTTTGTTTATTGTTTTGTTTTTTTCTTGGTTTTAAAAAAACAAAAAACAAACCTTGATAAAAAATACATAGTTATATAATATTGTCTGTAAGCTGTTTGGTGATGAGGGGGAAATGATGGCGGGGTAGATGAAGTGAGGTTGATATATAGCTGGGTACGTTACATTCGTTCTCCGACAGTGCTAACTCTCATTGTGTAGTAATATATGCAGCGAGCTAGAGCAAGAAAACTGAGCAGGAAGGCACCTGAAATTAAAATTGACATTGTTTTAACATAAGTATACTTTTGTCACGCAAAAATAACATGAAAAAAAAGTGAGGTTCTTAAATATAGTACTAGAAAGGATATAGCAGAAGGTAGCTTAGTTTTAATTTTTTAGTACTATATTTTGCCAATAGAAGCGCTAGTAAGTATTTAAATGTAGTAGAAGGTAGAAGGAAGTTAAAAGGTAACAGGAGGTAGCTCTATTTTCATTTTTTAGTACTAATTTTTGCCAATAGGAGAGGACCATGACAACTGGCTTCAGAGGTGGTGCTGTAAAGGTTGGCTACACTGGATTCAATGCCCAAAAACATTTTTTTTTTGTTTATCCATGAAGTGGAGAAGATTTCAACACTGTCTTAACTCTGATTTGATTTATATGAAAGGTTATATAAATGACATGTTATAAACGTTGGATAATTGAAAGAAAAATCCATGACAAAGGTAAACAGTAAAGATGGGTAATAACAGTTATTTGGTGGTAGCATGTTATTACTGTTCTGTTATCGGGAAGTAACATGTTCTATTAATATGTTATTCAAATAAAGGACGAAATATAGCTCTACATTAAAATAGTTATTTATGCGCCTAGGGAGTAAAGTAAGCCATTATTCCCTAAGTGAATAAGTTGGTTCTTGAGGCAAAGCCAAAGGCATCATGGTCCCTAAATCTTAAATAATAGAATAACGCTAATTAGCTCCTGAGTCGCAGCCGAGGGGAATTATAGCACTTACTCCCGAGGTACATACAATATATTTTATCTCCAGTAGGGATAAAACGCATCTTCATCCACAGCACAGGTTATATTTATAATTTTATTAAATAACAATAATTGTAAGCACTTTTAGTAGCAGATATAAGAGATTCAATATAAAAATCAAATAAGAATAGCAATTGAACTCAAATAGGTTATTTAGATGCAGGTTATAAACAATGATTAGCACAAATTACAAATAAGGTCGAAAAAGGAGTGTCGCCAACCTGATTTTAACAACTTCACTACAGAAGCCATTTATTCTATACTGTTTATAAAATAATTAAGTTGGCAATCCTTCTTTTTCTCCCTGGTTTTACTTATTCTCCCTACATTTTGAGTTAAGGGAAGAAAACACTTTAGTTCCTATAAACTAATTCAAGATCATAACTTTTTCTCCCTACTAGAGATAAATAAGGTAAATTATCAGATTTTTTTTTTTTAATAATTTATAAATTAAACGTTTTGGATAAAGTTCGTATTGATTATTTTGGATCCAATATTTTTTATATTTTATGTTTGCAATACTTATTTTATAAATATAAGAATTTAGTTTAAAATTTACTTAGTTACTTACCAACATACAGTACAATATATCCGGAGTTAGTTCGTGCATACTGGTAAGTGGCTCCAGTTACACTTGCTCCTATGATTAAAAATATGAAGAATCCAGCTAGGAACCAGTTCCCTCGACTTCGAGCATATCCAGGACCGACTGACGACCTAAAAAAAAACAATCGACTTATTAACAAGTGGCAATACAATAATAGTAATAGAGGGTTTGTTAGTATTTAGGAGAATGGAAAATTATTACAACAAAATTGATGGTTTAGATTGGGAAAAAAATCACTTAAGAAGTTTCGTTATTTTTTTTAATAAATACTTTGAGAAAAAACAAGTTGTTCTAAAAGATTTTTATCCGGCACCATTTTAATCCACTGCAGAACTGCTTCATCTACGTATGTATACTTACAACCTCTAGTTTTTTGTTTTATTTTAAATTTCCACTAGAGTTTCTTATGGTTTAAATATTTACTTAATCCTGGTTTATCAAAATTGTAGACACTGAACTCTGAGAAATTTCATAGTTCTTCTTTCATTTATCTAAGTCTTTGAATAGATTCGTTTTTTTTTCTGATAGTGATGATTTCCTTTCAGACATTTAGTGCCGTAAGTAAATTACGCTGTAAAAAGTCTAGAGCTTTATAAACATCTGAAACGAATTCTAAACTGAGATTGAATGGTTTTACATACCCATTCAATCTTTAACCAACCTAAATTGCCCTTATGTGGATCAACTACCAATAGAAATTTGCCTCAACAAGCGTGACAGAAATATAAGCTTTCAAATCATCTAGACAACATAACATTATCCAAAATAATAATTTACAACTGATAAAATGCTGTTATCAGTAAATAAAAAAATTATAATTGCCAAGTTTAACCTTCAAGTTTAGTAGATAAGTTCTACATGAGAATTACAATTTTTATTGGGACAAATTTTTTATCATAATTATTACTAAGTTATTTGTCTTCACTTGGTTGTGCTAATACTATTAAAATTAATTATTATCTTCTGCATTATCTTTAAAAGGTTCTTGGCCTTCCACTATGTGACCTTGTCAGATATTTTATAAACACCAAGAATTTCTTAGCTCATAGACATAACTTTCCAGGTAATGAAGACTGATCTAACATGTCTCCTTCACTTTTTCTGTTTTTGGAAGATGTTTCGGCCAGGAGGGTGGCCACTGGTTGTGGAGAGCTCAACTTAACTCTGCTCTTCAATCGGTGGCCAGTCTCCCCCTATTGTTTTGAATGAAAGGATGGCCACCGGTTGTAGAGAGCTCAACTCCTCTCAACTCAACTCTGCTCTACAACCGGTAGCTACCCTTCCTTTATTGTTTTAAATGAAAGGGTGGCCACTGGTTGTGGAGAGCTCAACTCAACTGTGCTCTACAACCGGTAGCTACCCTTCCTTTATTGTTTTAAATGAAAGGGTGGCCACTAGTTGTGGAGAGCTCAACTCAACTCTGCTCTACAACCGGTAGCTACCCTTCCTTTATTGTTTTGAATGAAAGGGTGGCCACCAGTTGCGGGAGAGCTCAACTCCTCTCAGCTCAACTCTGCTCTGCAACCGGTGGCTACCCTTTCATTCAAAACATTAGGGTCTGATTTCACAAGGGGAGTGCGTTCATATACGCCCCGCTTCTGGCGACCATCTGGCCTTACCTCTCAGGCATGACCCAGCCTTCAGTCTTATTATACAGGTGATTTGGCATTCCCTAGTCTTTTATCATAATTTGGTTAAATGATTCTTCTTGGCATTAGGTTAAACTATCTTCATGTTTAGGGCAGTCTGTTGCCTTCACACAGTCTACAGATTTTGAAAGTTTTTGAAAGAATTTGTAATTTTAGCACGGAATCCAAGAAACTAGAGTATCTCATAAATATACCTACATAATTATTAGTTTTCAGTCAGTTTTCTTAGATCATAGATATAATTATGCAGGTAATGAAGACATACCACTTATTTCTTACATAATTTAGGCATTTTTTGTTGTGGCAGATGCTTAACCTCAGGTATGATCAAGCCTTGGTTTAAGGTAAAAAATAATACACAATGTTACTATTAGAATACAATAATTACTTTTTAAATTAAAAGAATGGGTTTAAAATTAAAAACATAAACATTAGAAGAGGACTTGGGGAAGTGAAGGTTTCATTTAGGTTTTAAAGGGGCTAAGAAAAAAGTAGGTTTGGAATAAACTTTTTGCGTATCCGCTGCAAGAGGGCCATAGATAAATCTATATACGCTAGGCACCGCTAATTGTGAACCCACCTTAAGATGTCACTTATGTTATAATTTCCTAGGAAGAACTGTCAATCTTAAGAAGACCCATGGAAATTCGAGAAAAGGGAATATTTACACAGCTATATACAACATAAAACAACTCTTCTAGTTGGAATCAATAATAAACTAAACAAGGTTGAGTTCCAACCACTTGGACGTAGAGTGTAAAGCTAATAGTATAATCCGGTAAAAGTATAAAGTTACAACTATTGAAGCCGTATAAATGCTTTTAAAAGGATTTGACAAATTATCAATAAGTATAGATAACATTCTACACATTTATCAAAAATGCTTCCTTTTTTTCCATAATTAAATCCCTCTGGTTTTATTATAAGGGGAGTAACAATCTAAAGAAGTGCCAATTTAAATATATATATATATATATATATATATATATATATATATATATATATATATATATATATATATATATATACACACACACATATATTTAAATTAGAACTTCTTTAGATTGTTACTCCCCTTATAATAAAACCAGAGGAGAGTAACAATCTAAAGAAGGTGTACAGAATGTTCTTCTTTAGACTGTTACTCCTCTTGTAAAAACAGAAGTGTGATATTCCTTTGTCCCAAAGTACATTGGACTAAACATCCCTTTGTCTTAACAGTTAATTTCAAAAGAAATATGCTTATTGCAAAAGGGCCTTAAAGAGAAATTTCATTGAATATCAATAATAAAAAATATCAACGTAAACTTACACCCTCCTGCAATGAGGACATCGGGCTAGAGCATTATTCAGAGTATTAAACTGTAACAAAAAAAAATATATATATATATATTTGTATATGCATATTATATTACATAAAACAATATTTGATTGAGATATTTTAGTAGAATCTTGTCTTGAAAGTTTGATTGAGATTTTATGTTCACTCTGTCAAAGATTAAATAGATTTTGATTGAGATATATAGTAGAATCTTGTCTTGAAAGTTTGATTGAGATTTTATGTTCACTCTGTCAAAGATTAAATAGATTTTGATTGAGATATATAGTAGAATCTTGTCTTGAAAGTTTGATTGAGATTTTATGTTCACTCTGTCAAAGATTAAATAGATTTTGATTGAGATATATAGTAGAATCTTGTCCTGAAAGTTTGATTAAGATTTTATGTTCAATCTGTCAAAGATTAAATAGATTTTGATTGAGATATATAGTAGAATCTTGTCTTGAAAGTTCAATTGAGATTTTATGTTCAATCAGTCTAAGATTAAATAATTCTTATTGAGATATTTTAGTAGAATTTTGTCTTGAAAGTTTGATTGGGATTTTATGTACAATCAGTCTAAGATTGAATAATTTCTATTGAGATTTTTTAGTAGAATCTTGTCTTGAAAGTTTGATTGAGGTTTTATGTACAATCAGTCTAAGATAAAATAAATTTTGATTGAGATTTTTAGTAGAATTTTGTCTTGAAAGTTTGAAAAAGATTTTATGTACAATTTTTTTACAATTAAATACATTTTGATTGAAATAAAAAAAAATAGTAAAAAAATAGTAAAATAAAAAAAATAGTTTATTTACAAGTAAAAAACAAACAATGGTAAAAAAAAAAAAAATACCAGAAACATATTTAATCTTTGAATGTCAAATTGACTTTTCAGTGTACAAGGCATTAAGTAAAAATATACTTTTAAAGGTTTAATACGCCCGAATCAGGTTATTGTATCAACACTGTTAAAACAATTATTTATTCTAACCATCTATCATTTATCTGTAAATAAATTTAAATACCTAAAAATACAACTGATAAACGAGATAAAACAATATATATATGATAAATGTTTAAGAACCTCATCTGACCTTCATTAATAGGTCAGATAGTTTTATAAATGTCAATGTCTTCATAAAAAAAAATTAAATTAAAAGTAATTAGTCTTGACGATACATCAAATATAGTTAATAGAGAAACTAGTCATAATAGCAATTTGGCATTCGTACCACAAAGCATTACTAATTTAGATATAAGGGTATTAGTTAATACTTTGAAAATGCAGGTGTCTATTAAAATAAATATATATATTTACAGGGATTGGCTAAACCAAATGATTATCTTACTTACTTCCACTTGTCTAAAACCAAAAACAAATCACCCACTATCTAATTTGAATCTAAATGAAAATAAACAGGTCAAGTGTGTTCTAGTCAGCACACAGCGAGGGTCCGTAGGCCCCCACACTGTATAGTTAAAGTAGTACCCTATTGATGGTGCTTTTTAAAATGCTAAAAAGCTTACTTTGAACTATCCTAAGGGTCTGATATTTTCAAAACACTTAAAAAACTTCCGATAAAGTATTTTTTGCCACTGAACCGGACTACAACCATATAAATACATCGAAAAGACCATAATTATAAAAAAAAACGTATTTTGTCAATAAAAAATAAAATAATATTTTTTTTTGAAATTTCCAAAAAGTGGTATCTTCAATTTTGGTCGAAGAATGTTCAGGAATTTTTTCAGATTTTTTGCACTTCACATAAGCGAGATAGAGAGGGGGGGGGGGCACGTTTCACACCCACGTTTCAAACTTGCCTACGCTCACCCTATCAAAGTTATAACCAAAGAATTATATATTTTTGTAATCAGCTTGACGTACCCTTTCATATGATACCCCTCACGGTGTCGAAAAAAAATTAAAAAAATTTAACCCTTAAGTTTATTTACCCTAATTTTTTTGAAACGCTATATTTTTAAAATATGTGGGTAGGTACAAAACACATACATGCCAAATTTCAAAGTGATTGGACGAAAGGTGTAGCCGTGAGAGCACGCGAGAGGACGGACGGACAGACACAATCAGGAAAATATAAGGGTCCTTGGTTTTGCCTACGGACCCTAAAAATATAAAGCCACCGCTAAATTAATTCTTAAAAAGAGTGATTTTTCATTGTATAATTATATTTTGTCACCCTATACTATAGATGAATAAACAAAGATGCTTTTTGTAAAAACGTGATTGATTTATTTTACATCTTTCCTTTTACTACGGTTTTGAAAGTAAAACCAAAAAAGAAACCCTTATAGTTTCGTTTCTGAGTCTGTCTGTCACTTTATATGGTTCCAATAACTTTTGCATCAAAAGAGACAATAATATGAAAATTTCCAGCATTAAAGATGGTTTTGAAGCACACACAGGATTTCTGCCATTGTTAAAAAATATAAAAAACATGCAAAATGTGCGGTCTGCTGCGCCATAGAAAAAATAAGAATAGTAATTTCATCTGATTAACTGGGAATCCTGTCACGGGTAAAAAAAATATTTTTACCAAATTTTGAGTGGGATATCAAATGAAAGGTATTGGAGAGTATATTACAAAAATATGTAACACTTGTGGAAAGTGTTTAATTTTTAACACCATTTTGTCAAGTTTTTACGTGCCCTTTACGTTATTCTTGGATATTTTACTGTATTAGTCAGTGGTCAAAGTGCAGTAATTAACACTATCTCTTAGCATTAAATTGCCATGCAACATGGTATGCATTGATTTTAAGAGGATTTGAAAGAGTAGTTAACAAGGACAGGTAAATAAATTCACAACATTTTTTTTAAAAACTCTTAACTAATATACGTGGCACTTCACTCTTCCACATTCCTTATCTAAACAAAGTCAAGTACTTCCTCAATATAAACCTTTTATTTTTATTTTTTATCTATCTTCAAAATATTTTAAATTATTAGATAAAGAAAATTTTTGTTTATTTATTATTATTTGATGTTATTATATGTCTGCTATATGAAGTTAAAGTGATAAAATATGGTGTTAAACAGTCAACTGATAAATAAAAAAAGTTTGGTGTAACAGGACTCCTAGAGGTCGACCAAGAAGTCATGAACACGGGAGAAACGAAAAGCTTAACTTTGTTTAAAATCGGAACTTCCGAAGAGTGCCGAAGTCAGTACAGTCGGGTGCTAAGACAATACCCATTTCTAGTTTGTATGACATGCGCAGTTATGTCAAATCTCAAGAATAACAACAGCAAGGATCCCAATCTGTTAGGTTTCCTGTTTTGTTTGTTTTTATACAGTACGAATTATAGTCACAACTATCCTAAACGATTTGTATACAATCCACAAATCCACGGGATGATGCAAATGCAAAGGGCGCTACAAATAACGGGGTTGGAACAAACTTATTATAATATGTAACTTAATAATATGTATTAACTTATATGTATTTGTAATTTTATAAAAATGATTGCCCTCCATGACAATTAATATCTGTATGGATAGGTACTTCTGTTGTTGAACTGCCACTCCCGCCAATGTTGTTGTGTTTAAAATACAAATACACATTGTAAACTATTTCACGTTCTTGACTGTGAAGAGTCTTTCTTCCTAATTTTGAATTCGTGTTATTATCCATGTTTTTATCAATACCAGGAAATTTAATTTACTACAGAGAAAATTGCCAAAAACAAGCCGAGAGAGGTAATAGTAAAAAAATTATTCACAAAAAAATAACAACTGAAATCCAGAAATAAAAAAGAAACAAATCAAACTCAGAAATAAAGAGAAAGAAAAAAATTGATTGAGAAAGAAGAAAATCGATTTAGATTTAAAGAATATTATTATGAATAATCAATAAATAATAATATAAAGATATTATCATATATTATTGTGATTTCTTATCAGGTACAGTGTTGCCTGTAGCAAAAAATATAGAAGTTATCAAAAATAAAATTATTAATAACAAAAGAACAACACTGTGTTTTTTGACAATGGTCTATTTTATTAAAAACTGGCTATACATGACGACACTAGCGCACTCCTCTCATTTCCATAACTTCTTGGTCGACCTCTAGTAGAAACAAAGTTCCTTACTCTTTTCATTAAATATAAATGATAAAATCACACTGCTAAGTATACGATGCTAACTACTATGGGGGAGTTAGGAAAGAGACAAAATTAAAAGATATATGAACCTAACTACTTGTACTTAGCAGAATTAAAGAAGAGGCGAAATTAAAAGAATTATCATTATGGTAGATTTTTACGGATTCACTCCTGGCACTGTAACCTGTGATAAGGAACTACGTTCCAATAATAAAATATATTAATTTTACTGAACGATTATAATTTTCAACTCAGTTCAAGCTATTATTATTAAATTACATTATTAATATGGAAGATAGATTATTTAAAAAAAAAAAAAACTTTTGTATTATTATTTTAAGGTGTTTGACCTTTCAAATATAATACCAAGAAATGCTATGAACACCAAGTTTTCCTTGGTTCATAGATATAATTTATTTTTCATTATCTTGGTAATCATAGACTGATCTATCACATCTTCCTTGATTCTTTTTCCTAGACCCAATCTTGTTCTTCAGACGATTTGACATTCTCTAATCTTTTATCTTTAATATTACACACATCCTTCTTGGCATAAGGATCAACCACCTTTAAGTTTAGGGAAGATTTTTGCCTTAAGTCTGTTACTACTTTTTTGGTACCAAATAAGTTTTTCGTAGCTTAAAGACATAATTGTCCAGCTTAGGAAGACTGAGCCATTGTTTGTTTTGGCAGCAACCGTGTCATGCCAAAGATTAGACATTCCTTAAGGTGGGTACAGACTATTCTGACGTTACATGGGCCCACGTCATAATGCGTGTGATATAAAAAAGTAACACTGGGTTTTGTGAGTCTATGTTCACATTGTTCTGACGTGACGTGGGAACGCGAGATATGATGCTATCTGACGCCACATGCCTTATGACGCGTGGGAGGGATATCTAAACTTCCAGATATTTCTTCAGTCGTGGGAAGGCATCAGAAGAGTCAGGTGCTATATTTTACTACTCTCTGTACATTTTTTACATACCGTTTTTTAGTGATTTTTTTTTGAAGATGGAAGAAGACATGTTAATTGAATATGTATGACCTTATACACCGGGAATATAGAAATCAAAATTCACGAAAGGAGGCTCCGTCTATAAGCTGTGGCATTAAATTATAAAACTCCCCGAATTCTTCTTGATCAGCATTGATTGGATGTATCCATTCTCTAGAAGAAGAAATGGCTGCAGTACACAGAGCAGCCATTTCTTCTTCTTCTTCATCCTGCATGTCAAAAACATGGAGAACATTCATGATAGAAGGCTCAAAACCAACTGAAGGGAGAAGCAACAAGTGTGAAGTGTGATCTTTACGTCAGAGTAATCTGTACTTAGCTTTAGTCTCTTATCTTTATTTCTTAAATGGTAAAGACTCCTTGGAATAAGAATAAACTGCCTTAAAGTTTAGGGAAGAATAGCGCTTTCAGACAGGCCCTAGTTTTTGAAAAGTTAGAATTTCTAATGAAGACTAACCTACTACTTCTTTCCTTGAACAGTTTAAACAATGCTTGTTTATAGAATAATAATTATCCTCAAACATTACCTAGCCTTGTTCTTCAAGAGATTCAGCGTTCTCTAGTCGATTATAGTTAAATCTCATAGATCCTCCTTGGCATGAGGGTAAACTGCCTTCAGATATTAAAATATATTTTTATGATCACAACTGATACCCCCAAAACAAGATCTTTGTTACAATAAATCTTAAAGTAAATTTCACTTCTACTTACGAGGAATGTATCACGACAGTGAACGCAGACTACTCTAGCCATTCCAGGCATCGAGGGTACAGGAGGAGTGACTGGAGATGGTGATAGGTTGATGATACGCTTGCAGTTTGGTCGGGGGCAAGCGATGCGCTGCGATGAAGATTTACAAATCAACAGGCAGTTGCAGGGGCATCGAACATATTTCTTACCAGTGGGAGGGTTTCTGATCGGCTGCAACACACATTATTAAAAGTTAGTGAAATCTATTTACATATTATTAGACATTTTTTTAAGTAAATAACAATCTTCCAGTGAATTTTCCAACCCCATTAACAGGATCATTCTCAAGGGAGTTGACTCATGATGAGATTGAGTCGCAAATGACTCTCATCGTGAGCAAATCCTTTTATAATAATCCCTGATAACAATCTTCCAAAGGATTTATAAACCCCATTAACTGGATTAATCTCATGGGAGTTGGCTCATGATGAGATTGAGTCACAAATGACTCTCATCGTGATTAAATCCCTTTATAATGATCCCTGATAACAATCTTCCAGAGGATTTTCAAAGCCCATTAACTGGATCATTCTCAAGGGAGTGGCTTATGATGAGATTGAGTTGCAAATTACTCTCATCGAGAGCAAATCTCTTTATAATGATCCCTGATAACAATCTTCCAAAGGATTTGCAAACCCCATTAACAGGATCAATCTTAAGGGAGTTGGCTTATGATGAGATTGAGTTGCAAATTACTCTCATCGAGAGCAAATCTCTTTATAATGATCCCTGATAACAATCTTCCAAAGGATTTGCAAACCCCATTAACAGGATCAATCTTAAGGGAGTTGGCTTATGATGAGATTGAGTTGCAAATTACTCTCATCGAGAGCAAATCTCTTTATAATGATCCCTGATAACAATCTTCCAAAGGATTTGCAAACCCCATTAACAGGATCAATCTTAAGGGAGTTGGCTTATGATGAGATTGAGTTGCAAATTACTCTCATCGAGAGCAAATCTCTTTATAATGATCCCTGATAACAATCTTCCAAAGGATTTGCAAACCCCATTAACAGGATCAATCTTAAGGGAGTTGGCTTATGATGAGATTGAGTTGCAAATTACTCTCGTCGTGAGCAAATCCCTTTATAATGATCCATGATCAAAATTTGCCAAAGGATTTTCAAACCCCATTAACAGGATCATTCTCAAGGGAGTTGGCTCATGATGAGATTGAGTTGCAAATGACTCTCATCGAGAGCAAATCTCTTTATAATGATCCCTGAAAACAATCTTCCAAAGGATTGCAAACCCCATTAACAGGATCAATCTCAAGGGAGTTGGCTTATGATGTGAAAAGATCTAGATTTATTTATATTTCAATAAGTTCTTACAGTTGCTTCGTTGCAAGCTGGGCATTTGACGACATGCTGATCCCTCTTATTCAATACGTTGATTATATTCTGACAGACACGGCAAAAAACTGTAGGCTGGTTAGCGGCTATGGAGGCTTGATATGGTGGAGGTACTTCATCTGGGCCCACAACACCAACTGCATCACCTGCAGAAGCAACATTTAAATACTTGGCACATACTTTGGCACAACATAAAAATTGGGCACTACTTTAAACTGTTACTCCCCTTATAAAAAAAAACAGAAGGGAGTAACAATCTAAAAAAGGTGTATGGAATGTTCTTCTTTAGATTATGACTCCCCTTATAAAGTAAGAAGTGTGATATTCCTTTGTCCCAAAATACATTGGACTAAAACAAAGTCAAAGTCATTTATATTCTAAAATAACATAGGGGAGTAACAATCTAAAGAAGTACAAAAAATTGCATTAGCATCTGGTAAAAATAGTATTCATTCTCTGGTTTACAGACCAAAGAATTCTATGCTACAGAATGGGGCAGAAAATACTTCTTTTTTAAAAATTTTAACAACATACAATAAAACAAAAAAGCACCCAATTTGAAGATACAAAGTAGCATTGTGTATACAAAATAATATATAAACAAAAATAAAATTTTAAAAAAAATTGAATTAACTAACAAGGCTTATCTTTTTCCGAGGCTCTTTTTAAATATTTCGTAACGCTGCAAAAACCAAACGTGTTCAAAGCGAAATTCAAACTTCTATTAAAATCATTGTACAGAGAACTCCAAACTATTATTTTCATTTGAAACAAGTATTTAGTTGCAATTAGTTCAATAAGTAATAATTAAGGTCAAATAGAGAGGGAGAAGGAAAACAAAAAAACAAACTTGTTATCACCAACTTAAGTCCCTGACTGATAAGTGATAAGACTAGGTAAAGAGAAATAATTCATTAACGTAAGTAATAAAACAATAAAAGTTAGGTCATGTTTATGTATTAATGTGTTTGGGAATTTCTCAACAGAACAAACACAAGGTCTAACTTAGACTAACAAAGGAAGATGAGGTAATTAAAAATATTAATTATTAATTATTGAGGTGTAACAACGAGAACACCTACTGGAACAAGGTTAACCTTTAAAAACATATCAAAATAAATACTTGTTTTAAAAATTTGTTCAAAGTATTAAAAGCATTTTTTTTTAAAGAATTTCATATTACGATTTTTAAAAAATGAAATAAATATGATTTTAGTCCCTTAACAAATCAATTCCATAATTAGTATAAATAATTTAGTGTAATGAGTATGATTTATAATAATAATTATTATTCAAGGCTAATTCAAATGTGTATAACATTATTTAAAAATAAATATGTAAATACATATCAAAAAATTCCTGAACTTTTGTAATTGAATGCAAAATTGGTGATTTTTACATTGAAACATCTTGTAAGGTGTGTTTTTTTGAGGATAATCACTCTATACTATGGGATAACCACTATAATAAATGACAATCGCTCTATACTAGAGGATAATCACTATAATAGAGGATAATCACTATACTAGAGGCTAATCACTCTATACTATGGGATAACCACTATAATAAATGATAATCACTCTATACTAGAGGATAATCACTATAATAGAGGATAATCACTCTATACTAGAGGACAGTGGCGGATCTAGATCTTGCGGGGCCCTCGGCGAGACAAAATGGCGGGGCCCCCTAGGATAGAGCGGGGATTGCTGATAAAAAACAATAAAGTAACTTAATAATAAACCACTTATAACTTGATCCTATTTTACGGCTAATTCCCTTCACTTAGGGCCAGTCAAACGTTTTTGCTTTCAAAATAATTTAAAACTTTTAAAATAAGTACAATTCTGCTCATGATTTTAATCTAACATATTATTTGAACATAAACCCCTCAAATTATATAGTTTTCAACTATAATCATCATTTTCTTTGCAAACGTAATCGAAAAGAAACATTTTTATTGTAATAATTAAGCTCTGTTATACTTGACTGTTTATTCTTCTTCATGGTATTTTGGGTTTTATGGTTAAATTATCATTGTAAATAAAAAGTTAAGCTGTGTTATTTGTAATCAGTCGGAAAATTTTGTAAATATGACCTCTCAAAACAGCGTTTTTATGCATCTCTGAGGTGAAGTTTGGCCCAATTATTTCGTACAGTCCGATACCTATACTTAGTTTTTTTTTAATATTCCTTTTTACAGGATTTGTCTTTTTTACATACCTCTGTACATTGTCAAACGATTAAGGTTATGTAGTATCTCGATAAATTCAGTGTTTTATTTATTTGTTTTAAAAAAAAATACACAAAATGTCACGTTTTATAGGGTAATGATAGAAGGTTATTGTTAGGTCAGGTCAAAAAGTACTAAACTCAACCTAAACTTACCATAACCTTCCATACTTTTCCCTAAAATTAAAAAAAAATTGAATATATCGAGATGCTACAACCGAAATCGTTTTTGTAATGAAAAAAGGAACAGTTTGAAAAAACCCGAATTAAATTGGACGTTTAGATATAGATGGGGCACATAATGAAGATTTACCCCACAGAATAAATAACAAAATCGTCATAATTTTGAAAAGGGGGAGGGTGAGAAAACACTAGGACGTTAACTCACTTAATTTTATATGGAGCGGGGCCCCGCGGGCTATCTTAAACATAAAAAAAATGATAATAATCTATATTTTATAACTTATTTATTTAACTTTTTTATAGAGAGGGGCCCCGCGAAAAGGTAGTTAGGTATTTGGCTCCACCATGTAAACTAAATTCGACTGAATTTTATAATTTTAATATTTCATGTTTTGTACATAGCACGGGGCCCCACGGACAATCTGCAGTATGAACTATAAATTTGCCTGTAAAGTATAAGTATTTTATTTTAATTTTCTATGGCGCGGGGCCCTGGGCGGTCGCCCCCCCCCCCCCTGCTAGAGGATAATCACTATAATAGAGGCTAATCACTCTATACAATAGGATAACCACTATAATAGGGGATAACCACTATAATAGAGGATATAATCACTCTATGCTAGAGGATAATTCTCTATTCTAGAGGATAATCACTATAATAGAGGATAATCACTCTATACTAGAGGCTAATCACTCTATACAATAGGATAACCACTATAATAGAGAATATAATCACTATGCTAGAGGATAATTTCTCTATACTATAGGATAATCCTCTTTTTTAGAGGATAATCACTATATACTATATAATTATCACACTATCAGGTCACATAATCACATTGAAAAGACCAAAAAAAAAGAGTTATTTAATAATAATAAATAAATAATAATACAAGAAACAAGAGGACAGAATATAAATCTAAATATTATTAAACCCGACAAATTAAAAAACTTTGATATATAACAACACAAATGAACAATCATGCTATACTAGAATCATTCTATACTATAGGATAATCCTCTATAGTAGAGGATTATCAATCTATAATATAAGATAATCCTCTATACTAGAGGATAATCACTCTATACTAGAGGATAATCACTCTATACTATAGGATAATCCTCTATAGTAGAGGATAATCACTCTGTACTATAGGATGGATAATCCTCTATACTAGAGGATAATCACTGTACAGGTAACAAAATCACATTAAAAATTCCCAAAAAAAGTTGCTATTCAATAATAAAAAAATATAATAATAATAATACAAGAAACAAGAGGACAAAATATAAATCTAAATATCATTAATCCCGATGAATTATAAAACTTTGATACATATACAATACAAACGAACAATCAAAACTGAATAATATTTCCTCACCTACTAACTTACCTACGTCACCGTCACTAACTTATCAAAAATATAAATATATTTTTTTTATAGCACTTTAAAAGAAAAATACTTAATAGTGGGGGCGAACAAAAAAAATTATAATTATTGTATTGTTTTTTCCTCCTCACTCCATTAATTTATGATAAGCATATTCAAATGCAAACGTAGACAATTTAATGAGCAAATAAATTACATTTACATAGAAAGAAAAAAGAAAAAAAATGTAATGTAATGTCTGATAACACAATGGAATTGGCATGTGTAGTAAAAAAACGGATAATGTAAATACACAAATAAAAGCACATTTATTTTTTTCTATTTGCTTTCTGTATTTATTGATTATGATTTTTTTTTTTTTTTTTTTTAGTATTTAGATTTGATATGATAAAAATAATAGAGATATGAATTTATAATAATATATGAATTAAATGTAGATATATGCTAATGAAGTTATTTGATTTTTTTTTTTTTTTAATCTCAGTCTAGTTATAAATAATCTGAATGGATGTGTTACAAAAGTAACATGTATCGATGTTTTAAAAATAGTGTTTTATCAGTGTTTTACAATTAGACATATACAACTTTATAATCTACAACATGAATTAATGTAATGTCAATGAATCCATGGTTTTGTGTATAATTTAAAAAAATCAAATTACAACAGCATAAGTTCTAAGAAGTTTGCAACTGAATGTGCATGTATGTATGTCTGTACTTTTATTTTTATCAAGCCTTAGATGGATTGTTATGCTTTGCTATGGTATGTATTATGTCCAGTGAATTAAAATGTATTAGGTTTTAATTTAATTTATTTAGATCTCATTTATTTAGTTTTAATTTAATTAGTTTAAGTCAAATTATTTTTTAATTTGTTTTTATTTCTTTTAGTATTGGTTCATAAAACCATACAGCCATGAATTACAGCAGTCAAATGAGAGAGCCAGTGTGGCCGTGTGGGTTAAACCACGTCTGCTCGGCCATCACTGAATCATGACTAGAAAGAGACGGGTTCGATTCCTCGCCGTGACGCTCTGATTTATATGGCTCACTATTGATCACATCATACTCGCTTCGGCGGTACTATGTACAGAGGTATGATGTGTGAAGTGGCTGGAACTCTCGACCGTGGGGCGTAAAAAGGGCATAAGTGTTGGCCTAATTGCAAGGTTCGAACAAGTGGTTCGTCCTACCCGTTCTAGTAGGAAGTACTAGACTACTACTACTACTACTGCAGTCTAATGGTATGATTTTGGCGGAGGTTGGTTGGTATGGCTTTGGGGGAGACAAGGGTGGGGACTGTGCCAGCCGCTTCTAGACACCCGGAAATACAGGGTGACTGCCGATATATGTAAAAAAATGAAGTAGGTTCTCTACATGTCAGGTGCTACAAAAAACACAGTATAAACCATGGGTCAAATATTAACCGTTTTCCCACAAGGTCAAATTTTATGATTATTTTGAGATCGTATACCTTTGCTCATAAAAACACTTATTGCTCCAAAATTATAAAAGCTAGAACAAAGGTTTTAGAATTGCCTTAGAAGTGTCCATGGAAACCTAGATTCAATACGGATTAAATGCGATACCGATCCTGATACGATACACTAAATTCTGGGATCGTATCTGGATCTAGTTGCATGGAAACACTTAAACTCGATCCTAACATGCGCAGAGCATGGGTGTGAGCGTATTTCTGTAGAAACTGTAGTCAAATCTGTCAAAATACGTAATAAAAAACATGGTTATAAAAGGTGAAGGTTACAAAATTATTTATTACTTTAAATCAAATTATAATTATCATTAACTACGGGAGACATACAGAGAAAAATAGACCCCAGCACCCGGACTTGAACCACGGGCCTTTTATATATCCGTTACAGGCGCTCTTACCTTAGAATGATTTTTAAAATCATTCTACAGTATAGCTCAGTTGGTAAGAGCGCCTGTAACGGATATATAGGAGACCCGTGGTTCAAGTCCGGGTGCTGGGGTCTATTTTTCTCTGTATGTCTCCTGTATTTAATGATAATTATAATTTGATTTAAAGTAAAATTTAATCTTTCCGTAGTATGAATACTACCTAAAAAAAACTTTAAAAAATTAATTATTTATAACCTTTACCAAAAGTAACCAAGAAAAAGTTGTTTTTTTATTTATTTCATATTGAATACGGATTCACTTCCAATCATGGAAACACCTAACTTGTTAAATCCCAAATCAGGATTCAATCCCTATTTAAACACACGGAAACGTAGTAACTGTGTCACTATCAACCAATGACATTTCCTGTCAAAATTTGAATAATCACTGACAATGTTTATTGTCATAGAAAAATATACATACTTATATAAATAATTTAACTAAATTATTTAATTCACTAAAAATTTGCATTAACAACAAAGTAATTAATTATTAAAGATATACCTACTAGCTTTAAAATTACCTACGTCGAATAATTTTCTGAAAAGCCATAACAGATTTAGTAGAAGAATCAAAAATATGATAGAATCCACAAAAATTTAACACCATTTAAAATAATAGAACAAAAAAAAATGTATTCTAAAAATAATAAAATTTGAAATTATAGTTTAATACTTGAAACAGCACAGAATTTAAAAAAAATCATCATTATTACAGTCATTCTAAAGCTGTATAATTAAAAAAGGATAATTTATATTTAAGATATTTTATTATCAATGGAGTTTGAATCATGATTAAGGTAGATTAGATTATTAATGCATTTCAATCATTTTAATAAGAGATAAGAGCAAATAAGTAAACTCAAAAAGGTACTTCTGTAGATTATCACTCCCTTATGTTTTTTTTATTTAGAATATAAATTACTTTGACTAAAATAACTATTAAGTCAAAGGTATGTTTAGTCTAATGTATTTTAGGACAAAGGAATATCACACATCTGTTTTTATAAGGGGAGTAACAGTCTGAAGAAGTGCCCTCAAAAAATGTTTGATGACCTGCTTTTAATAATTATGATTTGTAATTTTGTAAAACTGATGACTGATTATTGAATTGACATCGGGAGTAAATAAGAGAATAGAAGTTTAAAGAGGTTATTGATATTACCATTGGTCACTGTTAAATAGATATTTGACTAATGATTGACATTTCGAGGGCCTGGGTGGCTCAGAGGCTGGAGCGCTTGCCTTGCGATAAGGCAAGTTAAGCAGTCTCCGGCATGGGCAGAAGATGGATGGATGACCGCTTCTGACCTCAGCTCTAGGTTCGATTCCCAGACCGGGCCCCCGCTCAATGTCCACCCAGCATTATTTAAATAAATGGGAAGCTCCTCGAAAGAGTGGCGCCACCTGATTTCGGCCTGGAAACCATGATGACACTCTTGGTTGTAATACAACCAGGAGGGGAGTCATGGTTAACGACCATATCTTCACACAATTGTGTGAAGATTTCGGTCCCTAACCCGGGTTTGTTCAATGGGCCCACCTAAGTGACCTGCGTCTTCGGGTGTAAAAGCTCCCCCCGAAAAAAAAAATATTGACGAGACATTTATTGAAGTTAGAGGTTACATATCACCCAGTTTAACAAAACAAATATTGGATTTGTTGTTATTGATCCTATGTTAAGTAGATTTTTTACTAATGATTGACAGAGAGACATTTATTGAAGGTAGAGGTTGCATATCACCAGGTTTAACAAATCAATTTATGGATTAGTTGTTATTGATCCTATGTTAAGTAGATTTTTGACTAATGATTGACAGAGAGACATTTATTGAAGGTAGAGGTTGCATATCACCAGGTTTAACAAATCAATTAATGGATTTGTTGTTATTGATCTTTTGTTAAGTAGATTTTTGACTAATGATTGACAGAGAGACATTTATTGAAGGTAGAGGTTGCATATCACCAGGTTTAACAAATCAATTTATGGATTAGTTGTTATTGATCCTATGTTAAGTAGATTTTTGACTAATGATTGACAGAGAGACATTTATTGAAGGTAGAGGTTGCATATCACCAGGTTTAACAAATCAATTTATGGATTAGTTGTTATTGATCCTATGTTAAGTAGATTTTTTACTAATGATTGACAGAGAGACATTTATTGAAGGTAGAGGTTGCATATCACCAGGTTTAACAAATCAATTAATGGATTTGTTGTTATTGATCCTATGTTAAGTAGATTTTTTACTAATGATTGACAGAGAGACATTTATTAAAGGTAGAGGTTGCATATCACCAGGTTTAACAAATCAATTAATGGATTTGTTGTTATTGATCCTTTGTTAAGTAGATTTTTGAGACTAATGATTGACAGAGAGACATTTATTAAAGGTAGAGGTTGCATATCACCAGGTTTAACAAAACAATTAATGGATTTGTTGTTATTGATCCTTTGTTAAGTAGATTTTTGACTAATGATTGACAGAGAGACATTTATTAAAGGTAGAGGTTGCATATCACCAGGTTTAACAAAACAATTAATGGATTTGTTGTTATTGATCCTTTGTTAAGTAGATTTTTGACTAATGATTGACAGAGAGACATTTATTAAAGGTAGAGGTTGCATATCACCAGGTTTAACAAAACAATTAATGGATTTGTTGTTATTGATCCTTTGTTAAGTAGATTTTTGACTAATGATTGACAGAGAGACATTTATTGAAGGTAGAGGTTACATATCACCAGGTTTAACAAATCAATTAATGGAGTAGTTGTTATTGATCCTATGTTTAGATTTTTGACTAATGACTGACAGAGAGACATTTATTAAAGGTAGAGGTTGCATATCACCAGGTTTAACAAATCAATTAATGGATTAGTTGTTATTGATCCTGATTATGTAAAGTAAATCGTTGACTAATGATTGAGAGACATTTATTGAAGGTAGAGGTTGCATATTATAATGTAAGTATCAATCGATTTGCTGTTATTGAGCCTATGTTAAGTAAATCTTAGATTAATGATTTGAAGTGTTAAAGGTAGAGGTTACCTATCACCAGGTTTAAAACAACAATTATTTATCCCACGTTAAGTAGATTGTTAGGGAATTTATTGAAGGTAATCAATCCCATTATTTTTATTGATTCTTTAAATCTCTTTATGACTAATGTTAAATATGACCTAACTTATCATATAAATAAAATATAAGACATCCCCACTTGAAAATTTACAATCAGTGATTTAATTTCTCCATGTTCTTTTTAGACTGTAATAAAGGATTTTGACTATATAACTATTGAGACAAAGGGATGTTTAGTCCAATGTACTTGGGTACAAAGGAATATCACACTTCTCTTTTTATATAGGGAGTAACAGACTATAAAGAACATTCCGTTAGCCTTCTTTAGATTATTACTCCCCTCTGTTTTCTTTATAAGGGGAGTAACAATCTAAAAAGTGCCTTAATTTTATAATCTAATATCTAATTTTTACCATTTAAACACTTACTAATGGCAAATTTACCATTAACATAATAATTCAACATCTTCTTTTAGAAATATATTAAGAAAATAGTTAATATATATTTGAAAATAAATTTTAGTTTAATTAATATTATACTCATGAGCCTAAGTTTTTATCAAAACGTAAATAGACAAGGGTAAATGATTTGATCGTTTATAGAGAATTTAGATAAAGACACAAACAAGATAATGGCAGTATTATATGTATTCAGGGTCACTATACTGCATACAAAGAACTGTCAATCAAATTTATTTATTAAAAAGTAATTTTATTCCACCTACAAGGAAGAACAGACCCAATAAATCAAATTAGAACAAAAAACATAAATAAATGTTAAAGAAAAACATGATAAGTAGATAAAACAAAACACAAATAATTGGGTACATACGTGATGAAAACATCCTAAAGTACATAAATGTAAATTATAATGAATCATAATTATTTTGTAATTAGCAATTGAAAAGATTTATCTTGTTTTATTCGATAGAAAACCACTTACGAGCTTGGTAATCTTGAGACGGTACATTGTTCAGCTGATCGTTATTATGAAGCAAAGGTTTTGTTTCGTCTTCCATCGCGGGGTTGAAATTAATTTAAACAAAGAATATAAATGTAAAAACAAACAAATTAAAAGTATTCTCAGATAGTCAAGTTAGTATTTTAATGCTATAGGAGTTTTAAAAACTCCATATAACATTCGAACATGTATACAATATAAAAATATTTTTTGTCAAATAACAGATATTAACCACGTTTTTAGAAATATTTAAACTATTTGATTATCATTACAATTAAAACAATTTAATTAATGTGTATATTAACTTATTTTTAAAAAAAAAATTCTTTCGATTCGAATACGAACGATTGTTTTTACATCGAAGCCGATAAAAAATATACGTATAAAAATGGGGAAGTGTTGAAAAATGTTATTGGGGAGATTTTGAGATTACGTAACGCAGGTTTGCTTCTATGTGACTCATGTTTTCGATCGAAAAATGTTTTGTTTTTATAAAAGAGTATAATGTTTAGTGAAATTTCATTTTGTAATGTTGTTTAAACTGTTTAGATTTATTTCGAACAGATGATTGTTTCTTTTTTTTATGACGTAAAAATATCTTTCAATCGGTGAAAATCCCGTTAAAAAACGTTTCTTTTTTTTTATTAAATCGCAAACTGTAAACAGATATACGGTGTATTTTAACTGTGTCATTTTTTTTGCTTTTTATTTACGAACTAGTTTTAAAAATTGAGTTTGTTTCTGTGTGGAATTAAGGGAATATTTGAGAACTTGAATTAAAAAAAAAGAAAAAAAACAAACAAACAACACAATGTGGTTGTTTTGATTTGTTGGGTGTTGCTTGTTTGTTGTGTTTTTGTGAAGTTACGAATGATCTGAATTTGTTTTTGTTTGTTTTGAAGTTATTTTTCTTATCAATGGCAACTTTAGAAGATAAAATTTTAGGAGAGAAGACTCATTGCTACTGTAGCAGCAGTGAAAGCGAACACGAAGATGATTCTGATGAAGAATTAGTCTCAAAACCCCAATCAAAACAAACAGGTACGGTCACCGAACCTTATAAATGGGAAGGTATATCGACTAATACCGGACCAAAAGGTGTTATTAAAGATTGGCAAAGGTACAAACAACTCGAAATCGAAAAACGAGACGATCAAGATCGTGAAAGACTTGATTTAATGAAGAAATTATCTTTGACATGCGACAACAGGCCTCAAGAAGAAGATCCTGAAATAGCTGAACTTCTTGACGACGGATTTCTTCTTCAATATCAGAAACAGCGCATGCAAGAGATGCTCTTGAAAAAATCAAATTTACCTAAATTCGGTAAACTTTTCGATTTGAAGAATAACAATGATTTTTTGGACGCTATTGATAAGGAGCATCGAGCTGTCACTATTATCATTCATATTTACGAGAACAACATGCCAAGCTGTAAGTGCATGAATGAATGTTTGAATTCGTTGGCTCAGAACTACCCACAAGTTAAGTTCTGTAAATTCGTCGGTTCAGCGGCTGGAATGAGCCACAGGTAACTATTTAATATAATTCCAATTTATAACTTGAATTTATCATACTTTTACAGTTAATGTGGGTAAGAAGTAGAGTGTGTGGTATTCCTTTGTCCCTAAGTACATTAGACTAAATATCCCGGATAATATTAAGTTAACGCTACGTTCGAGAATCGCTTTTTTTTTTTTTTTTTTTTTTTTTAAGAACCATTTTATTTTAAGAATATAACATTATAAAAATAAATAAACAATACATTAAAACATTTCTAATTAAATACATATGTATAGCTTAAATTAAATTTGTAACATGGTTACTTCTTACGGTAAGACAAAAGCCTGTGTTGTAAGAAGGAGTAGATAATTAATTCTCAATATGTTTAGTTTATAGAAAATCATATTGTTCTTTCATTATTAATTATTTTTATTTTTTATATTTAACTAACTAGTATGTTATTTGCAGTTGATATATTTATTGTATTATTTTTATTTTATTATTAAATTTTTTTTTTATTTTTTTTATTTTTATTATTCCAGATAATGGATTATGTAATGTTTAATTTTATTTTTGAAGAGTTTAATTTTATTTTTGAAGAGTTTATTGCTTGGCGGGGCAACTTTGTTTAATTTGTGCCATCTTTTCTATAAACTGCCTCGTATTCTTAAGTTTTACCAATATCCCTTTGTCAATTGTTACTAGGCATCTCGTGGCTCTCTCATGGACGTGATTTTATTGTAATAAATAAGTCGGTAGTTAAAGAGGATGATTGTAGTGCAGTCTAGTAGTGTAAGAGCCACCTTGCATTCTTACTAATCCACTAACCACACATTTCCTTTACCACTATTATAAATTATATTTTTTAAGTTTTAGGTAGTATTCATACTACAGAAAGATTAAATTTTACTTTAAATCAAGATTACTTTAGATCAAGATTGAAAGCCTGGATTCGGGACTTTGTGTTGGTAAGGACAGAGAAAAATCATTCTCCAGTATGGCTCAGTTGGTAAGACCACCTGTAACGGATATCTAGGAGGCCTGTGGTTCAAGTCCCGGTGCTGGGGTCTATTTTTCTCTGTATGTCTCCCATAGTTAATTATAATTTGATTTATAGTAACATTTAATCTTTCCGTAGTATGAATACTACCTATAACTTAAAAATTTGAATTTCTAATTGATTGTACTAGGTACAGGTACTAATTGAGTACTTTTTAATTATAAGCGTTAATTCTCGGTCTAGTTCTATTGCCGTGAATATTTGGCTTACTAGATTTGTAGAAATGATTGAAAGCTTGAATTCGGGACTTTGTATCGGTAACGACAGAGAAAAATCATTCTCCAGTATAACTCAGTTGGTAAGAGCGCCTGTAACGGATATAAAGGAGGCCCGTGGTTCAAGTCCCGGTGCTGGGATCTATTTTTCTCTGTATGTTTCCCGTAGTTAATGATAATCATAATTTGATTTAAACTATTATAAAATGGATCACTTGACTGCACAAACATTTATGCTTTCATCTAGTTAAAATTTTACTTGCCTGTTTCAATTTTACATTAGATGATGCATATGAAGTTTTATTAAAAATGTTACGTTAGAACGTAAGATGCCGGTAAAAACGTTGTTTTCTCTATTTTAAATGTGTACAGCTACTTTAATAGTTGTAACAATCTTTATCACTTCATAGCTATGTCTCTGATGGTTTTAAATCTTAATACATATACAGTTGGATTTTAGACGCTCATACCAGTTCTCAGTTGACCAATCATCATCTTACAGAATTAATGCGAGTGTATTTAACAAATTTTTCCAAGATTTTGACCAAAGTTTATTTAATTTTAATTATTATAATTTTGAAATAATTCATGCAAATACCTTATTATAGGATGATGAAAATTTCCCGAAAAAAATTAATTACCTTGAAGTCATTATTGATAAAAAAAAGGACCGGTCATGCACTATGACTTAATGAGCGAATTTTCAAAGAAATCTGCGAATTATTGGCTTATGATAATATAGGAAAATTTTGGTTTATCATTTGGATGGGTGAAAAAAAAAAAAAAAAAAAATTGGTACACAGGGGTCCGGGGTTCAAAAGTCAAAATAGTATTCACCCTTCAAGATGCATGTCGTTGGAAAGCTCTTTAAGAGTACAGTAATAGTTGTTATGTACACTTTTGTCATATTTTCATATAAGATGGGGGTGAAATGAGAAAAAACATGTTTTTTTATGCTATTTTTGACCCTAAATTGTCAATAAATGGACGCCAAAAATTCTGGCCAACAAACCTCATCCTTTCTTTTAATATTCTTGACATTTTTAAATTTATTTGGATTTTTTAAGTGCATCCTAGGGTGAGATATCGTCTGGAGTGACACATGCCTACTTAAAGAAGTGTTAAATTTCAGGAATATATTAAGAATGGTCTAAAACGGATTTCCACTGAGAAAATTTTCAAAAACTTGCATTACAAAAATGTTGAAGCCATTGCAATATCTTGATTTTCTTCGAAATTTCAGTAAAATATATGTGACCCCCCACCCCTGGGGGTTCTACTCAAAGGCCCTTTAATTTTAGGTTTCTGTAAAAAGTACAAAAAGAAACCTTATATAATGGCTCTGTCTGTCTGTCTGGCCGTTGCTTGTTTTAATTCATAAACTACTATAGCTAGGAACATGAAATTCAGCACACAGGTGCATCTCGGCATTTGAGACAACTAGACACATTTTGGATTTTTCACACTTAATATTTTCAAGATGGCGGCCAATATGGGGGTTGAATAAAAACAAGTTTTTAGTCACCATGACATGTTATATATCAATTTAAAAGTATTGAAATGAAGAAAAAGAATATGCAACTATTAAAATTTCACACGTAATATTTTTAAGATGGTGGGCGACTAAAAAAAGTTTTTATTAACTATGACATGTTATACATCAACTTAAAGGTCTTGCAGTGTAGAAAAAGAATATGCAATTATTAAAATTTTCAAGATGGCAGGTGATAAACATTGTTTTAGTTACCATAACATGTTATACATCAATTTAAAGGTCTTGAAGAGTAGAAAAATAATATTACTATTAAAATTAGTGTAATTATATTACACTTAATAATTTTAACTTTAATGTACAGAAACCGGCGATTATCGCCCCACGCACTTACGTGAAGCGCACCTTACTTGTTTTGTTTCATTTTCTTCCACCTGATTTTTTTTGATTTTCTAATAGAGCAGGATGGGGAAATAGAGAAATGTTATTTTCATAATGCTTAATAATATATGAAATCATAAAAAGTACTTGGATACTTGTACGTCCCTGTGTTTTATGGGTTTTTTTTTTCATATAGTTGTAGGCCTTATAAATTTAAGTATTAACAAGGAAATGCTTTCTTACAGGTTTAAAATGGACGGTGTTCCGGCGCTTCTGGTCTATAAAGGAGGTCAAGTGATCGGTAACTTTGTTCGAGTGACTAACGAACTCGGTGAAGAATTCTACGAAGGTGATGTTGAGAACTTCCTCGTAGAACACGGGATGATTGTCGACAGGTCGTTCGTACCTTCCATCGTTCAACCGGCATGATTACGATAAGTTAAAGTTCGGAAAAACAAAAAGAACAAAAATCTCTTTTAAAAAAAGAATATCCAGAGCTTTCATTTTATATCTACCCCCACTTTGGAATTGACTTAAAAAAATAACCCCGGGTTTTTTTTTTTTACTTTATTTCTTTATTATTATTTTAAATATAACTAGTTTCTTTATTAAGCTTTACTTAAATTAGAACGAAAAATTTTCTCTACATTAAAATCCTGATCAAAATAGATTTCTCGAAAATGCCTACTTAAATATTATTTTTATTTTACAGAGAAACTATAATAATAATCCAAAGTAATAAATAAACATAGATTTCTATATCTAAATAAAAAAAGCTTCGACATTCTTTATAAATTACGATTTATAAGTCACAACTAACAGGGTCAAATCAATGTTAAAGAAAAAGCAATGCTCCGTTGTTTTTTTTTAAGAAAAAGTTATCACAGCTTTAGTAATATAGAATGCACATTGATAACATGAAATCATTTTTTACTATGTTATTGTAGATATAAAAAGAAATTTTCAGTATGTTATTGATGAGTAAAAATTAAATTAAATTATTTAAATAAATGTTGAATTTATTTATTTGACTGAGTATAATTATGTTCTTTAATTCCCACCTGAATATAAAAGTATTCCGCACTAACCTTATGGAAAGTGGTTTCTTTGGTTAAATTTAACGTTAAAATATTTTGTAGTTCTAGAATATAAATAATAGGTTGAAAATATTACTTGTTAAAAGTTTTTAACATAAGAGCATAAAAAAGGTAAATTTAATACTTTTTTTCACTAGGGCTTTTTAAATTTTTAAATGAAATTAAATTCAGAGAATGAAAAATCCTTGGTTTTATGACTAAAAAGCTTTTGAATTTTGACTAGATAGGTTTGGTAGGAAGTAACACAATATTATTGTCACCACAATTTTTTTTTTTTTTATTAAAACTCACAAACGTGTTTTGACATATATCATCTTGAGTGTGTGTGTAAACTTTGTAAGAGTGTTGTGTTACACAGTGTTGTGTTACAATGTTGTGTACTTACTGCTGTGTTACTATTTACCAACCACTCTAGTCATAATTATGAATTGACCACAAAATCTCAGTCAAAACAACTAATTATTTAAAAAGCTTTTGAATTTCCTTGTAATATTGATGTATTCTTATAACAAAATTAATATATATATTCATTTTTATGTAAAATTATGTATACAATCTTTACACAATTGTGCGGGTATTCTACTATGTGAAAGTCTAATAACATTTTTTTTAATGTGTTTTATATTTATAAATAAAATAGTCAGGGTGCCCATAGGCAAAAAAGTAACTTATACATACTCTTTCCAAACCTTTTTGTATGGCTTGTTTAGGCCAAATCTGACACCGTTTTCCTCTGTGACTTTTTTTAATTTTGGGGCGTTTTTTTTTTATTTGAACCCTAAAATTTTGACGCGTCAGACTAGAAAATCGGAAAAAGTTCTGCGTCAGACAATATTAAAATGTTGATTTATAGGGTTCAAATAATGTATCTTGAGAAATTCAGCCAGTTATTAATTAATGATATTATTTAATTTTAATTAATAATAATGGATATTTATTAATATGAACTAATATTAATTAATGATTAATAACCAGCTGATTTTCTCAAGATACATTATTTGAACCCTATAAATCAACATTTTAATATTGTCTGACGCAGAACTTTTTCCGATTTTCAAGTCTGACGCGTCAAAATTTTAGGGTTCAAATAAAAAAAAAACGCCCCAAAACTAAAAAAAGTCACAGAGGAAAACGGTGTCAGACTTTGCCTAAACAAGCCATACAAAAAGGTTTGGAAAGAGTATGTATAAGTTACTTTTTTGCCTATGGGCACCCTGACTAAAAACACAAAAACTGATAATTACTATTAATATCTTAAATTTAAAGATAAAATTAAGCTTTAATAATTAAAATATATATTGTTTTTGTATTATTATCATAGCTGTGATAATTTTCATTCAGGAGCAAACAATTATGTTAATGTGGAAAAAAAAAAAATCTATCGTTAACTAAATTTTTTTGTAGAAATTTAAATTATTAGTAAAATAGAACATGAAATCTCAATTTAAAATTGATATGAATAAGATATTGTTATTTCTATACAATTTAGGATGATTAAAGAGTGAAATATGCTATAAGGGCCTAATTACAGTAGTTTTGATGACCCTAATTATATTATATTGGTCATATCGTCTATTGAGACTACTAACGGAAACCTAAATTTACTAATATTTATTTGTTAAGTATCAGTATTAAATATTGCAATTAATTGTAAAGTTATTTTCTATTAACACTTGAATATCATGTTTAGGGCTTCTGTATATTAGGGTAAGAGTACCTTCTTGATAGTTGGTACAAAAGTGTGGAGACAACACTTTTTAAAACTTTACCTTTAAAAAAAAATCCAAAATTTGAGTTATAGATTTGTAGTATTTACATGATGAACATGTGGGTACTCTTTTACTTTGTTACCCATCTTTTTTATTTTGAAATTATGTGTACAGAGGGGAGTAACAATCTAAAGAAGTTGTACGGAGTGTTCTTCTTTAGACTGTTACTCCCCTTATAAAATCAGAAGGGGATAACAATCTAAAGGAGGTGTACAAAATGTTCTTCTTTAGACTGTTACTCCCCTTATAAAAATCAGAAGGGGATAACAATCTAAAGGAGGTGTACAAAATGTTCTTCTTTTGACTGTTACTTCCTTTATAAAAACAGAAGGGTGATATTCCTTTGTCTCAAAGTACATTAGACTAAATATCACTTTGTCCTAATTGTTATTTGTTTTGTTACCCATCCTACTTTTTCAACATTTTATGGATGTCAATATAGAGGGGTAACAAAGTAAAAGAGGCGTATAGAGGGACGTACTTTGTTATCCACACCTTTTTTACTTTTATGGTGGGTAACAAAGTAAAAAAGTACCAAAATGTGTTGTTTGATGAAACAAGTAGATATCATTGGCTAAAATTAATATTAAATATTTGGCTGATTTACAGTCTTTTGCGTGGTTTGAGGTGGTTAAACACCCTCCCTTAATCTGTATTGGAGACTCCAAATTTTCTGCCACAATTAAATGGGGGAGGGGGGGGGGGGGGTAAGATACTCTTCCTGTTTTTGTAAGATACTCTTTCTTTGTTAATGAGCTGCACCTTTTCCTAGCCAATATGTGTAATCTGTAATCAGATAGAAAAATACTGGACTTTTACTGTGGTGCATTATCAAAAAGTATAGCAGTAATTACTTTCGAACATCAATTACACCTGATAAAGTGACCCTAACCCTCATCCATATTATATACAGTTGTGAGCCTAAGCCTTTCATGGGCCTGTTGCATCAATAATTAATTCAAAATATATATTTTGTATTTAGTCTTAGGCCCAGTTCTCACAAGCGCCTTTTAGACGAAGTGTCTTCGAGTGTATGGGTGGCAGTAGGACGTTTCAGACATGACACTGAGTTGGTGTGGGGGCGTCAGATTTAAATGACGCTGATACCTGAGAACGCTACTACGCTACGTCCCTCACCCTGGACGCAGTATACAGCATCCAAAAGACGCTACTGTGAACAAGGCCTAAGTTTACCAAAGAAATATTTGTTAACTCTTCATCTGATAATACTTCACATCTTATGATATCTTTTGGCCTGTAATTTCTACTTCTTTGACCTTAATAACATTAATTGTTAATATATTAATAATGAGTAAATTGTAGGTCCTGAAGACATCTTAAGAGGAGATGAAATATTTCCAAATGAGTAGTTAACTTATATTTCTTCATACCCTTAAGACCTATAAATATATTTAATAATTATGGTTTATATAATTGTGGTTAATTGACAATAAACAATTCAATTTTGCTATTTTTGTTTTGCCATGAGTAAGTTCGACAAATTCAATAAATTTTTGCGCTAAAGAGGTGTATGAACCCAATAAGTTGTCAGGGATTTGATTCTTTTTTGTCTACTTAAAAACCTAAAAAGAGGCTATTTTTTTTTAATGTTTTCCCTTTTGCATATTTTACTCTTCATTAATTATTATTATTTTTAAAATTTATTATTATAATTACTGCCAATTTTTAATATAATTTATTTTATTTTTGTTTTAAAACTCAAAGTACTGCTTTCTTTTTTGTTAAGAATATATATTTTGTATCTCGCTTTAAATTTTTAACTTCTAAGTTATATATTAGTTATATATTAGTTATATATATATATATATATATATATATATATATATATATATATATATATATATATATATATATATATATATATATATTCTCTTTTATTTTGTTGGGATGCCAGTAAGTTCTATATATAAGTATGAATCAAAATGTAGGATTATATTTCCTGAAATTTATTATTACTATTATTTTTTTATATTAAAATAAATTTAAATTAAATAAGTTTGCTTTTTATTATTATTTTTTTGTTTGCATTTTTTTATATTTTTTTCTTTATGTTAATTATTATAATTTAAATATACTTTTTTTAATTTTTTTTTTTATTTATGTGTATACATAAAAATTGTTTTTAAGATGGCTTTCTTAGCTAAAAGAGGAGACGGAAGACAGACAATTAGACAATGAGAAAAAGACTTCAATTGAGTCCATGTCTCTTTGGTAGGGTTCAGATAAGAAGTTAATGTGGCACTTTATAGATTGTTACTCCCCTTATAAAAAAGCAAACAGAGGGAGTAACAATCTAAGGAAGGTGTACAGAACGTTCTTCTTTAGACTGTTACTCCCCTTAAAAAAGAAGTGTGATATTCCTTTGTCCCAAAGTACATTGGTCTAAACATCCCTTTGTCTTAATAGTTATTTAGTTAGTCATTTATATTATAAAAATAACATAAGGGAGTAACAATTTAAAGAACTGCTGATAATATTCTAATATAATTGTCTTAGAATATAAAGTTCCTACCTAAGTGAAGACCAGCATTCGTTTTTAGGAGGCAGGTCTCCAGCCTCTTCTGTCCCTTTTTTTGTTGTGAAAGCAGCCTAAAATATTTGGGGTGATTTAGTGAGCTTGAGGATTTAGAGTTAATGTAATATTAAGGAAGTTTTTGGTTTGTAAATTGCTTCTTACTTGTCAATAATTCTCTGACTTCCTGAAATAGGTAGAAATCTGGTACAGTTATTCTGTAAAAGCCGCTTTAGACGATCAACTTAGTTGTCAACCATGTTTAAGTCAATGGTCGCCTGTAGATAGGTGGATGGTTGAAATTTCATGTTGATTCACAGTGGTGTTATTTGTGGTAGGAGCCTCATCTTCTTTACTTTGTGATAATATCGAGGTATAACAATTCTTCACCCATTTTAAACCTAAAAATCCTGAATAAACTCTATATTTGGTAGATAACTTTGTAAAAGTAATGTTTGGGTTAAATGTTTTTAACTTGGTTGACCAGCTATATTGACAACCAAGTTGATCGTCTATAGGCCACTTAAGAGGTATTTGAATTTCAACTCCTAAAAGAGATGGGGAGGATATAGATAAAGTTTGACCGCAAGCTAGGAAATTGAAATTTTAGAACATAAGGAACCACTCAAAAGGAAAAGTTCACTCTTAATTGTAGGAAGGTCACCCTTAATTGTGGTAAGGGGGTTTACAAGCCCAGTCTAAATCTACTGCTTTAAGAAGTTAAGGTTTTATTAAAATCTTAAGAACATAAGTTCCTACTAAGAAGAATTTTATAAGGAATTTGAATCCTAATAAGAGGAGGGTTCATAATTTGAGAGGGAAGCTAAAAATAAAAGAGCAAGAGTAGAGTAAGGAACAAACCCTCTGATTGCATCTAACTCTAATTTCAGTAACGATCAAATTCTAAGCCTCCAGCAGGTGAACTTGAAGGAAGTTAATAGGGCGTCACTGTCTTTGGGTATAGTTGACATCCTGGTAAATGAGTCCAATAGGTGCTAGAGAGCTTCCTCTTCCTCCAAGGAGAAATTCTCTCCGCTGATTAGAAGAGGTGCGTTGCTCAAAGCAGGTGATTTAGAGAGGACGGGATGGAATCTAGCAGCAGATACTGCCTGCACAATAGGACCTTCAAGCTTCTTGCTTTGCCTTCCTAATCTGCGCCTTATACGCTCTAAGGCCTGTTTTATAATCTTCCCAGAGAATTGGTAAGTTATTCCTTTTTGCTTTATTAAGAAGATTTTTAACTTGCCTCCGAAGTTTCTCTGTCAAGAGAGTCCACCCGGAAATTGAACGTTGTTAGGATGCATTTTCAAGATGAAACATTGTTAGGATGTTCTTAAGGATACATTTGCAGATCACAGCTTACTTTGTAAGCTGTAATTGTAGCTTTAGTGAATCTGGGGATGAACTTTTCAGTTTGTAATAAGATGTTTAGGCAGTGTTCCAAGCTGTCCCATTCTCACTTAAGTACTTCTTGTAATAGCTCCCAGTTCGCCGATCTGGAGTTGCGATACTTTATTTCCTCTAGTACTGAAGCCTTGACTTTGATAAGGATGTGTCTGTAATCTGAAAGCAACTCCTCAAGTGATACAGACCAATCCATGACTCAAATTGCCTTAAACCCCTATGTTGATAAACTAGCTCTATTCCCGTAATTTGCTGAGTTTGAACTACTTTCAAAATCATTACATTTATTTTGCTAAGTGAGAATGTTAAGCTCTCTCATGGATCAAATATTATTATTCTTAAAATTCCCTTATTAGTTACTGATTCCCACCACTATAGAGGAATTTTTAAATGTTAACTTTTCAAGAAAATGCTGAGGTTTTATCTTCTTATAACTGCCCTGAAGTTAGTCAGTGGTATTTAGATTTTATTTATTTATAGACAAACCATCTCTTGTATGGAATGCTCTTCTTTTGACTGTTACTCCCCTTATTAAAACAGAAGTGTGATATTCCTTCATCCCAAAGTACATTGGACTAAACTTCCCTTTGTCTTAATAGTTATTTAGACAAAGGAATGTATAAATAATTATATTAATTTGTATTCTAAAAAAACAACAAAATACAGGGGAGTTATAATCTAAATAAGTACTCTCTTATATATTCTCTCTTAGGTATTTAAAATAAATCCACAGATTATTATGAATTACGAATTATTTTTTTTAGTAATTTGTTGAAGTCCGAAGGTGGAAGGGCGAAATATAACTCGACGTAAAAAATAATTTCATAATAAAACAGGGGTCCTTAAACTTAAAAAGTGAACAAACAGACAAGCAAAATAAAATTAAATACCCTTTTTGAAACCGATAAGAGTTGCATGATAATAATAATTGATGATACGCCAAAAATAGTTGCAGTAATGTGACGTCGTATAGAGGTGTAATATAATTATAATGAAAGTTGTTCGAGGAAAATCGGTGCAGTAGGACTGGAGATAGAGTGTATCTTAGATACCCGGAAAGGCGGGCCGCCTCAAAGAGAGGCGAGGCTCTCTAGATAGGTAAGGCAAAGAGGAGTTAGAGTTAACACTAATGCAACGCAGATAGATATAGGTAATAAATAGACCTAAGCCATAAGGTAAGGGACATTGGGACTCGGAGCAGAACAAGGGTCCCATGCAAATTAGGACAGATCTCTACCATATAACAGCGAAATCTTTGCCGTTTATAATAAAATGATTTAAACTTTGATAACAGAAACAGGGTAGAGAACAGAACAAATAACAGCAATGAAGTGTTATCCTATAACAATAACAGCTCATTGCATCTTGTTCTTGTTACTTGAAATGTTATTGATTCCGTTCTGTTATAAAATAACAATAACAGAAAAATCTGTTATTGTTATCAAATCTGTTCTGTTATCTGAGCTGATATAATGTGAACTGTTATTCGATAACAGGACTTTTTCAATAACATGTTATCGGACAAACTGTTATTCTCCAATAACATGTTATTGTTAACTGTTCTGTTATTTTCGACCCACCTCTAGTTCTTCCTACCCATCTAGTACTAGGACCTTACTACTACTACTACTACGTGGCACATCAGTCGAAGGGCTTGTATGTAAGGACTTGATTGGGGTTAATGTATTGCCCCATCAATTATATAAACCAATAGTATGCCACTTTACATAAGCAGCAACCAATAGTATGTCACTTTACATAAGCAGCAACCAATAGTATGCCACTTTACATAAGCAGCAACCAATAGTGGGGCACCTTGCCAGATTTATTTAGGAGTACTATTAGACGATTTCATTTACAACCTAAATTCCAAAATATTACATCAACAAGTTGAATAAACCTCCCCCATACCTTTTATTAATTCTTAAGAAAATCAAAGACCTCAAATTTAAAATAATACTATTCCTTATGGCCTTTTTTTATACTCTTTAATTTTCTTATTAAAAATATGTATAATTTAATAATATTAATTGCCTTAATAATTACTTCTTAATAATGTTTATGAAAAAAAAGTAAAATTAGGTCAATTTTAATAAACTTGTGAATCAACTTGCTGTTATTTTTAAGTAAAACAAAATAAAAGAATTTGTCAATTTGTTTTATATGTTGCATCTATATTTAGTGTTGTGTTTTACAACTATCTTCTATAAATAAATTTCAAACACAATGTTAACACTTAAACCAAAAAAACTGCTCTTCTTTTTATTCAATTAATTTCATACAACTCAATGTGTCAAACTATATCAAGTCTAGTCTCCATGGTGACAACAAATCAAAACAAACAAAACAATATAATCTAAATACATAAAAAATCCCTAAAAACGTGACATACTCCCACCTTGAGGGAGCCATCCCTCAAACTTCTGTCACTGCCGTTCTTAGCTGCCCGACTGCCGCCTCCTCCTGGACTTCAAGGGGGTAGATTCGCCGGGTGGGTCTTAGCATCGTGTTCTGGTTGGTCTTCACTCGTACTAGTCGAACCTTTCCATCTCGGCCGGTGATAAACTCTTCTACCTTTGCTAAAGGCCAATCCATCCGTTTCGCATTCTTGATTTTAAGCAGTACAATGCCACCAATGCGCAAGGTTGGCTGGTTAACTCCCTCCTTACGTCTACATCGTTTTTTAACAAGCTGCACAAGGTATTCTTTGCGAAACCTGGTCCGCAGATCTTCTCTGGTCTTCTGGAGAAACTTAAGTCTCTTGTTTAGACTCTTTCCGGATATTGCATCACAATCTGGGAGACCGGTTGACGTGTTTCCATGAAGAAACCTACTGGGCGTCAAAGAAATTAAATCTTGGGTGTCCTCAGCCACGTACGTTAAGGGTCTTCCTTTTACAACGGCCCCAACGTCGCAAAGTATGGTTACCATTTCCTTGTAGGAAAGGCAGGCTTTTCCCAAGCTCCTCCGGAGTAACTGTTTTACTAAGCCGTCAAGCCGCTCCCACCATCCGCCCCACCACCAGGCTGAGGGGGGATTAAACTTCCACTCTTTAAACATTTGGTCATACCGTTCATAGTTACCTATTGAAATTAGCTTCTTAGTCGCTGATTGAAGCCTCTTACATGCGATTGCATAGTTCCTTGGTAAGATTGATGTGTTTTGCACCCAAGGAAGTTTAACCTCGTACCTTCCTTCCATATTGAAGCTAACAGTTGCTTCAAAGTGCCTCAGCGTCGCTTCCATCTGGTCCTTCTGTTCCAATTTTGCTGATGGCTCTTCTACACCAATCACCTCCAGCTTACAAAAGTTTGAAATCGCTGAACCATCATTTAAACAAGAACTTAGCATGGTTGTAGCTAAATTCTCATGCCCTGTCGATTTGTCACCTGTGTTTTCACACTCTACAGTCCCAATTACCGTCCAACCTAGCTTTGTTTCTATAGCTGTCAGACCTGAGTCAAGCTGATATAGCCTCCCTGTTAACAACCGGCCCACAATGTCCGCCCCGAAAAGTAGTTCAATAGGTCCAGGTTGATCTAGAAAATTTGATAAGTCTATATCCAAAGCTTTAACTTGCTCAATACATTTTTGTGGTAATATCCTGGGGTAATAATCACAAATCTTTGTCTGACTAAGCGCGACTAATTCGATAGAATTCGTATTCTGTACAGAAGCAACATTAATTTTGAAGCAGTCGTGATTCTGAACACCTGACTTAACTCCACCAAAAAGCGCATGTTGCAGCAGTTTGTTGCCTACTACGTCAAACCCTAATTCTAATGCTGCTTTTTCCAGGATGTATGAATACTGCGATCCCGTGTCAATTATAGCTCTCGCAGCCCGCATACCTTTAGATCCGGTCAACATTACTGTGATAGTCTGAAGTAACACCTGATTTGTAATGCCCGATTCCGCCACAGCATTCATTGTAGTAGCAACGTCTTTTTTAGTTGTTAACATTGTTCTAGTCACTGAGTTCTCTTTTAAGGAAGTTTCTTCTGAGATTGGACACATCAGTTCTACATGCCGTTTTCCACAGTTCTTACACGTCAGTTGTGCCCTACATCTATAAGATAGACAACCAACTCTCAAACATCTAAAGCATAGCCCTCTTTTACGCAGTTTTTCTCTTCTCTCCGCTAAACTACTCCGTAACGCAATACGACACTCTTTAGCTGTGTGAGTATCCTGATTACAAAAAACGCAATTGTTATCCCTCGCTTTTCCCACGCTAAATTTAGTGCCAGATTCGACTTTTGAGATAAGTGACGATGCTGTGGCCACATTCTTTACAGATTTTACCTTAGGAAGATATGATGTAGAAGGCGTCATCTCTTCTACCCTTAAGCCAAAACCCTCCATAGCTAAATCTATGCGCTCCACACCCTCTACTTCCCGTCTCAAAAATTGCATTAGCTGCGTTAGTCTACTATTAACTTTACCTGTGAGAGGTCTCTCTATGTCATCATCTTCCCCGTACGAAAAATAAGCACTCCTCTGCCAAGCTTTCAGGTGTTCTTTAGGAAGAGATGACTCCACTAGAGGGTATAGCATTGAGGAGCATTTGTCATTAGTAACCCCTAAAGTTTCAAGTGCCCTAAGGTATGTTTCTAACTTATCGTATAAGGACGAAAGTTTGATGTTATCAGGGTTCAATGCGTTACCTAGAACTAGTTTTAATAGTTCTCGCACATATACCTCTACTAATATGTCTTCACGGCCAAATCTACTTTTTAAAGTAGCCACTGCCTTCTCGTAGTTGGCCCCTATAGGTGGGTAACTTTCGACCAACTCACGAGCTCTCGACCCTGGTGTAGTGGCCTGAATGAGGTATTGGAACTTATCCTCTTTGTCTATTTCCTTATCTTCGTGTACCTTTTTGAACTGACTCCAAAACGACAACCAATCTATAATTTTCCCACTAAACTGTGTCCAAACTATTTTCGGTAATTTATATTTACATCTCTTATCATTTGCATCATTATTCCTAGAATTTTGACAGTTAGATGTCAATGATTTAAATGTCAACTGAGCTCGCAAGAACTTACCCTGGTAGAGATCTGCCTTCTCAAGGTCCTCCACAATGGTCTCTTCGGGTGTATCTCCCGCTGTCATCAGATCCATTATGGTTCTGTCTCTTACTGCAAGATCCTTTGCGCTCTTTTCTAGGAGTTGGAATGTAACATTGACAACGTCAGCATCCAGAGGGTCCGCTTTCAATTCTTCATTCATTCTATTGAATAGCCTAGTAAAACTAGCCCTAACAACCGACCTACCCTTTAATTCACATTCCATGATTTTCATATTTATTTTTATATTAATTTAGTCAAAAGAATACCGAAAAAATAAATAAATGTTTGATGAAAATATTTACCGAAAAATGTCACTTTAAATCGAACTCAAATATGTTACCGAAAAAGGTTTCTATTTTGTCACGGTCGCCACTATGCTGCGTTTTACAACTATCTTCTATAAATAAATTTCAAACACAATGTTAACACTTAAACCAAAAAAACTGCTCTTCTTTTTATTCAATTAATTTCATACAACTCAATGTGTCAAACTATATCAAGTCTAGTCTCCATGGTGACAACAAATCAAAACAAACAAAACAATATAATCTAAATACATAAAAAATCCCTAAAAACGTGACATTTAGCGTGTTAAAAGTATTTATGAAAAATTACATAATTATTTTTGTGTAATGTAATTACATTAGTAATTGTCATGATGCGTATTGTAAGATGTAATAATTCAAGTAAAAAAGTTCATTAGAATACAAACCAGAAGATAATTCAAGAAGTAAGACAGATAAACTGAAATACAAAATTTCCCTTAAAGAGAACACCTGTACTCCTGGATCGGCTGAATTTCTTTGACTTTAATTCTATATCTAGCAGTCTCCACAGCTCATCAAGAGCAATTATTACAGTGGAACCTCGATAATTCGAACTAATTGGGACCAGACACTGTCTGAATTACCGATTTATCCGAATTTTCGAATATGCTTTAAAACAATGCAACAATACCATTATACTCGTTGGGTGATTTCACAGGAGCATTGTTATTGTTTAAGGGAATCTTAGATATTATTTGTTAAAACTCTGTCTTTGATTACAAAACATCACCTTTTTTACACATCATATAATAAACCAATGAAATTCAATTAAATACTATCTGCATCAGTTATTAAATTTTTCAGTAGGCAATCTGAATTTTCAAGGCTCCGGATTTTAGAGGTCCGAATTATCGAGGTTCTACTGTACTATCTAATCAAAGCAATCTTCTTTTTGCTTTAATTTCCTTGAAACAACAGGATTTTAGCAATCTCTTATATTTGGTCTATATTTTTACTATACTAATCTATTTTAATTAACTTATTTAAACTTCCGTTAACATCTCAAAAAACATCAACAAAAATATGTATTTCTACAACTAGATATATCAGTTCAGTTTACCGAAGTGGTAAGTGCAAAATTGAGCAACACTTCTTCAAGAAGATTAGGTGAATAATTTAAATTTTTGTTTCTTCTAAAATAATTAATATAAAAATTCCATTTTTCAAAACTGGTCTTATTTTCAACTTTTTTTTTTTTTTTTTTAGTTTCTGTTTTCTTCACCTTAGTTGTATCTATGTGCAAAATTTGGGGAAGATTGAATGACGATAAGTGGTTCAAAATTGGGGTAATAGGTGTGCGATGAAACTTAAAGCAAATAAATTTGACGCCATTTTTTTTTTTTTTTGGTTTCTGTATTCTTCACCTTAGTTGTATCTATGTGCAAAATTTGGGGAAGATTGAATTACGATAAGTGGTTCAAAATTAGGGTAATAGGTGTGCGATGAAACTTAAAAAGCAAATAAATTTGGCGCCATTTATTTTATTATTTTTTTTTTTTTTTTGGTTTCTGTATTCTTCACCATAGTTGTTTCTATGTGCAACATTTGGGGAAGATTGAATCACAGGAAGTGGTTCAAAATTGGGGAAACGGAAATGTGCGATGAAACTTACAAAGCAAAGTAATATAAGACCAGTAATAAACAGAAACAATAAACACTACTTTCTTCGACATTGTTAACTGCCTGTTTTAATGAAAACAAAGTTATACAGTTACCACATCTATCTCTAATAAACCACCTTTAACTGTATTTAAAAGAAAACAAAAGACAAAAAAACTTCATATTGTCACATTAGATACAACACTGACAGACTCAAAATTTATCACTTAGGAAGGATTTGATGTCTCATTTGAGTTAAGCTATGAGGCTTTTTATATGATTTATGACTATTCAAGTGTCAGCTAAAAAACTAAGGTGACATACCGATTCAAATGGTAATAATATAATCAACAGTACTTTTTTACTTAAGCAACTCCCCCTATATCCTTTTGACTTAATAGTTCTTTAGACAAAGGAACGGTATAGCTGCAGTTATCAAACCACCTAGGAGAAAAGGGCGGCTCACACGAATGTGCTGTTTAGACAAAGGGATATCATCTCTCAAATTAATTAATTATATAGATATAAGCTTACTAATTAGATCTGAAAAGTTATCTGTTTTGATAATTTAATTTAAAGGGATATAATCTCTTAAGAGTATAAATCAAGCGAAATTGTGCTGCCAAGCGATTCTCGACTGTATTGATAACTGCAGATTAGCCAAAGGATGTATATACAGAGTATTATTCATTCCTCAGTCTTAATTACTGTTAAGACAAAGGGATATTTATTCCAATGTATCTTGGGACAAAGGAATATCACACTTGTGTATATAATTGTGATAATGTCCCTTAGTCTAACTATTAAGACAAAGAAATATTAAATATACGCTTATGTAAAACTCATTGTCCTATAGTTTCCTGTATAAGATTTAGTCTCTCATGGGATAAGACTCAACTTTAAAATAGCATAATAAAACTTCCCCAGGAGTCTCAATGTTTTGGGGAGACAAACACACAAACCTCTGAGACTTTTGTTGGGCAGACTATTGTTTAGAACCAAGGGGCCTGCTACAGTAAATAAGTGCCAAATCAATTGTATAAAACAACTGTGTTAGGGAACATTTTGAGCTGGGCAGTGTTGTATCTAACACTGATATTATCGTTGGATAATATAACACTAATTGTAATGTTGAAGCAGAAGAGAGACTTAAGGATAAAAAAATACTCTCACCTTTTGGAATTGAACAAAGAAATTCCTTTTTTGTTATCTTATTAGGTAAGTGTACAGGTTTAGAATACCTCAAGTTAGTAGTTCAATACACAGATGTAGGAGATATTTTTATGTCTATCTCTCTTTATCTTTAATTTAATAAAATATTTATTATGTGAATTTTTTAGGCATTGGATTGCTATTTGTTCTAAAAAAAATTCTTAAATAAAAACTTTATTTATTAAAAGAAAAAATAAATAAATAAAAAGACTTCCAATCCTATATCTTTAAAACTATAGACTTATAATATGGTGAAAATATATATTAGAAATACCTACATTGTATTCATATTATTATATATTAAAAAAAATGTAATGAGTTAAAAACAAATCACGTGTTTTTTCTGTCTATTTTAAAGTGAATATTTATATTTAAATAAAAAATAATAATACTATCACAAAAATTAGTAAATATATACATATATATTGAGAATGATAAATATTATTTTAAAAATTTATATATCTGTAGTATGTGTGTTTTGATAAATAAAAAATGTATTTAATCGATAAAAAATGTTAGTTGGCTAGGAAACATATAGTTGGCTTTGTGGAGAATTTATTTTTTAAATAGATAATAAATATTTTACATGTCAAAAGTATACGACTACAAAAAAAATGTTCTTTCGAAAATGGGGAGTGGCGTAGATAAGTGGTTAAAGTACGTTCAACTCCACCTCAAACAGAGGTTTTAACATCGACTCAAATCCCAGAGATGTGAGACATATTTCATGCTGATGTACTAAGTAAAGTAGATGATTAAAGAGGCCGGACCCCTCGTCTTGTAATGAGTGATATTTGATCTAGACATAAAAAAGGGTAAAGCAACAAATTAAAAATAATTGGGCATATTGCAACATCTACTCATTTAAGATAAAAAAAAGTTGTAGGTTAAGCCAAAATGAATCCAATCACGAAATTTCAAAGGAGTTTTTTAAATTTCAAAATTTAAGGCCGGGATTGAGGACTAATACCAATCTGATTTGTGTTAGAAAATACTGATAAAAATGTCTCACCTCTGGGTATTGAACTAAGATCCTTTGGTTTTATGCACAAGTCCTTTTTAACCACTGACCACTTTGTACCTCGTGAAAACTTGAGATTTCTTAGACTCACCCCTAACTACAGACTTTTTGATCAGCCAATAGTTTAATTGGTTGCTTAATTAGTATAAATACTACATTAAGCAAGTGTGTGAGAGCAATCGGCTGATTGTATTGGACAGTCTATGCACCAACAACCAATAAAATGGTTTAGTTAGTCTGGTGTGCGCTGATGAATCCAATAAGACTAAACTATCGGCCAATCAAAAGTCTTTAGTGTACAGTGAGTCTTAGTGTGTGTACTATTGAACATGGAATATCTTAGATCCATAAATATAGACTATTTTGGATCCATAAATATGGAATATCTTATTAATTTTACTTTAAAGAAACATAATATCATATAAAATGTTTAAATGTATCTCCTTGAGCAAAGTCTTACTAAATGTACTTGAAAATAATTTTATTCCTTTTTTTTAAAAAAAAATTTGTTAGCCAACAACATTATCGATTTAGAAGTAGGTGATAATCACCATTTCTATTTTTTCTAATTAGTGTCCTTTAAAATAGGTATAAAAGAAAAAAAAAGTTTAATTAATAATATTTTGAAAAATGTGTAGAAGTTTGATCAAATTAGATGTGAAAAACCTCTTTAGCGATTGTTTCTTAATTAGAATTAAAAAAAAAAAAAAATGAAAAATCATAATTATTAGGGAAAAATATAGAAAAAGCAAAAAAAAAACATTCCTTCTCTTAAAAAAATGTCTTCACTTCATAGAAAAAACATTGAATCAAGGGTAAGTTTTTGTGTTTACTCCTGGTGGCGAAATATAGAACTAAAAAGTGAAAATTGAGCTACCAGTTACTATATTTAAAAGGGTCATATTTTTCATGTTGTTTTTTGTGTGACGGAAACTTCTTTTGTTTCCCAGCCCATAAATATATCCATGTTAAATGTTTTCTCTTCAAAATCATGATATTATGTCCTCCAATATTGTAGTTCTCTTGACATTTGTTATCATTATGTCATTTAGATTCTAATTTGTTATTTTTTTCAAGATTTATTTTTATGTATTCATTCTTCTGATGTAATTTGATACATTCCTTTTCAATTGCATCATCAAATTAGTTAAATTTAAATACATTATTGGCTTATTTTGGGCATATTGTGGAAGGAAATGGGAATTTTTTATATTTAGCATATTTGATGCATGAAAATTAACATATCAAAAGTCCTAAGGGGAGGCTGTGACAACCATTATGAAAAATAAGTATCATTTTTTGTATTTTGTACAAATATCTTGAACTTAAAGCTTATACATTTGTCTATTTAAAAAGTCCTAAGGGGAGGCTGTGACAACCATTATGAAAAATTAGTATCATTTTTTGTATTTTGTACAAATATCTTGAACTTAAAGCTTATACATTTGTCTATTTAAAAAGTCCTTATTAATTTATTGATAACTTTATCATTTTTGAGATATTTGTAGAGTTTTATTTATTTATTTATTGTTTTATGAGGGTGTCAGACAACTAATTCATATACACCCAATAAAAGGCATCAAATAATACAGATCTTTTGATTTTTATTCCATGAAGCCAGTTCAGATAATAGTTTGGATAATCAAGGTTCTACTGTATATAAGTTCAATAAAAATTTGTATTAAAAAAAAAAAATAACAGACATACTTAATCTGATATGATATTTATTAGTTTTCGCATGTAATTTTAATTATTATTGAACATTTCATCAAAATAACTTCTCCTGGGCGGGGAATCGAACCCGGGTTCTCTCCGTCCGCGTTTAAAACTATTTTCTCAGGAACTAGCTTTTCCCCGAATAACAGCTTATATCGTTTGATTTGTATTTAAATACATTTTAGAATTTTTTAATGAAAATCGTCGGAACCGTAATAGAGAAATAATTTTTTTCACGTTTTTTCAGAGATTTTGGGGGGTAGCGGCCCCAAATTTGAAGCTAAAATTCATTATTCGATTTCACCTCAGGGTATGATTTTTCTGAATGTGCATGCCAAATTTTGTCAAAATCGGCCCAGTAGTTTAGGCTCCAGCGTCTGCACAGACATTTTTTAAATACCACTTTTTTGGACTCTCGGGAGCTCAAAACGTGTAAATCCATCAAAATCGAATTTTCATACCATCACAATACTTTCTCTTTATATGAGAAAGTAAAAAAAAAAATTGTTTTAAACCACTAGAGTTGTTCCAAGGGAAACACTAACAATTTAATTGCAAAGATCTTAAAAACCATTAGAGTTATCTGGAAATGTATAAGGAGCTTTTTTGAAGACAATTGTGGAAGCTTTAATTTGGTAAAGACACCCTAAAAATTAATAATTAATTTGGTTTAGAACAACTTTCTTTTTAAATATATTAGAGATGTTTGAAAAAAAATGGGACTTTATTTTCAAAATGGCAGACAAAGCAGCTCTAAGCACTTCCAGGACTTTCATGCATTCCAGGATGTTCATTATAAAGTAATAATACAACAATTATGTCAAATATTAAAACTTTTCTGATAACCATCCACAATTATTTATTTGTTTACTGGACATAAATCTTACAACAGGTTATACCCATAAGTAAAACAAAATGAAATCATTCAGAAAAATTGTCAAGAAATTTCTCAATAATTGATGAGTTTACAACACTTATTATATATTATAAAGTCTGTAAAACTATTCCATTGAAAATTGCTTTAATAAATACATATTATTGATTTATATATTTTTATTTAATTTGATTTTTTTTTATCCTTTTTCACTTTTTTTTTGTTGTTGCTTACTTTTTACATATCAATGAGAAACTTAAGATATCAATGAAAATATAAAAATCAATGAGAGCTCAGGATTGTAAAATCTTGAGAGCTAAAATCAATGAGAGCTCAAGATTATAAAAATATTGAGAGCTAAAATCAATGAGAGCTCAGGATTGTAAAATCTTGAGAGCTAAAATCAATGAGAGCTCAAGATTATAAAAATATTGAGAGCTAAAATCAATGAGAGCTCAGGATTGTAAAATCTTGAGAGCTAAAATCAATGAGAGCTCAAGATAATAAAAATCATGAGAGCTAAAATCTATGAGAGCTCAAGATTATAAAATCCTGAGAACTAAAATCAATGAGAGCTCAAGATTATAAAATCCTGAGAACTAAAATCAATGAGAGCTCAAGATTATAAAATCCTGAGAGCTAAAATCAATGAGATCTCAGGATTGTAAAATCTTGAGAGCTAAAATCAATGAGATCTCAGGATTGTAAAATCTTGAGAGCTAAAATCAATGAGATCTCAGGATTGTAAAATCTTGAGAGCTAAAATCAATGAGATCTAAGGATTGTAAAATCTTGAGAGCTAAAATCAATGAGATCTCAATCATCACCCTATTTTTTCTTACTTCCCGTGCTGTCAATATACTAACACTCACAAACTGTAGGTATGAATGTGTTTTTATATAGGTTTAAGAAGAGTTAGGAAGATAATAACACTTGGCTGTGTTGATTTTTTGGCACTTCTTTAGATTGTTACTCCCCTTATAAAAAAAGAGGGGAGTGAACATCTAAAGAAGGTAAGGGAACGTTCTTCTTTAGACTGTTACTCCCCTTATAAAAATAGAAGTGTGATATTCCTTTTCCCCAAAGTACATAGGGACTGAACATCCCTTTGTTTTAATAGTGATTTAGTCAAAGTCATTTATATCCTAAAAAAACATAGGGGAGTAACAATCTAAAGAAGTACCGATTTTTTATTCCTTTTAAACATTTTTGAAGTGATTTCTTTGAATAAATTTGGAATTCTTCAAATACCTTTACACTTATTTAAATAAATTAACTACTTTAATAAATATGGTAAAATATATTATAATAATAATGTTATATACAATTTATTGGCATGGAAAACAGAAAAAAGAGAGATAAATAAAGTAAATACTACAATAATTAAATTAACACTTATTATTTTACATTTTAATTTACATACAAAATAAAAAATTAATTAATTAAAATCTAATACATACTAAGTTTTGATTTTTAAAATAACTTGTTTGAGATGGTTAAAAATTGTCATTTATATACTATAATATAGGCTTCAACAAGGTTTTTTTTTTAAAGGAAATTTTTTGGTCTGATTGTGTTTTTATACATAAGACAAAAAAAGCAATATAAAAAATAAATATACAAATTTTGATTAGTTATACAGTGAGACCCTCATATCGTATTGTAGGAGACACAAAAAACTTATTTTATTCTTTCCTTAACTATTTTGTAAAATTTTAGTAATTGCATATTCTTTTTCCACACTTCAAGACCTTTAAATTGATGTATAACATGTCATAGTTACTAAGAAATTTTTTTTAGTCCCCCGCCATATTGGCTGCCATCTTGAAAATATTACGTGAGAAAATGTTAATAGTTGCATATTCTTTTTCTTCATTTCAAGACCTTTAAATTGATATATAACATGTCATGGTGACTAAAAACTTTTTTTTTAGTTGCCCGCCATCTTGAAAATATTAAGTGTGAAAAATCCAAAATGTGTCCAGCTGTCTAAAATGCCGAGATGCACCTGTGTGCTGAATTTCATGTTCCTAGCTATAGTAGTTTTTGAATTGAAACAAGCAACGGACAGACACCAACGGACAGACAGACAGACAGACAGAGCCGTTATATAAGGTTTCTTTTTTTACTTTGTACAGAAACCTAAAACAACAATTTTGTTTTACCAGCCATTCTTTTTATCCGGCCATAGATATGGCTCCAAGGCAATCAGTTAAGAGGGCTTCTACTTTAATAGAAATGCTAAAAACCGATCAAACAAGTTTTGATAAACTTTTAACTTAATCTTTTGATTTTGATTTGCAATGAGTAAGTTCCGTAGAAAATCAATAGTACAAAAATAAAGACTTAATCTGTCCTTTTTTTTACTCTTTAACTTTTATTTACAAATAAAAATAAAAAAACTTAATCAATAATTTGAATATCGTCAAAATCAGGAGGTATTTTATTTTGATCTTCAGATTGATCGTTGAGAGTTGAACAGAGATTGTCGAGCATTCGTTGATCAGATGTATCAACTCCAAGATTATGAAGGTGGTTGAAGTATCGTTTGTTCCTCTTAGTTTGTATCGCAAGTCTGACTCGTTCGGTTCTCGCTATGTGTCTTAGAGAACTTAAATAATCGCAGGCGATGGCACGTCGACTAAGACATACACTTGTATCGACAACTTCACTCAATTCATCACCAGCTGCTAATGAATCGCTGAAAAATATAATAAAACATTTTTATTAGAGAATAAAATAGTTAATATTCTCATGAGTAAGTTAGAAATAAAATATGTATTTATATAAATTTAAAGTCTGCCATTTACTGTGGCACATAGCTCCCTCGTCTGATCACCTATTTTATTAATGTTAAGCTATTACAAGCCAATATTGTCTAAATTTATCTCATTGTTCCTCCTTTACTTTAAAAAAATTAGTTAAAATTGATTTGCTTTAATAAAGGAATACAAATTTGAACTTAGCAACATTAAATGTGCAGAGGGGGTTGAAATAAATCTGGGGCTATCAGTAGGCTACTTTCAAAAAAACCATCCAAATTTCTGGAGAATTCAATAACAAGCATCATCGGCACAGCTATATAACACCTTTTTATTCCAAACTCAATGAAACTACTTCAAAGTATAATATGTAAATTTTTGTGTTCGGTACTTTTGGGGATTAGGTTGGTAACAGAGAGACAAACGCAGGAAATTGTAAGGGTAATTGTTTTTGGTACTTCTTTAGATTGTTTCTTGCCTAATAAAAACAAGTGAGGCACGCTTCACATAAATACGTGAAGCGATAATCACCAGTTTCTGTACGATTAAGTTAAAATTATTAAGTGTAATAGTTGCATATTCTTTTTCTATACTTCAATACCTTTAAATTGATGTATAACATGTCATGGTGAATAAAAATTTTTTTAGTTGGCCGCCATATTGGCCGCCACCTTGAAAAAGTGTCCAGTTGTCACCAATGCCGAGATGCACCAGTGTGCCAAATTTCATGTTCCTAGCTATAGTAGTTTATGAATTGAAACAAGCAACGGACAGACAGACAGACAGAGCCATTATATAAGGTTTCTTTTTGTACTTTGTACAGAAACCTAAAAGCAGAGGGGAATTAAAATCTAAAGACGATGTGGGTAATGTTTTTCTTTAGACTGTTACTCCTCTTAAAAAAACAGAAGTTACCTCTGACTAAACATCCCTTTGTCTTAATAATTATTTAGTTAGTCATTTATATTCTAAAAAAAAAAAAAAAAAAGGAGTAACAATATAAAGAAGTACTATTGTTTTTGCCTACGATTGATACGAAATATAAACATTATATCTCTGTTTAGATGCGTAGAAAGTGAAGAATTCTTCAGCTTTACGCACGATTAGCGAGTTTGTTTACATTTAACAAAACTAATTTGCTATTCTTTTATTAAAGTAACTGTTTATATCGAGTTTTTAGTGAAGAACAATGAATGAATCAAGTGGCTTTGACAAAAATTTAGAGAATAATAACTCCTCCAGAAATAATTAATTCAGCAAAAAATACAACTCAAGAATTAATGCCATCTTTATCAAGAGAAGAGTTACGAACTTACATACAGCAAGTTTATTTTTTTCTGTATTTATTATTTAAATCTAACAATCGTAGATAAAATACGGTACGCAACTCGTGCGAAAACGGCATTTTGCATTGCTCGTGTGGTTTTACTACCCTCGCTATCGCTCAGGTGCAAACTCCACACTCGCATGCAAAATGCTACTTTCCGCACTCGACGTGTTATGTACTATTTATCTTGTAATTATTGCCTATGGACCCTAAAAAACTACTTTTACACTACATGCAAGTAAAAATTACCAGTAAGAGGAGAGAGGTAGATGGCAAGTAGTGATAGATGATGTCAAATCTTCAGCGATATCATTTCTTAGCGAGTCGACTAGTGTATCCTCAAGCCTTGGCTCGACAGTTGTGCTTTCTCGAAACAATGAAAATCTGCTGCAATCCTATATAAACAAAAAGTGAAAAGCAAAATATTACAATGAAACAAACGAATGGTTGTTTTGGCTGAGCTTTTGTGGTACAACTTCATAATTATGATTAGAGAGGTGAATAGAAAGTAACACAACAATATTGTGGCACTTCTTTAGATTGTTACTCCCCTTATAAGAAAACAGAGGGGAGTAACAATCTAAAGAAGGCGTACGTAATGTTCTTCTTTAGAGTGTTACTCCCCTAATAAAAACAGAAGTGTGATATTCCTTTGTCCCAAAGTACATTGCACTAAACATCCCTTTGTCTTAATAGTTATTTAGATACAGTCATTTATATTTTTTTTAAATCATAGGGGAGTAACAATCTAAAGAAGCATCAATATTGTCACCACAATTTTTATATTAAGTATTAACAAAAGTGTTTCAACAATTTATATAATCTTCAGTGTCGAGTGTTGGTATAGTAAGAGTAAAGATTCTACTACACATAGATATCAATTTCTCGATAACAATTAATAAATTTCCATGATGTTAAAATACGGGTTGAATACAGTATTTGAGTCAAAAGTGTTTATGGAAACCTAGATTCAATACGGATTGAATACGATTAAGATCTATATATGATATAAATAAATTTACGATAATTCTGGGATCATATCTGGATTTATTTTCATTAAAAAACCAGAACTCCGTCCTAACGTGCCCAGGGTGTGGGTGTGAGTGCACCTAGCATGTTTCTGTAGGAACTGTAGTCAAATCTATCAAAAAAATATAATCTTTATTGAAGATAAAGAGCTCAAATGGAGTTGATATTAATAGAATTATGAAAATGGAAAGAGTTTCCACAAAATGAATGTTTATTGCACATAACTAGTTTTCGGTCTCTTGGCTGAAAACTAGAGAGACAAAAAACAGACGGACGGAGCCCGTTCTTTTGTCTCTCAAGTGACTCAACGTTAAGTTTTTCCTTTACCTTTTACCAGCGCTGAATGACTGAGAGGCTGAAAACTAGATACAGTAGAGTCTCGCTAATCCGGGTTTAACGGGTCCGGATTAAACAGAATCAGTTTTAATGTGTCTGTAGAACAAGCTTTAGTAGAGTAAAACTATTAAAATCGAGGTTTTTATCGTAAAAATTACTTCTATTAGTCTCCAAAACATGCTTGTAACGTAGGTCCATTATTTAAGTTAAGAGCTGTCCTGTCACCAGTCATGTCAAATATCAAATGAATTAAAATAAAATGGCAATCTATTATACAGGTGGCAGGTACAGAAGGGACTTCCTGAGAAACAGGCTGTTCTGATCTGAAATTCGAGGAGCGATAATCATTTCACAAAAAGTTGAGACATTAGACATTGTTGGCTTGGCACAATTTCATGGAACTGGGTTGAGCCGCCGCTACATGTTTCTTAAAACCCTTCCCCATCTCAGTCACATATAATTGTAATTCCTGGAATACACTTCCTTTATATCTTCCGCTCTACATTTCTATGAAACCAAAACAGATTAATCGATGTTTTTACTTATTCTTAAATCTGTTAATTTTTAACAAATTACCGGGTATTCCTCGTGTTAGACTGTTAGAATATACACCTATAAACTATACTAGGAACAATTTTATACATTTTAATAGACAATAAAAGCAGAAACTCCAATTATCTTAACAATTAATAAATCTTAACAGGCCCTGGTTCCAATTTGTACATAGTTTTTGGCCCGTCCGGATGTCCGGACTAGCGGGGTCCGGATAAACGAGACTCTACTGTATGTGGAATAAACATTTATTTTGAGGAGAGGCTTTCCGTTTTTCATTATGCCATTAATAACCTTTATTTGCAGTTTTTAGTTCTGTTTCTTAAAACACATAAAAATCAAACACAACAAATCTGGTTACAAAAAGGTGAAAATTACAAAATCATTTATAACCTTTATCAAATTAACCAAGTAAAAGTTTTTTTCTTCTTTAGCTGATTGGTTTATTAAATAGGGATTCAATACTACTCATGGTAACACCTAGCTTATTAAATCCCAAATCAGGATTCAATCCTAAATGAAACATCATGAAAACGTAGTAATTGAAAGAAAACTTCCTCAGTAAAGAGAAGAAATTACTGTAAAACACAGAGATAAAAAGTTTTCAAGTTTGTTTACACTTTTGTCTTTAATGCATCTTGGGTTCTGACAACTAATGAAGAAGAGCAGGAAGAAGAGAATGAGTGAGAAACACAGTTCAATCCTCTTTATGCTTGGAATCTTTTGATTGTTTACATAGGAGAAAATTGTCCAAATAAGTTCACTTTTCTCTTAGTACTAACTTCCATCAAACTTTAAGTCTCCAAATAGAAAAGTGGCTCACACTACTTTTCTATTCACTTTACCCCATCTACCCCTTTTTTACCTCTTTATCTCTCACCAACTCTTAGCTGCTAAAAACTCACATCATATGTTTTAATCACTTAGTTTGAGTTTACTCAAATAAATTCAACTCACAAATTACCTTTTTAGAAGAAAGTATGTCATATGTACAAAGTGTTTTTGCTCTTTTTACAGTCGCTAAAGCTTCATCTTTGGTTTCAAATGAGGAATCTTTGAAGGAACTTAATCTTTCATCGAGCAAACATAATTTTCTTCGGTCCAACTGGAAAAAAGGTATTACAATCTTAATTATCTGATAAGGATTTAATCAAACACTGAGGATATTTGGATGGATATAACATGTTTTTAAATCTCTTGAATATTTAAAAAATTACGTAGAGACCATAATAATGGTTGTAATAGAAGTTCTTCAAATAAACTTTATTGCGATATGAAAGTTGTGGAGAAAATGTTTTGACACATTCAACATGTTTGGATCCACTGTGGTTCCATGTCGTGCTAAGGCTAGTGGCTGTTGGATCTCTAGCGGATCCAAACACGTTTCTGGCCCTCTGCCACTCTTTTCCTTGTGTCTCAGGCAGAACCCTCTTACAAGGGTCTACCAGGCCTACTGGTGTTTGTATTCATAGAGGATCCCAACAACAAATTTTTAAAAAGATCTATTTTTAGGCAAAACCAAGGACCCTTATATTTTCCTGCATGTGTCTGTCCGTCCGTCCATCTGTCCCTGCTCTCAAGGCTACACCGTCTTTGAAATTTCGCATATATGTGTATAGTACCTACCCACACATTTTAAAAATATAGCGACTTAAAACAATTATTTTTCAAAAAAACAAGGGTTAATTTTTTTTTTTTTTTTTTTTGGATACCGTGTGGGGTATCGTATGAAAGGGTGCGTCGAGCTAATTACAAAAATATATAATTTTTGGATATAAGCTTTGACAGGACGAGTGTAGGTGAGTTTGAAGTGGGTGTGAAAAGTGCCCCCCCCCCCCTTCTATCTCACTTATGCAAAGTGCAAAAAATCTGAAAAAAATTCCTGAACGTTCTTCGACCAAAAGTAAAGATACCACTTTTTGGAAATTTCAAACTTATGCTGTTTTCTTTGTATTTATATGTTTATAGTCCGGTTCAGTGGCAAAAAATACTTTATTTGAAGTTTGTATATGTGTTTTGAGAATATCAGACCCATAGGATAGTTCAAAGTAGGCTTTTTAGCATTTTAAAAAGCCCCATTAATAGGTACTACTTAAACTATAGAGTGTTGCCTACGGACCCTCACTGTGTGCTGACTAGCACACACTTGACCTGTTTATTAAATTGTGTAATCTCACTTGGTATTATTTAAACCCACGACAAAGGTATGTTCCTGAATTTTATTATGCTTTTTGAATAGATTAAGAATGTTTAATAATTAACTAAGTTCAAAGAACTGAGAACTTGAACAAATCAAAGGTGAAATCCAAAAAAGCTGATGCTGAATTTGGTACTTCTTTAGATTGTTACTCCCCAATGCTTTCTTAGAATATAAATTACTGACTAAAAACTATTAAGAAAAAGGGATATTTAGTCCAATATACTTTGGGACAAAGGAATATCGCACTTCTGTTTTTAAAAGGGGAGTAACAGTCTAAAGAAGAACATTCCTTACACCTTCTTTAGATTGTTACCCCCTCTATTTTTTTATAAGGGGAGTAACAATCTAAAGAAGGAGCCCTGAATGGTATTGAGAATTGATAAAAATGGAAATCATCTGCCTCAGGCAATGCAAACGAGCTCTGAGACGAGTGTTAAGAATTGGCAAACCTCAAATAAGGGAAACATGATTTTTAAAGTCGGGAACAGCGATGTCTGTCTGTTTACAGAATGCGCTTCACGAGTTGTGACTTTTGACACTCAGATTGGCCAACCTAAATGAGGAAATAAATAAAGCAACTAGGTCTGTGGGAGGGGTGGGGCCAGTGACATTTTTGTTTGACTAGTTGGTACGACCTTCTAGGATTCAAAATGCTGACTTTTCATTGGCTCCCCACCCCAATTTTTCAGATTTTCCCCCGCTGTCAAAAGTCACAACCCATAACATGCAAACTGTATTTACAAGTGTCTCTATAAAGAGAAAGGAAAGCTGTCGATTGGTTAAGCTAAATTATATTACCTGTTTGTACAATGGTCCGTAGAACTGTAAGTTGACAATAGCTTTCCGTAAATCACCCTTTGTAGACTCCACAAGGAGATCACAGGCTTCTTGTGGCATAACATTACCTTCCACAAGTGACATCGACTTTAAAAAACAACCTGCAAATTATAATTATAATATAAAAAAAAAAAAAATGTAAAGATAACTAAGTTTATGAAGTGCTCTTAACCCATTGAATGCGTTTGGATCCACTGTGGATCCATGTCGAGCTAAGGCTGGTTGTGGTTGAATCCATGTTTGTTCTTGGATCCATAGTGGATCCTAGAACACCCTTCTGGCACTCCGCTGCTTCTTTCTTTGTGTTTGGGCAGAACCCTCTTACAAGGGTCCGCCAAGCCTGCTGGCATTTGTATCCACAGAGAACCCCAACAACAATGTATAATAGTTATAATTTTAATTGGTATAAATAGATAACGAACTATATACATTATTTTATTAATAATTCACGAGAATATAAATATATTATTCACTATTCCATTCCCTACATAATTCAACTTAAAATGAATTAAACTAATGCTAATTATTAGCATAATAATTAGCGAGTGGATAAACAATATTTTTCGTTTTCTGATTTAGTGTATAGTTGTTCAGAGTTTTTTGAGTTCCACTCTTGAGCAAGTAACACATATTTGACCATGTGAAAAACATGGATTCTAACTTTTAATTAAAAAGCATTTTCCCCCCTGTTTTTTCTTTTAACCCCCCTCTTATATGAAAAATATGACTAAAGTGTACACAACAACAATTACTGTACTTTTAAACAATTTTCCAATGACATGCATCATGAAGGGTGTATATACTATTTGGACTTAGTACTCCTGTGTAACAAAATTTAAATTTTGAAATCATATAATCCTTCCCCATGAAAAAATGCATATATGCACCAACTTTCATGGTGATCGGTCGAATGGTGTCGAAGTCTATAAAGCACAAACAAACAGTCATCCATTTTTGTATACATACATACTTATATATTTATAATGGATGTGAGGGTGTAGCCCCATCAACTGCATAAACTTTACAATTGTCAAATGTAGCCAGTTAGAGATGCCACTTCACATAAGCAGCTACCCATTTTTATGGCGAGGGTGGAAGAATACCAAGCAGTGGGTTCTGAATTCTGAATTGATCCCAGATCTTTGGTCCCCAATTCAAGATAAAACCACCTAAGGTTCTACGTTGTCATATTTATAACTAACAACCTTCCCGTAATAACTCTTAATTTGATCTCAGACACTTTTAAATGCATACACACCCCCAATAGGGGGGTACCAAACTAAAATAGGCGCCATGTGGCAGCACTTTAGTTTGGTACCCCCTGTTTATTTTTATTTAAATACATGATAAAATGGTATTTTATATAATTAAAAAAATAACAATCTTAATAGGGGAATGTTCAAAAGCAGTGGGGCTTTTGTGTGGGGTTGAGAAAGGGGAAAGAAAGAGAAGAAAAAGATAGGGGGCTACCAAACTAAAAGAGGCGTATAGGGTCGCCTCTTTTAGTTCGGTACCCCCTAAGAAAAATGAATAATCTAGTAGGATTATTTAATTAAATTAATTTAGGGCAGGAATTAAAATGGAAAAGTGAAAAACACCTCTCTAATGTCATAGTCAAAGGGAGTATTATGTATCATTTCTTGGAGATTATTTTTGTTTTTTTTTAATTGAATGACCTGTTATATGTCAAAATAGGCATTGTCAATTAAATTTTATTTCGTTGACAGAAAAAATATTAGATTTGTTCAAAGCGAAATTATAATAAGTTGAGTTTTAGAGGAATAGAAATGTTTAAATTTCCGAAGTGTAATTCTGTTTTATGGACAATTAGATGAGAGGGAGTTTTTCCAATGGATGCAGGGTAAGGTGCTTAAAATTTGAATTGTAATTTTTGTGAAAGTTTGTTTGAGGTATTTTATTTCTTAAAATTTGAACATATTAAAATGAATGAAAATAACCTAGTATTGCTCACTCATATCTTCCAGTAAATATACCGTAACTGCCCAACTTTGACTAAATAACTATTAAGAAAAAGGAATGTTTAGTCTAATGTACATTGGGACAAAGGAATATCACACTTTTGTACATAAATGTGTGATATTCCTTTGTCCTAATGTACATTAGACTAAATATCCGATTATCGTTGTAGTTATTTAGAGAAAGAGGGTCAGTCTTTTCTTTCCCATTTCTGGGAAAGAAAAGATGATCAGAAACAATGTTTTGTAAAAGTGTGTATAATCCACTCATTATATATTATTAATTACTGATCCATTTCATTAGAAATTTAAGATGACCTGGGTGTTTAAATTTTTTGGGCATAGTACTAACTGTCCAACTAGGCAAGTCAGTACTATTTCCCACTCATTTACCCACCCAGGTCTTCTCAAATTTGCAATGAAGTAGGGGGGTACCAAACTAAAAGAGTGCCAAACTAACAATAATTTGACTAACCAAATCCACTTACTTAACGTGTGAGGACAAGGGCGTTGAAATGATAATGAAATAGTTGATCTCGAAGGTATTAATTTCATAAGGTGTTTACAGTTTGCATCATTCGCAACAAGAACCAACGGACGTTTTGAACTTGACTGAAGAAGCGAAAGACAATTTACATAACCATCGTCCAAATCATTAAATATTAAATCACTCTGGAAAAATAAAAAAAAAAAGATTAAACAATTAGATCTTAAATGTATTAGACTCCTCTAAATTTAGGTGAAAATGTTTCCAGTAGCAGAAAGTGGCTAGTTCTTGCAAAGTTGGAATTTATAAAAGACTGACCTACTATTTCATCCTACCTTGAACAGAATAAAAATTGATGCTTATAGTCGACTCTAGGTTCTAGCTATATTAAAGCTTACTCCACAACAGAATGTTGAGTATCTCTTTTGCAGGGCTAAACATGCTGTTGCAATTCAGCCTTGGTGTGGTCTAAGCTTTAGAGTATCAAGCTTTGATTCCATTTCTCTGATCTTAATAAATCTATTATAGAGATGCAGTATTTCCCTACTATCAATATCTCAGCCTAGAATGCTGACTTTTGCTGAAAAGCTCAAATTTCGATAAAATTATTATTTAAAAAAATAAATCTATAAAATAATTAAAAATTAACTTACATCCTCGATAAGTAATAAACTTTTCTTATTGCTTTGTTTATTTTTATCTTTCTTCTTTGATTTACCTAAACAAAAAATGAAAGAATACAACAATTAAAAGATTTCGAGTATCTTCATTTACTAAGATGTAGTAGAACTGTAGAACTGCATTCAAATAAATAATTTGCATCCTATTTTTCTAAAACCCCCGTATCCCCCCCAGCCTACTTCACTACATTTTACACCCAACACACACTGATTATTATTATGAACACGAACAACGAATTTCATCAAAATTGGCCCAGTAGTTTAGGCTCCACAAATCTGCAGAGATGACCACAGACGGCAGAGATGACGGACTACTAGAGGGGGCAGTATTGGAGAAGTGCCAGATTATAGAGGTTATACATGTACTGTATATTAGGCACTTCTTTAGATTGGTACTCCCCTGTTCTTTTTTAAGAATATATATGACTGACTAAACAGGAGGGAAAATGGAAAAAAATTCTGAGCATGTCATAATAGAATTTGCTTTAATATTAAGAAGCTCTTTTACAACTGACAGAGATAATCTTTCTCTTTCAGGCGTCCAAATAGACCCCATCATTGAAAAAATACGTTCAGAGAAAGCCGAAGTACCATGCAGACGCATGGCGAATTATTTTAACTAACTATTTGAAATATTTAAATTAACTAAACTTACTACTACTTAACTTGACTTAAATACTTTAAATATTTAAATTATTTTGTTAACGAACTATTTAAAATATATTCAAAAACAATGAAATTCTCAAGCAGAATGAAATTTCCCTGCTTTTGCTGCATTTGCTGATCATCAAAGTAAAATCCAGACATTTCTTAAATCTGGACGCAAAACCAGACAGATGTTTCAAATCCGGACTGTCCGGACGAAATCCGGACATATGGTAACCCTAGGAATAACAGTCTAAAAAAGATCATTCTATACACCTTCTTTAGATTGTTACTCCCCTCTTCCTTTTTTTTAAGGGGAGTAACAATCTAAAGAAGTGCTGTATATCAGGTATTTTCACTTCATCAAAAAGCATTTAAGTGCTCTAAGATGATTGTATTCAATCAAAAATAAACAAATAAACAGTTTACAACTTACTTTTGAAAAGTGATTTAGTTTCAACTTTGTGAGATTGAGTTGCTTCGGAAAATTCAAGATGAACCTTTTTGCCGTTTCGATTGCATGAAGCGTTCAATTCTAAAACCTAAAACAATGTATACTTATTACAAAAATTTTAGGAGACATGATTGAAATTATTAGGTATTTGTACCTTATACTTTTCAGTACAGAATTATTATACGAGCTTTCCATATATCATTGCTTATTGTATTATAAAAACAAAAATCGGTCCGGGACAACTCAGACTGACTTTCTCATATAATCTCAGTCCTAGATAATAAGAGTATATTGTTATTTATACTGAGGTATATGCGTGTCAATTCGCTAGCTGTGACTGTGAACCCAGCTTTAGCAGGGTTACTATAGAACCTTCGAAGTGAAGTGAGAGTCCCACCCAGCACTACCATCTACTCCAATCATCCTTTTCAACTATTAACTCATCATGATTAACTATTAATTTGCTTAATATTAAATATTTATTGCATTAAGCTTGCTTCAATGACAAAGCCACGCAATGCCTAGTTAATATATTTTTAGGGTTTTGTAGATACTTCTCAAAACCCTAATGCCGAGGGTGATGTGTCCGCCTGTCCGTCGCTCTTTGGTTCATAGGGCCTGAACCGTTTAAGCGAAAGTGCTGAAATATGAAACACTGGTGCAACTTTTGGACTCAACCACAGGAAAAATATGCAGAAGTTCAAAATTAAATATGCGCATGCGCCATTCGCAAAAATGTGGTAAACTCAAAAATTTATATTTTTTTTAAATTTTTGATTTTTGAGTGGGGTATCAAATGAAAGCTGCTGAAGAGGAGGATACAAATATATATATGCTTTTTTAAATGTTGCATTCCTTATTGGGTAAAAAAAAATCAAAATATACAAAAAAAATCCTCCCCCAACCACTATATAACGGCTGGTCCTAAAATTTCAAAATAATTCATGCTAATACCTTATTGTGGGGCGATGAAAATTCCGGAATTTCAATCCCAATTTTTAAAAATGACCAATTTTGTAAATAAGATTTGTTTTCATTAATGTCAGAAACTAGATTTTTCCTGGGAACAGTTTTTATCATTAGATTTATATTTAAAATGGAAAACATTTTTGATTTTTTTAATCAAAATCGTCGGAACCATTTTCAAAAAATATTTTTTTTTTTCAGAGATTTTGGGGGTAGCACCCCCAAATTTATTTCTCAATTTCACCTAGGGGTATGATTTTTCTGAATATGTATGTCTCGACTTCGAGTCTTTTACCTCTAAGATTCAGCTAAAACCTTTGATCTTCTTAAATTCTTTTTATTTTACGAACAAGACAAAATCTTTCAAACTTAAATTATAAGTCAAAACAAAACATTTGAATCTCTGTAACTATGGCAATACTCATTTAAATAAAAAATAATAAATTAAAAAATAACTAAAAGTTTGCTCCACGACAATGTATGCTAAATTTTGTCAAAATCAGTCCAATAATTTGGGCCCATGTCAGCACAGACAACAAACAAATATTTTTTAAAGACGATTTTTTGGACCCTGGGGACGTCAAAACACGTCCATCAAAATCAAATTTTCACGTCATCACAATACTTTCTCTTTATATGAGAAAGTAAAAAAAAAGAATACAAAAAAAACTGACTTGATATCCATTTTGCTTAGCTGCAGCATATACCGCAGCAGTCTTGCCAACACCAGGAGGTCCTACTAACAAAGCAGTGTTGCCATATTTGCAGACTTTTTCATCTTTATCATTTATAAACTCATCTCCGCTACTCTCAGTATCACTACCTGATAAGAAAGAAGAAGAAAAAAATATTAAATACTATTTCATCTTTTATTTTGGTAGACAATGTGATTTTCATCATCCTGAGAACAAAAATCAGTTAGTAGACCAAAAAACAAATTATGATAGTTTGTCACTTGCTATGTGACCACTTTGATTTGAAGAAATATTTGAATATTGTATTTGAACCCATCAAGTGACAAACACATGAAAATCACTTTGTTTGCCAAAATGATAAGTAAATAGCCACTCTCCACCACTTTATTTTTTTAACATCAAATTTTTAAAGCAGGATTAAAAAGAAAAAAAAAGTATAATATATAGATTGGTGTCTATTAGACACACTAGTTCAGTGAACTATTGATTTATATAAAACACCATATTACATTGCATTAAAAAAATACCTTCTAAATAAGCAAATAAAACTCCGGTACAGTAATAATACAATATAACATCTTTGTAGTAACTTACACTGCCTGTCAAAGTCTGAGTTAAAGATAAAAAAAATCGGTCCGAGACAACTCAGACAAACTTTCTCATATACGAGTTCATAATTACTTAGCCCAGTGTTTTCCATTTATTAGTTTTTGTAGATACATTAAATTATTATTGAACATTTTATCAAAATTAATTATAAAAATATCCAATCCTGGGCAGGGAATCGACCTGCCCACTTTCCTTCCGCGTTTAAAGGTATTTCCTCAGGAACTAGATTTTTCCAGGGAAAACGGCTAATATCGTTAGATTCGTATTTAAATGGACTGCATTTTAGCATGTTTTTTTTTTTTTTTTATCAATATCCACTTTTTTGGACTCAGTGGAGCTCAAAATGTGTGAATCCATCAAAATCACATTTTCACGCCATCACAATAATTTTGAGACTTATTCTGTTATCTTTAAAATTAGATACCACAGAAAAATCAGGACATCTAGCAACCCTCACGATAAAAAGAGGATCGGTGAAGCTGAGTGCTTAACGTACTCACAACTCTCTTTTGATAGCTGAACTTCTAATGTAATTCATGAACTTTTAGGTTCACTCATGATACCTAAACTTTTGGGTTCAGTTATCTGGGAAGTAAAAAAACTAATAATATTATAAGTTATACCATTAGTCCCAATCCGTGTCATGATGATGTAATTTGTATCTATGGTTCGAGGACGGAGCAGGGCGAGGGACACCCCTCATGGGGACTCTTCCCCCACACCTTGACGCACGCTTATATAGCTTACCAATGACCACACCATACTCGCTTCGGTGGTAAAATGTACAAAATGTATGATGTGTGAAGTAGCTGGAACTCTCCACCACAGGGTGTAAAAAGGGCCTAATTGCAAGGTTCGAACAAGTGGTTCGTCCTACCCGTTCTAGTAGGAATTACTAGACTACTACTACTATACCATTAGTCTGTCTGCTCTGGAATGTGTTTAGCCAGTCTGATAGTAAACAAACATTTGTCTTCTCAATAAGAACTTCTTCAGTTGATTTAGGACGGTACTTCTCATTCCACAGCTCGCAAACTGATGACTTTTTCTTCATCCCTCGAAGACCCTCCAACCATTTTTTTATCGGAAGAGTTGCCTCCTAAACAAAATGTAAATAATAAAAGTAAAGTAAATTTATATGAGTTTTCAAAGAGAATTAATTTTAAAATTCCATAATTTTGCTTCCAAGCTTACCGAAAGTAACGGAAGCTATGTGATTGTTCTGAAGAACGAAACATTTTTATGTCTCCGATTTCAAAAAATTTAAAGATACAAATCCGTTTCAGACATCAGGGAACATTTTTGGTTCCGTGTCTGTCAGTTGGTCTGTCGCTCAATTTTTGCGAAATTAACAAATCTTAAAAGCTACTCGTCCAATTTTATTGAAATTTGGATGGTTGGTCATAATTAGCCAATTGTTTGTCCCAAATAAGTTTTAACCTTATGCGCCAATTTGTTTCTCTTCCACATGCACACAAACATACATTTATTTACACCTATATCTTCAAAAGTATTCAACTGATTTTTATGAAATTTTGATGGTTCATTTAAAGTAGCCTGCAGATAGCCCCAGCATAATTTCAGCCGTCTTGAAATTTTGCTAAATTGATACTTTAATACATGTAAAAAATCAAAACAATTTTGACAGACTTAAAGGGGGGGGGGATGAAAAAAGTTGGATAATAATACGCATAAAATCATTAAATTTTACAAAAATAGGATGCGAGGAAGCTAAGTGCCACACTTGGCAGAGTATTTTTTTTTTACCTTTTCTTTAAGATGTTTAGTGGCATTACTAATTTCAATTTTAGTTGAAATAGTTTTAGATGTTATTCTATCCGTCGTGGATATTTCTGAATTAAGATCACAAAGGCTAGTAAACTGTGGAATAGAAGGTAACGGGATATCTTCTGTGGATGATTTCAGATTTAGTTCACATCTCGGTAGATTCCACAAAGAGCTCAGATTGTCTTGTTGCCTCACGTGACTGTGTACTGGAAATGGAGCTGGTAAACCTTCCACGACTTCACTGAAAAATATTTACATAAATTAATTACTTAATCGAATCTGAGTTTTATTTTTATTGAGTTAGGTTTCATTACCTTTTAAGTTAACTTAAAATTCATTTTTCTTTAAAAAAAAAAAAGAATTGTGATCATTAACAATATTTAATAACTGTAAGTTAAAACTAAAAAGGATATCTTTTGAAGGAGACCACATTAGGGATTTGGTACTTCTTTAGATTGTTACTCCCCTGTTTTTTTACTTTATCATATAAAGAGAGAGTATTGTGATGGCGTGAAAATACAATTTTAATAGATTTACTGGTTCCCTTGAAAAAAAGTGGTTTTTAAAAAATGCCTGTCTGACGTCTGTACTGGAACCTAAACTAATGGGCTGAGTTTGACCAAATTTGGCATTAATGTTCAGAAAAATCAAACTCCAAGGCGAAATCTTAAGAAATTTGGACCTAATATACCGCCAAAACTCTGAAAAAAAAAAAAAAAATCTTGAAATGGTTCCGACGATTTTGATTAAAAAATTCTAAAATGTAGTACATTCATACACAAATCTATTCATAAAGTTGTTTTCCCAGGAAAAATCTAGTTCCTGAGAGAAAAGCTGTAAAAGCAAATGGGGTTCGATTCCCCACCAAGGAGAAGTTATTTTAATGATAAATTTTGATGAAATGTTCAATAATAATTAATTGTACCTACAAAAACTAATTAATGAAAAACACTGGGCAAAGTAATTATGAACTTGTATATGAGAAAGTTTACCTGAGCTGTCTTGGACAAATTTTTTAGAATATAAATGGATATAATTATTTCTTCATTCCTTTGTGTAAATAACTATTAAGACAAAGGGATGTTTAGTCCAATGTACTTTGGGACAAAGGAATATCACACTTCTGTTTTTATAAGAGGAGTAACAGTCTAAAGAAGAACATTCCGTACACCTTCTTCAGAATGTTACTCTTTTATAAGGGGAGTAACAGTCTAAAGAAGTGCCATTGAGGTATTGAAAAGTCCTACAGTCTAAATGAAACTTTCTTTTTGTTTGTAAACTACTTTCCTCTTGTGCTCTTTTTAGCAATAAATTGAGAAAAACCAATTTTCCATTTGCTTTTTGGTAATACTTAATAAAAGCGGGTTGGACTACTCCACCCTGAATTATGGATAGTTTGACTGATACCTGGCAGTTTGTTGAATGATCTTCTTAATTATAGGTGGAGCAGGAGATTGTAGAAACAGTTTGGTTGCAACAGATCTTTCTTCTGCTTTCTTCTCTTTCTTAGTTGCAGACTTAACTCCGAAGTAAGCGGCAAAAGTTCCCGCTGAAACACAAATAGAAAGTAAGAAAGCTGGAAAGAAGAAGAAGAAGCTTCACAGGAAATACAACTTCTGCATCTGCACCACATACTATAATTCTTCTGAGTTTGCCGAAGACCCAGAAGCATTTTGATCATTCTGATGAAAGAACATAATTTTATGTCACCAAATTCAAAAAATTGCTAGATAGAATGTATTCTAGACATTAAATAACATTTTTTTGTACAAATTAAATGTCAGATAGACATGGAAAAATGTCCGGAAAAAAACAGATTTCTGTCCGTTACCTTGGGAAACAATAGAATCGAAATATACCAAATTAACATTAAAACCAAAAATAACATAATTGAACAATAACAAACCTCCTTTAAGACTAGCTGTTTTTGTAACTTGACTGGAGGTTACAATTTGAACATCTACTTTGGTATCCTCATCCAAAATTATAACATCACTATCTGTCAACATAGAAAAGAATAATTTTAAAAATTGTATAGTATATAATAATTCCAAAATTGTATCCTTGGTAATAGTTCAGCATATAGTGTAGATCCTACGCTAACCTCCTAAGGGTAATAGAAAAACTCTCATTTAGGTGGCAACGTTTAGCTTTATTGTTAATTATTTTTCTGTTTTTATTGTTATAATCCGTTTTCAAGACATTCTTATATTTTTTTCAGGAAAGATGTGTTTTATGTATATTTGACACTATTGATCCTCACTAAATCTTGTTACAGGTACTTTCTGAATACTAGTCAAGTAAACCGCTCTTATAATTAAAGTTTTATTTCTAGGCTTGAAAATGGCATGTCTGGTCAAAATGTCGCCACCTAAATAATAGTTTTTGTATAGTATAGTTTTTCAATTAGTTATGAATTTTTTAAAAGATTTTGTTTATTTTAAGTATTATAGATTCCATTTCAGGGCTTTTTAACACCCCCATAAAATTCAATATTAATTAGGTATAATAAATAAATTAATAAAAAAAAAAAAACCTTCTTTAGAAAGGGATGTTGAAATTTCACCATCATCAGTCACCATTTCCGTAAATGTATTGGATTCATCATCTAAATTCACCACTTCTGAAAAATTGGATTCCTCATTTGAATCCACTACTTCTGAAAAATGAATAATATTAAATTTAGCATTATAAAAAAAATTAGGTACTTCTTTAGATTGTTACTCCCCTATGTTTTTTTCTTTTCAGAATATAAATGACTTCGACTAAATAACTATTAAGACAAAGGGATGTTTAGTTCAATGTACTTTAGGACAAAGGAATATCACACTTGTGTTTTTATAAGGGGAGTAACAGTCTAAAGAAGAACATTCTTACACCTTCTTTAGATTTTTACTCCCCTCTGTTTTCTTTATAAAAGAAGTAACAATCTAAAGAAGTGCATGGTGACCACTTTGATTTAGAGTAATATTTGACTAACTAACCTATTAAGTGACAAACTACCATCAACATGATTATTGGTCTCCTAACTAAGGTCGTACTAAAGATCATGAAAATCACATTGTCCACCACCATTTGATGGGTGGGACATGGCCGCTCTCCACCGGTTTGTTTTTTCAAATGCCTATTGTCAAACTACATCCCGCAGACGAACTTAGCCGACCACATATTCATAAAAGGAACCAAAAATTACTAATAAACAAAATTCCAGCTTGATGTTAGTCAGATAATTTTGCACGCTATCTCCTGGACTATATGTTTTTTGATTTTCTAAATAATGAATGTCGTTTAGACTTGAGATTGACCGGCAAGTTCGACATGTTGCTAACACTTAAACTAATGTAAAAAAAAAAAATTAAAAAATACCCAAATAAAGATCCACTAACAATATATACATAAAAAAGGGTACACAAAGATTGATCATAGTATTATTTAATCTAAAACAAAAATTATAAGTTACCATTCACACTAGGGGACTGAATATTTATTCTCATCTGCCAAGCAGGTCTTTTAGGAGTTACAACCAAGCCGGGAGTTTCATCTAAAAATGAACAATCCTCTTCCGAAGTAATCAAATCAAAATCAGGTTGTTTCCTGGACTTCCTCACTTTCTTCTTTATTAGAGGTTTCTTCGTACTCATCTCAGTCGATCGTGGTTCATGAACAATCGCTTCAACTTTGATCGTTCTCTTCTCTTCGCTCAAACTCGCCACCGTACTTTTATCAACTTTATTAAAATAATTGAGCAAACTCCGTCTATTCTCGGGAGTTGATACTTCACTATTTTGAATGCTATCATCATTCTTATCATCAGGTAATTCATCACTTTTCCTCTTCCTCTTTCTCTTAGATCCTGAAGGGATTTCATCGGTAACTAAACTTTCATCATTAATACCAGAAAGTTTAGGATTCCGTTTCTTATTACGTCTTTTAACACTGGTTATGATATTTTTATTAGTTAATTCATCATTCTCTAGAGTAGGTTTATTTGCCGTTGAAGAATCATCCACTTTTTGATCAACTCCCTCATCAGAAACTCTTTTCTTATCATCATCATTATTATTTTTAATGGAATTTTCATCTTTAGAAATATCTGATGAATTCTCTATTTCGTTTAACTTAACTTCTACATTTGCTTTTTCATAATTCTCTTTCGAAAAATTCAAAGACTTTTCATTTTGTGTATTTTTATCAGATTCAATTTTCTTCTTATTACTCGCCTTTGTTTTTTTCAATGAAATTTTATTTTTAGATTTTTTCTTTTTAATATCTGATTCTCTATCAGAATCAGCTGATTTGTCAGCCAACTTATCAATAAAGTTATCTTTTATCGAAGGCAATTTATCACAGTTTTGATCTTCTTCAAGTACGGAATCAGTTTCCACTGATTTCTCATCGTTTATATCGGTTTTATCTTTGACTTCAACAAAAAATTTGTCTTTAATCGATGAAGATAACTGATCAATGTTTTTATTTTTAACTGATAATAGACTATTTTCACAATTAACTGATTTCTCATCGTTGTTATCTGTTTTGTCTTTGACTTTAACAAAAAACGTGTCTTTAATCGATGAAGATAACTGACCAGGGTTTTTATTTTTAACTGATATTGGAATATTTTCACATTTAACTGATTTCTCATCGTTGTTATCTGTTTTGTCTTTGACTTTAACAAAAAACTTGTCTTTAATCGATGAAGATAACTGATCAGTGTTTTTATCTTTAACTGATATTGGACTATTTTCACATTTAACTGATTTCTCATCGTTGTTATCCTTTTTAACTTTGACGGAAAACTTGTCTTTAATTGATATGGATAACTGATCAGTATTTTTATCTTTAACTGATATCGGATTGTTTTCACATGGTACTGATTTCTCATCGTTTTTATCTTTAAATTTATCGAAAAAGTTACCCTTAATCGATAAAGATAATTGTTCTTGATTGGTATCTTTCAAAGGTAATGTATCAGTCGTTTTATCAATCGATTTCTCATTGTGATCTGATTTATTTTTAACTCTGTTAAAAAAGTTTTTTGAATCTGGTAAATGTTCTTGGATCTTATTTACTTCTATATTTTCATCGCTTTTAACTGATTTTCTTTTCTTTAAACTCAAAGACTTACCTGCTTTAGAATCATCACTTTTCTTTCTCCTTTTCTTCGTGCTTTTAGGCTGGATTACATCAAACTCCTCTATAGATTCGTCTAAACCGATCGAGCTATTCTGACTAGTATTTACCGATTGAATAGAACTGTCCACTGATAACTTTTTACGTTTAGAATTCTTATTAGATAAAGACTTCTTGCTTTTTCTCTTAGAAGGTTGTGCGATCTCAACAGGTGACTCCGGCTTTAAGCTTACGGAATCGTTTAAACTTACGTCCGAAGACTTAGGCGAAGAAAAATAATCTTTTAAACTCTTCATTTATAACACAACCGAGTGAAAAAAACTATTAATAAAATAACATATTTACAAAGAAAAATACAAAAATAACCCGGGAAAACAATACGAACAAACATTAAATTGAATGTAACCTTCTATAACTGTTATAGATTTGGTTTGCCGCCAAATCTGTTCTCTTTCATCTCTTATCTCTCTATTTAGATTATGATATAATTCCTAATTATTTTTTGTTATTTATTCTGTATAATTATAATTTATGTATATATATATATATATATATTTATTAAAGGCAAAACTGGAGTGATTATTCTGTCCGACTATCCAGCATTCTCCAGTAGTCGGAATTTTTTTAAAGAAAATCTATCTCTGATTTTCTTACAACACTGTTTTGGAAAGGTGCCACGTGCAACTTTTCACTATGACGCCGTCATTTTCTGTGTGGCGTAACGTCTGTAGGTAAGTTCTTTTATATCTAATTTGAGTTATTTGTAAGAATTATTTGTTTTATCATCCATAATGTATCAATTTATTGGCTTATTAATGATGTTACTGATATATTATTAGGTTAAAAACAGTTAAAAAAAGCTTTTAATAGAATAATAATTACAAGATAAAAAGGACTTGTTATATAGGTACTACGTTTTTAAATTTTCTGTTGAATCATATGTAATGTTGATAATATAATTGTCATTTTTATATATAATGTTAGTGAAAAAGAAATACATAGTTCCGAATTTATTTACTTCACATAATAATGACAACCATCTAGATCTAGAGAGCTAATCTTAAACCTATAAAAGGACAAATCTTTGTACAACGGATCTCTCTAACACCGAATCTAAACCTTGTTCTAAAAATTTAGAACCGTGGGTAGGGTAGGTTAGGGTGAGCTTTTACAGCTTTTATTGCAATTTTATTTTCTTTTATTGTTATTTAGTTTATAATTGTTAAATAGTGTTAGTTAAGTTTTTTCGTGTATTGTATTTATTTAAGAACAATTTAAAGCCGTGTGTAGGATAGGATAGGGTTAGGTCATTGTTGTTTTGTGAACTTTTTTTCTGGATCATTTTTGTTTTTATAAACTTTTAATAATGTCTCTTTGTGAAGACAATGTCCCCGGTGCTAAATTTGTATTTGAAAATATTGAAGACTATTCGGTACCATACAAGTTGTAAAAAGATGGTTATACTTATACTGTAGTGTAGAGGTTTGAAACAGACTGGACGGAAGTTTGAACTTATTGAGAGGTCCACCAAGTCAGGCTTCGGAAAAGGAATAAAAATACACATTTTTCATGAAGTCTTTACGACTGTATCGCGAGTCACTATTACAAACACCATAACAACACCTCGGCATCCTATCAAAAGCACTATAACTATCCACAGCAATTAGCTGATTTAGAAATAATTGGAAATTTATAAAACTAAATACTATTGAAACAAATTGATATAATATTTCTAATAAATGGTTATTAATTTATTTATAACACTATAAATCACTTTTCAACACTTCTTATTTTAATAATATAAATAAAAACGAGGCACATACTTGAAAAAAAAATCATAACACAACTCAATTTTTGTTAACCATATCTCGAACTTGCTATTTATGTTACTAGATAATACATATATATAAAAATAACTTAATCCTGCTTAGTAGCGTTTAAATTTGTGCCCATTACGTTGTTAATTAATAATATTATAAGAAAAGATACTGACAATATCAATTTAAATAAATAAAAGCCAGATTCTAAAATTTCTTCTATCCTTCCAATGAAAAATAAGAGTTTGTTTTGTTTGGTGTTTTAGTTCTTGAAACTGCCTGTTGACAGGTGAGCGCGCCACCATCGATTTTCTATGGGAATCCGTCCATTTCCAACAGCAGGACTTATTAGAACTGAAGTTAGGAGCTTGTTAACGAATAAATCAAAAATGGTCTGTATGTTGACACTTCTTTAGATTGTTACTCCACTAATAAAGAAAACAGAGGGGAGTAACAATCTAAAGAAGGTTTATGGAATGTTCTTCTTTAGACTTTAACTCCCCTTATAAAAACGGATGTGTATGATATTCCTTTATCCCAAAGTACATTGGACTAAACATCCCTTTGTCTTAATTATATAGTAAAAGTTATTTATATTCTAAATTCTAAAAACACATAGGGGAGTAACCATTTAAAGAAGTACCTAATGATTATTGTATCTCATATATACCTACATTATTTCTTAATTTAATTGCTGATGGGTTAAAGAAAAATATTACGCTCCCTTTAGCGATATTTCGACCTCTTCTGCGTGGTCTTAAGAAGAAATACCACGCTCCCTTCAGGATATTTCGACCTCTTCTGTTGTCTTAAGAAGAAATACCACGCTCCCTTTAGCGATACTTCGACCTCTTCTGTGGTCTTAAGAAGAAATACCACGCTCCCTTTAGCGATATTTCGACCTCTTCTGTTGTCTTAAGAAGAAATACCACGCTCCCTTCAGGATATTTCGACCTCTTCTGTTGTCTTAAGAAGAAATACCACGGTACAGGGTACCTCGGAACTTTTCCTAACTTTAGATGTCACTAAAGTGGCCTCTCCTGCTGCTTCGCAGCAGGAGGAAGCAGCATTGGACGTGGTCAGTACTTGGATGGGTGACCGTTCTGAACAAACTGATTTATTATCATTCTTCAAAAAAACCTTTTTTTTAATACCTATATTTTATTTAATTATTTGAAGTTGGGCGGTATTTTATTTTGACAGATGTAAACAAACTTTGACGTCATCAAAATTATCGCACTAATAAATAATTATATTCGCTTATAACTTTAAAACTAATTAATGGAATTTCATCGGGTTTTTTTTATATTTGTTCCTTAATTGTTTCCGGTTCCAACGATATGCTATATGTCAAAAACCTATTTATACTTTCGGTATTATTAACCGTCAAAGTTTAAAAAATCAAAAATTGATAACTTCAAAATGGCGGCCAATATCAAAATAAAATTTAGTGGGCTTGTTTGTCATACAGAGAGGTATATTCGTGCCAAATTTCAACTCGATCAGGACCATTGTCGATTTATTACGATTTTGTAAAATTTTTACTGACTCAACAAACTGGGTTCAAGATGGCGGAAAAAATTTGATTTTCCGGGCGGCACCACTACAAGTAAGGACTGATTTTTCTGCCAGGTTTCAACTCTCTAGGTTAAATACTTTGGGCGCTTCCATGATAACGCACACATACAAACATACAGACGTCATGCTGAAAACCACTCAGGAGGTCTTAAAAACACCCAAAACGGATAATTCCGTTGAAATAACGAAAAAAAAATTTTTTGGTGCAACAGTAGGTAATGATCAGCTAATGATGACCGTACATGGTCAGCTAATAAATCCATCCTTCGCATTTGTCTAATAAGGTATAAGTTTTCTAAAAAGTGCAAATCACGGAAATAATAGCACGGGGCAAGAATAGCGACTGTAGGATCAGTTTGGTCGGATGGCTACTCGGACGTAATCCGGCAGAAGTGGACGAGGGTAAGGTCAGTTGACCTTGTCAAGCGTTATTCGGCCCACAGCGTAGTCGGTCGAATACGCATCCTACGTAGTGTCGACCAAATCCTTCCTTTGATCTTCATCTTCAGGTCTCAATCAATCTCTATTGTATTATTATTATATAATCATTAATATATTTAAGTTTCAGGTTTTATGCTGATGAAGGTGCTTGCGGAAAGATACAAAAGAAGAAGTCAAGCCGTCAAATATGTTGTCAAATAATCAAAGGGATATGAAGTTTATCACATTATCTTGGGCAGCAACAATAAGCAGATAATCATCATGGAGGAGCTAACGTTTCACACATCTTTAAAATACATCATCAGGTTAGCACCGTATTTTTTTTTTTTTTTTATCTCATCTCAATACTAAATAATAATTCCACCAATTAACTTTATATTTGTCAAAACCACATAATATAAGGATGTGTTAAAGTGGTTCCCCCCTCCCCTCAAAAAAATGTTTTGGTGCAACAGTAGGTACTTTTCCTACTACAGCTAGTGACGAAAAGTTAAAATCAGTTATTGAAACGGTCACCCGTCCAAGTACTGACCACGCCCAATGCTGTCTTTCTCCTGCTGCAGGAGGAAAGCAGCAGGAGAATGCATAGCTGCAATGAGAACTTCCACACTCAAACACATCGCCATCGCGCGCAACGGTGACGAACGTCGCCCAGAATAGCTGGCCATAAACGGACGGTCTTTCATTTCGAAAATCGCGGCGTCTTTCCGAATCATTTCTAAAAGCTCGTGTGTTAGTGGACTGTAGCACACGCCATGAAAATATGGGAAATGATTTGACGAACGATTCGCGAAAAATATCGTTCTGATTAGTGGGCGTTAACACATAAACACGAGAGGAAAACGGGAAGGGATTTGCTCCATGCCACGTGGGCGCACCACGCGCGAGGCCAAATGACACGATAAATAAAGGTTTTCTCCCGTACACCAACGTGTTTCCTTTCAAATGATAACGCGCCGCGCAATCACTTGAGAAATCCCTTCGTCGAAAAATCCGACCCCACTTTCCCGAGCCACTCTTTCCTCTCCCGTATCCTCTCCCGTTTCCACATGACACGATTTACCAAGAAAAAAACTTTCGGGTTAAATTTACTCCACATTTTCCTTTCCTCCTTTCCTCTGCCGTTTGTACATACCACGATTTTCGGAATGAAAGAGCGTCCGTGAATGGTCAGCTAATAAATCCATCCTTCGCATTTGTCTAATAAGGTATACGTTTTCTAAAAAGTGCAAATCACGAAAATAATAGCACGGGGCAAGAATAGCGACTGTAGGATCAGTTTGGTCGGATGGCTACTCGGACATAATCCGGCAGCAGTGGACGAGGGTAAGGTCAGTTGACCTTGTCAAGCGTTATTCGGCCCACAGCGTAGTCGGTCGAATACGCATCCTACGTAGTGTCGACCAAATCCTTCCTTTGATCTTCATCTTCAGGTCTCAATCAATCTCTATTGTATTATTATTATATAATCATTAATATATTTAAGTTTCAGGTTTTATGCTGATGAAGGTGCTTGCGGAAAGATACAAAAGAAGAAGTCAAAGCCGTCTCTCAAATAAGTTGTCATTATAATCAAAGGGATATGAAGTTTATCACATTATCTTGGGCAGCAACAATAAGCAGATAATCATCATGGAGGAGCTAACGTTTCACACATCTTTAAAATACATCATCAGGTTAGCACCGTATATATTTTTTTTTTTTTTTATCTTAATACTTAATAATAATTCCACCAATTAACTTTATATTTGTCAAAACCACATAATATAAGGATGTGTTAAAGTGGTTCCCCCCTCCTTTCTAGTGGTCTTTTAGAGAGATGACAAAAACGTTAAAGATATAGTCGTTCAAAAGCGAGAGGGAAGGGAGGAGGTAAATTTGTAACAAAAAGAAATTAACGTCACAAAATTTCTCGTACTCACTCTCATCTAATGTCTATATATGTTTTTTTTTGTCACTTAGATAAAGTTCTTATGTGTGTGTGTAAAATAAAAAGTAAGGGGGAAGGTTAAAAAAAAGGAGGGGATGATATAAAAATTGGGCGTCAAGGCAGAGATGAAGGGGAATAAAAATAAGGGTGAGATTGTGAGAAGGGGTGGAAAAATATAGGTCAGAGTTACTGCACTGATGGTGTAGGGTCACGGGCTCCCCCCTAAAAATCGATTCTGCCTGTTCTACCGGTAGGGGGCGTTCTAACCCACCCCTTAAGGGATGTTACCGGTCGGGGGAGTTAAAATCATCCAGTCGTGGAGCGGGGCCCCCACACACCGTTTCCCGGTTTTCGATACCTACCTACGTCAAAAATATTTTTGAATTTTTTTTCGCGGGATTCGTCTCAGAATATTAAAACATTTAAAACATCTGTAATTTGTCTCCCATTTTAAAATAAAGGAGAACACGAAATAAATAATAAATTGTACACAAATAAAATAATTAAAAAATAATTATTATAGATATAATTAATTTAGTATTTTCTTATAATTAAAATAAAATAAAGTGTTAATTAATATTTAATCATCGTTTAATTTTACGAAATATTAAAATATAAAAATGTATATTTACTCACGGGAATATTTTCTAAAGACTTCATGATTTTTCTTATCTTTATTTTTTTTTAATAATTAAAATATTAATTAAGTTTGTTAAATAATTTTAATATTTGTTAATTTTAAATCAAATTCCGGGTTGCAATTGTTGTTTTTTAAATCCAAAGTTGGTTTATAATTTCTTTTCCGGTTGGTGACATCATATTATGGTATTAGTTTGGATTCAACCGCAGTGGCCAGAGGGTGTTAACAGGTATTCATTTAATTAACAATTAATTTAATTATTAAAAATAATTTATAAATGTCATTGTATTAGTGTGGTAAATCAAGTGTTTCTTTCGTGGCCTTTTAATGTATTTATTTATAGATTTAATTTTATTTTTAATAAACATTGTGATTTCTAAATGGCAAATATTATTAATAAATTATTTATTAGGTAATCATAAATACATTAAGGTATAAAGCTAGCCAAATAATACGTACTTTCATAAAGGGTCAAATATAGAGATTATAGTACAATGTACTAGTTAACATGCATTCGTATTACCTAATATATTTATCATTATCATTATTTTTTACGGGTAGATACCGGCATCTAACCCACCAATGCTATTAGTACTACTGATTGTTTTCGAATAGACACCGGCTTCACCAATGCTACATTAGTACTGCTCATTGTTTTCGAATAAACACCGGCTTCTAACCCACCAATGCTATTAGTACTACTCATTGTTTTCGAATAGATACCGGCTTCTAACCCTCATTAATACTACTCATTGTTTTCGAGTAGGTACCGGCTTCTAACCCACCAATGCTATTAGTACTACTCATTGTTTTCGAATAGATACCGGCTTCTAACCCACCAATGCTATTAGTACTACTCATTGTTTTCGAATAGATACCGGCTTCTAACCCTCATTAGTACTACTCATTGTTTTCGAATAGATACCGGCTTCTAACCCACCAATGCTATTAGTACTACTCATTGTTTTCGAATGGATACCGGCTTCTAACCCACCAATGCTACATTAGTACTACTCATTGTTTTCGAATTAACACCGGCTTCTAACCCTCCAATGCTACATTAGTACTACTCATTGTTTTCGAGTAGGTACCGGCTTCTAACCCTCCAATGCTATTAGTACTACTCATTGTTTTCGAATAGATACCGGCTTCTAACCCACCAATGCTATTAGTACTACTCATTGTTTTCGAATAGATACCGGCTTCTAACCCACCAATGCTATTAGTACTACTCATTGTTTTCGAATAGATACCGGCTTCTAACCCACCAATGCTATTAATACTACTCATTGTTTTCGAATTAACACCGGCTTCTAACCCACCAATGCTATTAGTACTACTCATTGTTTTCGAATAGATACCGGCTTCTCACCCACCGATGCTATTAGTACTACTCATTATTTTCGAGTAGATACCGGCATCTAACCCACCAATGTTATACAAAAGTTGACGTAGGCTATTCAAACATATGAAATGTGTACAACATATGTTTAAATTAATACGATTTTTTATATCTTATGTTCATATTTATACCTACGTTATTATAGTACCTACTACATAGGATCGTTTAAAAAAAAAACATATGTGGACAATAAATAGTTAAACACTTATAATTACATATATTTAAACTTATTATATTAGTACTAAATCAATTCGTATTGAAAGTACATCTGCTCACAATAAAAAATTAAACATATGTCATTGTAATAAAACTTATGTTATTAGTACTACATCGATTCATGTTAATATATATATATATATATATATATATATATATATATTTAAATGCAAGTTAATAGTATGTACTTCACTTGTGTATGTTACATAGGTTTGTGTTAAAACTACATTAGTTTGTAAGAAACGGGATTCATATGGGGATTTATTGAAACTTTAGTAGTAGAGGTTTTCTTTTATTGAAAACTTTATAATTATGTATATCGAAATTTATAACTGTAATTCATAGGATTATGAACATTTATGCTAATATAAAATATGTTTTATATATGAAATAAAAGGGGTATTTGGAAATTTAGTACTATAAAACAATGGACATGAACATATGCTGCTTGCTGTTCTTGCTTAAGAACATGCTTTATGTTATTTTGACACATATCGATATAGTGCTAATAGCATAAGATGTATTTTTTAAAAACATGAGTAAAAAAAAATAATATTGTAATGTAAGGTATTAGGTAGTGTTGCATTGGTTTATTACTTATTAGTCTTATTACACAACTTATGCAATTTGTACTAGAAATGTTGATGACATAACTTATAATTTTGTATTATATAGATTGATAACACAACATATATCTTGGACTATATAGGTTGATAACATAACATATATCTTAGACTATATAGGTTGATAACATAACATAATTTTGTATTATATAGATTGATAACACAACATATATCTTGGACTATATAGGTTGATAACACATCATATATCATGGACTATATAGGTTGATAACACAACATATCTTTGACTATATAGGTTGATAACACAACTATGTAATTTCTAGTGCACATGTTTATTACATAAGTTATATGGTTTATACTGTATAGGTTTATAACATAACTTATGTAATATGTACTACATAGGAATAGAAGGCGTGGAAAGAATTCACTCAATCTTAAACTCTCGTAAATGTCTCAATGCTTATGCTTAATAAACCGTAAGGAAACTTTTTCATTCTTTTCATTCTGGGGATTGCTTCAATATAGATTAGACAATTTACAAAATCTTACTTTGTCCAGGAGAAAGCGGACAAAAAAAAATGTTTTACTAACATCAAGCTAGAATTTTGTTTACATATGTTAATCTTTTAGTGCCTTTTAAGAATATGTGGTCGGCTAAGTTCGTCTGCGGGACATAGCTTGGCAATAGGCATTTGAAAAAATCAAACCTGTGGAGAGCGGCCATGTCTCGTCCATTTTTGTGGACAATATGATTTTCATAATCCTGAGAACAAAATTAGTTAGTAGACCAAAAATCAAGTTGATGTTAGTTTTTTACTTGATGGGTGACCTAACTAACCTATTAAGTGACAAACTATCATCAACTTGATTTTTTGTCCACTACCTAAGTTCGTACTCATGATCATGAAAATCACATTGTCCACCATAAAGGGCGGGACATGGCCGCTTTCAAATGCCTTTTGCCATCTATGTCCTATGTCTCACGGACAAACTTAGCCGACCAACTATTCTTAAAAGGCACCAAAAGATTTACTTATACACAAAATTCTAGCTTGATGTTAATCCGAAACTTATTTGCATTGTTTAATAAATGTTTATTAAATAGACTATTTGCGATCTTCCCATTCATCGCAACTGCCTTGAAGAGTATTAATATTTAATGTATGGAGAATTAATTTGTCATTGTATATCGCCAATGTCCTAAAGATAATTAATAAATTAATACTTAATATAAGAAAACATTTTTAATGGTAAATATAATTTGTTCATTAGTTAGGTAGACTATTTGTGATATTTCTATTTATCGCAAATCTATAGATGAAAATTAATTATTAATCTTATTAATTGTGTTTTTTGTTGTTTTATTTTATATTATTATAGATTCTTCGTTCATTTTCCTCGATAAAATCTATTATTCTTGTATAAAAATGATTTAATTTAAGGTGAAACTCCAGAAAAGTCAATATTATATAAATAGAACATTTTAGATTTTACTCCAGTTCTAAAATTAAACTACTACGTACTAATAATAGGTTAGCGTGCGTAAACGAAATAGAATTTCTCTAGTATTACAAACTCGTCTGTCGATGGAAGGGCTTTATACTTTATATATTTCTACCTTCCTGGAAAACTATAATAACCCGTCTCAGAAATTATAAGATAGATAGAAGTAATTACGACACAATATATATATATATATATATATATATATATATATATATATATATATATATATATATATATATATATATATATATATATATATATACTAGGTATAGTTGAAGCGAGCGTAAGCGAGCTTCTTACATTCAACGAAATATGCATCTTGTCTGTCTGTCTGTCTGTCTGTGTGTAACGTTTACGTGTCCGACAATAACTTGAGTAAAAGTTGACCGATTTAGTTGAAATTTAGTATACATCTTCCTTTTACTAATACTCAGGCTAAGTTCGTTGGACAGCGTGATCCGTCCAAGAGTTCGCGCGCAATGCTCGCGTAAACGTAAGCTTCAAATTTAAAATTAGAATTTCAGGACGGGAAAAAATTCTATTATCATCTATTCGATGAGACGAACATTTTTTTCAAGTAACATTTTTCAGTAAAACCAACAACGACACTGCTATGATTTAATAAAGAACGCTAAAACTATTAATGCGGACCTAAACGTTTAAAATAGAGAAAACAACCTTTTTACCGATATCTTACGTTCTAACGTAAAGATTTTAATAAAACTTTATGTACATCGTCTAAAGTACAATTGAAACAAGTATGTAAAATTTCAACTTGATACAAGCAGTAGTATTTGAGCAATGAAGTGATACATTTATAATAATTGTTTAAAAGCTATGGTTAAGATTCTTATAGTCGTGTTGTATGAAGGTTTGTTATGAAGTAAACCTTTATACTGAGTACCCCCACTCTACTCCACTTCCCTCTTCCACTTATCTTCAACTATGACATTCATCATGATTAACAAATTGCAGTATTCAGTATTTTATTGCAATACGCTCGCTTCAATGATAGAGCCACGCGATGCCTAGTATAATAAATATGTATTAAATATTGAGAAAATAGATATCTAATCATGATGAGTTGATAGTTAAAGTGTAAGATAGTAGTGCAGAGGCTAGTAGTAAGGGAGCCACCCTGGATTCTCACTATTCCACTCACCACACATCTCCTTTTCAACTATTATAAAATGTATGTCTTCACTACACAAAAACTTCTACTTGTATCAAGTTGAAATTGCACATGCCTGTTTCAATTGCACTTTAGACGATGAATATAAAGTTATAAAAATCGTTACGTTAAAACGTAAGATATCTGTAAAATCGTTGTTTTATTGAAGCGAGCGTAAGCGAGCTTCTTACATTCAACAAACTATGCATCTTGTCTGTCTGTCAGTAACGTTTCCGTGTCCGACGATAACTTGAGTAAAAGTTGTCCGATTTAGTTGAAATTTGGTATACATGTTCCTCTTACTAATACTCAGGCTAAGTTCGTTGGACAGCGTGATCCGTCCAAGAGTTCGCGCGCAACGCTCGCGTAAACGAGAGGTTCAAAAATTAAATTGGAATTTCAGGACGGGAAAAGATTCTATTACCATCTATTCGATGAGACAAACATTTTTTTCAAATAAAATTTTTTAGTAAAACCAACAACGACACTACTATGAATTAATAAAGATCGCCAAAACTATTAAAGCGGACCTAAACGTTTAAAATAGAAAAAACAACCTTTTTACCGATATCTTACGTTCTAACGTAACGATTTTAATCAAACTTTATGTACATCGTCTTAAGTACAATTGGAACAAGTGTGTAAAATTTCAACTTGATACAAGCAGTAGTATTTGAGTAATGAAGTGATACATTTATAATAATAGTTTAAAAGCTATGGTTAAGATTCTTATAGTCGTGTTGTGTGAAGGTTTCTTTAGGAAGTAAAGCTTTGTACCGAGTTCCCACCACTCTACTCCTCACTACCCTCTTCCACTTATCTTCAACTATGACATTCATCATGATTAACAAATTGCAATATTCAGTATTTTATTGCAATACGCTCGCTTCAATGATAGAGCCACGCGATGCCTAGTCTATTTTAAATGTTTAGGTCAGCTTTAATAGTTTTAACGATCTTTTTTACTTAATAGCGGTGTCGCTGTTAGTTTTATTAAACAATTGTATGCCCTCTTTATGGAGGCTAGATGTAAATACACACCAACTATTTTTGATTAATAATATATTGACTGAGGACTACTCTGAATATGAGTCGAAACGTTTAATATTATGAAATAGTGCTCTTTCTTACTTAAGAAAATATTGTTCTTATACCTGAACACTGAACATCCATCAACTCTTCCTTGTACTTAGAATTAATAAGGTGTACGCATTAAATTATTATTAATTTAACTCATCAACAAAACTGAAAGTCAAGTTTACGCGAGCGTTACGAGCGAACTCTTGGACGTATAACGCTATCCAACGAACTAAGCCTGAGGATTATTAAAAGAAACATGTATGCCAAATTTAAAGAAAATTGGTCAAGTTGTGCTCAAGTTATCGTCGGACTCGTTAACGTTACTGACAGACAGACAGATAGACAAGATGCATATTTTGATGAATGTAAGAAGCTCGCTTACTCTAAAATCGTACTTTTGTCAGCACATTACACTGATTGGTCTAATACAGTGTGCGACAGCATAACTTGCTGATTTCAAAAATGCAATAAAACAAAAAAGTATTAAAGAAATCGGTATAATTAATTTTCCTTACCTAAAGGAAAAGTATTGTTTTCACCTAAAAAAATCCGTAACCAAGATTTCAACAGAATTATCCGGGTTGGTTGTTTTTATGACCATTTGTGCGTTTTTTAGCTGGATGTCAGTCTGTTTGAGTGTCTGTCTGTGTCACGCATAACTCCCACAGTTTTTAAGCTAGAGTTGAAACTTGGTATAAAAATCAGTCCTTGCTTGTAGTTGTGGTGCCTGGAGAAAATCACAAATTTATGATATCAATAACTACATCAACAACATTTTTCTGAGACATCCAAAAATTTAAAAAAAATCCAATTGCGCTGAAATTTGCATCAATATACCACTTTATATGAAAAAACATTTCCACTGAATTTCGTGTTGATATCTGCCGCCATTTTGAAAAATCGACATTTGAAAATTTAACGCTAAATAATGTCGGAGCTATTTTGCCAATTGAGCTAGAATTCGTAACAATTATACCTTTTCATAAGATAAAAAAATGCTCAACATTTCAACTTAATATATGCAGCAATTTTGGAATTATTTGTCAAGGAAAAGTTCCACGTCAGATTTTGATTTTTTTTTTTTTATCTTTTAGTAGAAAATATAACAATTTTCGTAAAGAAAATTGTTAATAATAATTTTTTCTTTCCACATCCTTTTTAAAATGATATCGGGCAAGTGTCACCGCTTCCCCATTGTTGAAGCACTAATGGAGTCGAATTCTTAAGTTCCTTATCACTCTTTCCAGCATAGCAATGGATATATGTTTGCGATTGCTTCGTCAATGTTAGCAATTGCTTCGCGAATGTTGGTACCTGCTTCACGAATGTTGGCAATTGCTTCGCGAATGATGGTATCTGTTTCACAAATGTTGGCAATTGCTTCGCGAATGTTGGTATCTGTTTTACATTAGGTGAGGGATTCGTCTGTAAAAGAAGGTTATGTTACTCCTTTTTCAAATCGCGATCTTTTTAAATATTTTTTTTCCATTCTTTTTTACGAATGGGTATTTAATTTAATATTCATTAATGATCGTTGTATTATCATTAAAATGTAATGTCGGTTGTGTAACATTATAGAAAGTGAAGGCTTTAAACTCCTTAGATAGAGAATAATTTAATTATAATTTATTTCCATGGAAATATACCAATAATGAACATTTCTATTCTATATGATCTGAATTCCTTTATTAATTCATACATACTTTGTTTTTTTGTAATTATAGCTTTAGTATTGGTTTCTATGAGATTTAATGTAACTAATTAGTTCGTAAATGGAGATAGTCTTCTCAATCGGTTATCCTGAATGCCTCGCCCCTCCACCAGTGATATTTTTGTTTGGCTAATTGGCCCAACCTACTATCCGCCAGAATCTCTAGCTTTTATTGGCCTCCCTCCATTTTTGTACGATTTTCCCGTGCTGACAGGATAACAAAACGTAATGGCGTAAGTATATACTAAATCTGTCTATATGTTCGACGGAGAATATTAAAATATCTCTCCATTTGCTTGGTGGAATATCACTTGAGTACGGCTTGCCAATTCGAATGGAATTCGGTAATTAGATAGATCATTACCGGAGCCAAACATAGGTTGTAGCAGATATCGAAGTTTGAGTGGATAAATAATGAGTACTTTCCTATTTAATGACCTAGTGGATTATAATGTATTCTCTTGAATCGATTTGAATATGGTAGCTTATTTATTTGAAATATTATATTTAAATTATTTGTAAATGCTAATAAGCACATAGCCTAAAGAGTATGTTCGTATTTAATGGTCCTTTGGGACGGATTGAAATTATTCTATAGATAAATGCATTTTCTTTTGAATTAATTTAAATAAGTCAAGCTTATAATGTATTTTCTTTATTTTATTTAAAAGAAATCTTTGTATGTATTATGTATTCTCTTGAATCGATTTGAATATGGTAGCTTATTTATTTACTTATTTAAAATGTTATATTTAAATTATTTGTAAATGCTAATAAGCACAAGTATGTTCGTATTTAATGGTCCTTTGGGGCGGATTAAAATTATTTATGGATAAATGTATTTTCTTTTGAATTGATTTAAATAAGCCAAGCTTATAATAAGTTTTATTTCAAAGAAATCTTAGTATGTTTTAAGTAAATATTCAAAGAGTACTTCCGTATTTAATGGTCATTTGGGCCGGATTATGATTATTCTCATGAATAAAAAAATCCTTTTTTTTTTCTTTTTTTTTTTATGAATATAAGGTATCTCAATAGTATGATGGATTATGAAATATTTTTCCAATCTTTGATGATTCTTCATAAACCTTTTTACACAATCCGTGCTTGTAAAGCATGTATATTTTCTGCGTTAAAGATTCCAATGAACTAGAAGAGGGGGGAAAAAGGCTTAGGATAATTAGTGATGGAGGAGTGATGAGAGGTGGAATTTAATGTGAAAGTTTTAGGCCGAAGGTTTTCAGAGTCTAGGGTCTAATGAAGGTTTTCAGGGTCTAGGGTCTAATGAAAGGAAGGCATGCTTGTAATGTATATCGCTCACACACCCTGTTCAGAGGAATTTCTCGAGGTATGTTCGGTATATTGAGACACTGAACGTTTTCCATGTTCTATCGACTCTTTCAACTCACCCTCGCGTTTTATTTCAAAAACCCCTTTTTACACTTCTTTTGATATAAATACCTCGGTGCAAAAAGGTGTCGATACTTTCCAAACCTTTTAATGAACACTTGCTCGGGGCAAGTGTTCATTAAAAGAAACAGAATACGGCGGTAAGCTGCCCCCATATTCCGTTGCTGTATTCCTTTTCTGTTTTTAAACTCTCTCATTGTATGTAACTAAAAACTTTCTTAGAAAACGTATCTTTTTACGAATGTACACACACACAAAAAAAGGATAAGTATATTGCATAATTTATTTATTTTTATTTTTAGGTAGTATTCATACTACGGAAAGTTTAAATTTTAATTTAAATCAAATTATAATGATTATTAACCAAGGGAGACCGACAGAGAGAAAGTTGGTAGAGCGCTATACTGGAAAAGGCCCGTAGTTCAAGTCCCGCCGCTTGAGTTTATTTTTCTCTGTCTGTCTCCCTTCGTTAATAATAATTATAATTTAATTTAAATTTAAACTTTCCGTAGTATGAATACTACCTAAAACTAAAATATGAAATTTCTAATTGATTGTACAAGGTACAGGTACTAAATGGATACTTTATAATTATAAGCGATACTTCTCGGTCTAGTTCTATTGTCGTTAATGTTTTTAGGATCGTTAGGATTTTTAAGTAGTAACTTTCCTAGGCCAAATCAGTTTTTTTACTTCTGGTATCTTTTTCCTTCTACGGTGTCTTGTCATTTTTAGGGTTTCGAGATTATCCTAGAAACTATTATGCTTTTGGTAGTTCGTCCGTCCGTCCGTCGCATCTTGGATATCGCTCGACCAATTGTAGCAAGATATTTTAAATTTAGTGTAAAATCTAAACCTTTTTTGCCCAAAAACAGAAAATCATGTTGGTGAACTTCATAACTTGAAATTTCATCGACCACCAAGCGAACTGATTGCAAATTTTTTTTTTTTTTAGTGTGGTATCATTTTAAAGGTATTGGAAATTTAGATCTCTAATATATATCGTGTTTCCAAAATGCGAGCCATTTTACCCCCTAAAATGATCCTTTACCCCCTAAAATGATCAAAACAAAACCCCCAAAAAATGCCCCCCGCCCCCGCTACCCCACGATGATGGGTCCTAGAAATGAGAAAAAAATACATAAATATACATAATTTATTAGAAATTCAAATTTATAATTTCCAATTTATTATTGGAAGTAATAAATTTAAGTGAGGGGACTTGGTTTTAAATACGTTTATGCCACTATCTTGAATAAAACATAAATCAAAATGGTAGATTAGGAATACCTTTTTACGAAAATTAGTTTTCTATTGTTAAAAGGAAGCTGAATTCCAAATTTTAAGGGTCAAGTATAATTAATCACGAAAATAACAATTATTTTATAATTATGGAGGTTCATCTTTAAACAAGATGGTGGACAGAAATAAAAATTCTTAGCGAGTACTCAGGGTCTGAGAGGGTCTAAGACGAACCTATTTGTCAACTTACCATAAAAGTTTAGGTAAAAGAATGAAATAGTTTTAGAGATATTATGATGAATTAATTCTAATTAGATTTTATAAATCTCATCAACAATATACACTGTCAATTAGTGTGGCACATAGCTTCCTCGCGTTCTATTTTGAATACCTCAATGTTTTTATGCTTTTACAGCCCATTATTGTCAAATTTATTTAATTTTCCCTCCGAACTTTTTTAAAACTGTAAAAATTTGTTTAGATTTTTTACATGAATTTAAGTATCAATTTAGCAATATTGCAAGGTTACAGATAGTTGAAATTAATCTGGGCCTATTTGAGGGCTAATTTTGACAGACCATCTAAATTTCATAAAAATCAGAAGAGTACTTTTGATATACTTGTTAATAAATGTATGTCTGTGCCCATATGGAAGAGATACAAATAGGTGCAGAAGGTTGAAATTTATATGGGACCAACAATGGGCTATTTATGACCTACTATACAAATTTCATTAAAATCGGACAATTAGTTTTTAAGATATGTTGGCTCGTAAAAATTGAGTGACAGATAAAAGGACTGACCAACAGACATACACGGGACCAAAAAAGTTTTTTGATATCTGAAACGGATTTCGGCCTAGGAATTTTTGAAATTTGAGACATAAAGAAATGTTCGTTCTTCAGAACGATCACATAGCTTTCGTTACCTTCGGTAATCTCGGAAGAAATTACATTTTTACAAGATTTTATATATAAAATAACGTATAGTTGTTACAAAATATTAATAGATTATAATTATAACAAATAAATATCAATTATACCTCTGCTTAATATTCTACAATCGTTCTATCTCATAATACAAATGTCAAAGTCAAAATTACATCTGTTCCTGATATATTATTCATGTTAATGCTCTCCAAGTTTCAAATCATTATCAAGCTAAGTCTATTTAAGTGCAATTGCTATTCATTCGTCATCTGCATCAAATTTCAATATTATTAGCTCTCTTTTTATTTTTAAGTCAGCAATAATTATAGAAATATAGCTTAGAGAAATAATAATCAAAGAAAATAAAATTATATCAATTTACCTAAATATCATTAAATATATAAAAGTCTAATATTATTATTGTAATTTTAATCAATTGAATCCTACATAATCTATTGAAAATGGCAATCTGAGATTAGGGGTCTTAATTAGTTAAAATCAATTGAAGGCAATTAGCAAACTAATTGTTTAAATTATCTATTGATAACGTAGTGATAAAGTCTCTAGCATATTATAATAGAACACGCTCGCTCTTTATGCAATATTTTGTCTCCTCTGATGACATCTTCTGGACTTAAAGAAAATTATTTATATATATTTTTTTTAATACTATGCGAATTAGTGTGGCACATCGCTTCCTAGCGTTCTATTTTGTATGCTTTAACGATTTTATGCTTTTAAACCCCATTATCGTCAAATTTATTAAATTTTCCCCCGAATTTTATTAAAAATGTCAAAATTATTTTGATTTTTTCCATGAATTAAAGTATTAATTTAGTAAAAAGAGCGCAGACGGTTGAAATTAATCTGGAGCTATCTGCGAGTTACTTTTGACAAACCGTCGAAATTTCATAAAAAAAAAACCAGTTGAGTAATTTTGAAGCTATAGGTGTAATTAAATGTTTTTTTGTGTGAATGTGGAAGAGACACAAATGGGCGCCGAAGATTGAAATAATTACTGCCTACCATCTACATTTCAATAAAATCGGACGAGTAGTTTTTAAGTATATTGGTTCGCGAAAATTGAGCGAAAGACAGTACGACAGACTGACACATAACCAAAATTGTTCCCTGATGTCTGAAACGGATTTATGTGTTGAAAGTTTTGAAATTGGAGACCTCTAAACTCATCTGACCATATCAAACCTCCTCTAACCACATCTAACAACCTCTAACCAACTCAAACCCCCTCTTACTACATTTAACCACCTTTAACCACCTCAAACCCCCTCTAACCACATCTAACCACCTCAAACCCCCTCTAACCACATCTAACCTCCTTTAACTACCTCTAACCACCTCAAACCCCCTCTAACCACATCTAACCACCTTTAACTACCTCTTACCACCTCAAACCCCCTCTAACCACATCTAACCACCTCAAACCCCCTCTAACAACATCTAACCATCCTTTACAACCTCTAACCACCTCAAACCTCCTATAACCACATCTAACCACCTCAAACCTCCTCTAACCACATATAACCACCTCAAACCACCTCTTACAATTCTTTGACAGACAGATACGTGGTCTAACGTTGGTCTTTACTATAACATAACATAGCCAACATCTCCCTTTCCTAAAACTTTTATTCGATTGGTACCTACATAACTCTAGTTCTTACGTAATTGGCACTAATGATGGTCATATAAAATGATGACGGTCATAAAAAAAGATTCTTCATAAAAAAGTCGAAAGCTGTTATGTAAGGTGGTGAAACAGTTTCTTTGAGTCAATCAAATTCAAGTTCATCATAAATTTAAGATTCCAACGCTTTCTCGTTAAATTTTATAGCAGATAAACTTGTAACAAAAAGGCCCAAAATAATAAAAGTCCTAAGACCATGTGTCGGAAAGTAATTCTAAGCGACTTTTATAGAACCTTAATAATAATTAAAGAGAAGAAAAAAATGAATTTCCATTCTTTTATTTTACGCACTAGCGTAAAAAAAAGGCGAAGAAGCGTAAAGCTCGGAGAAAAGTTTATTATTTTTTCATAAAAGACGAAAAGATTCAAAAGAAAAGATAAAGCTAAGAGGGTGAAGAAAGTTGAGGTAGAGCGGGGGAACTGATAATGAGACCGCCGGCGTTTCCTCTTAAATCTTACAAGATAGAAGGGTGTTCCGTAAGCACCCACCTTCTACCTGTGTCTTTTCTTAATATTAATGATACCAATTAATAAGCAAATGTAACTGGAGCTTATTAATAAAACAAATTTAGTCTAATTTTCCTTCCGAAATTACTGGAAGTAATAAATGCGTCTCCGATTTCAAAAATTCCAAGATAGAAATCCGTTTCAGACACCGCAGGGAACATTTTTTGTTCCGTGTCTGTCTGTCACTTAATTTTTGCGAATCAACATATTTTATAAACTACTCATTCGATTTTATTGAAATTTGTATGGTAGGTCATAATTAGCTTATTGTTGGTCCCATATAAGTTTCAACCTTCTGCGCCCATTTGTTTTTCATCCACACGCGCACAAACATACACTTATTTTCACCTATATCATCAAAAGTGCTCATCTGATTTTTATGACATTTTGATGATTTGTCAAAAGTAGTCCGCTGATTGCCCCCGATTAATTTCAAACGTCCGTGTTCTTTAAATATTGCTAAATTGATACTTTAATTCATGTAAAAAATCAAAACAATTTTAACAGTTTAAAAAAATTCGGGGGAAATATTAAATAAATTTGACAATAATGGGCTGTAGAAGTAGAAGCATAAAATCCTTAAAGTGTAGGAAATAAGACACGAGGAAGCTATATGCTACTCAAATAATTGGCAGAGAATTACTATACAGCTTTTCATTTATAATCTAATTTATTCTATTCTACTTCTTTGTTTGACATTTTAGTTTTATTATACCTTTTTATTTGTCATGTATGTAATTTGTTCTATTCTACTAATTTGTTTTTCATTACAGTCATTTATTTGTCATGTTTGTCATTGGAGTTTTAGTATAGCTTTTTATTTGTCATCTATGTAATTTGTTCTATTCTACTAATTTGTTTCTCATTACAGTTTTATTTATTTGTCACGTTTGTCATTGCAGTTTTAGTATAGGCTTTTATTTGTCATGTATAACTTGTTCTATTCTACTACTTTATTTCTCCTCGTAGTTTTATTATTGCTGAATTATCGTTTTGTTTATATTATAACACATATTTTGTAGAGTTGTTATTAAGTACATGCTGAACCAAAAACTTTTTCTATGGCTCACATTCGTCAAATACATTCTGAAAAAATAAGACTCTCTTATCCGCAGAGGATTTTGGGAAGATAATACTCATGAATACAGGGTATAAACATTACTTTGCTGCGATATTATATTGGTTTTTTATCATATTCCATTTAATTCCAGGGATTCCGGCTTTCATCTTGTCAACCTACTCTTTCCCCATTCCTATATTCCTAAGAACCTTCTAGAGGTTTTAAGAGGTTTTTAAGCAGAACTTTATCCTCTTTCCTACCTTCTTAATTTTAACCCTTAGAAGTGAATTTCTATAGATTTCAAGTTAAAGAAAAGCCCCATCTAACATTTCAGTATTTAAGAGTAATAAAAAGATACCTTTTTTAATTCCTCTCATTTCTAAAATTGGTTTTAATAACACCCTTTAAGGTTCGATACCGACAAATCCTTTATACCGTATCTTTAGAAAACGTTAAAATAGTCTACTAATTAGTATTCAATAACTTTCCGGTTTAATCCGCGACACTTGCTATCTGCCTGGCGCAGGAGTTGACCAGAGGTTTTAATGTCCGAGAAAGGGTGAAACCATCCTCACTGTTAAAGTTCCTGCCGATGTTTCTCGATCTCAATAGCCTCCTGAGTTATTTGTTGATAGATGCGAGTACTTCGAAGGGAGTGTCATAAAATCGACAAAAACCGGTCAACTTTAACAGAGAGGATGGTTTCAACCTTTCTCGGACCAGGTAACCTCTGGTCCGCACCTCCACCAGGTATAGGGTTGCCAGATTTCTGAATGCAAAAACCGGGACACCCCCCCCCCCCTTTCTCCGGGGGGAGGGGGGCCCTCTCCCGGAAAATTCTGAAAATATGACCTCTCAAACAGCGGCTTTTATGCATTTATGAGGTTACATTTGATTTTAATACTTTGCCATTTGTCATAAAAGTAAACTTATGGTGTAGTTCGTTGGCAAAAAAGTGTGAACATAAGTACACATTTTACTTTTAATACAAAATTTAAAAAAATAGTAATTGTAATACAATAAAATTTGTGCCCCTAATCATTGTAGAGTAAATAGATCAGTCAATAGCCATTATGCAATATTATTTAAATCTATAATAAACAGTCATTCTATGATAATCGTTTTTCGTTGTTGCCCCAACCTCAGACATTGGGGGGGGGGGGGGGGGGGCTCCTAACACATATCAGACATTGGGGCTCTAAATAAATTTTGCTTCCAAATAACAACTTTGTTTTAACATCATATTCGTTACAAAATGTTAAATGTTAATGTTACTATTGTATTGAGAAAAATTAAATATATAGAACAGCTTTTATTCAAATTTATTAAACTGTCAAAAACTTAATTAGTAGAAAAATAATTTCGATATTTATTAATTTTTATTATGATATCAATGATAATGTTCTAATATTTTAATTTACAAAAACATTTGCTCGATCTTTTTTCCAATAAAATGGCAAGCAAAACTGAAATATAAATAAATAAAACGTAAGAAAATTGGTCGCTTCCCGATTTCATATATAAACAAAAATGAAGGTAGAATCTGCCTGATCATCTCGACAAATGATTACCCCGAGTAAAGGAACTCCCGGGTAATCTAGGTACTATCTACAGTCTTGAAAACCAGTATATAATAAGCCGTTCTTCTCTCCAATCGCCAGTATACCTTGTGATTACTTCGAGTCAACATCTCATGATGATGCTTCCAGTAGTGGAAGCAAAACGTCGAATTTTAACCCCTTCATTACGCAGGCATATTATACTCTAATTCAGGGGTCTCCAATCTTTTCGGTTGAAGAGCCGGATCTAGAAAGGATTTTCTAAAGCGGGCCGGATGAAGTATAAATGTCCGGATAAGCACTATCCATTATGGCCAAATAAAACCCCAATTAGGCTCGTGCTGATTATGAGGAACTTATAACTTTTCATTGTTTAACTTTTCTTTTGTGGCGCGGTGGGCCGGATACATAAATACACTGTTTATTCATGCCACCACTAGACGATATGCCCTGTGCTGTGGTGAGAGTCTCCTCCTATCCTTAGCTTACATATAATTAGTCACATGTCATACAAGTAGTAAAACAATATTCAACATTTTTTATCTTTTTTAATAATAATAATAATAATAATAAAAATACGTGTGGTGTCGTGGGACACCCGGTAGGAACGAAGTTCCTTACGCTTTATATTAAATATAAATTATATAATTACAGTGCTAAGTATATGATACTAACTACTTATACATGGCGGAGTTAGAATAAGAGACAAAATTAAAAGTAACTATTTGTACTAGCGGAGTCAAGACAAAATTAAAAGAAAAACTTTTTATTAACTTTGAAAAGAACGTCTTACAATAAATTATGTATTGTAAATTGAGAAAAAAGTTAATTTTGATTAGTTTATAATTAAAGCAGATGGTTGTAGAGAAGAAAAGAACAGTCCCATCAGACCTCCGTCGGCGAATCTCCAATTAAAATATTATAATATAAAATATAAAACAACCAACACTAAAAAACTTTGTATCAGGTTGAAATTTTAAATGCCTGTTTCATTTGTACTTTAGTTAGACGATGTGTATGAAGTTTTATTGAAATCGTTACGTTAGAACGTAAGATATCGGTAAAAACGTTGTTTTCTTTATTTAAAACGTTTAGGTCCGCTTTAATAAATTTAGCGATCTTTATTACTTCATAGCAGTGTCGGTGTTCGTTTTACTAAAAAATATTATTTAAAAAAGTTGTTTGTCTTATTAAATAGATGAAGTTAAAATTTTTTTTCCGTCCAAAAAATCCAATTTTAAATTTGAAGCTTACGTTTAAGCGAGCGTTGCGCGTGAACGCTTGAGCGGATAACGTTGTCCAACGAACTTAGCCTGGGCATTGGTAAAATGAACATGTGTACCAAATTTTAACTAACTCGATGATCTTCTACTCAAGTTATTGTCATCGGTAGATTTCGTGACGGATTTTGCGTGACGGTGATTTTGGTCGTTTTTTTTCGGATTTACTCCGTTACCTCGGAAGCTTACGAAGTTACGTAAGCTCGGAAGCAAAAATCTGTTACAATTATTTTATTTCTTTCATACATAAAAGGATTATGTTTCGAAGTTGGTTGAAATTAATTAATATAGAATGAAAATTTTTATTTAATCTTTTCATCAAGAGAAAAATTCAGCTGAAATATGAATTACTATTATGTTACTGTATCGAAGATGGAGAATACCAGCATTAAATCTAAGCGGTCATAAACAATGAAATCAAAACTTATCTATAACAATAGGGTAGTGACCCCCCCCTCCGTTTACAAACTCTCCTATTTATTCCCGATTTAGTATCGATCTACCTTTTTATAAATGTTTAAAAGATATCTATCTGCACTGTCTATAGATAGAAAGGCCGTTCCCTTCGTCTATAGTCAATAGTCTATTCCAAGACAATAGAATGGAAACAATTTCACTTCTTATTTTCTAATCGAACTTTGTGCTTTCAATACATTCACGGTTATGTTTATTGAAGTATTAAAACGTCACAGTGTACAGTGTAGAACGATTTATTATAATACCGTATTGCTTCGAATATAGGACTCACTTTTGCTTCCTAGCTTACCGACGGTAACGGAAGCTATGTGATTGTTCCGGAGAACAAAAATATTTTAGGTCTCAGATTTCAAAAATTCCAAGACAGAAATCCGTTTTAGACATCAGGGAACAGTTTTGGTTCCGTGTCTGTCTTAATGTCGGTCCGTCGCTCAATTTTTGCTAATCAACATTTCTTAAAAACTACTCACCCGATTTTAATGAAATTTGTATGGTAGATCGTAATTAGCTCATTGTTGGTCCCATATAAGTTTCAACCTTCTGCGCTCATTTGTTTCTCTTCCACATGCACGCCAACATACATTTATTTACACCTGTACCTTCAAAAGTTCTCATCTGATTTTTATGAAATTTTGATGTTTCCTCGAAAGTAGCCCGACGATAGCCCCAGATTAATTTCAACCGTCTGCGCTCTTTAAATTTTGCTAAATTAATAGCCAAAAGAGAATTAAAGAGGGAAGTATTTAAGAGCCCTGCAACCCCTACTTAATTATCAAAGATATCTCTTAAATCTTAGTATACACCTATAAATTTATAAATCCGTCTTTAACTCATAAGTACATTGTAGACTTCATATAGATAAGCTACGAATTACATTCCTCACAGATTTCCTTTCTAGTAAAAGGAGATACGAAATATATTTAATGAGCCATTGTGTTAATACTAAACATAACATTAGATAATATTATCAAACTTATGTAAAAGTTAATCGCTAACTTATATACTTGAAGAAGAAACTTACTTTCTTGCTATCTTGAAATTTATATGGATTTATCACTTTTTAATTATTATAATTGTACAGAGTTGCTTGTAAACTATATTTAAACGGTTATTAACTTTAAAATATCAGATAATTGCACATTTTCATTAAAACCGTAGACGAGTGATTATTATGTGTTCATAACACCCGTTATGAAATCAAAATCTAAACCAAAAATTGATAGGTTAGTTGTTGAAATATTTCTTCTAATCAAATCAATTCAAACTAACATAACTTTGGTTTTTGGTTTTACTAAATAATTGTTTACTCAAGATCATAAAAATCACATTCTGGGCAAAAATGGATGGGACATAGCCGCTCTCCACCGGTCTGCTTTTTCTTTAAAACCTATGGCCAAGTTATGTCCCGCAGACAAACTTAGCCCACCACATATTCTTAAAGAGCACTAAAATATTAATTTGTACACAAAATTCTAGCTTGATGTTAGACAGACACTTTCTTGCACGCTATCTCCTAGACTATAATAACATGGAGAAATTTCTACTTTATGCTAACGCCGATTAATTAGTTGCAAGTATTCCCTAGCCTAAGGCATTAACAGTCAGCCACTTTTTTCACGCTCCTGGACTATGGCTCGTTTGACGTTGATGGAAACTTTTATCCTATATATGGACATCACAAATGTTTAAACAAATCAAGGTAGAAACAACTGTACTTTACACTTAGAGGTGGTCATTAGAAACTGATCGGTAACAAAAAGTTATTGCCTGTCACTTGGGAGTCCCTTCCTATGTATGATATGGAATGCCGCATTTGGTTCCCTACCTGTTAGTAATCAATTAGTTATTACTGATCAGTCCCAGGTGACTTGCTTGGCAGGTCACTTGTGAGTTTGCATTTGCTGAATCACTAATCAGTTAATTAGTTTATCAGTTCAATTAGAAACTGTTACGTTTCCTTGAGTAGTTCCATGTTTAGAGGACCATATTCATAATCAGTCAAACTAATAATTTAAACTTTGTCCGAATTATACCAGCAATTTAGTAATATGTTAAAGTCATTTAAGTGTAAAATGGGGTTCTTCACACATAACTAATTACCCGGACTTTGTTATAACAGCGTTTGATTTGCCCATCTGATCAAATGTTTACCGGAAAGTCCCTAAGTAGATACAATGCTTATGTTTAATTCAACGTAGGCTAACATGGGAAAATCAAAGGATCTCTAAAGGGACATAATGTTTGACTTGATCTAACATTGAACTTGGAGAGTTTTAGCAAGAGAACTTCACTTAGAACATCTAAAATTTGATCAAGGTAACACGACAAACATTACCGGGATGGTAAGTTTGCCTTGGTACACACCATTTCCCTCTCTCTAGGTAGTTTGTCAACCACCACTTTAGTTTAACCTCTCAGAGTATTGACAATTAGTTGGTCTCTAACCTCTCTCCATGGAGAAACTTTACACCCCCCTTCTGGAAAACTTGGTCAAACTTGAAACTAAAGCAAACTGACCCCCTTTCATCTTCTCTAAAATCACAACAAACTTTGAGAGAGTGAGAGAGAGAGATGAAAATCCATCTCTTGTCTCTTATAAAGTTTTTAGAGGTGAAAATTGTGAGCTGACCGATCTCCATCTAACTGCATTAAATCTTCAAGGAAATTATTGTTGTTTCTCCTAAAGTTATTTTATCGGTAATCATATTTTGAAAAACAAAAAGTCCCATTTACAAAATAGATTAAAGTTTGGAAATGGAAATATGGAGTTTTCGGTGACAAAACTTCCCTAAACTTTGAATTATGGGAGTACCAAAATTTCCATATTCCCGTTCAATTCTTGTGATTACTTGGACCACCTTGATAACACCCCAGTGATACCACCTTTATTATTATGGGAAACTAATGTATTTACCCAACAAATAGTTAATAATAAGTCTCGCGTTGTGAGATCATTAGTTTAGCAAAGTATCCTCCTGTCTAAGTAAGTTCTACTAGGTCTAATATATCAAGTACAAATAAGGGATAAGGGAGTTGTTTGTCTGTCCCCCTCTCTATTCTCTGTCTCTCGCAAACTCAAACTTTTCTTTCCCTAATCACTTGACACGTTTAAATTTAAAATCAGTTTTGGACTTGGCAATTACTCAGCACAAATAGGTAAAACAGTTTGTTGTCAAATAATTTATATTTTTTCTGTTGTCAATTTGTTTATATTAAGATTTTTTTTTAAAGTATGCATGTTACTAAAATTTTATGCAGTATCGTATACAACGTTGTATCCTCATCCTGCGTAATTGCATAACAAAACTTTAGACTTATATCTTAGGCGGCTTTCACACTGCGTGCGAGACCGAGCGAGACCGAATAAGGCCAATTCCGTTTGAGAAGCATATACATGTATTAGCATGGGTCTATTCACTTTAAACTCCGATCGAAACCGGGCCGAGCGAGACTGAGCGAGACCGAGCCAACTCGGGCGTTTTTTTCGAGCGTTTTTGTTAGCTAAGCGTTTTCGGCGACCGAAAACGCTTAGCAGTGAAATTTGTATTTCTCGTTAAGTTTAGAATGAACCCTAACTTAAAATTAATTTTATATATCTAAATACTTTTAATAAGATAGCAGAAGGGGGTCTAAAATACCTTAAGATAGTTCCAGTAAAGGATGGTACTAATAAGATAATAGAAGGGGGTCCAAAATACCTTCCAAAGTTCCAGTTAAGAATTGCTCGAAATGGCCGGGGCACTGCCGTGCCCCTAGATTTAACTAAGTTATATTCGAGTAAAATCAATAATTTGATTTTATGGACTGAATTTTGTCACTTGTTAATTATATCGCAATGTGACAATCTTTTGTCACACATTGATCATACCTCAATGACACAGTATGTTTTTCATTATATCTCGTACTCGTAGACACTTCCATTTGTCACTCTTGTTTTTTATATCTCATGGATACAGTCCTTTGTCGCTTGCTTATCATATCTTGCTGAAACAGCATTTTGTCAATTGTTAATGATTTTTTAGTCACTCATTGATCATGCCTTATTGACACAGTATTTTTTTCATTTCTTCATCATATCTTATAGGCAGTCTTTTGTCACTTCTTATATCTCGTGGACACAGTCTTTTGTCACCTGTTTCTTATACCTCATGGACACAGTCCTTTGTTACTTGTTCATGATAACTCGCGAAAACTGCCTTTTGTTTCTTGTTAATTATTTACAATTCATGACGAAAGTTATTTGTCACATATCATGCCTTACTGCCACAGTCTTTTTTTCGTTTGTTTATCTCACTGAAACAGCGTTTTGTCACTTGTTAATTATTGTATATCATGGTGTCATGGTGACAGTCTTTATTCACATATTGCTCATGCCTTATTGACACAGTATGTTTAACGTTTGTTCATCATATCTTATAGGCACAGACTTTTGTCACTTGTTTCTTATATATCGTGGACACTATAATTTGTCACTTGTTTCTTATATCTTATTGACACAGTCTTTTTCGTTGTTCATCATATCTTATAGGCATAGTGATTATTCATTTGTTTCTTACATCTCTTAGTCACAGTATTTTAGCACTTGTTTCTTATACTTCATGGACACAGTCTTTTTTCGTATGTTTATCATATCTTATAGGCACAGTTTTTTTTTTTTTTTTGTTTTTTTTAATTTTTCCTACATCTCAGTCAAATTTTTCTTATACCTTATTGAAACAGTCTTTTTTCGTAAGTTCATCGTAATCTTATAATCACAGTCTTTGGTCGCTTGAAATTATCAATTAAAATTGCATTTAAACTTTAACTGAAAACTTGGAAGTACAAACATTATATATTCCCAGATATTAATTTTAAAAGTTACTACTTTTTTTTCCCCTTAAACATGGTCAATTAAACAAGGAGCAAAAAAAATCCTATTTTCCTTTTTGCTAATGCCCTTTTTTATATTTATATTTTTATTCGTGAATTTTTCTGCAGGGCTTTTAAGGATAAAGGATACAGGAGAAGGGTATAGTGGAAGATTAGCTCATCTTGTAAATTTCTCTACTTCAGACAACCCTAAATTTATAAGGTAGGGGGTTTAAGCGCTCGTAATTTTTGTTGGGGGTAAAGGGGGGGGGGGGGGGGGGGAGGGTAAAAAAATCTGGATAAAAAAGGAGTGGCTCAAAATCCTTGTAAGAGCAGAGAAAGGTAAAAATGGGATGGGTTGGTTTGAATTATTAAATAATTTTTGGAGGCAAAAAGGACGGAGGGGCTTTTTCGGCCCCACGAGCCCCCTATTTTTTAATAATTTCGGCTCGTTTAACCTTTACAACTTCCTGAGATGACTCCTTTTTAGTTGTTTACGCGGGGGGGGGGGGGGTCTATTTTTCCCAAAGCGACCCCGAAAAAAATGTGGGGTTACAAAAAAATAACATTTTTTGAAGAAAACACGATAGAGTAGACCACAACTTCTCATCCGGAAGAGCAGAACCCCCCCCCCCCCCAAAAAAATTTCTATGCCAACCTCTTAAAATATCCAAGATCCTTTCTACTTTTTTGGGGGGGATGGGGGGGGGGGGAGGAGTATTTTTTACCACTATTACTTTATATGCTTTTTATTTTGGTATCTTCTCAGAATGCTTTTCTTTTTTAAATTATAAAAAGGGTGTTTTTAATCTCTTTTTTCCCCGAGGTTCAAGGGTATGTATAATTAATTATTATCATAGAATTTTTAAAATCAAATTAAAAAGGTACAACATTAATAATGGTACAGTTAAAAATTTTGTAATAGCTTTTATTTTGAGAAAATTCCTCATCTACATAGCTCATTTTAAACGGTTTGATTCATCTAGTATTGTTTATAGTACTTTTTAATTTAATCTTTAATTTGTTCTTTTATAAAGTTTTTTTTATATCAGTCCTTTTTATACGAGTTTATTAAGTGTGTTTTAATTTGTTATATCGTTTTTAGTTTGCCGTGCTTTATAGTTGTTTAATTAGTTTTTTGTTGTATAACATTTTGTTATATATTTATCTACAAATAATAGTATTTACTGCAATCCAGGACTGCTTTTTCACAAAAAAAAATCCACTTTGTTTAGGATGGTAGATAGTTTGAGTGATAAGGCAGGTGAGGTCGTTTTCTTATCATTAGTTTTGTGGTTTACTGATAACTGAACTGTAAATTAATGGTTTCTGTATTACTGTCCTCTCTGTGAGACAGGTTTCTCAGTTCTCCTCCGGTCGGAGCCTATGACAGTTCTTTTACTATTTTCCAGTGGCGTAACTACGGGCCGCGCGGGCCTGCATTGCGGGCGGGCCCCTAGTGTCAAGGGGCCCCAAATCAACGTCATGGGCCCCCTGTTCTAAACGCATTTGTGTTTTTTTTTGCTCATCAATTTTGTGTGGCGAAGGGCCCCCAAAAAGTTATTGCGGGGGGACGCCCGAGGCCCTAGCTACGCCACTGCTATTTCCTGACCTATTATTATGGATAAACGTTCTTCTAAGCCCGAAGAAATTCTAAATTCTTAGAATTAAACGCAAATGAGTCCGGATAGGAAAGTGTAAGTGAAAATGAGAATGAGATTCTTCAAGGAAATGATGATGAAATAATTCGATGTGATGAATTGCTGCCAACGCATAATTTACTTAATGAAGAAGAATATTCAGATCCTTCACTTTCCTCTTCAGTTTCATGCCACGAAGAATTGACTTTGGGTCCTAGGACTAGCAGAAAGAGAGGAAGACCAGTAAAAACAAAGACAACACTAAAAGTAACTGAGTAAACTCTGAGTAAGAGAACACTAAAAGTAACTGAGTAAACTCTGAGTAAGAGAACACTAAAAGTAACTGAGTAATCTCTGAGTAAGAGAACACTAAAAGTAACTGAGTAAACTCTGAGTAAGAGAACACTAAAAGTAACTGAGTAATCTCTGAGTAAGAGAACACTAAAAGTAACTGAGTAAACTCTGAGTAAGAGAACACTAAAAAATGATTGCTGATTTTGTCCAATTATTTGACTTATTTAATATTATATAATTATTTCCCTATTTCTCCTCAATGAAAAATGCTAAATAAGCATAAGACAAGTTTAAATTATGTACAAATTAAATAAAATTAGACTGAGAAATACTGCGGTCAAAATGACTGTTGGCCGTCTTTAGAGTAGTTCTGATTTCTTGGGCATTCTAGTGTTAAATAAACAGGTCAAGTGTGTGCTAGTCAGAACACAGCGAGGGTCCGTAGGCCACACTGTATAGTTTAAGTAGTACCCTATTGATGGTGTTTTTTAAAATGCTAAAAAGCTTACTTTGAACTATCCTATGGGTCTGATATTCTCAAAACACATAAACAAACTTCCGATAAAGTATTTTTTTTGCACTTCACTTAAGCGAGATAGAGGGGGGGGGGGGGGGGGGGGGGGGGGGGGCACGTTTCACAGCCGCTTCAAACTCGCCTACGCTCGCCCTATCAAAGTTTTAACCAAAGAATTATATATTTTTGTAATCAGCTCGACGTACCCTTTCATATGATACCCTCACGGTGCCGAAAAAAAAAAAAAAAAATAAAATAACCCTTAAGTTGTTTTACCCTAATTGTTTAAAAAAATATCTTTTTTAAGTTGCTATATTTTTAAAATATGTGGTTAGGTATAAGACACATACATGCCAAATTTCAAAGTGATCGAACGAAAGGTGTAGCCATGAGAGCAGGCGACAGGACGGACGGACAGACACACGCAGGAAAATATAAGGGTCCTTGGTTTTGCCTACGGACCCTAAAAACTGATAATTTTTTAAATCAAGAAGTGATTTTTATAATCTTTAAAATTGTCTCTTAGCTTAATTTCTCATTTCATATAATTTTAAAGATATTATGCAATTTTCGTGTAACTCTCTGAATAAAAGAAATAAATCGATATGTAGAGATCTATTGAGAAATGGGCATATGCTAACTTCATATTTTGTTGCATTTTTGTTGAAATTTTTTGTTGCATATGACCCATTGAATCCACCAGTTATGACATTTTATCGTGTGGTCCCCCTAAATAATCATGGTGTCTGACTTGGCTCATCTCCGAGAGCTAGTTTACCAGAACTATATTTACGTTACACGTCAAGATTACTTTTAACAGGAACTATCCAATAGCTCAAAGTTGATTTACATTGAAACGCTCAGTAACCGAGCTTACAGTTGATGTTAAATGGAAATGAAATGAGAATGTGCAAGAGTGTAGCCAGATATGTATTGGAACCACCAATATTGGATCAAATATTAGCCTGGCTATTTTGGCCAATGTTGGGTCAACATTAGTCTGGTCATTTAGGCTAGTTTGTTGGCGTTGGTTTAAACTTAATTGAAAGGGTGTGGCACGTTTGTAGCTAGACATTTGTATTCCACCTTGTGGTGTGTGAAAGAACCGCCAATGTTGGACCAAACATTGGTCTGGCCATTTGGACCAGTGGGTTGGCGTTGGTTTAAATTTTAATTAAGATGAGGGTGTAGCTAGACATTTGTATTTCCCCTTCTGGTGTGTGAAAGAACCACCAATGTTGGATGAAACATTGGTCTGGCCACTTTGGCTAGTGTGTTGGCGTTGATTTAAACTGAATTGAGATGCGGGTTTAGCTAGTGTGTAGCTAGACATATGTATTCCCCCTTGTGGTGTGTGAAAAAACCACCAATGTTGGCTCAAACATTGGTCTGGCCTTTGTGGACGTTTTGGCTTTGGTTTATACTGGATTGAGATAAGGGTGTAGCAAGTGTGTAGGTAGACATTTATAATCCTCCTTATGATATGTGAAGAAACCAGCAATGATGGCTCAAACATTGGTCTGGCCATTTCGGCCAGAATCTAGGTGTTATGTTTTACTGAATTGAGATAAGTTTGTAGCAAGTGTGTAGCTAGACATTTGTATTCCCTCTTGTGGTGTATAAAAGAACCACCAATTATTGGTCAAACATTGACCTGACCATAACACTAAATAAATTGAAATATTGAAAACCAAATACAAATTGACACATCTTAATTTACAGAGAAAAGTTAGATTGTAGTCAATATTTGTGATTGAAGTTTGAATTAAAGGGAAGGACTTAGTCTTAGAAATTAATCACAAGTTGTCTATAGAGAAACAAGTAAGGCACTTAGAGAAACTAAGCGGGTAGCCAATAGTAATTAGTAATTTGTAATTAGAAAATTAATACAGAATAGAGACTTGCCTCATTGATTAAGCGTGTAATTTAATTACTTAGAGGAGCAACTGATTTATCATTTAACCATGCTTTTGTGAATTTGTCACTGATTTAAGTATTAGACAACAACTATCCATCCACTGATATTCCATCAGTTAAATGTTTTATTAGCTATATGTTTATATGGTGTATTGATAACGATCTCAATGAGGTTACTGTTATCAATTAATGATAGATGTGTGTTGAAAGAAGGTTATGTTTGTACGGTCGTTGTGTCAGGTTATCTTGGAGAGAAACATAAAACTTCGCATTCTCTTGTACGATCTCAATTCTTTCAGGTTATGTATACAGTACTTCTGTTGCATTGACTTTGGGATGAACTAGATTAAATACAGCGCGTTTACATGGAACTGATTAATTAATTAATTAATTAATTAAATCTGATTAGCAACTGCCAACTTAGCTACATGTTACATAATTAAAAACAGTAGCACTCATGTCCCATGTGGCACATAGCTTCCTCGCATTATAATACATATTACGCGTACTTAATAGTCCAGGAGATAGTGTGCAAAAAGTGTCTGACTAACATCAAGCTAGAATTTTGTGTATAAGTAAATATTTTGGTGCCTTTTAATGAATACGTGGTCGGCTAAGTCCGTCTGCGGGACATAGCTTGGTAATAGGTATTTGAAAAAAACAAACCAGTGGAGAGCGGCCATGTCCCGCCCTTTTTGGTGGACAATGTGATTTTCATGATCCTGAGTACGAAAGTCACTTAATAGGTGACCTCTGACTAACTAACCTGTATAGTGACAAACTACCATCAACTTGATTATTGGTCTACTAACTAAGTTCGTACTCAGGATCATGAAAATCACATTGTCCACCAAAAAGGGAGGGACGTGGCCGCTCTCCATCAGTTTGATTTTTTCAAATGCCAATTGCCTAGCTATGTCCCGCATAAGAATTTAACCGACAAAATTCTAGCTTGATGTTAGTCAGACACTTTTTTGCACGCTATCTTCTGGACTATAAATGATGTTTTGCTTTTACTAGCATAACATCATTTTTTATGAATATAAGTTGTAAATTGTACCCTGTAGTAATCTTTATTAGTCTAGTCTTAAGGATCCAAAAAAAGGGTAGGTGAAATAAATTACTTTACATCATTTCCATTCGGCAACGTTTCGGCCTAGCCGGCCATTCTCAAGCCTAAAAAGTACGTATATTTACTATAAACTACAATAAAGAAACAATTCGTCATATCAACAAGAAGATAAGAACATGCGTTAATTTACCTTGCTCGTACCCTTAATGTGTACTTTCAAGGTAAATTAACGCATGTTCTTATCTTCTTGTTGATATGACGAATTGTTTCTTTATTGTAGTTTATAGTAAATATACGTACTTTTTAGGCTTGAGAATGGCCGGCTAGGCCGAAACGTTGCCGAATGGAAATGATGTAAAGTAATTTATTTCACCTACCCTTTTTTTGGATCCTTAAGACTAGACTAATCATTTTTTATATTATCTTGATTTAACCAGTCTTTTTTTGCACGCTATCTTCTGGACTATAAATGATGTTTTGCTTTTACTAGCATATCATCATTTTTTTTATTATCTTGATTTAACCAGTCTTTTTTTGCACGCTATCTTCTGGACTATAAATGATGTTTTGCTTTTACTAGCATATCATCATTTTTTTTATTATCTTGATTTAACCAGTCTTTTTTTGCACGCTATCTTCTGGACTATAAATGATGTTTTGCTTTTACTAGCATATCATCATTTCTTTTATTATCTTGATTTAACCAGTCTTTTTTTGCACGCTATCTTCTGATCTATCATCTAAAGATGATTATTTGCCTATTCTTACAACATTGCCTATTATATTAATAATTTATTATTAAACATTTTATAAAACGTTTCTTTTATAAAACGAATTTGATGTAGATTTAATCCTATTTTGAGTTACATTGCATAGTATCATTTTTCAGTTTACTGACGATCCCAAAATTTAATTGATGGATTAAAAAGGATTTGGGGTAAGATTTAAGACAGAATAGGATTGTTGAAAGGAATAAGAGGAACGAGAGAAGGATGAAGATAGCGGAGCAATTACAGTAAGCAGGCTAAGTTAGTGAGATATACATCTTGCTAAAAGGATTTCGGCTTGTAGATTATTTCGGATATTAAAGAGATAAAATATATTCTAAAAGACTAGCTCATGCATGTCTGGGGATCGGTCGAAATTTTCCGCCTCACAAAAAATAATATGAAAATACTTGGCACTTCTTTAGATGGTTACTCATCTTATAAAAAATAAAAAACAGAGGGGAGTAACGATCTAAAGAAGGTGTTCGGAATGTTCTTTTTTAGACTGTTACTCCCCTTATAAAAACAAATTTCTCCCAAAGTACATTCGACTAAACATACCCTTGTCTTAATAGTTATTTAGGCAAAGTCATTTATATTCTTAAAACACATAGGGGAGTAACAATCTAAAGAAGTACCAAAAACTTGACACTCTGGTTGTTTTTAATTTCTTATATAAAATGAAAGTATTGTGATGATGTGAAAATTAAATTTTGAGATTTTGATGGATTTACACGTTTTGAGGTCCCCTGAGTACAAAAAGTGGTTTTTAAAAATTGTCTGTCTTTCGTCTGTGGAGACGTGTGGAGCCTAAACTACTGGGCCGATTTTAACGAAATTTGGCATTCATGTTCATAAAAATCTTAAAAAATCAATTTTAGCTCTAAATTTTGGGGGTGCTATCCCCTAAAAACCCTGAAAAAACGCGAAAGGAAAAATTAGTTCTCGAAAACGGTTCCGACGATTTTGATTATAAAATTCTAAAATATAGTCTATTTAAATACGAATCTAACGATATAATCCCTTTTCCCAGGAAAAATCTAGTTCCGGGGAAAATAGCTTTAAACGCGGACAGAGAGAGGCCTGGTTCAATAATAATCGATTCCCCACCGAGGGGACTACATTGGACTAAACATACCTTTGACTTAATAGTTATTTAGTCAGTCATTTATATTCTAAAAAAAAAAGGGAAGTAACAATCTAAAGAAGTACCAAAAACTTTGGTACTCTGGTTGTTTTTAATTTCTTAGACTAAGAGAAAATATTGTGATGACGCGAAAATTCAATTTTGAGATTTTGATGGATTAACACGTTTTGAGGTCCCCTGAGTCAGAAAAAAGTGGTTTTTAAAAAATGTCTGTCTGTCGTCTGTGCATATGCATTAATCCTAAACTACTAAGCCGATTTTGACGAAATTTGGCTTACATGTTCAAAAAAATCATACCCCGAGGCGAAATCGAGAAATGAATTTTTAGCTCCAAATTTAGGGAGCACTACCCTTTTAAAATTCTTAAAAAATTATTTCTCGAAAACGGTTCCGATGAATTTGATTAAAAAATTCTAAAATGTAGTCCATTTATATACGAATCTAACGATATAAACTGTTTTCCCGGGGAAGAATCTAGTCCTTGAGAAAATAGCTTTTAACCCTGGAGAGACCGGGTTTGATTCCTCGCCGAGGAGAAGTTATTTTTATGATAAATTTTGATAATAATTAAATGTAACCATGAAAATTAATAAATGGAAAACTTGGAAAATGTCCCCTTGTGTCTGAAATGAATTTCTGTTTTGAAATCAAAGACGTTCCAAAGCTTCCGATACGTTCGGTAAGCTTGGAAGCAAAAATAATTATAGCTTGACAGTAACCAGTAGGGTTTGAATTGTCGAAAAAATTAGTCTTTTTTATACCCTTTAAGACCCATAAACCATCAACCAATAAAAAATTGAGAATTGCAAGTAAAAACATGTTTAATTTGCTTAATAACTAACTTAATTTTAGTCCTATCTAAATGTCGAAAGTTTAAATTTATAAAATTGACTATCATCATAAGTAATTCGTCTTGTAATATCTCAAATGTAATTATAGATTTTTGGCGATGAAAGCAGAAATTCTGCTTCAAGGTTCAGTTTTTAGAAATAAGAAAATAAAAATTGTAATAGTCGATATGTTAAGAGGATAAATGTGTCGGGGGCAACTCCCAGAAGAAGAATAATAAATGGGCACATGTCCTAGGCCCCCTTACTTTCCCCTTGCCCCCCTTTACATTTCCCCTTGCCCATTAATCTCAACGTCCTTTGGGACTACGACCTTCTTTCCATTCACTAGCTCTCCCTCAGACATACGCGCCAACCAAGAACTAACGATTTGTCATTCGGACGGAGAAAAAAAACACACAAAAGGTCCTCTTAAAGAAAAAATGGTTTTTGATAAATGATAACGAGAGTAGGGTTTGGACTCTAGTGGAACTTCTTTAGTATCATTATTTTAATTTATATTTGTATAGAAAATGGATTATTCACTCGATCGACAAAAAGGGTGAGTTGGCGCCGAATAAATTAATAGAAGGGGGTTGGTTTGATTGTGTTGTTGGGTTATAGAATAAATGAAAAGAAGGTGGTAGGTTTGATTGTGTAGTTGGATTATAGAATAATGAAAATAAGGTGGTAGGTTTGATTGTACTGTTGGATTATAGAATAAGTGAAATGAAGGTGGTTGGTTTGATTGTGCTGTTAGATTATAGAATGAATAAAAAGAAGGTGGTAGGTTTGATTGTGTAGTTGGATTATAGAATAATGAAAATAAGGTGGTAGGTTTGATTGTACTGTTGGATTCTAGAATGAATGAAAAGAAGGTGGTAGGTTTGATTGTGCTGTTGGATTCTAGAATGAATGAAAAGAAGGTGGTAGGTTTGATTGTACTGTTGGATTCTAGAATGAATGAAAAGAAGGTGGTAGGTTTGATTGTGCTGTTGGATTCTAGAATGAATGAAAAGAAGGTGGTAGGTTTGATTGTGCTGTTGGATTCTAGAATGAATGAAAAGAAGGTGGTAGGTTTGATTGTGCTGTTGGATTATAAAAATTAAAACAAAGGTTGTAGGTTTAATTGTGTTGGAATTAAGGCGCAAAAACATCTGTCAGTAAAAAAGCATCCCAGTGGCAAGTAACTAGACTACCAGTAGCATGCTGTAAAAGCTGTGTACATTTGCCAGAAAAACAGTATAATTTACCATACTAAATTTCACCAATTGTCAACCTTACCATGTCAACCGTCTTTAGAGGAGAGTTTTGAAGGTTAAGTAAACGGTTGGCTACACTGAATTCAATGCCAAAAAACATATCCATGATTCAAAGTTTTTTCATGAAGTGGAAAAAAATTTAACACTACCTTGATGAAAGGTTATAAAAATTCAAGGGTTATAAACATTGTATAATTTAAAGAAAAACCCATGACCAAGTAAACAGTATTTCTTTTTTGGCTCCACATTTCTGCCAGACGACTGACAGACATTTTTAAATAAGTAATGTTTTGACTCAGGGGACATAACCTCTGATTTTCCTAGAAAGTTGACTTATAAAAAGGCTTCTTCTTCTGTCAGAATATAATTAGGGATTCTAAGAAAATATAATGCTATAATAAATTAAAAATTACACATTCCGTAACGAAGCACGGGAAATCTAGCTGATTATAATAATAATAATATAACCTCAATCTTTAGTAGCACCAAATCAATTTAACCATTATAAACCCTAAAAGCGATTATATTAAATATTGAAAAAAAGAATATTTAAAAAAATGAACCTAAAAAGGAAATAAATTATAATACAAAAATCATTTTATTATATATTTCTTATCTTGAAAAAGTCATTTTTTATCCAAATGGCAATTTTCTTTTGACATGTAGCCCTTTTTTTTTTTTTTAATAAAATATTTTTTTCCTATTGATTGAATCTTGATTTAGTTGAATAAAAGAAGCAATGATCTTCGATTAGATTTTTTTTTCCTTCAATAAAGTACCTTATTGCCTCACTTATATTTTTTTTAAACCAAAGCATTTTTTCTTATTTCAACCTCTTTTTTTGTATTCCGTCCGCCATTCCCCCCCCCCCCCCCCTTCATAAAATCAACGTCACTCAACGTCTTAACAGAGGTAAAAAGATAAAAAATGGAAGGGTAACGAATTTCATGAATAATATTTCTGAATTTCATGAGGATTCATAAGGTGCTTTGGAGATGACAGGATTTTTTAGCACTGAGACAAAAATAAAGCAGAAAAAAGAACCTTCAACCACCCAGTAGGGTAACCAAAAAAAATCCTTCGTTTTTGTATCCAAAGTCTTCACGTAAGATGTTTAAACGGGTAAATTTACCTCTTTATAGGGCAACTTACCTCTTTATAAGGCAAATGATCTCTTTATTGGGCAACTTACCTCTTTATAAGGCAAATTATCTCTTTATGAAGCAACTTACCTCTTTATGAGGAAACTTACCTCTTTATGAGGCAACTTACATCTTTATAAGGCAACTTACCTCTTTATAAGGCAAATGATCTCTTTATGAGGCAACTTACCTCTTTATAAGGCAAGTTATCTCTTTATGAAGCAACTTACCTCTTTATGAGGGAACTTACCTCTTCATGGGGCAACTTACCTCTTTATAGGGCAACTTACCTCTTTATGGGGTAACTTACCTCTTTATGGGGGCAACTTACCTCTTTATGAGGCAACTTACCTCTTTATGAGGCAACTTACCTCTTCATGGGGCAACTTACCTCTTTATGAAGCAACTTACCTCTTTATGAGGCAACTTACCTCTTTATGAGACAACTTACATCTTTATAAGCCAACTTACACCTTTATAAGGCAACTTACCTCTTTATGAGGGAACTTACCTCTTTATGAGGCAACTTACCACTTTATGAGGCAACTTACCTCTATGTGGTAACTTACCTCTTTATAAGCAATTTAATAACTTTTCTTTTTTTTAAATTTATTCTCTTTTATTTTTTTAGTAAGTCTCAAAGAAAGGAGTATACAAATATGTATAAATATAATAATTTTATACTACATTAGTAATCTTAAAAATAAATTTTGCTTCCGAGCTTACAGAAGGTATAACGGAAGCTATGTGATCGTTCTGAAGAATGAAAATATTTGTCTCAGTTTTCAAACATTCCAAGATAGAAATCCGTTTAGACAACAGAGAACATTTTTGGTTCCGTGTCTGTCTGTCGGTCTGTCGCTCAATTTTTGCGAACCAACATAATATCTTAAAAACTACTCGTTCGATTTTAATGAAATTTGTACGGTATTTCATATATATACTTCTATATGGTTCCATATACTTCTATTGTAGATCTCTTTATATCTCTTCAGCTTGCGCACAAACATACATTTATTTACACCTTTACACCTATGTCTTTTAAAAGTACTCATCTGATTTTCATGAAATTTGGATGGTTTGTTGAAAGTAGACCGCAGATAGCACTAAATTAACTTCAACCGCCAACGCTCTTTAGAGCTATTGCTTACATTGATACTTTAATTCATGTAAAAAATCAAAACAATTTATAAATTATTATAATACTCTGTCAATTAGTGTGGCACATAGCTTCGCGTTCTACTTTGTACACTATAATGACTTTATAGTTTTAAAACCTATTATTGTTATATTAAATGTCAAAATTGTTTTGATTTTGCTTCCGAGCTTACCGAAGGTAATGGAAGCTATGTGATCGTTCTGAAGAACGAAACATATTTAGGTCTCCGATTTCAAAAATTCCAAGACAGAAATCCGTTTCAGACATCAGGGAACATTTTTGGTTCCGTGTCTGTCTGTCGGTCTGTCGTTCAATTTTTGCGAACCAACATATCTTAAAAACTAAACATCCAATTTTAATTAAATTTGGGTGGTAGGTCATAATTAGCCCATTGTTAGTCCCAACTTTCTGCGCCTATTTTTTTCTCTCCCACATGCGCACAAACTTACATTTATTTACACCTATAGCTTCAAAAGTACTTATCTGATTTGAATGAAACTTTTATAGTTTATCGAAAGTAACCTTGCAGATAGCCCCAGATTAATTTTAACCGTCTGCGCTCTTCAACTTTTACTAAATTGATACTTGTGTGGTTCATGATAGAGATGGTATATTCGTATTTTTTTAAAAAAGAATAAATAGGACCGAGACAATTCAGACAAACTTTCTCACATACGAGTTGTTTTCCATTTATTTGTTTTCAAGTTTTCGAAGTACATTTAATTATTGTTGAATAAAATGTATCATAAAAATAACTTCTCCTCGGTGGGGAATCGAATTCGGCCTCTCTTTGTCCACGTTAAAAGCTATTATCTCAGGAACTAAATTGTTCTCGGGAAAACGGCTTATATTGTTTGATTCGAATTTAAATGGACTACATTTTAGATTTTTTTTTAAATCAAAATCGTCGGAACCGTTTTGGAGATATAATTTTTTCACATTTTTTCAGTGTTTTTTGGGGGTAGCGCCCCCAAATTTGGAGCTAAAATTCATTTCTCGATTTCGACTCGGGGTATGATTTATCTGAACATGTTTACCGCAAATTACATTAAAATCGGCCGAGTAGTTTAAGCTCCACGCGTTTGCACAGACGACAGGCAGACATTTTTTAAAAACCACTTTATATTATATATATGGACCTCAAAACGTGTAAATCCATAAATATCGCAAAATCGAATTTTCGCGTCATCACAATACTTTCTGTTTATATAAAATAGTAAAAAAGGAGACAACTAAATAAATCATATGTTATTAATTAATTTATTTGAGAGACAGAATACAAAATGTTTATTACTTTTTAATCAAATTTAAAGTAGAGTTATCTAAAACTGCCCTTTTTGCTCCTGTCACCAGAAATTAAAATATAAATTATTCACAATGCATTTCACGGCAAACAAGGAATAACATTCTCTCAAACACGAGAGATTGCATCAGAACTCAACGATAGTATATTAACAGGTTGATCGTGTTAAATTTAACATTTATAACAGCTGACAGAACAGGGTTAATGTCACCTTCTATTGTTTTGATAAAAGCTTTGACAGTCAAGAGATATATATGTCAAAAACAAACGTTCTATTGTTAGACGAATGTTCAATTATTGAATTCTTCCTCAATCGCTATCATGCGATTTAATATTATTATATTTTAAACGTTAATTAGTATAATAATTAGGTGGAGCAACAACTTGTTGCTGGCTAGGACCTGCTAATATTATAATTAGAAAAATAAATAGTCAGCCAATTATTGTAGTTTATAGCTTCCTCGCGTTCTATCGCATACTATAGATACTGCCAATAATTGTCTAATTTATTTAATTTATCCCCTCCCTTTTTTCTTAAAAAAAATGTGTGAGATTCTCACGCATTAGAAGTAAAACTTATGTTCTAGAAACATTTTGGCTTTTATGCATTGCTCTCTTTGCAATGTATTGACGATTTTATTATTTCAGGATTAAGAAAGGGTGGAAATGTTGAATTTAATTGAAAAATAAAATATTTTCATAACATTTTAGCGAATAATGAAATAAACCCGTGAGGTGCTTTTTTACTTAGATTAGATTAGATTAAATGTTTATTGAATAAATACATATTTAAATTACATTAGAAAATAATTAAATAAACATAGCACAGCTTGGCCTTGGCCGTGAGCTGGGAGTTGTTACAAAGTTTAACATAACAGTTTTGCTAGTAACATCGTATAGATAATATGAACTAATAATAACAAGCAAATATAGATAATGTAATAATATACCAAACTAAATATAATTATTGGTGTGTTTATTTACCTATAAAAAATTTAAACTCTTAAAAATACCTCTATAATATAATCAAAGATTTTTACCTCTTATCTATTTTTTTTTTTTTTTTTGTACTAATTCTTATACGCACACATACATATACATAAATACTACATATACATATCCCATATACATCCACACATACATACCTACCTATTTATATATATACATACATACACACACACACACATACATACATATATACATATACATATGTATACATACATATACAATACAAACATACTATATAATGTACTTATTTGATTATTTTTTTACATCTATATATTTTTCCTTTATTTGAGTGTTAAATTCTCACATGATATCACATGACAGTTGCTTCTTAATTTACATTAATAAAAATAAAAATTCTAGTTACTGTACTATTTGTAATTATCTCTAAATTTATACGCAGCATAAATATATTTTGAGAAATTTGACCAGTCAACTCCATTGATAAGGCTTTTGATTTCGGTTGTAGTTAAAATTGGCTTCAATAGGAATTGCTCTCTGTACTTTTTCAACGCCGGGCAAAATGCTAGAAAATGTTCTATACTTTCTTTTTCTCCTAAGCCACACAGATCACACATTATATCCCTGTCGTCCTTCATCCATGGCTTGTATTTGAGCGGTAGCACGGACCCCCGTGCTTTGAAAATCAAGGTGATTTGTTTAAAACACAGATTTGTCTGGTCAATATATGTATTATTCATATCAAATTGAATATACTTATACTTCATGAAATTTTGATTGAGAAACTCTTGAATGTAGTTTTTTACTTTAGCACCCCCCTTGGTTCTAAACAATAGTCTGCCCTACAAATGTCTCAAAGGTTTGTGTGTTTGCCTCCCCAAGACATTGAGACTCCTGGGGTAGTTTAATTATGCTATTTTAGGATAGAGTCTTATCATGTGTGAGACTAAAGAAAAAAAACTGTTGTTCAACGAAGGTAACAACTGTTGTTTATCGAAGGTAACAACTGTTGTTTGTCGAAGGTAACAACTGTTGTTTATCGAAGGTAACAACTGTTGTTTATCGAAGGTAACAACTTTTGTTTGTCGAAGGTAACAACTGTTGTTTATCGAAGGTAACAACTGGTGTTTATCGAAGGTAACATCTGTTGTATATCGAAGGTAACATCTGTTGTTTATCGAAGGTAACAACTGTTGTTTGTCGAAGGTAACAACTGTTGTTTATCGAAGGTAACAACTGTTGTTTGTTGAAGGTAACAACTGTTGTTTGTTGAAGGTAACAACCGTTATTTGTCGAAAGTAACAACTGTTGTTTATCGAAGGTAACATCTGTTGTTTATCGAAGGTAACATCTGTTGTTTATCGAAGGTAACATCTGTTGTTTATCGAAGGTAACATCTGTTGTTTATCGAAGGTAACAACTGTTGTTTATCGAAGGTAACATAACATCTGTTGTTTATCGAAGGTAACAACTGTTGTTTGTCGAAGGTAACAACTGTTGTTTATCGAAGGTAACAACTGTTGTTTATCTAAGGTAACAACTGTTGTTTCTTAGAAGGTAACAACTGTTGTTTATCAAAGGAGAGAACTATTGTTCATTGAAGATAACAACTGTTATTCATCAAAGGTACTAATGATGACGGAAAGACAGCAAAAACCAGCTTTGATCATTTATTTTATTTAAGAAGAGGCGATTTTTTTCTCTCATTGTTGATGTCATCTCCACTCGCTTCTAAAATAGTTATTTTTTTTTCATTTTCAGAGAACTTTTCATAAGAAAATTAAAACAAAACAAATTTAACATTAGTTACTACTTAATTATAATGCCAGATCAACAAATTATAAAGTTTTTATCACTTTAAAACAGTTTATCTCCTAAAAATTCTTAAATTTAAAGTTTCTGGCAGTTTCATCCCTTTCCATTCTATTTATTCAAGACAAAGGAAGTATTAATTTTTCCTCAACTTTCATAATAATGTTCGCTTTTTATTCTCTCCGAAAGAGAAAGTTAGTTTTTAGTAACAAGTTAATTGAAAATTAAGTTTTTTTTCCATCTTATTATCATTTTATTTTGATGATAAAAGTTTTTTTTTTACAAACTGGAAAAAGTTAGTTATCTTTTTATCATACTCTGTATTAACTATTGTCTGTTCATAATAGTTTAAAATAACTTTTAAGTTATCTTATCTTTTTTCCGCTTTTTATCATAGATTATTTTTAATTTTCTATCTTAATAAATTGATTGTCATTCTTGACATTTTCGACTTCTCATCAAATCTTATCATATGATATTAAACTTTTATCATAGTTTATAATGACTTTTAACTATTTATAATTTGTATGCTATTAGATGTTCACTCTTCGACTTTTATCATATATTATGACTGCTTTTATTTTTTATCATATTTTATAATGACTCGGGTATTTATAATTTGTTACTATTAGATGTTCACTCTTCGACTTTTATCATAAATTATGACTGCTTTTATTTTTTATCATATTTTATAATGACTCGGGTATTTTTAATTTGTATATTATTAGTTGTTCACTCTTGACTTTTCGACTTTTTATCACAGAATATGACAGCTTTTATTTTTATCATAGTTTATAATGACTTTCGACTGTTTGTAATTTGTATACCTACTATTAGATGTACACTCTTGAAATTCAACTTTCTTTTTATGACATAGATTATGACAGCTTTTATTCTTTATCGTAGTTTATCATGACTTTCGACAATTTTTAATTTGTATACTATGTATTAAATGTTCACTCTTGGCTTATCAACTTTTTATTATGAAAAAAAGCTGAAAAATAAGCAAAAGCTGTAAAAAAAACTGTCATAATCTATGGATTTATAGCTTTTATTTTTATCATAGTTTATTATGACTCAACTATTTCTAATTTTCTCACATACGTTGTATATGCTAATCGATTTTTAGCATAGATTATGATAGTTTTTTTTTACTTTTTTAACTAGTTTATGGTGATTTTCAACTTTTTACCATTTTGCTTCCGAGTTTACCGAAGGTAACGGAAGCATTGTGTTCACTTTTGAGATCGAAAAAAAATTATGTTTCCGATTTTAAAAATTTCAAGACAGAAATCCGTTTCAGACATCAGGAAACATTTTTGGTCTCGTGTCTGTCTGTCTGTCTGTCATTCTGTCTGTCGGTCTGTGTGTCCGCGAATCTGAAACGTGTGACGATAACTTGAGTAAATGTCGACCGATTTTGATGAAATTTGGTAGACATGTTCATTTTACTATTGCCCAGGACGAGTTCGTTGGACAATATTATCTGTCCAAGCGTTCATGCATAACGCACGCGTAAACGTGAACTTCAAAAATTGGAATTTAGGTCGGGAAAAAATCTAACTTCATCTATTCAATGAGACAAAAATGTTTTTCAAATACAATTTTTTAGTAAAACCAACAGCGACACCGCTATTAAGTGTTAAAGATCGCTAAACCTATTAATAGTTTTTACTCAATAAACAATATAACAATAATGTTAATGTTGTTATAACAATAAAGTACATGATAAGATGCGAGGAAGCTATTGGCCACACTAATTGGCAGTCTATTTTACGATGGCTTTCAACTTTATATCATAGTTTATGATGGTTTTCTAATTTTTGAACATAGTTTATACTGACTGTCGACTTAATATGTTTTGCATTTTTTTTTATCATAGTTTATGATGATCTTTGACATTTTAATTATAATATTATATGTTAGCTTTTGACTTGTCATGTACTTTAATTTGTATTAAAAGAAAAAAAATATAGAGTTTAAAGTAAAAAATTATAATTTTTCTTCTTTTTAAAAAAAAACAAAAATTATACGGTTTTTTAAATAGTGCTAATTTAGGTAGACTAACGTGAAAAAAAAAAGTTTGAAAGAAAAGATGTTAAAATTGTATACTTGAGTTTTATCTCTATATTTTTCTTTTTCTTATTTTTCCTACCTTTTTACCTTTACAAACCTAAATTTTTGTTTAATAATTACAAAGACACATTTTCCAACAGAAAAAATAAAGACAGTAAAGTGATATACGGAGCAAAAAAAAAAAAAAAAATCCATCGTGCACTAGAGAGAAGAACGAAGTCTGAAATTAATTTTTCTTTTTTTTTAGGGGTGCGGCGAGAAACAAAAAAAAGGAAATTTCTTTTTAGAAAAAGAAACAGGTCAGCGGTTTAATTAAACTAGACATTGATCGTTTGACTTGTTTAGTTTTATAGAAGGAAAATGTTAGAATTTTCGTTGTTTCGGATAATTTCTTTTTTTTGTGGTTATTTTTGTTTAAGACTTAATTTAAAGAATATTTGTCTTTGTTAGGTTTTTTATGTTAGTTTGATTAAATTTGAATTTTTAACTTTTTTTCGTATGAACTAAGAAAAATTATTTAAAAGGTGGAACTTCTTTAGATTGTTACCCCCTATGTTTTTTTTTTTAAAAAAAAACATAGGGGGTAACAATCTAAATAAGATGTACGGAATGTTTTTCTTTAGACTGTTACTCCCCTTATAAAAATAGAAGTGTCATATTTCTTTGTCCCAAAGTACATTGGAATAAACATCCCTTTGTCTTAATAGTTATTTAGTCAAAGTCATTTATATTCTACAAAATCGTAGGGGAGTAACAATCTAAAGAAGTACCTAAAAGGCTTGATAATAAAACTTATTTATACATTGTTAAGAAAGAATATAAATGTTCATTTATTTACACATCTATTCAATTTGGTAATTAGTGGAAATTTATCTACACCTCCCTTATAGAATGAGCTAGACATGTTTAGTTTACATTTCTATACTCAATGTTGCAATTTGTGTAAACTTATCTACACCTCCCTTAGAATGAAGTAGACATGTTTAGTTTACATTCCTATATTCAATTTGGTAATTAGTGGAAATTCATCTACACCTCCCTTATAGAATGAGCTAGACATGTTTAGTTTACATTTCTATACTCAATGTTGTAATTTGTGTAAACTTATCTACACCTCCCTTAGAATGAAGTAGACATGTTTAGTTTACATTCCTATATTCAATTTGGTAATTAGTGGAAATTCATCTACACCTCCCTTATAGAATGAGCTAGACATGTTTAGTTTACATTTCTATACTCAATGTTGTAATTTGTGTAAACTTATCTACACCACCCTTAGAATGAAGTAGACATGTTTAGTTTACATTCCTATATTCAATTTGGTAATTAGTGGAAATTCATCTACACCTCCCTTATAGAATGAGCTAGACATGTTTAGTTTACATTTCTATACTCAATGTTGTAATTTGTGTAAACTTATCTACACCTCCCTTAGAATGAAGTAGACATGTTTAGTTTACATTCCTATATTCAATTTGGTAATTAGTGGAAATTCATCTACACCTCCCTTATAGAATGAGCTAGACATGTTTAGTTTACATTTCTATACTCAATGTTGTAATTTGTGTAAACTTATCTACACCTCCCTTAGAATGAAGTAGACATGTTTAGTTTACATTCCTATATTCAATTTGGTAATTAGTGGAAATTCATCTACACCTCCCTTATAGAATGAGCTAGACATGTTTAGTTTACATTTCTATACTCAATGTTGTAATTTGTGTAAACTTATCTATTATCTACACCTCCCTTAGAATGAAGTAGACATGTTTAGTTTACATTTCTATACTCAATGTCGTAATTAGTGGAAATTTATCTACACCTCCATTAGAATGAACTAGACATGTTTAGTTTACATTTCTATACTCAATGTCGTAATTAGTGGAAATTTATCTACACCTCCCTTAGAATGAACTAGACATGTTTAGTTTACATTCCTATATTCAATTTGGTAATTAGTGGAAATTCATCTACACCTCCCTTATAGAATGAACTAGACATGTTTACTTCACTTTCCAACACTCAATGTTGTAATTAGTGGATACTTATCTACATCTCTTTTATACTTGAAGTAAATATATTTACCGTACATTCCAACACTTAATGCTGTAATTTGTGGAAACTTATCTACATCTCTTTTATACTTGAAGTAAATATATTTACCGTGTATTCCAACACAATGCTGTAAATTGTGGAAACTTATCTACATCTCTTTAATACTTGAAGTAATAGTACATTACGCGTCGAGTGCGGAAAGTAGCATTTTGCATGCGAGTGTGGAGTTTGCACCCGAGCGACAGCGAGGGTAGTAAAACCATATGAGCAATGTAAAATGCCGTTTTCGCACGAGTTGCGAACCGTACTTTATCTACGATTGTTAGATTTAAATAATAAATACAGAAAAAAATAAACTTGCTGTATGTAAGTTCGTATCTCTTCTCTTGATAAAGATGGCATTAATCTTGAGTTGTATTTTTTGCCGAATTAATTATTTCTGGAGGAGTATTATTCTCTACATTTTCGTCAAACCCACAACCCACTTGATTCTTTCATTGTTTTTCAGTAAAAACTTGATATAAACATTTACTTTAATAAAAGAATATAGCAAATTAGTTTTAGCGAATTTTCAAAGAAAATTACGCTATTGCAATGGCTTCAAAATTTTTGTAATGCGAATTTTTGAAAAATTTTTCCATGGAAATCCGTTTTAGACCATTCTGAATCGATTCCTAAAATTTAACACTTTTTTTTATGTATGTATGTATATATGTATGTATATATGTATGTATATATGTATGTATATATGTATGTATATATGTATGTATATATGTATGTATATATGTATGTATATATGTATGTATATATGTATGTATATATGTATGTATATATGTATGTATATATGTATGTATATATGTATATATGTGTCACTCCAGACGATATCTCCCCTTAGAATGCACTTAAAAATTTCAAACAAATTTTAAAATGTCAATAATATCAAAAGAAAGGATGAGTTCGTTGGCCAGAATTTTTGGAGTCCATTTAGGGGTCAAATTTTGACCATATAGGGTCAAAAAACGTGTTTTTCCCATTTTACCCCCCTTTTATGTGAAAATATGATAAAAGTGTAAATAACAACAATTACTGTACTCTTAAAGAGCTTTCCAACGACATGCATCTTGAAGGGTAAATACTATTTTGACTTTTGTACCCCGTACCCCTGTGTACCAATTTTTTTTTTCACCCGAGCAAATTCTAAACCAAAATTTTCCTATATTGTCATAAGCCAATAAAACGCAGATTTCTTTGAAAATTCGCTCATTAAGTCATGGTGCATGACTGGACTTTTTTAAATGTAAACAAACTCGCTAATCGTGCGTAAAGCTGAAGAATTCCTCTTCTTTACCGCGCTAGCGTGGTAAAGAAGAGGAATTCTTCAGAACTATGAGACGCGCATGCGCAATGAATACAAGTACGTAAATAATCACTTTCTACGCATCTAAACAGAGATATAATGTTTATATTTCGTATCAATCGTAGATAAATATATTTACCGTGCATTCCAACACTTAATGTTGTAATTAGTGGAAACTTGTCCACATCTCTTTAATACTTGAAGTAAATATGTTTACCGTGCATTCCAACACTTAATGCAGTTTATTGTTTATTTATTAACTCAAGAGGTATTTATATTTAGTGTTGAACGTGTCTTTTATTTTTGAGTATCTAATTGATTGATATGGAAATTATTGTAAATAATATCGAACATTTCTTCCAATAAAACCCATAGATTATGCTTTTATCAATGTAGTGATGATACTGCTTAAATATTTTGCTTCATAAAAACATTATTCCTAGTTGTAATGGTTAGACTTAAATTTTAATTAGGTTCAGACATAACTAATTTTTTTGTACAGATATTCTGATGAATTCATTAGTAATATTTTATATTTTGGTTTTGTTTTATTTTTTAAGAGTATTTGGTGTTTCTTTAATATCCAAGTTGTTAAGTTATGACAAGTCTAATTGGTTTTTTAGGTAATTAAAATAAGAAATATTATTTTTAATACATTTTGATAAAATTAAGATTGTCAGAGATGGAAGAAGAATTTAATTTGAAGGAGGGGTTGTATTTAGTTAAGAGGGGGCGAAGGTACAATATGAATTGGACTTTTCCCCTTCCTTAGTAAATTAATATTTAATCAACATACCCCCTACCGACTACCTTAATTATCTCTTTAACTTTATTTTGGACGATAAATACAAGCTAAAAATAATTACCTCTTTCAATATACTTATGCTACTTATAAGAGAAAGTAAAAAATCGATAATAGAAAACTTAGAAAAATTTTCTCTTGTTCTTTTATCTTCCTGAGTACTTTCTAATTAACATGATTTTTCACGTCCCAATTTACCGCTCGTAAGAAGTTAACATTTTAAATAAAAGCTTTAAAACAATTTATAAGTGGAAGTTTTTAGAAATTAAAATTTTAATGAAGTTGATATTAGAGAGGAGGATTGAAAATAGTCTGTCAATTAGTGTGGCACATAGCTTCCTCTCGTCCTATTTCGTTTACTTAAATGATTTTATGCTTTTACACCCTATTTTACTACGTTTTTATTAGCTTGCTTTCTTGATTGTTTGCTGGTTTGTTTGTTTGTTTGTCCGGTACAAATCTGGCAATCGATTTCTAACTAACTTCCCGAATAGCTAGACATTTTAAACTTTTAGCATAGCTCAGAACACGATGACAATGCATTGTTTTAATATTTTTAGCCATCTTTCAGCAGAATTTAATTTGTTTTCAGCAAATTTTACTGTGTGGAAAGTTAGTTCGGAAAAAACCCGAACTTTTGACATATCCCATAGTATTTACAATCTTCATTTTGACGGGTTTCAAATTTGTGATTTTTTATTAAGAGGTAAACATTGATTGACAGCAAAACAGGAAATATATCGATTATATTATTAATATTATTTCAAATCTATCGATGGCACGGTTTAGATTTGGTGTTGGGGAGATCCGTTGTACAAAGATTTGTTTTTTATAGGTTTAAGATCAGATCTCTAGATGGTTGTCATTTATGTGAAGTAAATAAATTTGGAACCTGATTCATTAAGAAATACCTTCACAACATCCTATACAGCAACTGAACTAGGGGATACACACTCAACTGAGTATAAATATATAAACAAACAACCACTAAAGTATGCAAATAAATAAACACTAAATAGTTTAATATTTGTATCCCACATAAACATGTAAGTGGGAATTCCAGTTTTAAATGTTAATATTAATTCCCTTTCAAATCACGATAACCCTCTTGTCCAATCTGTATCCATCCCAACCCTACCGGAAAATCCCCGCCGACGCGACGTCTGAAGCGAAGATGGCCCAGAGATAATCTGGTACCTTAAAATAGAATATCTAAGAATGTATATATTTTTTCGTGTGTATGTGTGCGTGCTTGAGCATATTTGTATATAATAATAGTGAAATAAATAATAAGGATGTTAATGTAATAATGTAATGTAATGATGTAATCAATTTAATTTAATTTACATTCTGTATTCCATTTTGGAGGATTTACCATTGGGTAATATGTCCCCTCATTGTTTTCCTGCTTTAAATACTTTTAAACCATTTGCTTGTTATTGTATATATATATTTATGTGTAATATATTATACTTATAGTTGCAAATAAAGAAAGAAATTTAAAAAAAAAAAAAAAAAAAAATGTTAATATCACCTTGGCTCCATAAACAATAATCATTTATTAGTAAAATAATTATTTTATTAGTTTTAAATATGTAGGTATCAAAAATAATAGAACATAAGAAATGTTCAACCTTATTTTAGTCAATTGAAATTTTATCGTAATTTTGTTGTATTGGGGGGGGGGGGGGGTAATTTCGCCCTCCCCCCATGGATCCATCTCTGAGATTTCTCCTAATTTAAGTTATTAATCTATCTTTCTTTGTAAAAACATTGACTTCTTGGTGGGCAAGTATTTTGCGGCGCCCCTCAGACCCTAGCGCCCTAGGTGGTCGCCTAGTTCCCCTATACGGATTCAGGTTAGCTTCAATACGAGAGTTTGGAACCAACTTTTCTCGCGTCATGTAATGACAGCCTATAGATTATTCTGAAGCGCGTAAAAAAACGCAAGTTATGAACCCACCTTTATACGTGAATTAGTATTATTACATCATGATATATCTATATATATATATACATACATATGTATATATATATATATACTCGATGTGGATGTAATAAAATGTAATGATGTAGTGTAAAAAAGCATAGTTGCATAGAAGGGAAAAATGTCGAAAAATTGGAGAGGAAAATTCAATATTAAGGTAAAAAAAAACCTATTTTTAGGGTTTCGTTGGTAAAACCAAAAAAAAGAAACCCTTATAGTTTCGTTCCTGTGTCCGTCTGTCACTCTGTACGGTTCCAATAACTTTTGAACCAAAAAAGATAAAAACGTGAAACTTTCCAGTATAAAAGATCGTTTTGACGCGCACACAGGAAAAATATAGCGAACTCAATATTATCAGCTGTTCAAATTCAAAATGGCGGATATTTCACATCGCGAAATTTTTTTTTTTTTTTTAAATTTTAAGTGGGGTATCAAATGAAAGGTATTGAAGAGTAGAATAGAAATATATATACCACTTAGGGATAGTGCTCAATTTTCAGCGCCATTTTGTCAAAAAACATCGAAATTTTGCGTGTCCCCCCCCCTAAAATCGTATTTCCGCTATTACTAAAAATATAGAAAAATATGCAAAATGTGTGGTCTGCTGGGCCATAGAAAAAATAAGATTAGCAATTTGATCTGATTTACTGGAAATCCAAGATGGCGGAAAATGCATGCCACTCGAGAAAAAATATTTTTTTAAAATTTTGAGTGGGGTATCAAATGAAAGGTATTGAAGAGTAGAATAGAAATATATATACCACTTAGGGATAGTGTTTAATTTTCAGCGCCATTTTGTCAAAAAACATCGGATTTTTGCGTGTCCCCCCCCCTAAAATCGTATTTCCGCTATTACTAAAAATATAGAAAAATATGCAAAATGTGTGGTCTGCTGGGCCATAGAAAAAATAAGATTAGCAATTTGATCTGATTTACTGGAAATCCAAGATGGCGGATAATTCACGTCACTCGAGAAAAAATATTTTTTTAAAATTTTGAGTGGGGTATCAAATGAAAGGTATTGAAGAGTAGATTACAAATATATATACCACTTAGGGATAGTGTTTAATTTTCGGCGCCATTTTGTCAAAAAACATCGAAATTTTGTGTGTCCCCCCCCCAAAAATCGTATTTCCGCTATTACTAAAAATATAGAAAAATATGCAAAATGTGTGGTCTGCTGGGCCATAGAAAAAATAAGATTAGCAATTTGATCTGATTTACTGGAAATCCAAGATGGCGGATAATTCACGTCACTCGAGAAAAAATATTTTTTTAAAATTTTGAGTGGGGTATCAAATGAAAGGTATTGAAGAGTAGATTACAAATATATATACCACTTAGGGATAGTGTTTAATTTTCGGCGCCATTTTGTCAAAAACATCGACATTTTGTGTGTCCCCCCCCCTAAAATCGTATTTCCGCTATTACTAAAAATATAGAAAAATATGCAAAATGTGTGGTCTGCTGGGCCATAGAAAAAATAAGATTAGCAATTTGATCTGATTTACTGGAAATCCAAGATGGCGGATAATTCACGTCACTCGAGAAAAAATATTTTTTTAAAATTTTGAGTGGGGTATCAAATGAAAGGTATTGAAGAGTAGATTACAAATATATATACCACTTAGGGATAGTGTTTAATTTTCGGCGCCATTTTGTCAAAAAACATCGAAATTTTGTGTGTCCCCCCCCCCCCCCCTAAAATCGTATTTCCGCTATTACTAAAAATATAGAAAAATATGCAAAATGTGTGGTCTGCTGGGCCATAGAAAAAATAAGATTAGCAATTTGATCTGATTTACTGGAAATCCAAGATGGCGGATAATTCACGTCACTCCAGAAAAAATATTTTTTTTATATTATAAGGGGGGTATCAAATGAAAGGTATTGAAGAGTAGATTACAAATATATATACCACTTAGGGATAGTGTTTAATTTTCGGCGCCATTTTGTCAAAAAACTTTTCTCTCCCCCCCCCCCTTCCGTCTAATTTTGTGTTCACAATACCAACGAAACCCTTTTTACGTGAGACTTCACGCCTTACCAATTTATTCATTCTTACATTCGCTTCGCGTCCAAATAGCATAAAAATCGGGATTTTTTTCCTTCGTGGAGCAAGGGGGGCTAACAAAAAAAGGATAAAATATGACAAATCGTTGTTAGCCCTATCTCTTTGGGTTCCATTTGCATAGTTGCAAGAGAGAGAGAAAAAACCAGAGGAAAATTACACAGAATGCAAGGCGTATAGAAGACAAACATGCATTAGATCTCTGACGAAAAAATGGAAATATATATATATATATATATATATATATATATATATATATATATATATATATATATATATATATATATAAATATATATAAAAGGAAATGTGTGCAAACATTTATTTGGTTGTCAGTCGAATAAGATGAGAAAATATTACCTAAGGTTTATTTTTTAATCTAATTTTTGTTTGTTGACCTTCTCAAAACGGATTATATTCGTATATCTAAAAAAATACGTGTGGTGTCGTGGGACACCCGGTAGGAACGAAGTTCCTTACGCTTTTCATTAAATATAAATGATAAAATCGCTGTAATAACTACGTATATATGGTGGAGTTAGAAAAGAGACAAAATTAAAAGTAACTAACTATTTGTACTAGCGGAGTTAAGACAAAATTAAATGAAAATCTTTTTATTATCTTTGAAGCGAGCGTCTTTCAATAAATAATGTATTGTACATATATTGAGAAAAAAGGTAATGATAAATTTATAGTTAAAGCAGATGGTCGTAGAACGAAAAAGAACTGTCCTCCCAGGCCCCGTCGGCATATTACTCCAATTAAATATTAAAATAAAAAATATAAATAATTAATTCACAAAAACTTCTGCTTGTATCAGGTTGAAATGTTACATGCTTGTTTCAATTGTACTGTAGGTGATGTATACAAAGTTTCATTTAAATCTTTACGTTAGAACGTAAGATATCGGTAAAAACGTTGTTTTCTTTATTTTAATCGGTTTGGTCCGCTTTAATAAATTTAGCGATCTTTATCACTTCATAGTGGTGTCGGTGTTAGTTTTACTAAAAAAAATTGTTTAAAAAAGTTGTTTGTCTCACTAAATAGATAAAGTTAGAATTTTTCCCCGTCCAAAAATTCCAATTTTAAATTCGAAGCTTACGTTTACGCGAGCGTTGCACGTGAACGCTTGGGCGGATAACGTTGTCCAACGAACTTGTCCCTGACATTGGTAAAATGAACATGTGTACCAAATTTCAACTAAGTCGGTAAACTTTTACACAAGTTATCGCCAACGGTAGATTTCGTGACGGATTTTGCGTGACGGTGATTTTGTGACGGTGATTTTGGTCGTTTTTTTCGGATTCACTCCCGGGCTCCAGAACGTGCCATAAGGAACTTCGTTCCAAAATGGTTTAGCGTTGAATAGACGTAGTCTTATTCGTATATCTAAGAATGGTTTAGTGTTGAATAGGCATGGTCTTCTTAATATATCTAGAACTGGTTTAGCGTTGAATAGACATGGTCTTATTCGAATATCGAGGAATGGTTTAGCGTTAAATTGACAGTCTTATTCGTATATCTAGGAATGGTTTAGTCTATTGAGTTGAATAGACGTGGTCTTATTCGTATATCTAGGAATGGTTTAGCGTTGAATAGACATGGTCTTATTCGTATATCTAAGAATGGTTTAGTGTTGAATAGGCATGGTCTTCTTAATATATCTAGAACTGGTTTAGCGTTGAATAGACATGGTCTTATTCGAATATCGAGGAATGGTTTAGCGTTAAATTGACAGTCTTATTCGTATATCTAGGAATGGTTTAGCGATGAATAGAAATGGTCTTATTTTGCTATCATAGTTTACTTCGGTTGTTTAAAGAAAACTTTGTTAATGAAATTAAACAAACTAGTTAATGAAATGGCAAATGGCCTAGAGGTGGTTGGTAGTTACAGCAAATAGCTTCAACTATTAATAAACAATAAATTTAAGCTTGTTTTTTGTACAGAAAATAAAATGGCAAATGGCTAGACGTGGTTAGTAGTTACAGAAAATGGCTTTTGCTATGTATAAACAATAAATGTAAGCTATTTGTTTGTACAGCAAATGGCTTTAACTTTTTTCTATAAGAAATTAAATCTTAACTTATGTGGATAGCAAATGGATCTATCTTTTAACCAGAAATTAAAACCTAGTTGTTATTACAGCTAAATGGCTTTAACTTTTTTCTATAAGAAATTAAATCTTAACTTATGTGGATAGCAAATGGATCTATCTTTTAACCAGAAATTAAAACCTAGTTGTTATTACAGCTAAATGGCTTTAACTTTTTTCTATAAGAAATTAAATCTTAACTTATGTGGATAGCAAATGGATCTATCTTTTAACCAGAAATTAAAACCTAGTTGTTATTACAGCTAAATGGCTTTAACTTTTTTCTATAAGAAATTAAATCTTAACTTATGTGGATAGCAAATGGATCTATCTTTTAACCAGAAATTAAAACCTAGTTGTTATTACAGCTAAATGGCTTTAACTTTTTTCTATAAGAAATTAAATCTTAACTTATGTGGATAGCAAATGGATCTATCTTTTAACCAGAAATTAAAACCTAGTTGTTATTACAGCTAAATGGCTTTAACTTTTTTCTATAAGAAATTAAATCTTAACTTATGTGGATAGCAAATGGATCTATCTTTTAACCAGAAATTTAAACCTAGTTGTTTTTGCAGCTAAATGGCTATAACTTTTAACAAGTCACTAACTAGAGTTTTTTTTTTTTTTTTTTTTTTTTTTTTTTTTTTTTTTTTTTTTTTTTTTTTTTTACAGCATATGGCTATCTGGCTATGTAAACAAGAAATTTGAAGTAGTTTGTGCAGCAAATGGCTTTGACCTTTTTAACAAGAAATTAATACGAATTGAACTGTACTTAAATGGCTAAAAATCTTAACAAAAAAGTTAAACTGTAATTGATTTGTACAGAAAATGGCTCTAATTACTGCAAGAAAATAAACATAGTTGCTTTTTTTTAAATAACAAATCTAAATCTAACCAAATAATTAAAAGAAGAATTTGATTTATTTATAAAGAACTGATAAAGAGAGTTTATCGTTCAAATATTAATTAAAAAAAAACGATATGAATTTATAAAAGAATGAATTTTAGAAAATAAAAATCTAATTTTTTTCCTGACTTGTAAATTATAAGAGAGGAAGGGTCTTCTATTACTAATTTCTCTTCCACAGGGTGAGATGGGTCTAGAATTTGCGAGGTAGTGAATTCCGGGTTTTGGAGAATATTGGAATAGAAGGGGGGGGGGGGGGGGGGGGGGGGGAGGGACTCGGAAATTGCAGATCTGCCTTTTACAGACTACTCGTATTTAGTATTGAGTGGTAACTGGATTTGGGGAAAGGGGTGTTGGAAGTGTCCTTGCTGTTAATAATTTTCCGAAAATTAACAAATTTCTTCCATTTTCGATGGTACGACCCTAAAGGGACAGGCTTGGGAAAAGGTTTTTATTTTATATACTGTAAACTTTTACTTTCTCATATAAATTCGATTTTGATATTTTGTTGCATTTACTCGTTTTGAGGTCCCTTGAGTCCACAAATCCAGAGTCCAAAAAATGTCTGCCTGTGGTCTGTCGTCAGTCGCCTGTCTGTCGTCTGTGCAGACGCGTGGAGCCTAAATCACTGGGCTACTCTTTGGACAAAATTTGGCATTAATGTTCATAAAAATCATATAAGGATTTTATCTCGAGGCGAAATCCAGAAATTAATTTTAGCTCCACATTTGGGGGCGTTACCCTTCAAAAAGTTTCTCGAATTTTCTCGAAAAAGGTGTGATTAAAAATTTATTTCATTTAAATACGAATTTAACAATATTATCCGTTTTCCCAAGGAATATCTCTTTATCTTATTGTATCTGCCGCTATTTTGAAAATATCGAGTTTTGATTTTTATATAGGTGTTTGTTTACATTTTTAAATGTGTCATAATAACGAACCTCATTATACCGGACTTAATAGGGACTCTCGACTTGACTTTCTTTTCGTAATATGTAATCTTATTACAGTTGGTTATATGTATACGAGATTTATTAAACATACTGTAAAGAATCCGCAAGGTGAAATCCACTTCACGAAAGGGTTAAAGTCGGTTTCGCTTCCACTACTGTGAGCATTTTTAGGGGTTCGGAGCATCATGATTTTAACTCGCGACGCTTTCACACTTTCAGAGAAACGCACTTTGAGAAGCAAGAGGCAACGCTACTATACTTCCCAACTCCCAAAATAACCCGCCCGACAAAGGAACACCAACGAAAGCAGTACCTGCCAGATTCCATCAAGGATTAACCCGAGTGAAGGAACCCCCGGGAAATTCAAGTGCGATCTACGATCGAGAAAACCAGTATACATTCGCCGATTTTAGGGTTTCGAGGTCGTCCTAAAAACACTTATGCTTTTGGTAGTTCATCCGTCCGTCCGTCGCATCTTGGAGTATATCTCCCGACCTACTGAAGCTACAGACTTTAAATTTGGTTTACAATTTAAACTTTTTTTGCCCAAAAACAGAAAAACTATTGCGGACTTAAACACTCCAAATTTTTGCGATCTGCGATCAATTGCGATTAGATCGCAATATTTTATATTTTTTGTAATTTTCAAGTTAGGTATCATTTCAAAGGTAGACAAATGTAGATTACAAATATAAATCGCGTTTCCAAAATGGCGACCATTTTACCCCCTCAAAAAATTAAACCAAACCCAAAATGTACCACCCCCCCTGCACTATCCCATTAGGATAGGTCCTAAAAAAAAAAAAAAATACATAAATATATATCTCTCTGGTCCATTTTAGTTGAACTGAAAAAAGTAAATTTTTAGAAATTCTGGGGACCGTAACTATTAAGCCCCAAAATGTTTATTATTTGAACATTCAAAGTTGTGTCATTTTAAAGGTATTGAAATTTTTATCACAAAAATATATCGTGTTTCCAAAATGGTGGCCATTTTCCCAAAAAATTAAAACAAAACTCAAAAAAATGTCTCCCCCATGCTACCCCATTAGGACAAGTCCTAAAAATACTAAAATATGCATCTCTGTGGTCCAATGATATTTCCGGGAGTTGATATAAAAAAGTCAGATTTTAGATATTTTAAGGGGCCTTAACTCGGGAGCCCCAAAAGTTTTGTGATTTGAAAATTCGAAGTTGGGTACCATTTGAAAGGTATTGAAATTTGGATACACATTTTGTAAAAAAAAAAAAATAAACTAATAATAATGTACTTATGAATTCTTATGACCGAAGAAACCCTTTTAGTAACTTGCTGGCAAGTACTTGACGAAATTTTTCTCTCCAATCGTCTATTTTGTATCTTGCTCCGAGTCAACGTCGTGATGCACCAAGCCCCTGAAGATGCTTCCAGTAGTGGAATCGATGTTATAACTTCTGTAGTCCGCTGCCAACTCCACAGAGAACTTAAATAGAATGAGTAAACTAATAGATAAATCTAAATTAAAAATTATGAAAAGCTGCTTTTTTAAGAGAGTGAACAAATCCCAAATTTTCTTGAAATAACATTTAACTTCTTTTTAAGCTCTTTCGCAAGATTTTTTTTTTTCTTTTAAATAATCCTAAACCATACCAAAAATAATAATAAAAATTCCAAACTTTATACCTTAATCCCTCTAACTGAAAAATAACTTTTTCACCCCCCACCCTTTTCTAATCGGAACTTAAATTTAAATGAGAAACTTCTTTTTCTTCCTTCAAGAAAGTAAGGAAAGAAAATAAACTTAAGAAAACCTTAAAGAGAAAAAAAAACAACTATACTTTTAAAAGTTTTTAACAAAGTAAGACTTTTCCAAAGCCAAAAATTCCCTTGATTATCCCCAAGCGACCTTTTAGCCAAATAAAGAGAAAAAGTTCGAAAAGAAAGACTAAAAGTTACCGAAAGAACTTCTACTTGATTGTTTCCAATTTTAAACTTTTTTTTTCTCCCGCATTCCCAATTAATTTTCGAATTCTGGTTATTTTGCTTCAAGGGACGTGATTTTGGGTAAAATATTTGTTGATTTATATGTTTTTAGTATTATTATTGTTATAAATTAGTTATGTTTCCCCTTTGTTAAACGATTGAATCAACTTTTCTTTATAAAAGTATGGAAAGGTTGAAGATGTAATTATTATTAGATTTTTTAAAAACAACTATAAAGATATTTAGAGACATGCGCAGTTAATTTTGAAGGATCCTAGACATGCGCAGTTTATTTTAACTGGTCTAATCTAAGGGATATGCACTTTATATTTCAACTGATGTAATCCATAGGAAATATATGTAAGTGCTTTAGTCTAAACTTAATTATTGAGCTGAGCGAAGCGAAGCACATATACTACACTTTGCATTTGTTCGGACGCATACTCCTCCTGAACGACTGAACCGATCCGCACAAAATTCGGCACGGTCATAGTGACCAACCACAGGAAGGTATAAATCTGAAATGGTTCAATTTGGTACATAGGGGTACGGGGTACAAAAGTTTCCTCCTGAACATCTGAACCGATCCGCTAAAAATTCGACACTGTCAATTGGAACAACCACAGGAAGGTATTCATTTGAAAGGGTCCAAATTGGTACACAGAAGTACGCGGTACAGGGTACAAAAGTTAAAATAGTATATGTCCTTCATGATGCGTGTCGTTGGAAAGCTCTTTAAGAGTACAGTTATTGTTCTACGTTAGCTTTTGTCATATTTTCAATTAAGAGGGGGAATTAGAAATAATACTATTTTTGATCCGATTTCAGCTGTTTATAAATAAAAATGTCTATTGTTTAAGATTAAAATGCACGCTCAGCTCAATATTGCAAGCAGACACTACATTGCACTCCTAGTTTTACATTTAAGTCAGAGGTTACAAAAAAGCATTGGATGTGATCTTTTTTTTTATTCTTTCAACAATAATCTGATACCATTTTGTACACTGCTACTAATGGGGGTTCTACGTATGCGTAATATAGCTTTGGGTTAATCTTTTAAAAATATATTTATTTATCAATATTAGCTAAAGAAATGCTCACAATTATCAAGGGTTGTACACTGTAAACACATGCAACTTTTTTAATATAGCTCTTTTATTACTTAAAATATACTCTGTTAAGTGAACTCCATTGTATAGAAATGTACATTTATCTTCAAACAATAAAATCTTATCTTAACAACTATTTAGGATCAAGAGACATGCGCAGATATTTTTAAGGGTTTATACGCATGCGCAACCTTATTTATCTAGCTCTTTTAATATTTAAAATATACTGTGTTATGTTAACTCCATTGTATAGAAACGTAAATATATCTTCAAACAATAAAATCTTATCTTAACAACTATTTAGGATCAAGAGACATGCGCAGATATTTTTAAGGGTTTGTACGCATACCTTATTTATCGAGCTCTTTTAATATTTAAAATAAATATGACTTAATGATTGAGGTTAATTTTTTTTATTGAGATCTGAGATATTGCTCCTTTATTGAAACAAGCACGTACTTGTATAATATAATGCAATTTTACAGAAAATTAAAAAAACTGACAATAAGTAATTACAATTAACTGAACATTACAGAAAAATTAACTTGTGTTTGTAGTTTACAAGAGGCCAACTATGATTCCGACGTTGTTCTATTTGACGTCTCAGGGTTTTCAGACACTTGTGTCGTGTTTACCTTTATTGATTCCGAACTTACCGAAGGTAACGGAAGCTATGTGATCGTTCTGAAGAACCAAAAATTTTGAGATCTCCGATTTCAAAAATTCTAAGACAGAAACCCATTTCAGACATCAGGGAACATTTTTGGTTCCGTATCTGTCTGTCGGTCTGTTGGTCCGTCGGTCTGTCGGTCAGTCTGTCTGTCGGTCTGTCGTTCAATTTTTAACCAACATATCTTAAAAACTACACGTCCGATTTTAATGAAATTTGGATGTTAGGTCATAATTAGCTCATTGTTGGTCCCAAATAAGTTTCAACCTACTATGATCATTTGTTTCTCTTCCACATGCAGATTCAAAAGTACTTATCTGATTTGTATGAAACTTTTATAGTTTATCGAAAGTAGCCCGCAGATAGTCCTTTGCTAATTGATACTTTAATTTGCGTAAAAAAACCCAAACAATTTTGACAGATTAGAAAAACGGGGGAAACAATTATACAAATTAGACAACAATGGCTTGTAAAAGTATAAAATTATTTAAGCACAATATTAATCTACAGCAGCATTATTTTTATTTACTGTTTAATTATTATAGCTGTTTAATTATTGTTATTTGTTTTAAAATATGTATTTTATACCGTCATATTGTATTATTATATTAGAGGTATGCAGCAATTAAGGATAATTTAAGAAATATGGAAATGAGTTATAATTTAAAAGTGTGAAATAGTATTAGAGACGGGGCCCTCTCTCTAGGTGTTTAACACTTACTTAGGGCCTTCACCTATTATTTTTATATTTATATATATTGTCTGTTAATTTTTTGTAAAATGTTTTTGATAAGTTGGAAATATATATTATTATTATGTTTAAATACGTGATAGGATGCGAGGAATCTATGTGCCAATTGGCACCAATTGGCAGTCTATTTTTTTCAACATTGTGCGGAGTTACGTCGGTGTTATACCGGAAGAGCTATATAAAAAAATAACCATTATTAGTGTATCCATTAACAAGAATATAAAACTGGAAACTTACTTTAAAAAAATTCTAGATTACTTTTCCCCCATTTAATTTAGAATAAAAAAATTTAACAAAGCACTAAAAAATTCACGTATACATCCAAATAAACCCCATAAAACAACAATTTTTCGAAATGTAAAAGTTAATGGTCACTTTGTTTTAACATTTCCGTGGTTTGTTAGTTCAAGTTGGAAATTTCATTAAAATGGCATGCAAACTCCTCACTTAGAGCTTATAAATAAACCTAATGACTAATATATCAAATTTTCAACGTAAAAGCTTGCTTAAAATTTAATATTCACCTTTAGGCTTCGGTCGTTAAAGAGCACTCCCCTCTCGTTTACTCTAGAGTTACAACCGAGCCATGAAAATAATTACCCCGGTTCAAGTTTTGGGGAGGAATACCTCAACCAGGTAATTCGAGGGGTTTTTGAGGTTTCACTTCGTTGGTTAGATTGAATTTTGAAGGCTTAGTTTTTGAAATATTTAATGGAATCCAATATATATTTTAATCAGATTCCCCCCCCCCTGCCTTCTTTGGTTTTACCAGAAAAACATTTTTTTTTTTTATGGGTTTTAATTATCCTTTTATTTCCATTTTTCTTTCAATTTAATTTAAGTCAAATTAAACATTTATTAATCGTGTAATAATAAAATCTAATTCATAAAAAATTACAAGATAAAAAGAACTTTTTATATACAACGTTTTTAAATTTTCTGTTGAATCATATGTTGATAGTATAATTGTTATTGTTATATATTATAATGTTAGTGAAAAAAAATAGTTCCGAATTTATTTACTTCACATAAATGACAACCATCTAGAGAGCTGATCTTAAACCTATAAAAGGACAAATCGTTGTACAACGGATCTCCCCAACACCAAATCTAAACCGTACCATCGATATGCCCTCGTGTAGGGAACAGTAGAGAAGAAAAATGAGTACAAGTAAAGAAGTGCAGATGCAGAAAAATTAAACCGATACCTAGATCACAAGTGTAAACAAACCTGGTTGTCACACGTCAATTAATTTATTTCTTTGTTTACTTTTCCTTTTTCGCTGTCATTCAATGTTTACCTCTTAATAAAAAAAAATCACAAATTTGAAACCCGTCAAAATGAAGATTGTATAAATATGGGACATGTCAAAACAAATAAAATAACTTGCGGATTGTTTCCGAACTAACTTTTCATGCAGCAAAATTTGCTGAAAACCAATTAAATTCTGCTGAAAGATGGCTAAAAGTATTAAAATAATGCATTGTCATCGTGTTCTGAGCTGTCCTAAAAGTTTTAAATGTCTAGCTATTCGGGAAGTTAGTTAGAAATCGATTGCAAGATTTGTACTGGACAAACAAACAAACAAACAAGAAAGCAAGCTAATAAAAACGTAGTTAACAAAATAAATTTTCCTTTCCACGTAAACTGGCTGATTTGTTTATTTTAAATTACAATGCAGCTGTTAGCCTTCATAAGGTCATCATCAGTGCCGGAATGTGGAAGAAGTAGAGTTACATTATATAAATGAAGACTTAATGATTAAGTCCAGTCTACTTCATGTCGGAGATCAAGGTAAGACACCTTGGATAAGAGGAGACAGGAGAGGAGGAGGCAACAGTAACTGATTCTTCTGATAAAAGCTAGAAATATAGCTAGAAAAATCCATATTGTAAAGGTAATAGTTACTAATAACTATTATTATATATCGGCCCCACGTTGGGCGCCAGTGTAAAGGTAATAGTTAATAATACAAGTATGCAAAACCATGTTATATATACATGTATTATTATTTTACAATGCTCAATAATTGACTGTTGGTCAACACATAGTGTCACAATATCTTTTAATCGCTCCCATTTCTCTCTAAATTGCACAGTTTTATCTCAAATTTAGGCCTTACAGGAACCGCGCGTTACTCAGGGTTAATATAATACATAATATGTGTGAGTGTGATACACCAAGGAATGTGTCATGCAAGCATGGCACATATAAAAACTGTTCCAACATCAGACATTACGTCATTAAGATGTTGGCTCGGCATTACTCCACGTCCTTCATCGTTTCGTCGCGTCCGACTCATCAGGGGTCCGAATGCCCACTCAACTCTGGATCTATACCAGATCAAGAAGATCAGATACGAAACGATGCAGGACATGGCATAATGCCGAGCCAAGATCTTAATGACGTAATGTCTGATGTTGGAACAGTTACTATGTGTCACGCTTGCGTGCGGCACATCCCTTGGTGTCTCCACTCACACATATTGCGTAACTTATTTATTTATTTATTTAAAATAAGATAAATGGTTAATTTACAATTTTACATTAGATCTTACAGAGAATTAGAGACTTAGAACTAGATTTGCTTACTGCCCGCATAAGCCTTAGCTTGATCGCGGCTCAGTTTTCACCTTTGGAAATATAAATGTACATATAAATATGGATTAGTATAGGTACATATCCACATCAATACACATATATATCTTCCCAATTTATATATAAACATTTTCAATACTATTATACTATATTTTACAAAAAAATTCCTTATAAAATATACAAACGCTTGTTTACATATAGTATTAATAGTTAGATTTATAAAAAATAAAAGAAATAATAAATTAAAAAATATGAATATAATATTAAAGTTATTGTTATTGGGTGAACAGACAGAGTAAGTAGCATAAAAAAGTAGAAAGGGAAATCGTGAGGATATTAAGTAATTAGTGATAAGTAAGGATTAGTATTATGTATTACAAAATTATAACAACTAGTTTCTTTAGTTTTTTGGAACGAAGTTCCTTATGGCACGTTCTGGAGCCCGAGAGTGAATCTAAAAAACGACCAAAATCACCGTCACGAAATCTACCGATGACAATAACTTGAGTAAAAGATCCGAGTTAGTTGAAATTTGGTTCACATGTTCATTTTACCAATGCCCAGGCTAAGTTCGTCGCCCAAGCGTTCAAGCGCAACGCTCGCGTAAACGCAAGCTTCAAAAATCTTTTTTAATGTTAACATTAAAAAGTGTTGACGATGATAAGGTGTTGACGAAGCCACTATGTGGTCAATATTAAATAAATTTATTTTTTAATTGTTTTAACTTAATGATCCATACTTCTTAAGATAAGGCATGAATATGCCCCGGAGTGGGGCGAAATATAGCCAAGTTTAAGAACGATTTCACCTTAGTTGAAATACTTATTTACTACCCTTGATCGACCCACATAAAAAACGAACGTTTTTACCGATATCTTCCGTTCTAACGTATAACGATTTTAATAAAACTTCTTACACATTGTCTAAAGTACAACTGAAACAGGCATGTAAAATTTCAAGCAGAAGCTTTAGAGTAGGGAAGAGATATATTTTATAATATTTTAAATTAATTGGCCGGGTAGGTAGAAAACAGTCCTATTTTAATCCAGCACCCTTTAACAAACATACTCTTTAAACTATAAACTCATCATGATCAACTTTTTTCTTATATTCAATATATATTTATTGTAAGACGCTTGCTTTAATGATACAAATAATGATTTTTTTAAATTTTTCGTTAACTCTTGATAGGTACAAACAGTTCGTTACTTTTAATTTTGTCTCTTTTCTAACTCCACCATGTATAAGTAGTTAGCCATGTATACATACTTAGCAGTGTGATTTTATAATTTATATTTAATGAAAAATGTAAGGAACTTCGTTCCTACCGGGTGTCCCGCGACACCACACGTTTTTTTTTATATTGAGGTAGACTAGGTTCGTGTGTAGCCATTACTAATAATTTTTAGTCCATCTTCTTCTTTCTAATTATCACCGTTAAAAATTAAACAGGTGTCATCTGATAAACCTACTCTGTCCCCCGGATAAAATTATTGCAGCTTGAAATCACGGTATTTCATTGTCGATTTAATATAATAGTTAATCAACCTTTAAGACCATATAAAACGAGAAAAATAAATATGAAAATGATCAATAAACTTTCTTGAAAAAGTTTATACTAAGGGAGATACAGCCCCTTAAGTATCAGCTTCTGAAGATGGTTTTAATTAAGTATCTCGGAAACCATAAGATGATCAAATTTGGTATAGATAATATCTTTATTAGGTTAGGGGTAAATTGACTCTTCGCTATGCTCGCTATGGATAAGTTTTTTAAATTAATTTTTTAAATTAATTGTTTGGGAAACCCCTTCCCAAAAAGTTCTATTTTTTTTCTAAGGGGGGTGTATCTCCCTTAGTACCTATACACATTTTTCAAATTTTTATTTATGTTTTTCGTCTTTATTTTTCTTGTTTTTTATGCTCTAGATCTGTATAGATAGAAAATATTGTATAATATATATGCTACAATATCTACCTAGTACATAAAATATACCTACTATATATATATGTTAAATAATAGGTATATGAAAGAACTAGACCCTTAATAAAACAAACACCAAAGAATAATAAAAAATATTTGCATTTTTACATTTTCTCTCTCCGTCTATTTTTAAGATTAAATATTAAATATAGAACGAAATGGAGAGAAAAAAATAGGGTATAGGAGGGAAAAATAGGGGGGGGGGGGGGGGGGGGGGGGGCTAGAGAAAAAGAAAATATAAGTAATAACAATATTTAAAAACTCAGGGAAAAGTGTAAGATAAGGAAAATAGCGTAATTTTCTTGGAAAATTCGCTAAAAGAGGGTGTGGTGTAAAACAGGGCTTAACCCTAGATCCGCTTCTCTTTATGTTTTTTAACAGAAAAAAAAGAAAAAACTAAAATCTCTTCACGTCATATTTCTTAGGGCATTTTTTATTTCTTGTCTAGTTAGAGCAAATGGTAACACTGCAGGGGATATTTTTATATGTTTTATATATATATATATATATATTTTGGATTTTCCAAGAAGTTTATATTTTACCCTAGAGTAGGGGTCTATAATGGAGGTTGGAAAAAGTTGTTCAGTTTGAGGATTAGAGACAGTTGCCTTAGAAGAAGGTTTTTCAGGGAAACTCAATGAAGGCGAAGCCCCCCCCCCCTCTTCTCGGCTTTCCCCTTTACCAAACAAGTTGAAATCTCATAAAAACCAATGGAAAGAAAATCACTAAGTTAAAAAAAGTAGGAGGGAAAAATCTAGCGAATAACAAGGATTTATCCAACCGTTACCACTTCCACTTCTTCTACTAGACTGAAAATTGAGGTCGGATAACAATAATTTTGGGCGTTAATGATACAAGATAATGTGAGAAAATGGAAGAGTTTCTCTTTTGGTTAACAATTAATGTGAATTAAACGCTTTGGTACAGTTTAATGTGTGATATATAAACTGGCTGCAACTTTTAAGAGACAGATAGGATATGGAGTGTTAGTAAAGGTCGTCATTAAAGGTAGAAGGAAAAGTCTCTCCTGTAAAATAACTCTTGTGTTGTCTGGCAGGACTCTTGTGTTGTCTGGCAGGACAGGACTCTTGTGTTGTCTGGTAGGACTCTTGTGTTGTCTGGCAGGACTCTTGTGTTGTCTGGCAGGACTCTTGTGGTGCCTGGCAGGACTCTTGTGTTGCCTGGCAGGACTCTTGTGTTGTCTGGTAGGACTCTTGTGTTGTCTGGCTGGACTCTTGTGTTGTCTGGTAGGACTCTTGTGTTGTCTGGCTGGACTCTTGTGTTGTCTGGTAGGACTCTTGTGTTGTCTGGCAGGACTCTTGTGTTGTCTGGTAGGACTCTTGTGTTGTCTGGCAGGACTCTGGTGTTGTCAGGCAGGCCTCTTGTCTGGCAGGACTCTTGTGTTGTCTGGCAGGACTCTTGTGATGTCTGGCATCACTCTTGTGTTGTCTGGCAGGACTCAAAAGTTATCAGACCAAACAGTTTCTAAACAAAATAAAATAATTCATTTTGTATTTTTTTATATTTTTATCATTGGTGCACAGCAAAAAAGTTCAGAAAAAGGGGGCATGGATCCTGAAAAAATATCTCCCTATAGATTCTCATAACCATTTTAGCATGCCCAATAATGTAAGCCGTACAGCGTAACCTACATTTCAAATTTGAGCTAAATATCTCAAAAACTAAGCTGAAGGAGATATAAATAAAACAGTAAAAAACTTAAAATTTTAACACCCTACAAATCGGTAACGAAACGATTGTGGACTTATATTTATATGCATTTTTAGTCATGAAATTAGCCAAAGAACGTATGCACGTTATGCACGAAATCCGTTTCAGACATCAGGGATCATGTTAGGTTCCGTGTCTGAATGTCGGTCTGTCGTTCAATTTTTGCGAACCAACATATCTTAAAATCTACACGTCCAATTTTAATGAAATTTGGGTGGTAGGTCATAATTAGCCCATTGTTGGTCCATATACAGTAGAGTCTCGCTAATCCGGGTTTGACGGGACCGGACCCAGTCCGGATTACCGAAAGTCCGGATTAAACGGAATCAGTTTTAAAATATAATATAAAACAAGTTTTGGTTGAGAAAAACTATTAAAATCGATGTTATAATCGTAAAAGTTACTTCTACTAGTCTCAAAAACATACTTGTACAACGTATGTTCACTATTTTAGGACTGTTCTGTCACCGTCACCAGTCCAAATATCAAATGAATTAAAATAAAATTAAAATCTACTAAGCAGGTGCAGGTATAGAAGGGACTTCCAGGGAAACAAGCTGTGTTCCGATATAAAATTCGAGCAACGGCTAATTATTTATCTTTAATTATCTTGGCGAAATTTCACGGAACTGCGTTGAGCCCCCTTAAAACTCTCTCACCATCTTACTCGTATTTTATTGTATTTCCTGGATTACACTACCTTTTTATCTTCCGCCCTACATTTCTATGGAACCAAAAGAGATTTGTCGATGTTCTTACTTATTCTAAATCTGTTAATTTTTAACAGAAATACCGGGTATTCCTCGTGTCGGAACGTTGGAATGTACACATGTAAACAATTCTAGGAACAATTTTATATAAATTTTAATAGACAATATAAGCAGAAACTTCAATAATCTTAACAATTCATAAATCTGAATTAGCCCTGGTTCCAATTTGTACATAGTTTTTAGCCTGTCCGGATTATACGGATGTCCGGACTAGCGGGGTCCGGATAAGCGAGACTCTACTGTAAGTTTCAATCTTCTGCGCTTATTTGTTTCTCTTCCATATGCGCTCAAACATACATCTATTTACACCTATAGCTTCAAAAGTACTTATTCGAATTGAACCAAACTTTTATAGTTTATCGAAAGTTACCCGCAGATAGCCCCAGATTAATATGAACCGTATGCGCTCTTTAACTTTTGCTAAATTGATACTTTAATTCGTGTAAAAACTCAAAATAATTTTGACAGATTAAAAAAAAAAAAAACGGAGGAATCAATTAAACCAATTAGACAATAATGGCTAATAAAAGTATAAAATCAATAAAGTACGTGGATAGGATGAGAGGAAGCTATTTGCTACACCAATGGCAGTCTATTTTTTACACTGAATTTAATTCTGTTATCTGCCGTCATTTTAAAAATGTAGACTTTGAACTTCGAAACTTTAACGCTAAATAATTTCTAAACTTTTTCTCCGATTGATCTAAAATTCACACCAACGATACCTTTCTATTAGACAAGTAAATCTTTTATAATTTATCTTAAAATCTGTCTCCATTTTGAAATTATCGGCTTTTTTAAAATTTTTATACAGGATAGTTTTGTTTACTTTTTTAAATACCTCTTTAAACAGACTTTTTTTCACCGGACTTAACTTTTAACGGACAAACAAAATTATAATTCACATAATACAAAAAATAGTATATTATGTTACAAGGCTGTGAAGTGAGTTTTTTCTTTACTGCGGCAATTACATTTACTGTCGAGCGAAGCGAGACAGTAAATATTGCCAAGGTAAAGAAAAAACACTTCAAAGTCGCGTAGCATATGCTATTTTTTCCGAGGTAGCAGACGATGAAAAAACATTAAATATTAATCACTAATCAATATATAATAATAACAAATATTAGTACATACTTAAGACTTAAAAAAAGAAACCTTAAAATGAGGTTACACTATAAGAAAAGATAAATAAAACGCATTGACATCTAGCGGATTTTTATCGTACTAGAAGCATTTCTACAAAGACTGCAGCACTACTAACGGAAGTTTTGACAACTACCCGCCGTAAAGAAAAAATCTTTTAGTGCCTAGGACGTAAAAGATTTTTTCTTTACAGCTAGGAGTAATGAAAAGATTTTTTAAGTCCACGTAATGAAAAAATGGATTTTAGCTATGTTTTTTAGGCTCTAAAGTTACTATTTCACAGCCTACCACGGAAAAAAATTATTTATTGGTTTATTTTTGGTAAGGAAAAGGTTCGAGACGCCCTGTGTTCGATTTTTTTTTATAATAAAAAGGTAATAAATAATTCTGAAACGTCAATATAGTTAATAATTTCTCATTTATGTTTGTTTTATCTTTACAATCCTTACACTTAGTTAGACTTTTAACAGTCGATAAATCCTAAAACAATATATATATATTGTTATATATATATATATATATATATATATATATATATATATATATATATATATATATATATATATATATATATATATATATATATAAATAATGTAATAAAACATTGGGGAGATTTGTTTTATAAAAATGATGAACTTTTGGGCAATATTTTTATCATAAATGCCCGAACTTTTTGAAATTTATAAAATAATAAAATTAATATTCTTTCAACTCATTTATTTGAGTTAAACACGTTATGAATTGATGTCGTTGCATATTGTTTAAGTTATTTGCTTTATAGTACTGAGCAGAATAATAGGTAACAGTTAAGATCTTCCTTTAAGAATAGTTTTCAATAAATGAAAATCGGACTTAAAATACCTCTCATACTTATAGTGATATTGAATTAATAAATTTTATGATATAAAATTTTCTTTATTTATTTCTAAGAATGTATTCAAAATTTGAAAGTACCTTCTATAGTAGTAGTTTTTTCTTATATATAGAAAATGTCCAGTGTTGAAATATTAAAAATTAAAATGTGCGTGGTACAAAACTAAACAATAAAAGATATGGCAACCTAGCAACCGAACACCGTGTTTTTCATCGGCGGCACACATGGGGAAACTCTACTATTGTACTTAACAAGTGGTAATTTACATTTTGATTTTTACTTTTAGCTAAATCAAATTGAATTATATCATAATCTCGCAAACTGGAATTTTTCCCGCCAATATTACTTACATGGTTAGATTCGTACCTATTTAAATACTTGTGTGAGGATGTGGCTTGCCCGAAAACCACTCATGCATTGCTGGCTAAGAAAACCCTGTGAAATGAAGTGTTTTACAAGTCAGACACAGTGACCATTTAATAACCCAAGTTTATAGAAGTGTAACAGGTCGATGATTGGTGATTGATTAAAACAACAAGTGGTTATTGGTTTAGTGATTTATGTATGGTTTGGTTTAGTATTTATGATTTAAAATAAGTACTATTTATGCAATAAGGGCCGGACACAGAGAGCGTGTTGGTTCCATGAGGAGGTTATGAATAGGTTACCCGGCGAGGGTTATGAATGTCAGCACTTCCTCCTAAACCGCTAGAGAAGATGTACTTGGATGTATAGAGGATGTACTGTACATCGTAATTTTGTAAGGTTTGTTTAAACAGAAATGCATAAGTGTTTTGTGGGTTAGCCAGATTCTCACTTATTGCGCGCCCCAACTGCTTTATTTCGACCTTAAAACTTATAAACCCATCAAAATCGAATTCTGATGCTCACAATACTTTCTCTTTTTATATATATTGCATATATATGAGAAAGTAAATAAAAAACAATAATAAAACGTTAAAGGCTTAAACTCTCTTTTGTGTTATATAGAAGGTTTTTTTTTCTTTCAGCTGTTTGATATAAAAGGTTATAAAGTTTTTCGTTAGAAATCTTACCGTGGAAAAGCTGTGGTTTGGAGTTTTTCTCTCTATTCTAGAGTTACTTTAGAGGTGATAGAAGAGAAGAGCTTTAAACGTGAAGTAACACTTGCCAAGTTGTGCAAGAGGGAAGGAAAAATGATAAGAGAAAATGATAAGAACAAACTCCGGTAAAGAGAGTCTGAGATTTAATGATAAGTTCTCAAGAAGGATTCTTATACGTCGAGTACAAAGCTTGAAGGTAAGAGAGCTTTGGTATTTTTAAAAAGGCTAAAAATGTAAGATATCGCACGCTTCTATATACCATCTTCTTTTACAGTAAACCTAAAGACAACTATATACTAAGCACCGCGTGGCTCTATTATTGATGCAATAAATATTAGATATTAATAAAATAGTTAATGATGACGAGTTGGTAGTTAAAAAGAGGATGATTGTAATTAAGAGCCGTGTAGTGGGGGAGAAGGGTGCCTTTCTACATATTCCTTAACTTACATGTTCCGACCATCTTCATTTCAACAATTATAAAATGTAACACTTCACTACTCAAAAACTACTGCTTCTATTAAGTTGAAATTTTACATGCCTGTTTTAATTGTACTATAAACTATGTTTACGAAGTTTTAACAAAAATCGTTTCATTAGAACGTAAAATATCGGTAAAAACGTTGTTTTCTCTATTTAACACGTTTAGGTCCGCTTTAATAGTTTTAACAAAAGACACACGGAACCAAAATTGTTCCCTGATGTCTGAAACGGATTTCTGTGTTGGAATTTTTGAAATCGGAGACATAAAATTTTTTCGTTCTTAAGAACGATCATGTAGCTTCCGTTACCTTTGTTAGGCTTTAAATAAATATGGAAAAATGGCTTGTAAATGCATATAATCATAAATCACAAAGTACGTGCTAGGATGCGAGGAAGCTATGCGGTACACAAATTGGCAGTCTATTTTTAAACATATTTAAAATTTCAAATAATTTCGGTGATTTTGCTCCATATAAATTTGATCCATAGATTTGCTCCAGAATAATTACTTTGATTATTATACAAACATTTACGCAATAAGTTGAAGTATATAATCAATAATTCTTATGCCTAACATACGTCCTGGTAGGCCTGGCAGTTTCGACTGAACAGTACGTCTGAAGATCTGCCGCATGGGCGTGTGTATATGATTCGGTCGAATGAGCGTGTGTATGATCCAGCCGAATGACCGTAAGTAAGGTCCGGTCTCGTGTATATGACCCGGCCGCAAGAGTGTGCATAGGATCCGGCCGCAAGAGCGTGTGTATGATCCGACAGCATGACTATGTGTAAGATCCGGCCGAATGACTATGTGTAAGATCCGGTCGAATGACTATGTGTAAGATCCGGTCGAATGACTATGTGTATATCAGGTCGCATGAGTGGGTATAGGATCAGGCTCCACAAGCGTCGAGCGTATGTATGATCCAGCCGAATGACCGTATGTAAGATCCGTTCTCCTGAGCGTGCGTATGATCCGGCCAAGTACAGCGTGTGTATGATCCGACCGCACGAGCGGGTATAGGATCTGGCTGACACGCTCGTGTGTATGATCCAGCCGAATGACCGAATGTAAGATCCGTTCTCCTGAGCGTGCATATGATCCGGCCAAGTACAGCGTGTGTATGATCCGACCGCACGAGCGGGTATAGGATCTGGCTGACACGCTCGTGTGTATGATCCAGCCGAATGACCGAATGTAAGATCCGTTCACCTGAGCGTGTATATGATCCGGCAAAGTACAGCGTGTGTATGACCCGACCGCACGAGCGCGAGCGGGTATAGGATCCGGTCTACCGAGCATGAATATGATCCGGACTCTTAAACTAGCAACACTGTCCAGTCCATGCCTTCAAATGTACTGTCTAGCTTAAACTGACAGGCTAGCCGGATCGTACATTATGTAAAAAGCGTTAAAAATCATTAAAATATTCAGGAATGAATAATGTGTAAAAGCCAAGGTAAAAATCTTTTAATCTAATTATGAGGGTTTTTCCAAGTGAAAAGCAGAGCCAATTAAAATCAAGATTCTAATTAATTATTTTAATTTTCTTTTAAAAGTTCTTCATTTTCAATAGCTTATTTACAGAACTAACTCTTCTAAAAACCCTTATTTAAAGAGAATAATTATTTAAATATTTATTAATTTTATTTTTTTAATTATACCCTCTATCTTTTATTACTTAAATTATCTGCATTACAATTCTCTCTATTTTATGATTTTCCATTCATTGCTGGAATACTTGTGTACACGTTTTTTTAGGGTTTCGTTGGTAAAACCAAAAAAAAGAAACCCTTATAGTTTCGTTCCTGTGTCCGTCTGTCACTCTGTACGGTTCCAATAACTTTTGAACCAAAAAAGATAAAAACGTGAAACTTTCCAGTATAAAAGATCGTTTTGACGCACACACAGGAAAAATATAGCGAACTTAATATTATCAGCTGTTCAAATTCAAAATGGCGGATAATTCACGTCGCGAAAAAAATATATTTTTTTATAATTTTGAGTGGGGTATCAAATGAAAGGTATTGAAGAGTAGAATAGAAATATATATACCACTTAGGGATAGTGGTTAATTTTCAGCGCTATTTTGTCAAAAAACATCGAAATTTTGCGTGTCCCCCCCCCTAAAATCGTATTTCCGCTATTACTAAAAATATAGAAAAATATGCAAAATGTGTGGTCTGCTGGGCCATAGAAAAAATAAGATTAGCCATCTGATCTGATTTACTGGAAATTCAAGATGGCGGATAATTCATGTCACTCGAAAAAAAATATTTTTTTATAATTTTGAGTGGGGTATCAAATGAAAGGTATTCAAGAGTAGAATAGAAATATATATACCACTTAGGGATAGTGGTTAATTTTCAGCGCCATTTTGTCAAAAAACATCGAAATTTTGCGTGTCCCCCCCCCTAAAATCGTATTTCCGCTATTACTAAAAATATAGAAAAATATGCAAAATGTGTGGTCTGCTGGGCCATAGAAAAAATAAGATTAGCAGTTTGATCTGATTTACTGGAAATTCAAGATGGCGGATAATTCATGTCACTTGAAAAAATTTTTTTTTTTATAATTTTGAGTGGGGTATCAAATGAAAGGTACTGAAGAGTAGAATAGAAATATATATACCACTTAGGGGTAGTGCTTTATTTTCAGCGCCATTTTGTCAAAAAACATCGACATTTTTCGTGTCCCCCCCCCTAAAATCGTATTTCCGCTGTTACTAAAAATATAGAAAAATATGCAAAATGTGTGGTCTGCTGGGCCATAGAAAAAATAAGATTAGCAATTTGATCTGATCTACTGGAAATTCAAGATGGCGGATATTTCATGTCACTCGAAAAAAAATATTTTTTTATAATTTTGAGTGGGGTATCAAATGAAAGGTATTCAAGAGTAGAATAGAAATATATATACCACTTAGGGATAGTGGTTAATTTTCAGCGCCATTTTGTCAAAAAACATCGAAATTTTGCGTGTCCCCCCCCCTAAAATCGTATTTCCGCTGTTACTAAAAATATAGAAAAATATGCAAAATGTGTGGTCTGCTGGGCCATAGAAAAAATAAGATTAGCAATTTGATCTGATCTACTGGAAATCCAAAATGGCGGATAATTCATGTCACTCGAAAAAAAATATTTTTTATAAATTTTGAGTAAGGTATCAAATGAAAGGTATTGAAGAGTAGATTACAAATATATATACCACTTATGGATAGTGTTTTTTTTTCGGCGCCATTTTGTCAAAAAAACTTTTCTCTCCCCCCCCCTCCCCCCTTCTAATTTTGTGTTCACAATACCAACGAAACCCTTTTTACGTGAGACTTCACGCCTTACCAATTTTCTTTAAATGAAATAAAAATAATTTGGTACAATATTTCTTTAATTAACTTGAATAAAAGCAAAATAAGAGATATAATTTGAATGATCAACCTTATATTATGATTATGTTTATTTCTAAAATTGCATTTCATAGTTGACTTTCAAGAACTTATAAAAAGAATCGGGAAAAAGTTACTCATGTATATACTTTTATTTTAAAATATTTACTTTGATCGAGAATGACATGTAATGGTACTTTTATAGTTGGTCTAAGATAGAATGTTGTTCTAGAGTTTTTGCTAGTTTAGAACGGGGATGGGAGGAACGATTCCGTGAGTGGAACGAGCTACATAGTTTCGTTCCAAACCAATAACTTGTTATTTTTGGAACGTTTCAGTTAACGTTCCCAAGACAGTTTCTCGTTTACTTCCTGTAAACGAGACTGTTTACAAGTGTCTGACGGACACTTCTAGCTTGATGATCAAGCTAGAATTTTGTGTACAAGTTAAACTTTTAGTGCCTTTTAAGAATATGTGGTCGGCTAAGTTCGTTTGCTGGAAATAGCTTGCCAATAGGCATTTTTAAAAAAAAACAAAAACCAAAAACAAACTGGTGCAGAGTGGCCATTTCAGCCCATTAGGGTGGACAATGTGATTTTCATGATCCTGATTACAAAATTAGTTAGTAGACCGAAAATCAAGTTGATGTTAGTTTGTCACTTGATATGTTAGTTATTCAAATATTACTCCAAATCAAAGTGGCCCCTTATATTAATATTAATAGTTTTATCACAATATTTTCTACTTATTTATTAGACCTCACATTCCTTAAGAAAATATGTTAAACTTAAGTTTAATTAAAATTCAAATGTATTTTGTAACCTAATTAATTAAAATTATGTTAAAAAGAAAAAGAATTAAGTTGAAAATGACTTTGTAGTATAAGCAGTATAAAACCTTCTCTTATGCTTAAAACTTCAAAAAGAAAGTAAGATTAAACAGGGAAAAGGGGCAAAGAGAATAAACCCATAAAGCCCATATTGGGGGCACCCGAGCCCCTCAGCTGCTGCAATTCTGTAACGAATGTTTCTACACTAAGCCCTAGGGTGCTCTAACATCTAGCTCCCCCCACCCCGAGCCGTGGGAGGCTAGACCCATACCCTCGAATAAACTAGCTACTACAACCAATGAATTTCAATAAATACAATCCCTTTACACTAACACTAAAATTCCACTACATCGTGCTCTAAACCTTCTGCTACAGTTTTTCTCCCTCCAAAAGAAAAAAAGAAAACTGTTATTTGATTATAAAGTAAAGAAAAGCAATTGTACCCTTCTTTTTTTATAAATAGAAAAGTATATGTATCCAGAACTTGACTTTCTCATCTACTCTAAAAACAAAATCGGTTGGACAAACACAAATTGAAATGTCACCTGTACTAAGTTGAGATGAAGATATTGTATATTATAATTATAATGTATCATTTTTATTTATTTATTATTATACATATATATAAAGTGTTTAACAGGTGGTTGTTTACATTTCGTTTTCAATTTAATTAAATTTTATTACTATCTCATATAAAGAGGAAGTATTGTGATGGCGTGTAAATTCGATGTAGAGATTTTTGATGGATTTACACGTTTTGAGGTCCCTTGAGTCCAAAAAAGTGGTTTTTAAAAAATGTCAGTCTGTGCAGACGCCTTGACCCTAAATTACAGGGCCGATTCTGACAAGATTTGGCATACATGTTTAGAAAAACCATACCCCGAGGCGAAATGGAGAAATGAATTTTAGCTCCAAATTTGGGGATGTTGCCCTTAAAAACTCTGAAAAAACGTGATAGAATGATTTCTTGAAAACGGATCCGACGATTTTGATTAAAAAATTCTAAAATGTAGTCCATTTAAATACAAATATAACGGTATAAGCCGTTTTCCCGGAAAAAATCTAGTTTCTGAGACAATAGCTTTAAACGCAGACGGAGAGAGGCCGGGTTTGGTACCCCGCCGAGGAGTTATTTTTATGATATGTTCAATAATAGTAAAAATGTAGAGACAAAACTAATAAATGTTAATTACTGGACTCAGTAATTATGAAGTCGTATATGAGAAAGTTTTTCTGAGTTGTCTCGGACCAATTTTTTTTTTGCTATAATATTTTGGCAACTAGATTTTTTTTGGTTAGACTAGCCTATATGGGGCATCATGTATAGAAATGCAAAAACTAACAAATATAATGCATACATAATTAAAGTGTTTCCTGTATATTGATATAAATTGCATTATTTATGTATTCTTTTTCATTTTATACTCTCTTGAAAAACCAGATACGCTACATCGAAGCCCAGGTAATCTACAACAGATACATACGCCCAAGATTCCCAAAATCGACCTGTATACAGCTGTGTCTCAAAATAGAGGACTGAAGATGGAAATTGTATTAAGAGAAAACTTATGAAATGAAGAAGAATCCATAATTGGTGCATTTTTTATCAATATATAGAAAAGACTTTAATTATATGTGCCAGTGTTTTTGCATTTCTATACATGATGCCCCGTATAGGCTAGTTCAACCTTTTTTTTTTTTAGGAAAAAATAAATTTTAATTTGTATTTAAATAGAATTATATTAAACTTTTTAATATTAATATTACATTTTTAATCAAATAAAAATAAAAACACGTTTTTACAAAACTTGCACTTAAATTTAGAAAATGATTTTTGAACAGCAATAGTTACTACGAGCGATCACAGTATTTACGTATGACTCTAGAAATAATCGTGTGGGGGCACTATCAACAAATTAAAGAAAACTATTGATATAGCACATTACGTTTTAATGTACTGTTTGGTGAACAGACTTTACCTGGAGCACCGGTGAACATGAGCAAACATTCCCGACAGGCATCCCTGTTTGTAAACTAATGCAAACCGAATAATCATGTCAAACATTACTAAATACACCTACAACACAAAAGAAGATTAAACACATTTGACTTGAAATTACCAAAAACATAACCTTTGTGCAACTTCTTGTACAATGATTCCTGACTACATAGCAAAGCGATGCGAACGTTGACAGCGCGAACACATCCGTCTTCGCTAGAAGCCCTGACGCAGAGCTGAAGCATGTACTGAAGGAGTTAGAAATACCCGGCTATATACTTTGAGGGTTTTCCAAAGCGATCTAGTTTATCAAGTTTTAGTTAGGAAGCGATCTAATCTAAAATCTTAATTTCTTTCTGGAGAGAGAATGACTTATAGACAAGAGTACCTTTTTATAGCAAAGCTAATATAATGTGGGGTTTCATTGATCAGTTGACTGAGCATTGATAAAGTAAAAGATAATACCCATTTTCAACATTATTCTTCAACTTTTAGTTGAATTGCAATCTCATAGATTGGTTGTTTGGACTGAGAGTTTGTGGTAGCACTTCATAATTATGACTTAGAGAGGTTAATAGAATGTAAAACAACAATATTGTCACCACAATTTTATAAATAAATAATATAAAATTGTGGTGACAATATTGTTGTGTTACTTTCTACCAACCTCTCTTGTAATAATTATTATTTCATATCTTCTCAAGATTGTACGACTGATAGATAGATGTTTTGTATCTAAGTCATGTTTTATTTACTATGTCCTAATTATTCATTTGATATATATAAAAATAATTTGGAATTAAACTTAGAAAAAAATTCCAATTCGTATAATATCAAAAGAAATTTGAAATATCTGTTCACCTCTAATACCTACTAAGAGTGAACTTTTGTGTCTTGGAAAATGTAATATGAAACTTCTTAGTCTAAAAAAAAAACCTATATCTTTACTAGGAAGATGAGACTCGTGAAAAACAGAATAAAGGGGGTGGGGAAGGGGATGTCTTCGTACAAGGAAGACTAACGCTCAAGTTTTGATAAGAAAAAGAATGGAGGTAAGCAGAGGTGAAGACATGAGGATTTTATATAAGTGAGGCCGTGAGTTGGTACATGATAACAAATGGTGAATGAATAATAAGATGTGGTATAGATAAGGTGAGAAGTGATAAGGAGAAGATGAGAAGTGATAAGATAGAAGTGATAGTGATAAGATAGAAGTGAGAATGATAACCATAAAGATAACGTTAGCTATGATAACACATTTTCCTTTTGACTTATCAATTTTATTTGTTTAATTTGAATAGATAACCTTCTTATTAAATTCTCATATAAAGAGAAAGTATTGTGATGGCACGAAAATTCGATTTTGAGATTTTTATGGATTTACTCGTTTTGAGGACCCCTGAGTTCAAAAAAGTGTGTCTTCTGTAAAGATGCGGGGAGCCTAAACTACTGGGCCGATTTTGACAAAATTTCCCGTTCAGAAAAATCATACCCCGAGGCGAAATCGAGAAATGAATTATAGCTTCAATTTTGGAGGTGCTGCCTCTCAAAAACTCTGAAAAAACGCGAAAAGAAATTATTCCTTGAAAACGGTTCCGACGATTTTGATTAAAAAATGGTAAAATGTAGTCCATTTAAATACGAATCTAACGATATTAAACGCTTTCCCGGGAAAAATCCAGTTCCTGAGAAAATAGCTTTAAACGTGGACAGAGAGAGACCGGGTTCGATTTCCCGCCGAGGAGAAGTTCAATCATAATTGAATGTACCTAGGAAAACTCAAAAACTAATAATTGGAAAACACTGGGTTAGTAAGTATGAATTTGTAATATGAGAAAGTTTGAAATATGAGAAACCATTTATAAACCTAGCAATCAGGCCACATTGGGCCCATTTAACTAACCCTGTGCTGGAGAGTTCTAGCCACTTCCCACATCTTACCTGCACATTGTACTGCCAAAGCAGGTATCGTGTGATCATTAGTGGCCCATTTAACTAACCCTGTGCTGGAGAGTTCTAGCCACTTCCCACATCTTACCTGTACATTGTACTGCCGAAGTAGGTATGGTGTGATCATTAGTGGCCCATTTTACTAACCCTGTGGCGGAGAGTTCCAGCCACTTCCCACATCTTACCTGTACATTGTACCTGTATGGTGTGGTCATTAGTGAGCTATATAAATCGGAGCATTATGGCACGGGATCGAACCCACGACCTTGATTCGCCTCGACTCATTGATAGCTGGGCGGGCGCCTAGAGCACCTCGTTTACACTGGCTCCCGAACGCACTCTAACTATACGTAATAAATGACCCGGGGTTGGCATGTCACTCCATCACCCATAATAAACCGCATAAATCAAGCTCAAAGCATTTTGTAAATGCTTTGAGTTATTAGACACTTTGAATTGTAAGAGCTACTTGTCACCTTTTACTGAACTTTTTCACCCTTACTGTACTTTACACTGTATTGTTTTTTTATCTTGGATAAGAACCCAACTCTTTGTTATTTATTCTGTCTCTTTAGTGCGATATCCTTTGTACTACAAGAGGGAAATTTCCTTTTCATTTTTAAAACTATCTCATATCACAAGACATGTGTTACAACTGTAGATTGTTTGGTTATTTTTAATTTAGATCTTTCCCAGTTTAAAAAAGGTCTTGAAATGATGACTCAGAAAGAAGAGAACATTCTTTCTTTTTGTGAGACTAATTATAACCTCTGACTTTTCTTGGAAAGATGAAGAGAATTTAAGATGTCAACGTTAATTGGGTAATATAAGAGAGTTGCAATTATTTCACCTTCTTCTTTATGGATACAAAACAAACGATAACACGGGAATTACATCAATAAAAACAAGATTGTCTCCAGCAACATAAAAGTTGCTACTTCTTCTAGATCCTAGATGTTACATCCAAAATTACTCTGAGTTATAAATTCCTCATTTATAACACAATTGCTGACTTCGTTCCTCCTAACAGTCAATAAATGTCGTGTTAACTTTAGCTAAGCTTAATTTAGTATGTATGTATTAACATAATAACTGATCAGACAGATTTGTTGGCAGTTAAACAATATGAAATTCTCACATCAGTGAAACGACGCGCGCGCCATCTATCGGAACATAATGCTACTAACTCAGAACCTTCCCGGTAGGGAATCCAATCCCGGACGCAATTTTCGATCCCAGGATTTCGGGACCGCAAAAACGAATCCCGAGATCCCGGAACCAATTCTGGGATTGGCCAAACTCCAAGTAGACTGATAAAACACCTTAAATCATGTAGTTATGATGTAGTATTATTATTTAATTATTATTATAACAAAATAAGCCATATTTATTTTGCATTTCTTTTGTTTAATCATTTCAAGATAAAAATAACTTTTTTAAATACTACGTTTTTAAATTTTCTGTTGAATCGTATGTAATGTTGATAATATGATTGTTATTGTTATATGATATATAATGTTAGTGAAAAAAAAAAAAAAAAATAGTTCCGAATTTATTTACTTCACATAAATGACAACCATCTGGAGAGCTGATCTTAAACCTATAAAAGGACAAATCTTTGTACAACGGATCTCGCCAACACCGAATTTGAACCATGCCATTGATATGCCCCCGTGTAGGGACAGTAAGAGAAGAAAATGAAAAATGTGTTCAAGTAAAGAAGTACAGATGCAGAAAAATTAAACCCATACCTAGGACATAAGTGTAAACAAACCTGGTTGTCACACGTAAATTAATTTATTTCTTTGTTTACTTTTCCTTTTTCACTGTCATTCAATGTCAATCTCTTAATAAAAAATCACAAATTTAAAACCCGTGAAAATGAAGATTGCAAATATGGGACATATCAAAACAAATAAAATAACTTGTGGATTTTCTCCGAACTAACTTGCCATGCAGCAAAATTTGCTGAAAACGAATTAAATTCTGCTGAAAGATGGCTAAAAGTATTTAAATATTCCATTGTCATCATGTTCTGAGCTATTCTAAAAGTTACAAATGCCTAGCTACTCTGGAAGTTAGTTAAAAATCGATTGCAAGATTTGTACTGGACAAACGAACAAGAAAGCAAGCTAATAAAAACGTAGTAAAATAATTATAGGCCTACAAATTTTTGGAACGAAGTTCCTTATGGCACATTACAGAAACATTAACAGAATTGGTTTGAAATAAAATAAAAAAATACATAAAAAAATTAGAAGAGGACTTAAAGTGAAGGTTTCATACATGTTTGAAAGTGCCTCTGCAAAAGATTTGTTTGGAACCAAATTTTTGCGTATCCGCTATATGAAGGCCATAGATATAGATGAATCTGTACGCACCGAGATCCGCTAGCTGTGTACCCCCACCTTAAGAAAAATCCTTTTAAATATCCGTAATTTAATTCATGATGGTAGTAATAATGTAATTTGTATGCAATGTAATATATCCCAGTCTATTGTTTCTTTTGTTTTTTTACTACGTTTTTATTAGCTTGCATTCTTGTTTGTTTGTCCGGTACAAATCTGGCAATCGATTTCTAACTAACTTCCCGAATAGCTAGACATTTGAAACTTTTAGCATAGCTCAGAACCCGATGGCAATGCATTATTTTAATAATTTTAGCCATCTTTCAGCAGAATTTAATTAGTTTTCAGCAAATTTTGCTGTACGGAAAGTTAGTTCGGAAAAAATCCGCAAGTTATTTTATTTGTTTTGCCATGTCCAATATTTACGCAATCTTCATTTTGACGGGTCTCAAATTTGTGATAGATAAACATTGAGTGACAGCAAAACAGGAAATATCGAATATATTATTTATCGATTATAATATTATTTCAAATATATCGATGGCACGCTTTAGATTTGGAGTTGAGGAGACCTTTATAGGTTTAAAATCAGCTCTCTAAATGGATGTCATTTATGTGAAGTAAATAAATTCGGAACTATTTTTTTTTTCACTAACATTATATATTATATAACAATAACAATTATATTATCAACATTACATACGATTCAACAGAAAATTTAAAAACGTAGTGTATAAAAAGTTCTTTTTATCTTGAAATTATTCTTAATTAACATTCATATTATATCTATTTCATTCTGCTTTATTTTATTCTCTCATGATCATTTCTGTAATGATAGGCCTTACAGAAGCTATGTGCCACACTAATTTGCAGACTTTTTTTTGTGTTATTCTGGCATACAAATGTTACAACATTAAACATATTATTATTTAATTAGTATTATAATGCTATTTTCTACCACCCTTACCTCGTTAGCACTTATACACTTAAAAGTTCGTTACACAAACTCATATACATATATATATTTGTACAAATATTCTTAATTACATGTGTATATGTTAATTAATCGTATTATAAGTTGCATGTGTGTTTTTACATACGTGCATTTGAATAAACTTTATTTTTATTATTTTTTTTAATTTAATTTAATGTTGTATTTATGTACGTACGTAGAAGGTATGTTTTATATATATATATATATATATATATATATATATATATATATATATATATATATATATATATATACATATATATATATATATATATATATACTAGTTAGTTCTGTAGTTGTGGGGGTTTAATTAAAACACCCTGTTAAAAAAAGGGGGATCGAGGTTGGGAACAAGATAGAATATAAAATAAACAACCATACTTTAGAATTGAGGATAAAAAAATATCAAAATGAAAAAGAAAAAATGTATAAATTAAAATATAAAAAAATAGAGAGATATGTTTGTACATTTTAATGAAATTAAAATATTTAGTATATATATACAACATTTTTATTAATTCAGCACAACGCTATCGCTTTTTGTTGTTGTTTTTATTGCACTTATTAAATTATATAAGCTGTATTTGCTTATGAAATAATAATTATAGTAATCTCTGGTGCAACAGAACGTGTAAAGCTTAGGTATGCTAAAGAGCTTATACAATAATTATTATATAAGCTATATTTGCATATAAAATTATAATCATTGTAATCTGCGTGGTTTTACTAATTTTTGAACACATAGTATAAATATAGAGAAACGATATGACAATAATACTCACAATTACTGACAATTAGTGTTGCGCATAGCTTCCTTACATCCTATTTCATAAAATTGATTAAAAAAAAAAAATCAATTAATAATAATAATTAAATTAATTATATATAATTAATAATTATAATAATTAAATTAATTTAGTTATAATTAATTTAATTATTTAATGCTATTAAAACCTATTATTGTCCAATTTATTTCATTTTTACCCCGTTTTTTTTTAATCTGTAAAAACTGTTTTAATTATTTACATGCATTAAAGTCAATCGATTTAGCAAAACGTAATGAGCGCAGTCGGTTGAAATTAATCTGGGGCTACTTGCAGGCTACTTTCGACAAATTATTAAAGTTTCGTAAAAAAATAGATAAGAAATTTTAATATTATTTTGAAAGGTGTAAATGAATGTGCATGTTTGTGCACATGTGGAAGAGAAATAAATGGGCGCATAAGGTTGATACTTAAATGGGACTAACAATGGGCTAATTATGACCTAACATACAAATTTCAATAAAATCGGACCAGTAGTTTTTAAGATATTTTGGTTCGCAAAAATTGAGCAACAGATCGACAGTCAGATACGAAACCAAAAATGATTCCTGATGTCTGAAATGGATTTTAGTCTTGGAATTTTTAAAATCGGAGAACTAAAATTTTTTCGTTCTTCAGAACGATCACATAGCTTGATGCACAAAATCAAACTTTATCATTGTAATCACTTTCAGCATTTAGGCATAGCATTGAAGTATAATTACGCAAAATCTAAAACAGTGACTGATTCTCCTGATAAAAGCAAGAAATGTAGAAAATTCCCCACCATCTAATTGCTCCTATTTCTATCTAAATTTCACAAATTTATCTCATATTTAGCCCTAAGAGAACAACGTGTTCCCGAGGGTTAAACTTCAAATATAAATATTTCTTTTTAAAAAATTTTGACTTCAATAATTTGATTTTAGTTCTTTAAAGTTTGTGGTCCCCTATAATATACTATAATTTCTTGTGATGGGTGATATACACATTACTTTATTTCTTAAAAATGGCTATATTTCGTCTCATTAGAGACATCATCAGGCCTGTAACAAGGTATTACAACATTATTATCGTTAATAATTCACAATTATGTTAAATAACATTTCCTTATCCAATAACTATTTCTTAATCTTACTTTCTATAAAATCTAACTTATTTAATATAGATCCATCTTTCCTTATTTTAATTTTTTTTTAAATAGTATAAAAATTGATATAATTGACAAGAAAAAAGAACATTTACCTGTTATATGTGTTAACTGGTGGTGTCAAAATAAAACATTTTAAGTAAAGCTTTTTATTATATAAAAATTTGTCATAATATTAAAATTACAAGATAAAAAGAACTTTTTATATACTACGTTTTTATATTTGCTGTCATAAATCATAAAATTTGAAACCTGTCAGAATGAAGATTGTAAATATGGGATATGTCAAAACAAATAAAATTGCTTGCGGATTTCTTCCGAACTAACTTTCCATACATATAAATTTGCTAAAAAGTAATTAAATTCTGCTGAAAGATTGCTAAAAGTATTAAAATAATGCATTGTCATAGTGTTCTGAGCTATTCTAAAAGTTCCAAATGTCTAGCTACTCGGGAAATTAGTAAAAAATCGATTGCAAGATTTGCACCGGACAAACAAACAAACAAACAAGAATGCAAGCTAATAAAAAGGTAGTAAAAATGTAAAAAGAAAAGAGACTATCCTTAGGAAGCTAGCATTGGCATAGAATTGAAGTATAATCACGCACGATGAAAAACAGTGACTGATTCTCTCCTGATAAAAGCAAGAAATGTTGCTAGAAAAATCCCCACCATCCAGTCTCTCCTATTACTATCTAAATTTCACTAATTTATCTCTAATTTAGGGTTAAGAGAACAATGTGTTCCCGAGGGTTAAACTTCAAATATAAACATTTATCCTTCTAATATAATTGGCTTCCAATCATTTGATTTTAGAACAACCTACATAGATAGTACCTAAGCATGCACGGAAAAATTCCAATTTAAATATTTCATATATATTTATACTTTTATTAAATATTTAATTATAATCTATAATTTCGTATCAAAAAGTTTTAATAACATTTCCATTTGATTCTGAATTCTTTTTACAACATTATTAGGATATAAAAAATAGTTAAAATAAACTTTTCCAAAAATGTTTCACTATTTTCCCAATAACGTGGAGAGTTACTTGAAATTTGTATATATTTTTTTTTAAAAAAAGAACCTGTTTTTCTCTCTCTCTATTTTGTTTTTACATTGTTTTCTGAAGTGGATTTTTTATTTGAAGTGCCATCAACATTTTTGACTCTTGAAATTTCCCCTGTACCATGTTTGTTTTGGGGAAATTGTTAGTTTTATCACTTTATTGCTGTTAAAGTTGTTTTGGTTAAGTTATAGTGTTAACTTTTTACTATTATTTTATTATTCTATGGGTGTTAATATCTCTTTTTATAAAAATATTATATTAAGTTATATATTAAGGCCGCTCCCTGATTTGTCGGTACGTTATAGATGCGGTACCGGTAAGCTAGTATGCCGATGCGGTAAAATTCTTTACCGAGCGCCTATATTTTATCGATTCGGTACAGATTCTTTACCGCGCGGTAAGGAATCGGTATACCGAGAGTCGGTAAGATGTTCTTACCGAATCAATAGTAAAGAATCTTACCGCATCGGCATACTAGCTTACCGATATCGTACCGACAAGTCAGGGAGCGGCCTAAGTGTCTTAATTGTTCTAATTAAGATAGTAATAATAATATTCACCATATGATACTCATAATTATTATCTTGTAAGAAGATTACATTACTAACCCCCAATTTTGTTTTTCTCCCAGTGGAATGAAAACCCGAGTTACACAAAGAGGTTATTGAAGAACAAATCTGGTTTAATAAATAACTTTGTTTATCCGGTGAAATCCCTAGGTTGCCCATAAGCTGGATTTCCACGGCCTGTAACTTGGCGAGCCTCTTGTGCCTGGAGGCTCGTGCTCGTAGGCTTGTGGTCTGTCGAATCCTTAAGCTGGGTTCCCATGGCCTGTGAGTTGGCGAGCTTCTTGTGCCTGGAGGATCGTGCTCGTAGGCTGGTGGTCTGTCGAATCCTTAAACTGAAATTGATAACATAAATAAACGAATCAGTCTTGGGTCGGTCATATTACATACATTTTTTAAATCGGTGACAATAATTTTTGTTCTTCAAAATGATCACATGGCTTCTGTTAGCCTTCGGCAAGCTTGGTAGCAATAAAATAAAAGCAACACACTCCATAGCGAAGTACAGTAATCCAGCAAGCAATTTTATAAGGAGTGTTAATAAATTAAATTTCCGAGTGATATCTTCAATAATGAAAACAATTTTGTAAAATTTCCAGCAGATTAAAATTGAATGAAAAACCAAATAAGAAATCGGGTAAAAACGATCTGGTATATATGGGAAAGAAAATTTATATATATGAGGGAAAGGTTTAAGCAGTAAAATTTTATACCAAGTTAATTTTTATTTTTATTTCTTTTACCCTGTAATAAAAATCCCTTAAAACCTGCAGATAGAGAGGGAAAAAATCGACAGGGAAGTGCCTGGGTCATAAAGTCAAAGAATTCTGGGCGCCCTTAGGGCGTCAAGGACGGCGATCGTAGGGCGAAGTACTACCTCAAGTCAAAAAAACATGGTATACAGTATCAAATAGACTAGTTTATTTATTTGGTTCGAGGACGAAAGGTTTTGGGGTCAGAAGTGTAAAAATTGTGTTTTTAGTGTTTTCCCGCCTTAGGGAGGGAAAATACGAGTATATACGAGTTCTTTCAACCTTCGATTTGATTTTTACCATTTTTATCTCTATTACATTTTTTTTTGTTTTTTTCTTATTTTAACTCGATGTAGATCTAAGAGAAGAGTTGTGAAGCCTGTTGATTCACAGGAAATATTGATTTTCTTTTCAATCATAAATAAACACTTTTTCTTAAATGCAGTATATAAGAAATGAAGAAAAAAACAGTTGTCGACAATCAGATAATTTTATACTTATGGTGTTAAATGTATTTTTCGATTTGGTCTCTACAAAGTAGTGGTCACTAGTACCCGCTTTTATTGGCCGCGGTGTTCAAAGCATGCGGTTTATTACGCATGCGTTAATGCTAACCTAAATTAAATTATTCCGTCCTCTTTCCTCTTGTTTATATTTTTCTCTAATTATCTATTGATATAGTAAGTATTAAATGTAGGCTTGTTTTTTTTACTTTTATGTTTTCCCCAATTTGTTTTATCGAGATTTCAACTGAATTATCCGTTTTGGGTGTTTTAATGACCTCCTTAGTGGTTTTCTGCCACTCTGTGTTCTGCCAAGTCTGTATGTGTGTTATCATCGTAGCACCCAGGGTATTTAACCTAGAGAGTTGAAGCTTGGCAGAAAAATCAGTCCTTATTCTAGTTGTGCCGCCCGGACAAAAATCAAGATTTTCCGCCATTTTAAACTCAGTTTGCTGAGTCAGCAAAAAGTGGTCCGATCGAGTTGAAATTCGGCACAAAATGTACCTCTTTGTATGTCAAACAAATCTAACAAATTTAATAATTTGATATTGGCCGTCATTTTGAAGTTATCGATTTTTGAGTTTTAAAACTTTGTCGGATAATAATACCGAAAGTATAAATACATTTTTGATACATACATCATATCGTTGGAACCGGTAAAACATAAGGAACAAATATAAAAAGCAAACTAATAAATTCAATTAATTATAGTATAAGTTATAAGTGAACATAATTATTAATTAGTGCGATACTTTTGTTAATCATCAAAGTTTGTTTACATCTATCAAAATACCGTCAAAATGCAAATAAATAAATTAAATAAAAATAATGTAATTTTTTTTTTTTTTTTTTTTTTAAATTAGTTATTATTATTAAAAAACATTGTTATTTCAATAGTTATTATTATTTAAAATTACTTTAATAACATATTCGGATTGGTTTATAAGTTGAACGTAACACTGCGCAAGTGCTAAAGAAAGGAGCGGTGGGGGAAAAACACTCATTGATGTCTACATGGCTTCATGAATGCATTTTAATCTATATATTGCCCAAACGCGCGTAAATAACGCATGCTATCAACCCACCTTAAATCCGGCACTGATCATAATATCTAATCGAAAGGTGTTATAACTAATCGTTATTTCTAGCCGCTAACCTCTAACCACTTCTAACCACCTCAAACCACATCTAATCACCTTAAACCACCTCTAACCACTTCAAACCACCTCCACTACCTCAAACCACCTCTAACCACCTCAAACCACCTCTAACCACTTCAAACCACCTCCACTACCTCAAACCACCTCTAACCACCTCAAACCACCTCTAACCACCTCTAGCCTCTTTTAAAAACTTTACAGAATTTTAATTGGATGTTTAAAGCAACAAAAGCATACATATTGTGAGTGGAATTTGCTCAAAATAAAAGAATGAATGATGAAGTTTTCCTTGATTAGTTTTATCTGATTAGACTTGTAGATTTTCCAAGGAAGGCGAGTTTTCAAATTTAAAGCCCAAAAGGTACGATGAGGGAGAAACGGTTCGAAATCCTTCTCTATTAATAATTGAATATGCTTGAAGTAGGGTTTCAGGATTCTGAAAGGGTGAATGTACTTCCAGCGTGGAAGACTTGAAATTGGAGGAGGGTATTTGTAAAAGTTGGGGCCTCCACAGAACCAACGTTGGTCTTGGCATCTATTGAAAGTAGAGGGGAGTGGTTCTTGAGATATCAAGGGAGTGGGAGATGGAATACTCCCCCCACCCTTACAAGACCTCAAAAACCAACATTGGCACACCAAAAATACTCTTCCCCCTCCTTTAACCAACCGAACCCCTTTTAAATATTTGTACAAACTGTTCTAGGGGTCAAGAGGCCTCAAGTGCTTAGGTTTTTTTCGTCTTAGAGTGGTACGTTCTAGTATTTTTTTTATCTCTATGGTTGAAGAAAAGGACAGTTTTTTGTGGGGGTGTTTTTTCCATAAAAATTGAATTAGCTTTGTATTTTAACGCATTGTTGTTTATTTTTACTTTTTTTGCTTAATTGAGGAGAAAAAATTAATTACATTTTTTTGGTCATATTCCTATAGTCTTAGGAGAGTCATTTTTTTTAGACTCTTTAGACTTTTTTTAGACAATCATAAAGTCTGTTTTGACACAAAAAATAACTATAGTAGTCTGTAATACTAATTTATAGTTTCACAAACTTTTTTAAAATGTCATTGGTTGATTCATATATCTTAAATAAGTCAATTCGTTTGTTGGATGGTTCATAATTAAGAATTATTGTTAGAGCTTAATCATAAGCTAATTTCCTAACCTGGATTGTTTAAATTTTATTCTAAGACGTGACACTGAGTTTTTCTAGTTATGAATTAAAAGGTTGGATGCTCATATTTAGGCTCGAGTTTTAATTGTAAGTATGTTAGGTTTCACACCTCAGAGCAAGGAAGGGGTAGAGGGAACAATACTATAGAAACTGGCTCTCAAAAAGTGGTTCATTATGCTACACCCCTATACTAAACCTCCCAAGCGGCAGACAGGTGAAACAGTATCGATATCTCGATAAAAACTCGAAATTTATCTGATATCAGTTGATAAGGATAAGAATAATGTGATATTTTCTTACGACATTTAATATTTGAATACAGTTTTCTTTATAAATACATATGTACTTTAGTGTTTGTTGTTAAACGTATTAATTATCTAAAGGTAGTTACGTTGTTAATACCAAGTAATAGTTCCTAGATAACCAAAAGCAATCTTATATAAAACAAAATCGTCTTCTAAAGAAATCACATCAGATTTTTCTCTAACATATTTGATATTTTGACATATTTGAAATTTCGATAGTAAAAAAATCAAACAAAACATGGTACTTTTTCACTTTAGCACCCCCCCTATATCCCTTGGTGAATATAGTTATTTAGACAAAGGAACATATACAAAGTAGCATTTATTACTTAGTCTAAATTTCTATTGACGAAGTGATATTTATTCCAATATACCTTGGGACAAAGGAATATCACACTTGTGAATATAATTGTGATCATATCCTTTAGTCTAATCAACTACTAAGATAAAGGAATATTAAATATAAAACTGAGGCTCAATATCTTTGGGAGACTAACACACAAACCCTTAAGACTTTTGTAGGGCAGATTATTGTTTAGAACCCAGCGGGGTGCTAAAGTAAAAAAGTGCCCAAAACACTAGATGAGGTTAAAGGTTTTGTTGACAAGCGTCCGTGGGCACGGAAGGACAAGGAATAGACTAATAAGACAAGGACTAGTGACCACGTGATCGTGCTGTTGTCACTTTAGTTCGGATTGAGCTCGCTTGAGAGGTTTAGTATAGGGGTGTAGCATAATGAACCACTTTTCAAATCGCATTGCTCCCTCTATCCCTTCCTTGCTCTGAGTTTCACACTAGGAAGTGTCGTTAGACAGCTTTCACTTGTGCATTAGAAGGTTTGAAGTCTAGAAAAGAAACCTAATATTTGATACCCATATCTAGGTTAGTTTTAATTGAAAGTTGGGTAGGTTGGACGTATAGCTAGATTACTTTTACTTATGAATTGCATGGATCGAAATCTAGAAACTCATCAATTGGATATATATTAATATTCAAGTTCTAATTGCGTGTTGGTTAGGTTTAACTCCAGAACGCGCGCGAAGTTTATAAAAGTAACAATGTTCATATATATATATATTATAAGGTTTGTTCCGACCCCCCTAATTGTACCGTCCTTTGCATCGTCCCGCGGATCGTTGAGGAATTGTTTAGGACAGGTGTTATGCGCATGCGCTAACATTGTACTGTAATAAAATCATGTCAGGTGGGAACAGATTTAGGACTGTAAGTCGCACTGTATTAAAAACATTCAAGGAAACTTAACAGTTAGGGAACCTTCCTGTTGATATATGTGTGACGATCGACATAACTGCGCATGTCATACAAACCAGTACTTGATATATTGTCAGATGATCGTTTGGACTGTACAGTAAACGGTTTGCAAACGGTCCCTGCCAGGGTTGGAACAGTTTGGAGGACGGTACAAAACACTGTCACAAGTCAGGTTGGAGGCTTTTATCTATTGTGCATGCCCGAGACGATTCCGCAGACAGTACCCAACTTGGTTGGAACAAACCTATAGGCTAGTTCTAATATCAAGTTGGTTAGTATTTTCTCAAGGACGTGTCATTACACCCATTTACTTATGAATTCGTTGGATTGAACTCTAGAAACGTAACAATGGTTATCTTATCCCTATAGCTAGCTCTAATTGAAATTTTAATAAGTCATAATGCAGGACGTTCTGCTATAACTCTTCCATTTATGAATTGGATGGATCGAACTCTGTTAACCACAAAAAGCTAATTTTTATGCCCTTCCTAAAAGTGATTCACTACCGTAATTCTTTGGTTTTTTTTTATCGCGTTGCCTTTTATAAGGCTATTCTTAAAGTTTTTTTAAATAGGAATTGTTATAAAACTAAAATGCAACAGCTTTGAGTATAAATGTCAGGTAAATCTTCTGCAGGATCTTCGTCAGCAAGTTTAGATATTTTAACAATGATTTTCTAACTAAGACAACAAGAAAAAAACTAAACTAACAAGGAAGAGACAAAATGTATAAAAAAGAAGTGTTTTTTGTGCCAGTTGGGACCTGAAAAAATAGAAAATGCAAGGAGACCACCCCGAGGGGCCTTCCTCGGATAAGATATGAAAAAAACATGGAGTTTTGGAAAACTAACGAAGGAGGTAAGGATGGAGAGAGAAGGTTAGGATTTTCCTGGTCTCACTGGGAGCTAAGAAAAAGAAGAAAAAGCACCTCCCTCAGGTAGGGAAAACGAAAAGAATCCAACCCAGGGACTTATCCACGTCCTAGAAAATAAATTGGATTGGGAGTGCGACTATAGCGCTCCACTGGAGAACCTCGGTGGAAGAAAAGTGAAACAGAGAGAGAGAGAAAAAAAGAAAGAACCGACCTAGTTTAAAAAAAGAAAAAAACTACGGAACAAGACGGTAGAAGAATACAAGAATACGTGAGGATTGACAAATACTATAAAATAGAATCAATTAGATTTGAAAACATATGAGCTAAAAGAAGAAATCGAGGGAGAAAAAATGTGTTATCTGGAAAAAGGATTTTTTTCTTGAAACACGTACAAGATATTAAAGGATGTAGAAAAACTTGTAATCCAATTTTGAAATTGAATAATATGATATGTTGAACTGATAGAAGAAATAAGAATAAGTTTCTTTTGGTTAAATAAGATTTAAAGTTAAATAAAGTTTAGGGTACTTCATTAGATTGTTACTCCCCTATGTTGTTTTAAAATATAAATGACTTTGAGTAAATAACTATTAAGACAAAGGGATGTGTAGTCCAATGTTCTTTGAGACATAGTACATCTCACTTCTGTTTTTATAAGGGGAGTAACAGTCTGAAGAAGAACATTCCGGACACCTTCTTTAGATTGTTACTCCTCTGTTTTTTTTTTATAAAGGGAGTAACAATCTAAAGATTAAAGAAGAATAGGTTGAGAAAAGGTCTGTACATTACCCGGCTGACTCAATTTAAAATATTACAAAATATATCATTTCACTTCACAAAAACTTTTGCTTGTATCTGATTGAAATTTTACATGCCAGTTTCAATTGTACTTTAGACTTTAGACGATGTGTATGAAGTTTTATTAAAATCGTTACGTTAGTACGCAAAATATCAGTAAAAACGTTGTTTTCTCTATTTTAAACGTTTAGGCCGCTTTAATAAATTTTTCGATCTTTAACACTTCATAGCAGTTCAATTTTACATTTGAAGCTTATTTTTACGCGAGCGTTGCGTGCGAACGCTTGGGTGGGTAATGGTGTCCAACAAACTCGTCCTGAAAATTGGTAAAATGAACATGTATACCAAATTACAACTAAATCAGCCAACTTTTACTCAAGTTATCGTCATCGGTCGATTTCGTAACGGTGGGTTTTGTGACGGTGTTTTTTTTTTTTGGTTTCACTCCCAGGCTCCAGACTATGGGCTAACGTGCCATAAGGAACTTTGTTCCAATAATAAAATTAAGATAATAGGTTTGACAAATAGAATGTAGAATGAGAATTCAAATAGTATGAGATCATACGGAGGGATATAGAATATTATTAGTTAAACAAGGATAATGGGGCGGAGAAATAGAAAATCAAAGATTTGAATCCAACATTAGAATTGCAGGGATGTACAGAATGAGAATTAAAAAAGACTGAGATAATACGGAGGGATATAGAATATTATTAGTTAAACAAGGATAATGGGGTGGAGAAATAGAAAAACAAAGATTTGAATCCAACATTAGAATTGCAGGGATTTACAGAATGAGAATTAAAATAGACTGAGATAATACGGAGGGATATAGAATATTATTAGTTAAACAAGGATAATGGGGTGGAGAAATAGAAAAACAAAGATTTGAATCCAACATTAGAATTGCAGGGATGTACAGAATGAGAATTAAAATAGACTGAGATAATATGGAGGGATATAGAATATTATTAGTTAAACAAGGATAATGGGGTGGAGAAATAGAAAAACAAAGATTTGAATCCAACATTAGAATTGCAGGGATGTACAGAATGAGAATTAAAATAGACTGAGTTAATGCGGAGGAATATAGAATATTATTAGTTAAACAAGGATAATGGGGTGGAGAAATAGAAAAACAAAGATTTGAATCCAACATTAGAATTGCAGGGATGTACAGAATGAGAATTAAAATAGACTGAGATAATATGGAGGGATATAGAATATTATTAGTTAAACAAGGATAATGGGGTGGAGAAATAGAAAAACAAAGATTTGAATCCAACATTAGAATTGCAGGGATGTACAGAATGAGAATTAAAATAGACTGAGTTAATGCGGAGGAATATAGAATATTATTAGTTAAACAAGGATAATGGGGTGGAGAAATAGAAAAACAAAGATTTGAATCCAACATTAGAATTGCAGGGATGTACAGAATGAGAATTAAAATAGACTGAGATAATATGGAGGGATATAGAATATTATTAGTTAAACAAGGATAATGGGGTGGAGAAATAGAAAAACAAAGATTTGAATCCAACATTAGAATTGCAGGGATGTACAGAATGAGAATTAAAATAGACTGAGTTAATGCGGAGGAATATAGAATATTATTAGTTAAACAAGGATAATGGGGTGGAGAAATAGAAAAACAAAGATTTGAATCCAACATTAGAATTGCAGGGATGTACAGAATGAGAATTAAAATAGACTGAGTTAATGCGGAGGAATATAGAATATTATTAGTTAAACAAGGATAATGGGGTGGAGAAATAGAAAAACAAAGATTTGAATCCAACATTAGAATTGCAGGGATGTACAGAATGAGAATTAAAATAGACTGAGATAATATGGAGGGATATAGAATATTATTAGTTAAACAAGGATAATGGGGTGGAGAAATAGAAAAACAAAGATTTGAATCCAACATTAGAATTGCAGGGATGTACAGAATGAGAATTAAAATAGACTGAGTTAATGCGGAGGAATATAGAATATTATTAGTTAAACAAGGATAATGGGGTGGAGAAATAGAAAAACAAAGATTTGAATCCAACATTAGAATTGCAGGGATGTACAGAATGAGAATTAAAATAGACTGAGTTAATGCGGAGGAATATAGAATATTATTAGTTAAACAAGGATAATGGGGTGGATAAATAGAAAAACAAAGATTTGAATCCAACATTAGAATTGCAGGGATGTACAGAATGAGAATTAAAATAGACTGAGATAATACGGAGGGATATAGAATATTATTAGTTAAACAAGCATAATGGGGTGGAAAATAGAAAAACAAAGATTTGAATCCAACATTAGAATTGCAGGGATGTACAGAATGAGAATTAAAATAGACTGAGATAATACGGAGGGATATAGAATATTATTAGTTAAACAAGGATAATGGGGTGGAGAAATAGAAAAACAAAGATTTGAATCCAACATTAGAATTGCAGGGATGTACAGAATGAGAATTAAAATAGACTGAGTTAATGCGGAGGGATATAGAATATTATTAGTTAAACAAGGATAATGGGGTGGAGAAATAGAAAAACAAAGATTTGATTCCAACATTAGAATTGCAGGGATGTACAGAATGAGAATTAAAATAGACTGAGTTAATGCGGAGGGATATAGAATATTATTAGTTAAACAAGGATAATGGGGTGGAGAAATAGAAAAACAAAGATTTGAATCCAACATTAGAATTGCAGGGATTTACAGAATGAGAATTAAAATAGACTGAGATAATACGGAGGGATATAGAATATTATTAGTTAAACAAGGATAATGGGGTGGAGAAATAGAAAAACAAAGATTTGAATCCAACATTAGAATTGCAGGGATGTACAGAATGAGAATTAAAATAGACTGAGATAATACGGAGGGATATAGAATATTATTAGTTAAACAAGGATAATGGGGTGGAGAAATAGAAAAACAAAGATTTGAATCCAACATTAGAATTGCAGGGATGTACAGAATGAGAATTAAAATAGACTGAGTTAATGCGGAGGGATATAGAATATTATTAGTTAAACAAGGATAATGGGGTGGATAAATAGAAAAACAAAGATTTGAATCCAACATTAGAATTGCAGGGATGTACAGAATGAGAATTAAAATAGACTGAGATAATACGGAGGGATATAGAATATTATTAGTTAAACAAGCATAATGGGGTGGAGAAATAGAAAAACAAAGATTTGAATCCAACATTAGAATTGCAGGGATGTACAGAATGAGAATTAAAATAGACTGAGATAATACGGAGGGATATAGAATATTATTAGTTAAACAAGGATAATGGGGTGGAGAAATAGAAAAACAAAGATTTGAATCCAACATTAGAATTGCAGGGATGTACAGAATGAGAATTAAAATAGACTGAGATAATACGGAGGGATATAGAATATTATTAGTTAAACAAGGATAATGGGGTGGAGAAATAGAAAAACAAAGATTTGAATCCAACATTAGAATTGCAGGGATGTACAGAATGAGAATTAAAATAGCTGAGATAATACGGAGGGATATAGAATATTATTAGTTAAACAAGGATAATGGGGTGGAGAAATAGAAAAACAAAGATTTGAATCCAACATTAGAATTGCAGGGATGTACAGAATGAGAATTAAAATAGCTGAGATAATACGGAGGGATATAGAATATTATTAGTTAAACAAGGATAATGGGGTGGAGAAATAGAAAAACAAAGATTTGAATCCAACATTAGAATTGCAGGGATGTACAGAATGAGAATTAAAATAGCTGAGATAATACGGAGGGATATAGAATATTATTAGTTAAACAAGGATAATGGGGTGGAGAAATAGAAAAACAAAGATTTGAATCCAACATTAGAATTGCAGGGATGTACTGAATGAGAATTAAAATAGCTGAGATAATACGGAGGGATATAGAATATTATTAGTTAAACAAGGATAATGGGGTGGAGAAATAGAAAAACAAAGATTTGAATCCAACATTAGAATTGCAGGGATGTACAGAATGAGAATTAAAATAGCTGAGATAATACGGAGGGATATAGAATATTATTAGTTAAACAAGGATAATGGGGTGGAGAAATAGAAAAACAAAGATTTGAATCCAACATTAGAATTGCAGGGATGTACTGAATGAGAATTAAAATAGACTGAGATAATACGGAGGGATATAGAATATTATTAGTTAAACAAGGATAATGGGGTGGAGAAATAGAAAAACAAAGATTTGAATCCAACATTAGAATTGCAGGGATGTACAGAATGAGAATTAAAATAGACTGAGATAATACGGAGGGATATAGAATATTATTAGTTAAACAAGGATAATGGGGTGGAGAAATAGAAAAACAAAGATTTGAATCCAACATTAGAATTGCAGGGATGTACTGAATGAGAATTAAAATAGACTGAGATAATACGGAGGGATATAGAATATTATTAGTTAAACAAGGATAATGGGGTGGAGAAATAGAAAAACAAAGATTTGAATCCAACATTAGAATTGCAGGGATGTACAGAATGAGAATTAAAATAGACTGAGATAATACGGAGGGATATAGAATATTATTAGTTAAACAAGGATAATGGGGTGGAGAAATAGAAAAACAAAGATTTGAATCCAACATTAGAATTGCAGGGATGTACTGAATGAGAATTAAAATAGACTGAGATAATACGGAGGGATATAGAATATTATTAGTTAAACAAGGATAATGGGGTGGAGAAATAGAAAAACAAAGATTTGAATCCAACATTAGAATTGCAGGGATGTACAGAATGAGAATTAAAATAGACAGAGATAATACGGAGGGATATAGAATATTATTAGTTAAACAAGGATAATGGGGTGGAGAAATAGAAAAACAAAGATTTGAATCCAACATTAGAATTGCAGGGATTTACAGAATGAGAATTAAAATAGACTGAGATAATACGGAGGGATATAGAATATTATTAGTTAAACAAGGATAATGGGGTGGAGAAATAGAAAAACAAAGATTTGAATCCAACATTAGAATTGCAGGGATGTACAGAATGAGAATTAAAATAGACTGAGATAATACGGAGGGATATAGAATATTATTAGTTAAACAAGGATAATGGGGTGGAGAAATAGAAAAACAAAGATTTGAATCCAACATTAGAATTGCAGGGATGTACAGAATGAGAATTAAAATAGACTGAGTTAATGCGGAGGAATATAGAATATTATTAGTTAAACAAGGATAATGGGGTGGATAAATAGAAAAACAAAGATTTGAATCCAACATTAGAATTGCAGGGATGTACAGAATGAGGATTAAAATAGACTGAGATAATACGGAGGGATATAGAATATTATTAGTTAAACAAGCATAATGGGGTGGAAAATAGAAAAACAAAGATTTGAATCCAACATTAGAATTGCAGGGATGTACAGAATGAGAATTAAAATAGCTGAGATAATACGGAGGGATATAGAATATTATTAGTTAAACAAGGATAATGGGGTGGAGAAATAGAAAAACAAAGATTTGAATCCAACATTAGAATTGCAGGGATGTACAGAATGAGAATTAAAATAGACTGAGTTAATGCGGAGGGATATAGAATATTATTAGTTAAACAAGGATAATGGGGTGGAGAAATAGAAAAACAAAGATTTGAATCCAACATTAGAATTGCAGGGATTTACAGAATGAGAATTAAAATAGACTGAGATAATACGGAGGGATATAGAATATTATTAGTTAAACAAGGATAATGGGGTGGAGAAATAGAAAAACAAAGATTTGAATCCAACATTAGAATTGCAGGGATGTACAGAATGAGAATTAAAATAGACTGAGATAATACGGAGGGATATAGAATATTATTAGTTAAACAAGGATAATGGGGTGGAGAAATTGAAAAACAAAGATTTGAATCCAACATTAGAATTGCAGGGATGTACAGAATGAGAATTAAAATAGACTGAGATAATACGGAGGGATATAGAATATTATTAGTTAAACAAGGATAATGGGGTGGAGAAATAGAAAAACAAAGATTTGAATCCAACATTAGAATTGCAGGGATGTACAGAATGAGAATTAAAATAGACTGAGATAATACGGAGGGATATAGAATATTATTAGTTAAACAAGGATAATGGGGTGGAGAAATAGAAAAACAAAGATTTGAATCCAACATTAGAATTGCAGGGATGTACAGAATGAGAATTAAAATAGACTGAGTTAATACGGAGGGATATAGAATATTATTAGTTAAACAAGGATAATGGGGTGGAGAAATAGAAAAACAAAGATTTGAATCCAACATTAGAATTGCAGGGATGTACAGAATGAGAATTAAAATAGACTGAGTTAATACGGAGGGATATAGAATATTATTAGTTAAACAAGGAGAATGGGGTGGAGAAATAGAAAAACAAAGATTTGAATCCAACATTAGAATTGCAGGGATGTACAGAATGAGAATTAAAATAGACTGAGATAATATGGAGGGATATAGAATATTATTAGTTAAACAAGGATAATGGGGTGGATAAATAGAAAAACAAAGATTTGAATCCAACATTAGAATTGCAGGGATGTACAGAATGAGAATTAAAATAGACTGAGTTAATATGGAGGGATATAGAATATTATTAGTTAAACAAGGATAATGGGGTGGAGAAATAGAAAAACAAAGATTTGAATCCAACATTAGAATTGCAGGGATGTACAGAATGAGAATTAAAATAGACTGAGTTAATATGGAGGGATATAGAATATTATTAGTTAAACAAGGATAATGGGGTGGAGAAATAGAAAAACAAAGATTTGAATCCAACATTAGAATTGCAGGGATGTACAGAATGAGAATTAAAATAGACTGAGTTAATATGGAGGGATATAGAATATTATTAGTTAAACAAGGATAATGGGGTGGAGAAATAGAAAAACAAAGATTTGAATCCAACATTAGAATTGCAGGGATGTACAGAATGAGAATTAAAATAGACTGAGTTAATATGGAGGGATATAGAATATTATTAGTTAAACAAGGATAATGGGGTGGAGAAATAGAAAAACAAAGATTTGAATCCAACATTAGAATTGCAGGGATGTACAGAATGAGAATTAAAATAGACTGAGATAATACGGAGGGATATAGAATATTATTAGTTAAACAAGGATAATGGGGTGGAGAAATAGAAAAACAAAGATTTGAATCCAACATTAGAATTGCAGGGATGTACAGAATGAGAATTAAAATAGACTGAGATAATATGGAGGGATATAGAATATTATTAGTTAAACAAGGATAATGGTGTGGAGAAATAGAAAAACAAAGATTTGAATCCAACATTAGAATTGCAGGGATGTACAGAATGAGAAATAAAATAGACTGAGATAATGCGGAGAGATATAGAACTTTTTTCTCAGGAACTAGATTTTTCCCGGGAAAACGGCTTATATCGTTGGATTCGTATTTAAATGGACTACATTTAAGAATTTTTTAATCAAAATCGTCGGAACCGTTTTCGAGAAATAATTTTTTTTCATATTTTTTCAGAGTTTTTGGGGGGTAGCGCCCCCAAATTTAGAGCTAAAATTCATTTCTCGATTTCGCCTCGGGGTATGATTTTTCTGAACATGTATGCCAAATTTCGTCAAAATTGACCCAGTAGTTTAGGCTCTAGGCGTCTGCACAGACGACAGACGACAGACGACAGACCGACGACAGACAGACGACAGACAGACGACAGACAGACGACAGACAGACGACAGACAGACGACAGACAGACGACAGACAGACGACAGACAGACGACAGACAGACGACAGACAGACGACAGACAGACGACAGACAGACGACAGACAGACGACAGACAGACATTTTTTAAAAATCACTTTTTTGGACTCAGGGGACCTCAAAACGTGTAAATTCATCAAAATCTCAAAATCGAATTTTCGCGCCATCACAATACTTTCTCTTTATATGAGAAAGTAATAAAAATTTTGGGTGACCATAGTTGCGGCCACCTAAAATTACTAAAATTTGACTTTTTTTTTATACTAACTCCCGGAAATATCATTGGCCCATAAAGATGTATATTTATGTATTATTGCTAGTACAATGTATTCTAATTCAGAGTATCTAAACTCAAGTGTATCATCAAGGGTAAGGAATTTTAGATGTTGTGTCGTTTCAAGCGAATGTGACGTAGGTTTTATACAGCCTTCCAGTCAGTGGCGTAGCTAGGGTATTGGGGGCCCCCCACAAGAACTTTTCGGGTTCCCCCCGCCAAAATAAAATTGACGAAGAAAAAAAAAAAAGATTTGCCTGCAGAACTGAATGGGGGCCCCTTGACAATGTTATAGAAGTATAATATATTCCATGCGTAACATTTTATTATCCTCTAAGAGACATTGGTTTGGGGACCCTCCTGGCACCAGGGGCCCCCCGCAATGCAGGCCCGTGCGGGCCCATAGTTACGCCACTGATTCCAGTCGACGATTATTTTAAAGATTATTTAATTAACATAAGTAGAATGAAGAGAAAGATGAAATATGAATTTATGTACAAACCGAGATGTTATGCTAATATATTTATGATATCTGGTAAATTAATTTATGCTTGTGATTGATACTGTAACAATATTACAAGAAGAATGTATAATTAGTTTATATTCAAATAGGAGATTTAAATATTTGATTTATTGATTTAACAAGAAAGAGAAATTTAGAAGATTGTAAATCACAAGGGGTGAAAAGTTCTTTATTTAGATTTACATACCCTCTACTTGTTTTTCTTTCACTTAACCTAATATTGGATGTTGAAAGAGACACCGTCTCATGTATAATTAAAAGACGCGGGAATTGTTCTGGAAAAAAGGGCGGGAGAGGGATTGAAAGACGAGGGAGGGTGTTAAATTCCCGCCAGTTTTTCTTTTTTACTTTCCTTCTCCCGCGTTTAAGGCTTAACTGAGGAAAAATGCCGCGTTGCTAATCCGTTTAAAGACAAGGAATTAACCTTGTTAACGTGAAGCCAAGACTGTGAACTTCTCGTGGAATAGAAAACTTTCTATAAGAAACACTGGGAAAATACCAGGAAAATCATGGTTTTTTTTTTAAAGCAAAAGTTTTTATTTAAAGTTTCATTTTTGAAAAAGAAAGAAAAAAAAAAAAGAAAGTTTAAATTATTGACAATCTGTGCCAAGAGAAGTAGAAATAGAGAGAAATCGCGATAACTTTATAACTACAAAGTCATCGCGTTGTTCCTTCATTGAAGCGAGCTTAATACAGTAAATATTGAATAGTAAGAAAATAGTTTATCATGATGAGTTGATAGTTAAAGAGGATGATTGTTGTTAGAGCCGTGTAGTGAGGAAACAGTTCTTCATTTAAACTATTATAAAATGGATCACTTCACTACACAAAAACTTTTGCTTGAAATTTTACATGCATGTTTCAATAGAGCATTAGATGATTCAAGTGAAGTTTAATTATAATCGATACGTTAGAAGGTCAGATAGGTCAGTAATAAATATGCATTGAATATTGAGAAAATAGATAATTATGATGAGTTTATAGTTAAATAGTATGATTGTAGTTCGAGAGTCTCGAAGTTAGGGAGCCACCCCGCATTCTTACTATTCCACTAACCACAACATCTCCTTATTAACTATTATAAAATGTAACACTTCACTACACAAAACTTCTGCTTGTATAAAGTTGAAGTTTAATTAAAATAGTTACGTTAGAACGTAAGATATCGGTGAAAACGTTGTTTTCTCTATTTTAAACATTTAAGACCGCTTAATAGTTTTAACGACCTTTATCACTTCATAACGATATTGCTGTTGGTTTTACTAAAAATAAAAATATTTGTTGAAAATGTTAATATCATCGAATAAGTGATGATAGAATCTTTTCCTGCCCTGAAATTACAGTTTTAAATTTGAGGCTTACGTTTACGCGAGTCTTGCGCGCGAACTCTTGGACGGATAACCCTGTCCAACGAACTTAGCATTCGTAAAAGGAACATGTATTCCAAATTTCAACTAAATATGTCAACATTTACTCAAGTTATCGTCGGACACGTCGTAAACGTTACTGACAGACAGACAGACAGACAGACAGACAGACAGGATGGATATTTCGTTAAATGTAAGAAGCTCGCTTCAACTCATTTCAACTATCTAGATATAGAGAACTACAAATCAAACAGTGGTTTACGTCAGTGAGGTGCAGTAATTCACTGATTTATTTTTATATCTCTATATATCTAGAGAATTATAGAGATATTGCTATTTCTAAACCGTACCCTCTCTATCCACTGTTCAGTTGTTGAAATTATATTAACTGTCTTTAGGGTTGTGCATTTGTCAGTAACACTAGGTGTTGTTAGTTCCTGTCAAATTTTTCCGACTAAATTAAAAAACATTCTCTCAAGACAACACTGACTCTTGCCTCCCCTTCCCCATTAGGGAAATTCTTGTCACCTGTCTTTTATCCCTTGACTTTTCGGTGTGAAAGCCACGACACTGACTCTTGCCTCCCCTTCCCCATTAGGGAAATTCTTGTCACCTGTCTTTTATCCCCTGACTTTTCTGTGTGAAAGCCTCGACACTGTCTCTTGCCTCCCCTTCCCCATTAGGGGCATTCTTGTCACCTGTCATATATCCCCTGACTTTTCGGTGTGAAAGCCACGACACTGTCTCTTGCCTCCCCTTCCCCATCAGGGAAATTCTTGTCACCTGTCTTTTATCCCTTGACTTTTCGGCGTGAAAGCCACGACACTGACTCTTGCCTTCCCATTCCCATAAGGGAAAAGCTTGTCACCTTTCTTCTATCCTCTGACTTTCCAGTGTGAAAGCCACCCAAAGCCTCTATTACACGGGATGGGTTTACTTTGAACTCGCAGGTGAGTTCACAAGCTGCCAGTAAACTTACTTCGTGTAATATAGCTAGGTAGTATACACGCCCACTGAAACTAGTGCCTGAGAGGGTGAATACGGCGAATTTACTTGCTACTCGTGCAGAAGTTTACAAGTTTTGTGTAATTATTGTAGCAGAGCAAGTAGCTACTATCTCACTCGCTCGCTAGTGAGTAGCTATTAAACTAGCCCTCGTGGAATTGAGGCGTAAAAGTACTTGTAAATTTTTAAGGAAGGTGTTTTCTACGTCTAAAAATTAATGGGATTTCTAAAAGGGACTTGATTATGAAGGGGAATAAGAGATGATTTTCTTGTTCATTTGTTGATTGGCAAAGTCAACAGAACAACTTTTCCCCCTTTCTAAAATTGTTGAAAAATGGAAAAAGCGTGAAAATTCGAATTCACTTTGCAAAAAAGTTTTCAACTTTGATGGTATTTTTTTTCTCCTCTTATCCCTTTTTTGAAAATGTTTTTAGAAAAGTTTGATAAGGGTTTAATAAAAAAATTTTCGAGTGGGAATTATTTTTTTACTTTGACAAAGCTTTAAATTATACGAGTTAAAGTTTTCTACTTAGTTAAGTCCCTACTGTGCATGGTGCTTGATTTACTTCACTACCTACTTACCATTCGCATATACTTTTATGTATACATATATGCAGGTTTAATCAGGTTTAGGTTTCATGGTCACATTTAACTCACATCATATTATGGTGCCAACGATATGTATTTTTGAAACAGAATAACGATTAAGAACAGATAAACTATAAAAAACAGATAAGTTATATTATATCGAAAATATCGATATATCGGACTTTATTATATATCGATATTGATCTTTCGATATATCGACAACATCGATATTTTTAAAAAATACCGATATATCGAGGTTCTCGATATATCGGAAATATCGATATTGTCTTTCGATATTTTCACTAATATCGATGTTGAACCACTCGATGTCGATATAACGAAAATATCGCTATTTTCTTTCGATATCCCAACTCTAGATTATACAGGGTTAGTAGTAGTAGTAGTGGTTAGGCGGGAAGGACGAACCACTTGTTCGAACCTAGCAATCAGGCCCATTTTACTGACCCCGTGGTGGAGAGTTACAGCCACTTCCCACACCATAACTGTACATTTTACCGCGGAAGCGGGTCTGGAGTGGTTATTAGTGAGCTATATAAGCGTGTGTCAAAGCGTGGTGGGGGGGGGGGGGGAGGGGTGGAGAGAACCCCTCGGTGGGTGTCCGTCGCCCTGCCTCGTCCGCGATTCATAGATGCAACTCAGAGTATTATGGCATGGGATCGAACCCACGACCTCGAGTCACCTCGACTCATTTATAGCTGGGCGAGCGCCTAGAGAACCTCGGCCACGCTGGCTCCCCTTATACAGGGTTATTACAAATGATGTTCTTGATTTCGATTGAAAATATTATTGAATTAATATGTTTTAAGACCACTTCAGTTTGTACTACTGGAAAGAAAGACTCATAAAGTTTTGTTTAAATTGGTTTGGGTATGTATCAGCTGTTTGTTAAGTCAATTGTTGTCAGTGTTGTGTAATGGCTGAATTTTAATACAGGAAAGCATTTTTGTATGTTGGATTATAACATTAACCACATTAAACACTAACGCACCCTGTGATTTTTTCTTGTGGGGATACTTCAAAGATAAAGTGTATACACCACTATTACCAGAAAGCACACCTGATATCCAGCAACGGATTACTAATGCCATCGAAACAATCGATCATGACACTCTTATCAAAGTATGACAAGAGCTTAATTACAGGCTTGCATCTGTCGTATCACAAGGGTTTCCATGTCCAACATTTATAATTCTCAGTACCTGTGATGAAACCTTTTAAATTTTCCTTAAAATGTAACCATTTTATTTCTTTGTATGATAAATAAAACTACAGTTATGTACGCTTGAAATCATGAACATCTTTTGTAATAATCCTGTGTACATTTGTCGTCCATTGTATCTGTGAACGTTAAGGCAATTGTCACAACTGATCTATAAATCAAGGTAGAAGACAAGGGTTTGATCCTACGCCTATAAAATTTTAAACATGAATTAATGTTTACTTTTCCTTACTTTAAAGAAAAAGTATTGTGTTCACCCAAAAAAATCCGAAGCCGGGATTTTAACAGAATTATCTGTTTTGGATGTTTTCAAGACGATTTGAGTGGTTTTTAGCTGTATGTCTGTTTGTCCAATTGCGCTGAAATTTGAACCTCTTTACAAGACAAACATTTCAACTGAATTTCGTTTTGATATCTGACTAATTAATAATTTGGGAACTATTTCGCCTGTGGTGAAATTCGTTCCAATTATGCATTTATAGTCCAGTCAAATTACACAGTGACAAAGAGAAAATTATTAACAGGACGGGAACAGTTGGAAATGGTAAAGTGGCGTATAATAAACGTAAAAAAATTAAATGCGTTAGCAGGGGTGTTGCGGTATGGATTTGGGGGGGGGGGGGGGTGAAAAGGGGGGAATTGGGTATTATTGAATTGGGTATTGAAATTCCAACGGTTGGAATTTCGACAAATATGTATAGATAAAATTTTACAGGAAATTGAATCAGCTTTAATTTTTAGTCGTAACATATTTTTCTAGAGTCCACCGTTTTCGAGATATACTCGAAAAACCCAATTTTGTGACCTTTTAACCCCCCTCCCACTCTAAGCTCACCCCCAGGGGTGGGGACATTTAGTATGTTTACCTCCTAACTAGCCCTAACAAAGCCCTGAAGTTAAATACTGTAACATATTTCATCCACTCTACAATGTCTTTATTGACTGGACTATAAATGAATTATCATTATTCTACTTAAATGTTGATGGCAATATTGTTAAAAACTAAAGTTTATGATGAAATAATGAAACACAGGGTCTTTTGTATTTTTTTCTGTAGAATTCAATGGTGTAACCAGTTTTTAAATATTACTTAAAAATTTCCACAAATTATCAACTTTTACTAAAAAATTGATTGTTACAAAAGTCATTTTTTGATTTTTCCCATTTTTGAGCATGTTTTTAAATGGGGACTATTTTTTTTTTTTTTACCAAAAAGTATAAGTCAAAACGAAAAAAATGAGACCTCAAAGAAGTCTTTGCGATAATTTCCTGAAGGACAAATTTCATTTGAAAAATATTGTATTTGGGCGAAAAACGTGATTATCTCGGAAAATTCAGAATTTTTTTATTAGGAAAATTTTGTGTACATTTAAGACTCAAAAAGGTATACTTTCACCATTTTTCATCAAAATAAAATTATTTTTGAGAAAATAAAAAATAAAGAACAAAAAACACAGTTTTTCGCATTTTCCCCTATTATTTTGAGGTTATGTGAAAAAATCATAAATACAAAAGTTGTAGATTTTTTTATAATCTACAACTTTTATTTGGCACACTTTTCTCTCCGACGTCAACATTCGCCGGAAATGCAATAATACCCAATTCCCCCCTTTTTACCCCCCAAAATCCATACCGCAACACCCCTGCTAACGCATTTAATTTTTTTACGTTTATTATACGCCACTTTACCATTTCCAACTGTTCCTGACCTGTTAATAATTTTCTCTTTTTTTGCCTCAAAATAAGTTAATTCGACTGGACTATTATAAAAGATAAATAAGTCCTCTTATTTAATTTTAAATATTTAAATATTTGCTGCCATTTTGGATTTATTTGGTACAGAAAAGTTCCGAGAAACCCCGCGTCCGATTATTTACAATAATCGGACGTGGGGTAGTAATTAATACTTTACCAAACAGTTATATCTATCTTTTGATCTGTTATTGCAATGGCAATACAATTGCGAGCCAATAGTTCTCATAATTTGGATTTAGTTCGATAGTTTACGGGGTTTGGGGTTTGTTAGTTTACAACGTAGAAAGTAAGTTTGACAAAGGCAGTAAAATTGCAAACCGAAACGTACTCAAGCCAATAGTTCTTATGATTTGAACGGTTCTTCGATAGTTTATTAAAAGTTTGACAAAGAAAAACTTTATCAAGTCTGACACATTTGTTAGTTTACAATGTAGAAAGCAAGTTTGGTAAAGGTAAGCTCTATCGAATCTGACACATTCGATAGCTTACAACGTAGAAAGCAAGTTTGGTAAAGGTAAGCTCTATCGAATCTGACACATTCGATAGCTTACAACGTAGAAAGCAAGTTTGGTAAACTCTATCGAATCTGGCACATTCGTTAGTTTACAACGTAGAAAGCAAGTTTGGTAAACTCTATCGAATCTGGCACATTCGTTAGTTTACAACGTAGAAAGCAAGTTTGGTAGAGGCTAACTTTATTGAATCTGACACATTCGTTAGTTTACAACGTAGAAAGCAAGTTTGGTAAACTCTATCGAATCTGGCACATTCGTTAGTTTACAACGTAGAAAGCAAGTTTGGTAGAGGCTAACTTTATTGAATCTGACACATTCGTTAGTTTACAACGTAGAAAGCAAGTTTGGTAAACTCTATCGAATCTGGCACATTCGTTAGTTTACAACGTAGAAAGCAAGTTTGGTAGAGGCTAACTTTATTGAATCTGACACATTCGTTAGTTTACAACGTAGAAAGCAAGTTTGGTAAAGGAAAACTCTATCGAATCTGACACATTCGTTAGTTTACAACGTAGAAAGCAAGTTTGGTAAAGGAAAACTCTATCGAATCTGACACATTCGTTAGTTTACAACGTAGAAAGCAAGTTTGGTAAAGGTAAACTCTATCGAATCTGACACATTCGTTAGTTTAAATCAAATTTAACTACGGGAAACAAACAGAGAAAACTACACTCCAGCGCTGGGATTTGAACCACAGGCCTCTATATTTCCAGTATAGCGCTCTTACTAACTAAGCTACGCAGGAGAATGATTTTCTCTGTCGTTAATGATATCTTGTCCCGAATTTAAGCTTTCGATTTTCCATAAATCTGAGAAGTCAACATTAATGACATAGAACTAGACCGAGAAATAACGCTTATAATTATAAAGTACCCAATTAGTACCTGTACCTAGTACAATCAATTAGAAATTCATATTTTACGATTTTGGTAGTATTCATACTACGGAAAGATTACATTTTAATTTAAATCAAATTATAATTATTATTAAGTACGGGAAACAGACATAGAAAACTACACTCCAGCGCTGGGATTTGAACCACAGGCCTCTATATCATTCGTTCTATGTCATTAATGTTGACTTCTCAGATTTGTGGAAAATTGAAAGCTTAAATTCGGGACAAGATATCATTAACGACAGAGAAAATCATTCTCCTGCGTAGCTTAGTTGGTAAGAGTGCTATACTGGAAATATAGAGGCCTGTGGTTCAAATCCCAGCGCTGGAGTGTAGTTTTCTCTGTCTGTTTCCCGTAGTTAATAATAATTATAATTTGATTTAAATTAAAATGTAATCTTTCTTCCGTAGTATGAATACTAGCAAAATCGTAAAATATGAATTTCCACATTCGTTTGTTTACTATGCAGAAAGCAAGTTTGGCACGAACATAAGTTGGCATGTTTGGTAAAGTAATCTCATAAAAAAAAAAAAGAAGTAGAGTTATAAAATAACTTATTATAGAAAAAATGGCAAAACAGGAAATTACATTTAAAAAAGAAATTATTCTTAAATTATAAAAATAATGTCATCTATTTTAAAATTAAACAAAACATTTAATAATAGAAATTAAAGGAAAAGTTTAATTATTTACATTTTAATTCTACTAGAGACAAGCCAAAACAGGAAAAGCTGCTCAACTAAATTAAATCGCAATTCTTGCAATGAAAATTTATATATATATATATATATATATATATATATATATATATATATATATATATATATATATATATATATAATATCATTACCGGAAATCATATTTATTTTTTTAAACAGCTTTATGTCGTGGTTTATAATTTTGTTTTAGTGAGGTATCATATTTTGTGACTTTTTGAAATCGCATTATTATATTTTTTTTCCTCTTTCGGTGAGTAAGACTTAGAAAGAAAAAAATAATTTATTTAACCAACTTTTTTAAAACGTTATAATTGTTTTTTAAGCTTATTATTTTTTTCTGTTTAAAATAAACTTCAGAGATAAAAATGTCCTTTTATTTTTAACTTTTTCCCGGTTTCCTTATCCTGTTATTGTTTTTAATAGTCTGTCAATTAGTGTGGCTTTCTCGCTTCCTATTATTGGACGAATGACCACATCAATGGTCCTATTATCAGACGAATTACCACAATAATGGTCCTATGATTGGACGAATTACGACAGTAATGGTCCTATTATTGGATGAATGACCACAATAATGGTCATATTATTGAATGATAAGATATGGATATGTTTCTATTCCCAATAGGGTCAAATTTATTTGTATGCAATGCAACTTACACAGAACACATGAGATAATTTCCGATGAATCTTCAAAATTCTTAAAACTCAGATGAGTACATGTAAAGATGTAGGTGTTGATAAAATCAAGTTTGGGCACTCGTGGAAGCAGGCAAAAGATTGCTCATCTACCAGCTGGTGTAGAGGAGTGGCAAAAGGCTTGCCAGGCTGCACGGTCTGGAGCCAGCAGGACTGCTCGACTCCAAGTGCAGCTTCTCTGTGTCAGACTGGCAGCTATATTGTCTGACCATGTTGTTCTTCTTCCTCCCCGGGGTCTTCCTCCTTCTGGTCTAACTTCAAGTGCCTGCCGAGGGTACCAATTTTCGAGGATTCTTTGAGTGTGTCACAACCACCTCAGTTGCGAGGACTTAACATTTTCTGCCTGCTGATCCACATTTAATGATGTTCTGATGGCAGTATTCCTTATGCTGTCCCTTCAAGTTTTCCCAACAGCTGTCCTGAGGTATCTCATTTCGGCTGCCTGGAGTCTCTTCTCTGCTTTGGATGTTAAAGACCAGGTTTCATTGCCATATGTGAGGATAGGGACGTATGTGGATCTCTAGACAGCCATTTTCGTGGGCTCGCTTATTTCCTGCTTCCTAAAAAAAGTTGGATGAGATTACCCTAAGCATTCTTGAAAGATTGAAATGACCGAAAATGGGCAATTATGACCTACCATCCGAATTTTATCCAACTCTGACTTGTAGTTTGTAAGATATGGTGGATCTCAAAATGTTTAATCTACAACCACACAAGAGATCTAAAATGATTCTTTGTATCAGAAACGTATTTCTGTCTTGGAATTTACCATTATTATCTACCCCACTAACACAAATATTGTTCTATCAGGTAATTTTATTATTTCTTTAATTTTTCAGGGATGCTGGTGGGATTAGCTATGGGTCTACTGCTGGGCCTGGCTGGCTGTTGCAGAATCACAGAGTACTCTTGTAGGAACGGACGCTGTATTCCTCTGGATCACTTCTGCAACGGGAAGAACGATTGTAACGACAACTCGGATGAACCAAAGTACTGCACAGGTACCCATCATACTTATCTTATTAATTACATTAGCAAAATTGTACAGAGTTAATCATCCCGCAATTTATCTCTGTTTAGATGCGTAGAAAGTGATTCTTTTCGTAGTTGTATTCATTGCGCATGCGCGTTTCATAATTCTTATTTATTTACACACTTGTGCCCTCGCTGTCGCTCGGATAGGATACAAACTCCACACTCGCAATCAAAATCCTACTTTCCGCGCTAGACGCGTAATGTACTACTGTGGAGAGGCTTTCCGTTTTTCATTATTTTAACACAACAATATTGTCACCACCAATTTATATTATTAAACATACGTGTTTTGACATTTATATCATCTGCAGTGTAAGTGTTAGCGTAGTGAGTGAAAGACTACTACGCCACATATATACTTTAAAAGATTTTATGACATGTGTGTTCCAGTTCATAATTATTGACATCAAAATGTATGATCAGTTTCTAGTTCATGGTTAGCAAAACAACATTACTAGTTTTATTGTAAGACTACCCTTCACCCAGCGCTCGACGCGTGGCTCATGCTAGAAATTAGTGGCTTTGTTTCCTAAACCTGATTCATTATCATGTAAGCCAAGCTGTAAAAATGAAATTAATAACTAGTTTGGTTTAATAAGCCTTAGTAGGTAATATGTCACTTGGGCCGACCCCCACTCCTGACCCCCTAAGTCATACCCCACGGGGTACCCGCGACCAAAAGGTTACTCATGAGCCCTGTGCTCGATCTGTCTTTTATACCCTACTAGCCTTGATGTGAGGAAGTTATGTGCCACACTAATTGGCAAACTATCTTCTTGTTTAATTTTAAGGAATAAACTAATATACTTTACTTTCAATAAATATTTCACTATAAGATAAGCCTGAAAACTATTTCAAGATCGATATTGATTATTTTCAAATGGTTTCTTTAACTTGGGGAACCCAATAATATCAAAGTTAGTATCTATCGAGTCTAGGAAAACTAGTCAGTTGAAGCATTAAAACTATCGCTCCATAGCAATTTAGTAGTAAGTATCAGATGTATTTGAAAAGCAGAGATGGTAAAAGGAGGGAATTTTCCCCTTTAGCAGAATAGAACAGCGTAAAGAGAAAAAAAAAGGGGTGTGATGAATGGAATACAGCGTTGTGTATACGTTATATGAAACCCGCAATACATCGATGCAATCCTTTAGCCTACTCATACAAAGATAAGGGGAAATAAAACGACGCGTTTCCTTCCTCACCCCCACCCCTACACACAACTTTCAACCCTCGCTTCTTTGTAACCCCCCCCCCCCCCCCCCCCACGTTTTCACTCTTATCTATATTCCCTCCTTCATTTCTTTTATTCTCTTTATTTATTTTCTTTTATAAAAGTAGAGAATGCAAAAAAGAAAATGTTTTCAATAATACAAAAAAATTACCCATATATTTGATTTTTTTTTCTCTTTCTCATAGTATGATGAAATGGAAAAATGTATTTATTAGGGTCCGTAGGCAAAACCAAGGACTCTTATTATTTTCCTGTGTGTGTCTGTCTGTCCGTCCGTCTGTCACCTGCTCTCAAGGCTACACCTTTGCCCAATCACTTTGAAATTTGGCAAATATGTGTATAGTGCCTACCCACATATTTTAAAAATATAGCGACTTAAAAAAAATATTTTTCAAAAAAATTTAAGGGTTAAAAACTATTTTTTAGGGTTTCGTTGGTAAAACCAAAAAAAGGAACCCTTATAGTTTCGTTCATGTGTCTGTCTGTCACTCTGTACGGTTACAATAACTTTTAAATCAAATGAGATAAAAACATGAAACTTCCCAATATTAAAGATCGTTTTGACGCGCACACAGGAAAGATATAGCGAACTCAAAAAAAACTACAGTAAACTCAAAATTATCAGCTGTTCAAATACAAAATGGCGGATAACTCACGTCACGGGAAGAAAATATTTTTTTAAATTTTTGAGTAGGGTATTAAATGAAAGGTAATGAAGATTAGATTACAAAGATATATAACACTTGTGGAAAGCGTTTAATTTTCCTCGCCATTTTGTGAAATAACATCAACATTTTGCATGTCCCCCTCCCCTCCTTAAACTGTATTGCCGCAGTTTATAAAAATATGAAAAAATATGCAAAATGTGCGTTCTGCTGGGCCATAGAAAAATAAGAATAGCAATTCGATCTGATTTACTGGGAATCCAAGATATAGGATTAAAATACTTTTTTACAATTTTGAGTGAGGTATCAAATGAAAGGTATTGAAGAGTAGATTACAAAAATATATAACACTTGAGGAAAGCGTTTAATTTTCCTCGCCATTTTGTCAAAAAACATCAAGATTTTGCATGTCCCCCCCCCCCCCCCTTAAACTGTATGTCCGCAGTTTATAAAAATATGAAAAAATATGCAAAATGTGCGTTCTGCTGGGCCATAGATAAGAATAGCAATTCGATCTGATTTACTGGGAATCCAAGATATAGGATTAAAATATTTTTTTACAATTTTGAGTGAGGTATCAAATGAAAGGTATTGAAGAGTAGATTACAAAAATATATAACACTTGTGGAAAGCGTTTAATTTTCCACGCCATTTTGTCAAAAAACATCAAGATTTTGCATGTCCCCCCCCCCCCCCCCCCCCCTTAAACTGTATGTCCGCAGTTTATAAAAATATGAAAAAATATGCAAAATGTGCGTTCTGCTGGGCCATAGATAAGAATAGCAATTCGATCTGATTTACTGGGAATCCAAGATATAGGATTAAAATATTTTTTTACAATTTTGAGTGAGGTATCAAATGAAAGGTATTGAAGAGTAGATTACAAAAATATATAACACTTGTGGAAAGCGTTTAATTTTCCACGCCATTTTGTTTTTGTCAAAAAACATCATTTTTTTGGGTCTATTAAGGAATTTAAAAGCTCCCTCCCCGGGAGAATTTTTTAAAATTTAAGTGCAAAAAGATGAATTTTAAGGATTTCTGAGGGCAAGTTTGTTCTTACAGGAAAAGATATTTGGTGAGGACGAATTTTGAAGTTTAACTAAGATGGGCTAAAAAATAATTGAGTTGTTTTGTAGCTGGTAAGTTTCATTAAAAAACCTTCTTTTACAATTTGTATAATACATAATATAAAATAAAACTTGTAATATAAATAATTGGCTAAAATAGTGAGGTCAAGAGTAAACAAATCAAATTAGTTAACACATTTTATTTACAAAAATTGAGTTATTAATATCAGTTTGTTAATATGATTTGTCCGTCAGTTTCTCTCCTGTAAATTAACATTGACCATATTGAATAAGATGATACCATCACAAAAATCTAAGTTACTAATTGAAACACAAGAATTCAAACTTCCATTAAAAGTCATTTAGTCGTCTTTTTTTTGGAAATTTTGGTAAATTTTCACGTGGTATCCTCACCTGGCACTAAAATTAAATCGTAATCAAGGATGAAATTCATGAAAACATTGATAGAAATGCTTTGAAAGAAGTCAAAGTTCTATAAGATCCCAACTTCTTTCCTTTTACCTATGTTAAAATAAGGTAATAAAAAAAGGATTTTTTTGAGGTAAAGATTCGAAGGTTGATTCGAAAGCTTTAGTAGAAGCGATGTGTCTTTCTGTCAGGTTGAATTGTTGAAGGTATGTTTATAGGGACAGACTAAAGGGTTTATTTTGGATGTACAAGGGACAGGGAAGGTCTAAACCATATTCTCAAGCTAAGGGTTTGTTTACTGTCTCAACCACTGATCCCATAAAACGTCTAAACACCATCTTTCTCAAATCCTTATAACATCTTCTGTCTTTTCGTCCTTTTTACCTTTGGAAAAATGCTTGACATAAGATGTCCACAACTCGAAAATCTCCTTTTTTACCTTTCCTCACTTATGGTAGGAAAAGTATTGTTTTCACCCAAAAAAAAATTTATTCTCGAGATTTTAACTGAATTATCCATTTTGGGTGTTTTTAAGACGTCCTGAGTGGACTTCAGCATGTCGTCTGTATGTGTGTATGTGTGTTATCACCGTAGCACCCAGGGTATTTAACCTAGAGAGTTGAAACTTGGCAGAAAAATCAGTTCTTACTTCTAGTTGTGCCGCCCGGAAAATCAACATTTTCCGCCATCTTAAACGCAGTTTGCTGAGTCAGCAAAAATGATAAAAAATAAATCGAAAAGTGGTCCGATTGAGTTGAAATTTGGCACGAATGTACTTCTCTGGATCACAAAAATATCCACTATATTTAATTTTGATATTGGCCACCATTTTGAAGTTATTAATATTTTGAATTTTGAAACTTTGACGATTAATAATACCGAAAGTATAAATAGGTTTTTGACGTATAGCATATGGTTGGTATATATATTTTTTTGTTGAAAAATGATAATAAAATCAGTTAGTTCCTCTATCCTTTAGGCCACTATCACATTAGTGGCCTTCGAGGTGTGGAAAAGTTCCAAGGTACCCCCATACCAATTTTTTTTTTTATTAGATTATATTTAATTAAGGCCCTTTTTACACCCCGTGGTGGAGAGTTCTAGCTACTTCACACAGCATACATTTGTTCATTGTACCGCCGAAGCGAGTTTGGAGTGGTCATTAATGAGCTATATAAGTGTGCGTCAAAGCGTGGGGGAAAAGAGTCCCCATAAAGGGTATCCCTCGCCCTGCTCCGTCCTCGAACCATAGATACAAATCACATAATCATGACACTCATCGGACCCACATCAATCGGACCACATCAAAGAGTGGGGGAAGAGTGCCCCATAGGGGATATCCCTCTCCCTGCTCCGTCCTCGAACCATAGATACAAATCACATAATCATGATACGGATCGACCCACATCAATCGGACTACATCAAAGAGTGGGGGATGAATGCCCCATAGGGGGTGTACCTCGCCCTGCGCCGTCCGCGATTCATAGATGCAATTCAAAGTATCATGGCACGGGATCGAACTCACGACCTCGATTTGCCTCGACTTAGTGATAGCTGGGCGAGCGCTTAGAGCCGCTCGGGCACGCTGGCGCAGGCTCCCTCGTAATTCATTAACCAAACAACGTCTTCACAGAAAAATTGATGTAATTTAATCAACTAAGCTGTTTCGACTGTTCTCATGCAGCCTTCTTCAGATAATCTGGTAGTAGATGACTTGCACTTTCAAAGTCATTCAATAACCATCAGATTATCTGAAGAAATTTAGAACATCCGAAAGCGGTATGTTTTAATTACAATTATTTTGTGTGAAGACGTTGTTTGGTTATTGAACTACACCTCTATTATGATGAGTCGCTATCACACATTGGAGAATATCTACTTTGCCTCATTATTATGTTGAGATATGTACCTGCTATCTTATTATTCAGTTTAAAAAGGTATCTGTTACCTTACCATTCAGGTGTGATATGATACTATAGCCTTATGATTTAGATGAGATAGGTACCTGTTAACTTATGGTTCAGTTGAGATAAGTATCTTTTACCTGATTATTTAGCTTAGATATGTATCATTTACCTTAACAGGAGAAGAGTGTTATTCTCGTATGACATAGAAACCCTGAACTACGCCCTGAATGATATGAATTAATCTGAATTCATTGCAAAGATGGGGTCACTATGGCAGGACCAGAACAGGAGTTTTGAACCATTTAGAATTCTGGAGGGGATGACAAATTCAGTAGGATTGCCCGGGGACCTGCCCCGTCCCCTCGGGGCATCTAGACCGGCCCCAAGCTGGAATCCTGTTTCATTAGCTCAAATGAATATTCCTCCCAACAAAACTTTTCAAAATTAAACCCACTACCACAAACATAAATGGATTTTTGTTCTTTTTTTAACTAAACTAAGATAAAGGTTGGATAAATTGACTTTTGTCTTAGTTAGCTATATCTCTAACGCTTTATCTTTTTATCTCTAACGCTGTTTCTCTGTCTTAATTTATCTATCTTAGTTAACTTCTCATAAAGATATTTCAATTTCTTAGCTTATCTTGTTAGTTATCTTTAATCTTGTGGTTCTTTCTGTAGTTCTAAGACTTTATTTCTCTATTGCTATATCTGTGTCTCACTCTATTTCATTATGACTAAGTCCCTGAACAAAAAATATATATTTGGTTTCATTATTGTATTACCAATTTATTTTTGCGCTTTGTAAAAATTGTTTTGCTTCCAAGATTATCGAAGGTAACGGAAGCTATGTGATCGTTCTGAAGAACGAAACATTTTTAGGTCTCCGATTTCAAAAATTTCAAGAAAGAAATCCGTTTCAGACATCAGGGATAATTTTTGATTCCCTGTCTGTCTGTCGGTCTGTCGGTCGGCCTGCCGTTCAATTTTTGTGAACCAACATATCTTTAATGAAATTTAGATGGTAGGTCATAATTAGCCCATTGTTGGTCCCATATAAGATTCAACCTTCTGCGTTCATTTGTTTCTCTTCCACTTGCGCACAAACATACATTATTTTCACCTATAGCTTCAAAAGCACTTCTGATTTGTATGAAACTTTTACAGACTATCGAAAGTAGCCCGCAGATAGCCCCAGATTACTTTGAACCGTCTGCGCTCTTTAACTTTTGCTTAATTGATTCTTTAATTCAAGTAAAAAATCAAAACAATTTTGACAGATTAAAAAAACAGGGGAAACAGTTAAACAAATTAGACAATAATGGCTCTTTAAAATAAAAAAAAATACGTGATAGGATGCGAGGAAGCTATGTGCCACATCAATTGGCAGTCTATCTTTTACGGGTGTCAATTATATTTGTTTAATAATTGTATTATAATACCCTAACATTCATATTAATGCAACCTTTCAAGAATTTGTTAACATATATCTGTAGGTATTCACATTGTAAATGGATCAACAATTGATTTTATATCACCCAAACCTAATTTTTGTTGTGTTTATTTGACAGCTTAGAGCACGCAACTCTTGTACGTTCTATATATATATATATATATATATATATATATATATATATATATATATATATATATATATATATATATATATATATATATATATATATATATGTATATATATATAGAGAGAGAGAGATGTGACTGAGAGGGACGGAGAGTTATTTTGGCTAGATGGAAGATGGGCAAATTTATGTATCTGATAAAAGGTGGCAGGTAAGGTGTCAGAACTCTATTAGCCTTATTATATGATGTTGCGTGCTTACATTTTTCACCTTAATTTATCCAAAATCTAAACAGATAATTTACAACTTTCCGTTAACCTGTTGAGTTATGTTTACCTTTTATATTTATAATTTTATGTTTTTTTACCTGTGGATTCTTTCTTACACCTGAACACGCACAAAAAGAACACCAAACTTTTTTTGTTTCATTATTATTTTATTTTATTTCTTTTTTTAGGAGTAACTTGCTTTGGAGTTGAAAAAAAACTTTTTTTATTTTAGTTACGTGTTTTTAAAAGTGACAAAATTAAAAAGTTTTAACCTTTTTTTTCTTTCTTATAATATAATGTTGAACATTAATACGTATAAATCTATCAAAATTGATCTATTGGCGTCATCACCGCACTATCTTGTTTTAAATATATCTATTTATACTTGCTGGATACCCGTGCTTCGCTACGGAGTGTTATTTTAATTTGATAAGTTTATATACTACCATCAAGAAACATTTAAATTATTTTACTGTGCGAGAATATCTAGATTCTATCCTTCCCACTTATTTATTTACCCCTCCTCTTTGATAAGATAATTTGAAAATACCCCATATTTAATCCCCTTCCTAAATGATAATATGATAAAATTGGACATAACAACAATTTCTGTACTCTTAAAGAGCTTTTCAACAATATGCATCATGAAGGGGATTCATTACATTGACCCCGTATTCATTACTTGTACCCCGTACCCCTGTGTACCAAAATTTAAATTTAAAAAATTCATGTAGACAGTGATTTTTCCCTTGTTTTTAAGGTTAAGTGTGCAAATTTTCATCGAAATCGGAGTAAAACTTTAGATTTGTAAAAAAACACAGACATACGTTGACTTTTAGATATATTTTTCCATTTTACCCCCCTAAATGTACATAACAATAATTACTGTACTCTTAAAGAGCTTTTCAATAGTATGCATCATGTATATAAGCATATCATGTATATAATAATGTATATATATATATATATTATATAATAGAGGAAAAAGGTCAATTAAACAGTCCATAAGTTGGAAAAAGAGCATAGCATATTACGCATAGCGTGCGTTTTTTACGTGCATCAGAATAATCTATAAGCTGTCTTTATGTAATAAGCGAGAAAAGTTGGTTCTAAACTATCCTTCTCGCGTTGAAGCTAACCTGAATGAAACCTTCCCGTCTTCTTCCAACTTGTTTATATTAGATTTCATATTTCGAGTCATCCAATAGCATATTAAATATAACATTTGGATTTAAATACACACTTGCTTTTCATTTTAAAACCATCTTTTAATTAAAAGTTAGTATTGGTTTTTTGTAATCGACTTTTTTATAATTTGAAAATTATTTATAACCTATATTTATATCATATCTATTGTTTATATAATAGCCTGTCATCCATGTAAACAGTAAATATTAAATATACACTTGCTTTTTATTTTAAAACCATCTTTTTATAAAGTTAGAATTGTATTTTTAAAATATATTCTACTCTTTTTTTATAACCTGAACATTATTTATAACCTCACTTTATATCCTATCTATTATTTAAATTATAACCTGTCATCCATTTACCTAGTAAATATTAAATACACACTTGTTTTTCATTTTCAAACCATCCGTTTCGAAAGTTAGGTTTCTATTTTAATAATGTATTCGGCTTTGTTTATAAAACTTCATGGAACACTGCGCAAGTTTACAAGGAAGGAAGGGTGAGGGAAAAACAGTCAGCGACGACTGTATGGCGTCATGAATGTATTTTTACTTTCTCATATAAAGAGAAAGTATTGTGATGGCACGAACATTCGATTTTGATGGATTTACACGTTTTGAGGTTCCCTGAGTCCAAAAAAGTGCTTTTTAAAAAATTGTCTGTTGTCTGTTGTCGTCTGTCTGTGCAGACGCCTGGAGCCTAAACTACTGGGGCCGATTTTGACGAAATTTGGCATACATGTTCAGAAAAATCATACTCCGAGGTGAAATCGAGTAACGAATTTTAGCTCCAAATTTGGGGGCGCTACCCCCCAAAAACTCTGGAAAAACGTGAAAAAAACACACCGAAAACAGTTCCGGACAGTTGTCGGAAAACAGTTCCGACGATTTTGATTAAAAAATTCTAAAATGTAGCCAATTTATATACGAATCTAACGATATAAGCCGTTTTCCCAGGAAAAAACTAGTTCCTGAGAAAAAAATCTTAAAACGCGGACGGAGAGAGCCTTGGTTCGATTCCCCGCCCTGGAGAAGTGATTTTTATGGTAAATTTTGATATAATTTTCAATAATAATTAAACGTACTTTCGAAAACTAATAAATGGAAAACATTGGTTAAGTAATTATGAGCTCGTATATGAGAAAGTTTGTCTGAGTTGTCTCGGACCGATTTTTTTTATCTATTTAGGCCAAACGTGTGTAAAAAAACGCATGCAGTGAACCCTCCTTAAGATAAACATTTTTGAGATGTTATTAATACTTTTATCTGTGATTGATACGAAATATAAACATTTTATCTCTGTTTAGATGCGTAGAAAGTGATTCTTCTCTTATTTGTGTACATTACGCATGCGCGTTTTATAATTCTTTACCATAGCGCACGATTAGGGTATTTGTTCACATTTAACAAAATTAATTTGCTGTTTGTTTTATTAAAGTAACTGCTTTTATCAAGTTTTTAGTGAAAAACAATCGTAGATAAAGTACGGTACTCAACTTGTGCAAAAAATGCATTTTGCTTTGCTCGTGTGGTTTTACAACCCTTGCTGTCGCTCGGGTGCAAACTCCAAACTCGCATGCAAAATACTACTTTGCACACTAGACGCGTAATGTTCAGGGTGCGGCAGGGAAACTTGCTGATTTAAATTGGACACCGATGAGCGAGGACTGGTCAGAAAGGGGTGGAAAGGGTCTCATTGGAAAGAGGAGGTCCTGAAGTTTTGTTACCCCACAAGCCAGTTGTCGTCATGCGTTGGACAATGGAACAGCGTGCGTTTGCCGTTGAGACCTACTTTTCTAACGGTCATTCGGTGGTCGCCACCCAACGTTCCTTCCGTACTCGGTTCAATATTCATCCCGCGGGTCCCGTTCCTAGGCGGCAATCAATTGTTTCGTGGGTGGACACATTCAGGGAAAGTAGGAGTGTGGCAAAAAAAGGCCCAGGAGGTCAACGGACTTTCAGAACTCCAGAAAGCGTCGAGAGGGTGAGGGAGTCGTTTTTGCGCTCTCCCCGGCGTTCGGCGCGTAAACACGCTGCAGCCCTGGGGATTTCTGATCGCACAGTGAGACGAATTCAGCACAACGAACTCCAGTTTCATCCCTAAAAACTTGCTGTGGTCCAACAGTTGAGGGAACGCGATTTCGCTTCTCGCCAAACTGCATGTGACCAACGCGCTACCCCGATTTGACACCCTGCGATTTTATTTTTTATGGGGATATCTCAAATCCATCGTTTATAAAAACGACAAACCCAGTTCCCTGCAACACCTGAAAGGGCAACATCCGCCAAGCCATCACCAACATTCCCGTCGATATGCTCGAAAGAGTGGAGCGAAACTTCAAATCTAGGGTAGATCAGTGTATCACTAATGAGGGCCGCCATTTGCCCGATGTCATTTTTAAAACAAAAATTCAGAATGTGTACTATACGATAAAAAAGAATTAAATCGATATATAAAGTACTTTTTCTTTTATTGACTTTTCAAATCACTAAATTTCCCTGCCTCACCCTGTACTATTGCTTTCAATAAGGAACAGAAGCATTGTAATCTATTAAGTTGTCAACTTTGGGACAAAAATTGTCTGGCAATTGAGAAGGATGAATTACTAAAAGTATCTTTTAAACAGAAAGTTTATTTTATCTTCAATTAACCATAATTACAAACCTATAGCAATTAACTAATTGCTTCCTCTTATAAGCAATTACATTCACTTGCTTCACACTTTCAACACATGTCCTTTTGATTGAAAGCAACTTCTACACATTAATTATATGTCAGATGTCAGTTAAAGAATAAATTGCCCTTGTGATATGTCTGTAATAGATAGAATATATAGAACAGAGTGACTGTTGATTTTAAAAGCAAGTAATAAAGGACCTAACAGAATAATCTATATGGTTTAAGATGGCTGCAGTGGACGTAAAGATAATGGGGCTCGTTTTTTTTCAGATTCAGTTAAGAGTTTGAGCAGATAATTGGAAAATAGATAGATGAAAGCTTTATTTAAAAATCAGTTAACATAGACTTACACCTTGTAAACTTGTTAGTTAAGAGTTTGAGCTGGGTTAGTGAATAGTTGTAAACTTCTTTTTAAGATCAGTTGACATAGACTTACACCTTGTTAACTTGTTAGTTGAGAGTTTGATCTGGGATAGTGAATAGTTGTAAACTTCTTTTTAAGATCAGTTAACATAGACTTACACCTTGTTAACTTGTTAGTTAAGAGTTTGAGCTGGGTTAGTGAATAGTTGTAAACTTCTTTTTAAGATCAGTTGACATAGACTTACACCTTGTTAACTTGTTAGTTGAGAGTTTGATCTGGGATAGTGAATAGTTGTAAACTTCTTTTTAAGATCAGTTGACATAGACTTACACCTTGTTAACTTGTTAGTTGAGAGTTTGATCTGGGATAGTGAATAGTTGTAAACTTCTTTTTAAGATCAGTTGACATAGATTTACACCTTGTTAACTTGTTAGTTGAGAGTTTGAGCTGGGTTAATAAATAGTTGTAAACTTCTTCTTAAGATCAGTTAACATAGACTTACATCTTGTTAACATGTTAGTTGAGAGTTTGAGCTGGGTTAGTAAATAGTTGTAAACTTCGTTTTAGGATCAGTTGACATAGACTTACACCTTGTTAACTTGTTAGTTGAGAGTTTGATCTGGGTTAGTAAATAGTTGTAAACTTCTTATTAAGATCAGTTGACATAGACTTACACCTTGTTAACTTGTTAGTTGAGAGTTTGAGCTGGGTTAGTAAATAGTTGTAAACTTCTTATTATGATCAGTTTACATAGAATATTACATCTTGTTAAGTTGATACTGAATAGTTTGAACAGGATGACAAAATATTTGTAAGCTTTCATTTAAGAATAGATAATATAGAATTAACTTGTTACTGGAAAGTTTTGCACTTCATTAGATTGTTACTTCCCTTATAAATAAGCAGAGGGGAGTGACAATCTAAATAAGGTGTAAGGATTGTTCTTCTTTAGACTGTTACTCCCTTATAAAAACAGAAGTGTGATATTCCTTTGTCCCAAAGTAAATTGGACTAAACATCCCTATGCTCCTAATAGTTATTTAGTCAAAGTCATTTATATTCTACAAAAATAGAGGGGAGTAACAATCCGAAGAAGTACCGAAAGTTTGAGCATGGTAATAGTGAAGATAAAGCTGTTTCTAAATTAGAGTTAACATGGATAGAAGAAGAGTTAACATAGAATATATTTTTATTATATACTTTTTTCAAGATATATAATTAATATAGAAAAAACCCTTTTTAAAAATTAAATTAGAACACTATTTATTTATTTTTAATTTTTTTTTAGGAAAAAACTTTATTCACTTAAACTAAATATATTAAGAGGTAAAGTAAGTTAAAAGGATTAAATAAATTCATTTTTTATACAAAAATAAAATAAATAAAAACATAGTTTTAATTACGAAAAAAAAGAACATATTAAATTACATCAAACATATCTTCATTAAAATTTCCGTCTCTGTTTGATTACCTTTGGCATCTCGGTTAAATCAAATAACGTATAATAAGCAAGAGAGGTAAGTCATAAAGGGAAAACTAGCCTTACACTTTTCTACCAAGGTAATTCGTATAATTGAAAATCCTAGAATTGGAGGGGGAAAAGGCTAAGGAGAGGGGAGGAGAGGGAGGCTTATCATAATTAGCTGCAAAAATAGAAAAGCTACCTTGGTTCTCTAACTTTTAATCATTTTTACCTTTTTCTAAAACTTTTCTTTAGTTATTCTTAACTACTGTTAATTATGTTATGAATTATTACATTTTTTTTTTTTTTTTTTTCAAAATGTAATAATAAAGGATGGTTTATATCAAAGCTAATTAATTAATTTACGGAATATAATACATACCCAACAAACACACATATGTAATAGTACATTATGCGTCGAGTGTGAAAAGTAGCATTTTGCATGCGAGTGTGGAGTTTGCACCCGAGCGACAGCGAGGGTAGTAAAACCACACGAGTAATCAAAAATGCCGTTTTCCCACGAGTTGCGTACCGTACTTTATCTACGATTGTTAGATTTAAATAATAAATACAGAAAAAAATAAACTTGCTGTATGTAAGTTCGTATCTCTTCTCTTGATAAAGATGGCATTAATTCATTAGTTGCATTTTTTGCCGAATTAATTATTTCTGGAGGAGTATTATTCTCCACATTTTCGTCAAAGCCACTTGATTCATTCATTGATTTTCACTAAAAACTCGATATAAACAGTTACTTTAATGAAAGAATAGCAAATTAGTTTTGTTAAATGTAAACAAACTCGCTAATCGTGCGTAAAGCTGAAGAATTCCTCTTCTTTACCGCGCTAGCGTGGTAAAGAAGAGGAATTCTCCAGAACCATGAGACGCGCATGCGCAATGAATACAAGTACGTAAATAATCACTTTCTACGCATCTAAACAGAGATATAATGTTTATATTTCGTATCAATCGTAGATAAAAAAATAAATCAAGTCTCGCGTAAAAAGTTGTGAGGTCATAGGTGTCATATCAAGATGTCAACTTGTGTTGTCATTGTCATTTAATGTAAATACACGAGTGCTTAATGAGTGTGTTATATTGAATCTTACAATTGGTGTAGCCAAGTTCCCCTCGTCCAAGTAAGTTCTACTAGGTCTGACTTATCCAGTACAAGTAAATGATGTGACTGTCTCCCCTCCCTATTCTTTGTCCCTTACAAACACAAAAATTTTCTTTTTTTTTCGAAGCTGCAAACTTAGAATCACAATACCCTAACTGGTCCGAACAACATATAAAAAAATATGAACTACATCAATCATTCTTTGTGAATTTTATGTCTAATTGACTCGTCTATATTGTTTTATAAATATTTTATTTCAGAAAAATTGAAAAATAAAAATAAATAAATCGCAGTCTTCACAGAACGTACTGTTTTTACGAGGTGACAAAGCTGAAATTTGTGTATTTATATCCTTGCTCAAACTACAGACTATAGTCGGTTACCGGACTATAGTTATAGAACTAAATTCTGTTACCGGACTATAGTTAGTCCAACTGTATTTGAGTTTTTTTTTTTATTTCTTTATATTATATAAGAACAAGATACATTAAAGAGTTAAGTGTTGGAAATAGAATTTGAAACTAGAAGTTTATTTTATCTCTTATCGCTCTACTATTCTGTGTTTTACTCAACCTATCCTTCTTCAGGAGAAAACGAGGAGGTGGGGGGGGTGAAAGAGGAGGGGATGGTCGTTGGTTCAATTTCCTCTTTACTCTAGTGTCTTTTCAACTAAAAGACTACATCCTTTTAGAACTTGCTTATTTCTTCTACTCGGTGAAAACATCCTTACAGGACCTTCCGATGCTTTTAAAGCCCCCCTAAGCATCAACCACTTCAGCACGCACGTCTGCTCTCAAACTTCATTTCTAAAAACCATCTGAAACAAAAAAAATCCTTTAACAAAGTTTAAAAAAGAAAGTAAAATAATACAGACATCTTGAAAATTACTTATAGATACCATCAAGTACGCACTTAAGTGTGATGATAAAATTTGACGAATTATGATAAAAACAATTCTGCAGCGTCAAATAATTAAGAGATATTATTTTCTAAAGAGATAACAACAATGGAAAATTGTCTGTTAATTAGTGCACATAGCAGTAATTGGCTGTGCACATAGCTTCCTCACGAACTATTATAATTAGACGAATGTTTACATGAGATTTGGATCTTTTTCGAATCCCAGTGTAGTCACACTTATTTTTATGCAATATAAAATTAGTAAAGATGGTTGAAATTAATTTATAGGGGCATCAAGAGCAACTTTAAATAATCCCCTAAATTTCTTTAAAATTGGATAAGTACATTTAAAGATATAGGTATTAATAAAATAAATGTGGGCGCTTGCTACGAACTTCCCAATTAATTAAATCTTATATTATTCTTATATATTTTAATTTATCTTATATTTTTACTTGCTCATATAAAGAGAAAGTATTGTGATGAAGCGAAAATTCGATTTTGTAATTTTAATGGATTTACACGTTTTGAGTCCCTGAGTCCAAAAAAGTGGATTTTAAAAAATGACTGTCAATTTTCTGTCTGTGCAGACACCTGAAGCCTAAACTACTGAGCCGATTTTGACGAAATTTGGCACACATGTTCAGAAAGATCATACCCCGAGGTGAAATCGAGAAATGAATTTTAGCTCCAAATTTAAGGGCACTTCCTCTCAATAAAACTCTGAAAAATCGTGAAAACAATTATTTGTCGAAAACGGTTCTGCCGATTTTAATTAAAAAATTCTAAAATGTAGTCCATATAAATATGAATCTAACGATGTAAGCCGTTTTCCCGGGAAAAACCTAGTTCCTGAGAAAATGGCTTTAAATGTGACGGAGAGAGGCCGGGTTCGAATATGCTGCTAGGAGAAGTTATTGTTCTGATACATTTTGATAAAAAGTTCCTACGAAAACTCGAAAACTAATAAATGGAATTAAAAAAAGTAAAATTCCTTTAATTTTATGTGAGGTGTTCTAGGTTCGATTCCCAGTGGAACCTCATTCACATGACAAGAGCTTAAAATAGACCAATTGGTGCCAATTGGTGTGGCACATAGCTTCCTCGCATCCTATCCACGTACTTTCTTGATTTTATGCCTTTACAAGCCATTATTGTCTAATTTGTTTAATTGTTTCCCCCGTTATTTAAATCTGTCAAAATTGTTTTTATTTTTTACATGAATTAATGTATCAATTTGGTAAATTTAAAGAGCGTAGACGGTTGAAATTAATCTTGGGCTATCTCCAGGCTACTTTCGACAAACTATCAAAATTTCATAGAAATCAAATAAGTACTTTTGAAGATATAGGTGTAAATACATTTATGTTTGTGCGCATATGGAAGAGAACAAAATGAGCGCATAAGGTTGAAACTTATATGGGACCAACAATGGGCTAATTATGACCTACCATACAAATTTCAATAAAATAGTACGAGTAGTTATTAAGATATGTTGGTTCGTAAAAATTGAGCGACTGACAGACACGAAACCAAAAATGTTCCTTGATGTCTGAAACGTTAATTAATGTCTTGGAATTTTTGAAATCGGAGACCTAAAAAATGTTCATTCTTCAGACCTTCACATAGCTTCCGTTACCTTCGAAAAGCTCGGAAGCAATAACACGATTTACCCTCCTTAACCTTCTTAAACTACGTGAAACGAGATAATGCAAAATATTAATTTTTATCCGAGAAATTTACTGTTAAAAGATAGTTAAAATATACGTAACTAATAACTGTTATATTCAATCAATTCTTATTTTGAGAATGAAAATTAGTTCGTAAAACATTTTTCAAAAAACCACTGAAGGTAAATGTAACTCAGTGAATTTGTAGGTATAATAAATAAAAATAAAGTTTTTCCCCTCTCAAATTGATTTAAAACCAGCTGACAGACAAATAGCTGATACAAGGCAAGATACTGACAGCTTTTCTAATAAACTCTAATAAATTTATTACCTTTTTCCATATAATGGCTTTAACTCACTACATTATCATCAACCTCCCCCCTTGATACATTATTATCAAGATACATTAAATAAATAAACTAAAAATTATATGAATTACTATAAAATATCATAAATCAGAAGTAATACACTTTAAAAAATCAATGCAGTGATTATAGAGTGGCATGCAAACCCCGTGTCATGCATTACGTGTAAAGAGTTTACACACCAATACAAATACTCTGCCAATTAGTGTGGCACATAGCTTCTTTGATTTTATGATTTTACATGCTATTACTGTCCAATTTATTTAATTTTGGAACGAAGTTCCTTATGTCACGTTCTGGAGCCCGGGAGTGAATCCGAAAAATACGACCAAAATCACCGTCACAAAATAACCGTCACAAAATCACCGTCACGCAAAATCCGTCACGAAATCTACAGATGACGATTACTTGAGTAAAAGATCACCGAGTTAGATGAAAATTGGTACACATGTTCATTTTACCAACGCCCAGGCTAAGTTCGTCGGAAAACGTTACCCGCCCAAGCGTTCACGCGCAACGCTCGCGTAAACGAAAGCTTTAAAAGACGGGAAAAAGTGTTATTAAGGAAGCCTGTTACTTGACTTGTTTTGATTATTTTTGTTATATATGTCAAAAATGTCACTTTGTTTTGAAAATAAATAAAATATAATCATGTAAAATTTCACCCTGATACAAGCAGAAGCTGTACAGTAGGGAAGAGATATATTTTATAATATTTTAAATTAATTGGCCGGATAGGTTGAAAACAGTCCTATTTCAATCCAAACTCCTTTAACAAACATACTCTTTCACTATAAACTCATCATGATCAACTTTTTTCTTATATTCATTATATATTTATAGTAAGACGCTTGCTTTAATTATACAAATAATGATTTTCTTTTAATTTTGCCTTAACTCTGCTAGGTACAAACAGTTCGTTACTTTTAATTTTGTCTCTTTTTGTAATTCCGCCAAGTATAAGTAGTTAGCAATGTATACGTACTTAGCAGTGTGATTTTATAATTTATATCTAATGAAAAATGTAAGGAACTTCGTTCCTACCGGGTGTCCCGCGACACCACGCGTATTTTTTCCCCCTATTTTACCTTTCGAGCTTACCGAAGGTAACGGAAGAAGCTATGTGAATTGTTTAGGTCTCTGAATTCAAATTTCCCAAGACAGAATTCCGTTTCAAACATTAGGGAACATTTTTGGTTCCATGTCTGTCTGTCGGTCGACAGAGCGACAGCTCAATTTTTGCGAACCAGCATATCATAAGAAGTATTATGTCCGATTTTTAAAAAAATATATGGTAGGTCATAATTAGCCCATTATTGGTCCATTATACGTTTTAACCATATGTGCTTATTAGTTCCTCTTCCACATGCGCACAAACATATATTTATTTAAACCTATATCTTCAAAAGTACTTATCTGATTTTTATGAAATTTTGATGGCTCGAATGTCGACGTCGAATGAAGCCCACAGATAGCTCCTGATTCATTTAGTTATTTTACCCATTTTAGCTCCTTAATTTTTGCTAAATTGATAATTTAATGTAAAAAATTAAAACAATTTTGACAGATTTAAAATATACTGCCAATTGGTGTGGCGCATACCTTTCTCGCATTCTATCACATACTTTATTGATTTTATGCTTTTACAAGCTATTATTGTCAAATTTGTTTAATTGTTTCCCCCGTTTATTAATCTGTTAAAACTGTTTTGATTTTTTACATAAATTAAAGTATAAATTTAGCAAAAGTTAAAGAGCGCAGACTGTTCAAATTAATCAGGTACTATCTGCGATCTTCTTTCGACAAACCATCCAAATTTCATAAAAATCAGATAATGAGTACGTTTGAAGATATAGGTGTAAATAAATTTATGTTTGTGCGCATGTAGAAGAGAAACAAATGAGCGCAGAAGGTTGAAACTTATATGGGACCATTTTACCACCAAATAAAGACCTTTTTTCACGAAATAAAGAATCAATTATGCAAAAGTTAAAGAGCCCAGATGGAAAAGATAAAGATTTACTTATACACAAAATTCTAGCTTGATGTTAGTCAGACACTTTTTTGCTCACATTGGTTCTTTTTAAATTTAAAATTAATTAAACATATAATTTAGTTTAATACTTTTTATTTCTTTTTACACAAATTTCTATAAATACAAAAAAAAAACTTTCAATATTACAACTAATAAAATCACAGTTCTTTTAACAAAACTAATTAAAGGCGGAAACACACTACCATCACGTCACATGATGTGATATCACGTGAAAATAGTGTGCTGTGCTGATTTAGTAAGGTTTGTATACATTGTAGCTACACTATTATCACGTCACGAGATGGCACGTGATGTGATAATAGTGTAGCTGCAACGTATACAAACCTTACTAAATCAGCACCGCACACTTTTTTCACGTGATGTCACGTAACGTGATGGTATTGTGTTTCCGCCTTAAGCTGCTTGTTCAGTTAAGCTGCTGTAAGATCGGAAGCAAAACATGCTTTGATCATAATGGTTACTGAGTTTTTACAAGACACGTTATTAATCAGTGCGTGAGTGTGGATGGATCCCTAAAATTTGTTAAAATGTTTTTACCTCCAGCGGGGAGAAAAAGTGAACTTTCCTCCCTAGTTTAGAGGGAGGGAAGTTACTCATTGCACCCCGTCGGGTTAAACAGGGAGTAATGGAAAATAAGAATCATGAGAGTTCATGATTCTCTCCAGTGTTCCCCTTGATAAAGCACAAGTAAATAAGGTTGGTGCTAATACACATTTCATTTACAAACTTTTGTTTAATGTCGAAATCTATAATGTCATCTTCACACATGTCATGTAACCTCCACAACGGTTGCCATAGTGATTCATCAGTAAAACAAACAAACAAGTTAAAAGTGGAAAAATAAGGGGTGCAATCACTTGCATTCCTCCCTTGGTGCGTAAATAACTATTCTATTACCTACAGGCGGGAGAAGAAGTTAACTTAACTGCCTGGTTTTTAGGGTGTTAAGTGTTTAACTGCCTGGTTGAGCCACAGGGAGTTATAGTAGGGAGTTATGGTATAACTCCCTGTAAATTTAGTTCAAGCCAACTTAATTCTAGTAAAAGAACTGCGTTTGAACGGATTTTACGAAGATTTAAGTTGGCCACACTGTTTATTACAAACATGACTCGCAATTAGCTGTTTTTAAATATTTCTATGTATTTTTTTTTAAACGCTCCGTGTTTTGAGTAAATGTTCTATTAATTGTGTTGTTTTTAGTTAAATTTATTAGTTCTTTTTTTAAATTTGCTCGTTTTTATTTAAATATAAGTTAAGTAGGTTGAGAATTGTTAATATTATATCTAACTATTTGTTTTATTTTAAATAAATATACAAATATGGTTTTTTTTGTTGAATAAAATAATTTAAAATTAAAATCTTTCCATATTTTTTTTCTACAAACACCCTAAAAACAAGGCAGTTAAGTTAACTTTTTCTCCCTTCTGGAGGCAAAATCTTGTATGTACCTCGGAAGAAAAAAACCACTTGCACCTTCGCGATAATTAACTCCCTCGGATTCGCGGAGTGAACGTTATGGTTCCCTCGGCTTCGCCTCAGGGGGTGATGTCGAATTGGGCAAACGGTCTGTTAGGTTCGTAAAAACGACGGTTGAATTGGGCCCATGTTCAGTTTGGAGGCAGGGTCGAATTGGGCCCATACCTCAACAATCATGATCTGCAAAATGGAATGCTCGCATCCACCTTAGTTTTAAATTCATTCAAACATCTAAAATAGATGTTTGGTTACGGTCAGATGGTGCTCAAACTTCTATTTTAGACGATTTAAACTTCTTCTTTTTATATCAATTAAAACAGTCGTGTAATAATATTTTATGTCATTGTCTATATTTACTAGATATTCTAAGTTCCTCTTGGAACAAAACACCACACTATTCTCCTCCCGTAAATTCAATAACAACATTTCCTCACCCTGAGTCGTTTTTATAGGGATGCTGTCCTAAGTATCGTGGACGTCTGTGATACATCTAGGGAGAGGCGGCACTTTACTTCTGTTTGCGAGGTTTAGGTTCCTTCGTATCCGATCCATGTCGTCTGTTGTTACTTTACCACTGATAGTTTCTGGTGCAGAAACGATTTCTTTTTTTTTTTTTATCATTTTTGCGGGTGGTTCAGTTAAAGTTTCTGTAGCCTTGCGCTTTACACTGTTCGAAATACAATGCCGATGAAGGTTCGGGCACGGTTCATGGTTATGCAACTAACCTCAAAGTTAAAATCAATAAAACTGTGATTAGGAATCAAAATCCTTCCGCTGGATTTTGATATCAAATGTTGCGTTGAAAAAGACATTGATCACATTGCGTTATTGAGTACGATTATTCGTAAGTTTAAATAATAATTATACCTGTTGCCCGACTGACCAGGTGCCCAATTCAACTCCGACCCTTCGAGGGTTGACGGTAATCCGCCTAGCAATGTTTTGACCGTGGGCCCAGTTCGACCGTGTCCACCTCAGGAACCAACTTCATCGCACAGGGTCCAATCACTTACTTCACTCCCTTGGTGCGTAAATAACTATTTTTTTTTATATTGGTACAAAGTCTATGTGCCAAATTTCAGCTCGACTGGATGATTGGAAGAAGGTTCCTTGCCCTCTATTTATATTAGGTTTTTATTAGCTTGCTTTCTTGTTTGTTTGTTTGTCCGGTACAAATCTGGCAATCGATTTCTAACTAACTTTCCTAATAGCTTGATATTTGAAACTTTTAGCACAGCTCAGAACACGATGACAATGCATTATTTTAATACTTTTAGCCATCTTTCAGCAGAATTTAATTAGTTTTCTGCAAATTTTGCAGTACGGAAAGTTAGTTCGGAAAAAATCCGCAAGTTATTTCATTTGTTTTGCCATGTCCAATATTTACGCAATCTTCATTTTGAGGGGTCTCAAATTTGTGATAGATAAACATTGAATGACAGTAAAACAGGAAATATCGATTATATTATTTATATTATTTCAAATATTTCGAGGGCACGCTTTAGATTTGGTGTTGGGGAGATCCGTTGTTCAAAGATTTATCCTTTTATAGGTTTAAGATCAGCTCTCTAGATGGTTGTCATTTATGTGAAGTAAATAAATTCGGAACTATTTTTTTTTTTCACTAACATTATATATTATATAACAATAACAATTATATTATCAACATTACATACGATTCAACAGAAAATTTAAAAACGTAGTATATAAAAAGTTCTTTTTATCTTGTAATTTTTTAAATTTGTTTTACGACCCAGCCTCAAACACACTCAATAAAATCGAAATTAATATAAAGGATTTAAAAATATTCAAATTAAAAAACAAAACTACAAATTCACTTATTTGAAAATAAAAATGCCCATTACAATTATAATTAAAGAACAGATTAAGAAATTAAAGTAGGTCTGTGATTGACATGATTTAATTGTACTCCTCTTTTATTCAGTTCATCTTCTACAGCATGTTTAAATCTTGCATAAGACAATTCTAAATCGTTATTAATCATGACATGATTGAAGTTTCCAGGTATGTTTCCATATTCCATTTCCACGACAGCTCTAGTGAGACGTTTCTTTAAACTTTCTTCTGTTTCTGTACCGCGATTTCTCAGTCGTCTCTCGAGTTCTTCTAAGCTTGGTGGTTGAACGAAAATGAGTATCAAATCAAAATTAAATTTTTTTAATTGTTTAACACCTTGGATATCTATGTCTAAAACGCAGATTTTACCATCTTCTTGAACATTTTTAACTGATTGTAAACTAGTTCCGTAGATGTTACCGCAGTATGTACTTGATTCTAGAAATTTACCTTCTTCGATCATTTTTTCAACCATTTCTTTCTGGGAGAAATAATAGTGAATTCCTTCTTCTTCACATTGTCTTGGTTTACGTGTTGTGTGTGATACGGAAAACCCAAATTTGTTTGGGTATTCGGCGAAAAGACGAGTTAGGAAAGTGGATTTCCCACTGCCTGACGGTCCACAGACGACCATAAGGGGTTTTTCTCTCATTTTTGGTTGGTAGAGCTCAATCGGATAACCTGTAACAATAAATATCTCCATAATATTTAATTGTTTTGATGAATAATAATAACAAGATAAAAAGAACTTTTTATATTTAGTCCAGGCAAATTAGTAATTAGTAAAAATAGACTGCCAATTAGTGTGGCACATAGCTTCCTCGCATCCTATCATGTACTTTATTGTTATATTAACATTAAAATTACAGTTATATTACATTATTGTTATATTGTTTATTGTGTAAAAACTATTAATAGTTTTAGCGATCTTTAACACTTCATAGCGGTGTCGCTGTTGGTTTTACTAAAAAATTGTATTTGAAAAAAATGTTTGTCTCATTGAATAGATGAAGTTAGATTTTATTCCCGACCTAAAATTTTAATTTTAAATTTAAAGTTCACGTTTACGCGAGCGTTGCTCGTGAACGCTTGGACGGATAACGTTGTCCAACGAACTCGTCCTGGGCATTGGTAAAATGAACATGTCTACCAAATTTCATCAAAATCGGTCAACATTTACTCAAGTTATCGTCGCACGTTTCATAATTCCCGGACACACAGACCGACAGACAGACAGACAGACAGACACGAGACCAAAAATGTTCCCTGATGTCTGAAACGGATTTCTGTCTTGGAATTTTTAAAATAGGAGGCATAAAAGTTTTTCGTTCTCAAAAGTGAACACAATGCTTCCGTTACCTTCGGTAAACTCGGAAGCAAAAAAAAAACAGCAAATGAAAGAAATAATTTATAAAGTTTTGAAAATACTCTTAAGAGGTGTAGTAGTAAGAAACAGTAAAGTTCCCCCTCTCGGGTGAAGGGGGGGGGGGGGGGGGGGTCCTCCCCTCCCACATGCGCACAAACATACATTTATTTGCACCAATATCTTTAAAAGTACTCAACTGATTATTATAAAATTTGAATGGTTTGTTAAAGTAGTCCGCAGATAGCCCCAAATTAATTTCAACCGTCTGCGCTCATAAAATTTTGCTAAATTGATACTTTAATTCATAATTAACAGACAAAAAGTTGATCGACAGACAGACAGAAAGGGTACCAATTTAGCAAATGTAAAGAGCGCAGACGGTTGAAATTAGTTTAGGGCTATAAATTGATACTTTAATTCATAATTGACAGACAGACAGACAGGGTACCAATTTAGCAAATGTAAACGGCGCAGACGGTTGAAATTAGTTTAGGGCTATAAATTGATACTTTAATTCATAATTGACAGATAGACAGACAGGGTACCAATTTAGCAAATGTAAAGAGCGCAGACGGTTGAAATTAGTTTAGGGCTATAAATTGATACTTTAATTCATAATTGACAGATAGACAGACAGGGTACCAATTTAGCAAATGTAAAGAGCGCAGACGGTTGAAATTAGTTTAGGGCTATAAATTGATACTTTAATTCATAATTGACAGATAGACAGACAGGGTACCAATTTAGCAAATGTAAACAGCGCAGACGGTTGAAATTAGTTTAGGGCTATAAATTGATACTTTAATTCATAATTGACAGATAGACAGACAGGGTACCAATTTAGCAAATGTAAACAGCGCAGACGGTTGAAATTAGTTTAGGGCTATAAATTGATACTTTAATTCATAATTGACAGATAGACAGACAGGGTACCAATTTAGCAAATGTAAAGAGCGCAGACGGTTGAAATTAGTTTAGGGCTATAAATTGATACTTTAATTCATAATTGACAGACAGACAGACAGGGTACCAATTTAGCAAATGTAAACAGCGCAGACGGCTGAAATTAGTTTGGGCTACTTTCGACAAACCCTCCAAATTTAATAATAATTAGTTTTGAAGATATAGGTGAAAATAAATGTATGTTTGTGTGCATGTGGAAGATAAAATAATGGGCACAGAGGGTTGAAACATATATGGGATCAACAATGGGCTAATTATGACCTACCATCCAAATTTCATTAAAATTGGGTTGGATCGCAAAAATATTGTTTATCTTTTTCCAACTACAATATCTCGAAAACGGTTTGTCTCACTTCAAACATGCATAGGACCATTTTGTGTCGAATTATGTGAAATAGTTATTTATGCACCTAGGGAGTAAAGTAAGCCATTATTCCCTGAGCGAAAAAGTTGGTTCTTGAGGCGAAGCCGAAGAAACCATAGTCCCTAAACCCTGAGGCGCAGCCGAGGGACAAACAAACAAACAAGAAAGCAAGCTAATAAAAACGTAGTAGTAATAAATTGAATTGAATCCGGATGCTTCTACTAATTGGCCGGATTGCTGCCCTGAACCGGATTTTTATAGATGGAATTGAAAACGCTGTTTAAATTGTTATTAAGGGTGGTAACCACCCCGCCTTTAAAATAATAAATGTTGCAGTTTTTAATACCGTGTCTAAACTGCCGCCTTTAGGCACATACCGAAATTTAAATCAATGTATTAAAACACATAATATCTGTTGTGACTGTGAAAAAAAAAATCACTGAAAACTGTGAAATACAAAAAAAACTGTGAAAAACACTCTGAAATACAGAAAAACTGTGGAATACAGAAAAACTGTGGAATTCAGAAAAACTGTGGAATACAGAAAAACTGTGAAATACAAGAAAACTGTGAAATACAGAAACACTGTGAAATACAGAAAAACTGTGAAATACAGAAAAACTGTGAAAAACACTGTGAAATGGGTCATTCCAAAATTTCGATGCATTTAAACCTTGGTAATTTTTTTTTTTAAAAATTAGAAATAATTGTAGTTTTTTTCACTGCTACCCTGTCTTTATAGCCTCCCTAGTAACTTCCTCTGTATGCACGCATAATCACCAACATTTCCAATAATATTGATTTTTAAAAATCCGCTTGAATCTAGGGAGTGAGATTCAAGTCTAGGTAATGAGAAGCTTAATAAATTAATTAATAAAATATTATTAATAACATTGATAATATTATAGCTTATTAAAATATTTGTTTAAACACTAATTTAATACATAAGAGTTGTGGCTTGTTACATTTCAATAAAAATGTAAGTAATTAATAAATGAACACGATAAACACATAAGTAATAAATAAACACCTAACAAATATAAATAATAAATAAAAATAGTAACTTAGATTCGTGATTAGTACTGTGTGTACGTAAAAAATGCGTAGATTAGCGTTTAAGCGCCGAAAAAATAAGGTTAACTTTGCAAGGTTAAACACTTTATCACACTTTGAACACTTTATGTATAAATAAAAACACGTATGAAAAACAAAATTATTAAATGACTTACTCTGATGACTTGGATAATAATGTTCCACTAATATCCAACACAGATTACCTCTATACCTAAACAGAACTAGAAACAAATTAAATAATTAAACAAGATACACATAACTTTAAGAAAATATAAAGTTGATAAGAAGCGTGATAAGATAAAAAAAAAAGACATCTATCACTTAAGGGGAAAACAAAGGGAAAAGAGACAAGCCACTTTTAACAATGAGATCCCACTTTTAGTAATGCTTATATCAAGACATGTTTAAAATAATGATAACGATTAGTTTTATTCATTGAGAGAATATGCCACAGCACTCCACACTGACGGGGATAGTTATTTTTGAATTTCCCGGATTTTCCTCGGAACTCATCACAATTTCTCTGGAAGCACTTACCTATAAATTTTATAAGTATGTTGCTCTTAAACTCTAGATACTCTCTAAAAATCTTTTAAATTATCTTTAATCTTAAATCAAGAGGTTAATTATACGTCATGATTTCCGTTCAAATTTCATTCATGATTTCGTTCAAATTTCATTCATGATTTCCGTTCATGATTTCGTTCAAATTTCATTCATGATTTCCGGAACCAGATTATATTTGGTTGATAATTTTATAGAATTCTTATTACCCACTATATATTATCTTAATAATATTTTTTAGAAACTACTTTCTTTGGTCTGATGGGTACGTTGTTTATAAAAACTTTCAATTCTTCATTTTTTTTTTTTAAAAAATCGGTCCGAGACAACTCAGACAAACTTTCTCATATTACGAGTTCATAATTATTTAGCCAAGTGTTTTCCATTTATTAGTTTTCGTATGTAAATTTAATTATTATTGAGCATTTCATTAAAATGTATCATAAAAATAACTTCTCCCGGGCGGGGAATCGAACCCGGGCTCTCTCGGTCCGCGTTTTAAGCTTTTTTCTCAGGAACTAGATTTTTCCCGGGAAAACGGTTTATATCGTTGGATTCGTATTTAAATGGACTATATTTTAGAATTTTTTAATTAAAATCGTCGGAACCGTTTTCGAGAAATAATTTTTTTTCACTTTTTTCAGAGTTTTTGGGGGGTAGCGCCCCTAAATTTGGCGCTAAAATTAATTTCTCGATTTCGCCTCGGGGTATGATTTTTCTGAACATGTATGCCAAATTTTGTCAAAATCGGCTCAGTATATAGTTTAGGCTCCAGGCGTCTGCACAGACGACAGACGACAGACGACAGACAGACGAAAGACAGACATTTTTTAAAAACCACTTTTTTGGACTCAGGGGACCTCAAAACGTGTAAATCCATCAAAATCTCAAAATAGAATTTTCGCGCCATCACAATACTTTCTCTTTATATGAGAAAGTAAAAAAAAAACAATTCCTGCTATACTTATTTCAACCCCACCTTGGGTCATGATCAAGCTAGAAAACATTAACAAATTACATATTAGTTATAATTTATATGTCGAACAACAATTTAACAACCTATAAAAGCAATCGTATAACAATTTAAAAAACAATATCTCATTCTATACCTATTCACAATTCCAACTAGAATTTTCTACAAAACTAAGGATATTAGCATTTTTTAAATCTATTTTATATAATTTAATTTAAAAATGACAAACCTGTAATTGAATTAATTTTTTACTACGTTTTTATTAGCTTGCTTTCTTGTTTGTTTTTTTGTTTGTTTGTTTGTTTGTTTATTTGTTTGTCCAGTACAAATCTTGCAATCGATTTTTAACTAACTTCCCGAGTAGCTAGACATTTGAAACTTTTAGAATAGCTCAGAACACGATGACAATGCATTATTTTAATACTTTTAGCCATCTTTCAGCAGAATTTTAATTCGTTTTCTGCAAATTTTGCTCTATGGAAAGCAGGTTCGGAAAAAATCCGCAAGTTATTTTATTTGTTTTGACACATCCCCTATTTACGATCTTCATTTTGTGACGTGTTTCAAATTTATGATTTATGACAGAAAATTTAAGAACGTAGTTTATAAAAAGTTCTTTATCTCCAGTAGGGAAAAAAAGTTATGATTTTGAATTAGTTTAGAGGGACTAAAACAGGTCTTTTTATCCCTGAACTCAAAAAGTAGGGAGAAAAAGTAAAAGTAGGGCGAAAAAGTAAAGTAGGGCAAAAAAGTAAAGATTGCAACTTAATTATTTTATAAATAGTAGAAAATGTATGGCTAATGTAATGAAGTTGTTGAAATCAGGTTGGCGGCACTGCGCTTTTTTGACCATGTTTATCTTTGTTTACAACATTATAACCTGCATCTAAATAACCTTCTATTTGAGTTTGATTCCAATTCTTATTTGTTTTTAATATTGAATCTCTTATATCTGCAATTAAAAGTTCTACTAATTATTGTTATTTATTAAAATAATAAATAAAAACTGTGCTATGGACGAAAATGTGTATTTTCTTCCTACTGAAGATAAAATATTGTATGTACCTCGTGAGTAAAGTGCCATTATTCTCCTCGCGATAATTATCTAGAGTTATTCAGTATAATTCCCTCGGCTTCGCCTCTGGATTTAGGGACCATGGTTCCTTCGGCTTCGCCTCAAGAACCAACTTTTTTTGCTCAGGGAATAATGGCTTACTACTATTTTATCTTGTAATTATTAATCCTAGTATAATCATTAAACTGTTAAATCACTCATCCTTTAGCATCAAAAATTACAAATTCTCAGCTGTGTCTTACCTAAAATGACATAATTTTTATTATTAATATATACATTCACTATTTTAACATTTTTAAGATATCATTCAGTTATAAACGAACTTACGCAATAGTGTCACCATATTAAAATACATTTTTTTTATAACAATCTAATAAAAATATATATTTTCTCTTAAGAAAATGTGTCTAGTGATAATAAAACATTATCACTGATAATAGGAACAGTGTTATCAAAATTCATACTAAGGTATGTATTACACCTATGTTATACCGTATTATCTAAAAACAAAAATAAAGGGAAACATTTGTTTAAATAACTAATTTTTAACATTTAATTTTACCTATTTTATTTTAATATTACTTATTAATTTATTATTTTTAACTTCTTAATTATAATTACTATTATTTGTTTTAATATAATATTTATACTGTGCAACTCATGTTCTAACTATTATGACTACGGTTAATATTAGGGACATTAAGGTTTCTTATTTTGAAACGTTATATCTTGCCAAATAGACATGTAATATGTATTAAAATCTTTAGAATCAGTTTTATAATTCATAGTTTTTTCCTCTAAAGTAATGTGAGCGGCTTCAAGAAGTAACCATTTAAATTTATTATTTTCTGTTAGTATGAATTTTGATAACAAAGTTCCTCTTATCAGTGATAATGTTTTATTATCACTAGTAGTTTCTAAAAAAAATATTATTTTATTTTATAACAAATCAATTTTATATTTAGTAATAAGGTTTCCCAGTAGGACATTTTGATTTTAGGTATTTAAAAGATAACGTAATTATCACTACTTCTTTCAAATAGCTGTAAATAAAATCCGTAAATAAATATTATTGATAAATATATATTATAGTCCAGGAGACAGCGTGCAAAAAAGTTTCTGATTAACATTAAGCCAGAATTTTGTGTATAAGTGAATGTCCCGCAGACGAACTTAGCCGACCACATATTCTTAAAAGGCACAAAAAGAGTTATTTATACAGAAAAGTCTAGCTTGATGTTAGTTACTTTTTTGCTTGCTTTCTCCTGGACTATTAGGGGCAGGGAAATTGAAAGGGCTTCTCTTTAGAACCTAAGAATCCACTGTTTGTATCCACTGTGTTGTAAGGTTGTAATAAATACATAATTAACACAAAATGGTGCGGCATGTAATTTGAGTTTTATTTTGAATTTTAAATAATAAATAATGAAAATATATAAACAGCTTAGTTTTCCGGTGAAATCCGCGTCACGAAGGGTTTGAAATCCGACGTTTCGCTTCCACTACTGGAAGCATCTTCAGGGGTGTGGTGCTTCGTGACTCGAAGCAAACACAAGATAATATACTGGTATAAGCTCGAAATCAAAATTCAAATTACTACAAGTTTATTTTTAACATAAAAATAAATTAAATATGTATACATATTATGTGCATACATAATTTGCAAATACAATAGGAGGAAATACATTACAATAGGATTAGGAAAAAATTAATGATTACATTTTATATGTATGTTAGATTTCTTTTGCGATTAAAAAGTAATTTATTAAAATTATCACGAATTGTTTTTTGCTGCATAGATGGTGTCCTTGGTCTAGAGTTTTTTTTACTGTAACCATTGCTGAAGATTCATTGTTGTCCACTTCGTTTTTAAGTATGAAATTAAGGAAGTATTGTAAACAGTAAACATTTCGTAGAAGTAGACCAAAAATCAAGTTGATGGCAGTTTGTCCCTTGATAGGGGAACACTTTGATTTGGAGTAATATTTGACTACCTAACCTATTAAGTGACAAACTACTATCAACTTGATTATTGGTCTACTAACTAAGTTCGTACTCAGGATCATGAAAATCATATTATCCACCAAAAAGGGCGGGACATGGCCGCTCTCCACCGGTTTGTTTTTTTCAAATGCTTATTGCCAAGCTATGTACCGCAGACGAACTTAGCCGACCATATATTCTTAAAAGGCACTAAAAGATTTACTTATACACAAAATTCTAGCTTGATGTCAGACACTTTTTTGCACGCTATCTCCTGGACTATAATATGTTATAATTATTCTCAGAAACCGATCACATATAGCTTTCGTTACGTTAAGTAAGCTCGGAAGCAAAAAAGAAAGTAAATTAGTAACAGATATTTATTTTGTTTTTTTAAATCGTACCTCAAAGCTATGATCCAATTAAAAATAATTTATATTTCATAAATTAAAGAACTTTTTCTCAGGCTGGCTATAGACCAGTCGAGGTGGGCGAGAATTATAAATAGGGTAATTCAAAGTATGTACATTTATTTTCACTCCGAATAAATCTGTTATTTTATAATATGTACGTACATAAGTACCATTTGTTTTTAACAATTGTTTCAATGTGTACTTACATACATTTTAAGTTTTTTGTTCTTATTTTAGTATTTATGTCTATAAACTCACACGTATATACATATCACACGTAAATATTACATACATTCTAACACATAAATAACCTACTTATTATTCTATCGTGCTTCAGTATTAAGAGATTAAGAAAATTTAAGTGTGAGTGCATGTGAGTAATAAGAGGTCCACCCCGCCATAAAATTTCGGATGGGGCTTGAAATGTAGAAAAGAGGGATAGGAAAATGTCGTGGGGTCTCGGTCCCCCCCAGCTGAAGCCATTAAGTGGACCACAGGGAATTAGCTTTGTGCTTTAAAGGGGGAGGGGGGGGGGGGGGGGCTTGGCACTGGAGATCTACAATTAGAAATAACGACTCCCGGGGTTCTGTTTGGGGAAATTAAATTGGGCGGGGTTATGTAGAAGTGGGGATTGGCAAACCTTGCGGCCTTTGTGGTAGCGAGGCAATAATACCGCTGTTAGAGCTAACCTACAGTTCTGTACTTTACGGAAATACTATTTCCTTCATGTTTTTAGCACCATTTTTTTTTTTAACAAAATAATTTTATTTTATAGTTTTAAGAACACATTTTTTCTTTTATTTGATAAAAAGAATAAATACAGGGTGGGCAAAAATAAACTGCACATTTTTGAACTCTTATAGCTCAGCTTTTGTAATAGATAGAGACATGGGGTTTGCTGGGTCTAAAAACTACATTCTTCTACTTTAAATTTCACATCTATAACTTAAATAAACAGGTCAAGTGTGTGCTAGTGCTAGTCCGTAGGCAACCCTGTATAGTTTAAGTAGTACCCTATTGATGGTGTTTTTTAAAATGCTAAAAAGCTTAGTTTGAACTATCCTATGGGTCTGATATTCTCAAAACACATAAACAAACTTCTAATAAAGCATTTTTATGCCACTGAACCGGATAGTTATAAAAAAAACGTATTTTGTCAATAAAAAATAAAATAATATTTTTTCGAAATTTCCAAAAAGTGGTATCTTTACTTTTGATCGAAGAATGTTCAGGAATTTGTTCAGATTTTTTTGCACTTCACATAAGTGAGATAGAGGGGGGGGGGGGGGGGGGTGGGGGGTTACACGTTTCGTACCCACTTCAAACTTGCCTACGCTCGCCCTATCAAAGTTATAACCAAAGAATTATATATTTTTGTAATCAGCTCGACGTACCCTTTTATATGATACCCCCACGGTGTCGAAAAAAAAAAAAAAAACCCTAATTGTTTTGAAAAATAGTTTTTAAGTCGCTATATTTTTAAAATATGTGGGTAGGTACAAGACACATACATGCCAAATTTCAAAGTGACAGAAGGACGAAAGGTGTAGCTGTGAGAGCAGGCGACCGGACGGACAGACACACACAGGAAAATATAAGGGTCCCTGGTTTTGCCTACGGACTAAAAACTATTGGGTAAAAGCAGTGGCATAACTATGGGCCCGCATGGGCCCGCATTGCGGGGGGGCCCTCGGTGTCAGAGGGGCCCCCAAATCCAATGTACAAATGCCGATTGGGGCCCCTATAAAGGATAAAGGCCCCCTTTGGGATCAGATCTAAACGCCGCGAGTTTTTTTGTTTTTTTTTTTTGCTCATCAATTTTCTATTGGTGAGGGGCCCCCAAAAAGTTCTTGCGGGGGGGCCCCCTTACCCTAGCTATGCCACTGGGTAAAAGCCATGCAATGGCAGTTTGAAATAGGGTCTTAAATAAAGTCGTTGCCCGGGTCCCAGCAATAGTTCATTGAAGCACATTATTCCTGGCACAAAGAATCCTCTTTCGAAGTTTATCAAAGTCCTTTATTCTGCCTCCCTCGTGCACTCTTTGTTTTTACCAACCCCAGACAGACTAATCAATTGGATTTAGGTAAGGAATTAAGTCTGGGCAATTCTCTTGCAACTATTGAATTGTTTGCAAGGAGCGATGGGACGGGACACCATCTCGCAGAAACGTGTTATTTGTCATTTGATCTTCAATTTTAGGCAATATTGTGCTTATATCTTCAATGTTTGTTATAAAAGAACGTACCTACAAAGAACCCCCACTCCACTACATATATGATTAGGTATTCTATTAAAACTATAATACCAGCTAACGTGTACTACCCAGACAACGAATTTTTTTTAGATCCTAATTCAAACTGCCATTGCATGGCTTTCACTCAATATTTTGTTAAGTTATAGATATGAATTTTAAAGTAGAAAAATGTAGTTTTCAGACCCCGCAAACCCCATATCTCTATCTATTACAGAAGCTGAGGTATAAGTGTTCGAAAAAGTGCGTTTTTTTTGGCCTACCATGTATATACAATTGTATATGACAAAGTTAAAAAAGAATTATGTTCTTTAATATTTTTTTTTTTAAATTAAGCTACACAATTTCTGTGTTTCACAGTTATATCTAATATTCTATTAACTTTTTATATTATCTTTATCCTGTGTTATTTTTTTTAATCCGCTGTTAAATGATTAAATAGGATGGTTAGAGGTGAAAGGAGTTTAACGGATGAGGGAATAAGTCGATGATAGATGGACTTTGTAACTTGGTATGATAAAATGAAGCATGCCTTTAGTCAAGATGGTTCCAAGCCCCCTGTAAGTCCTCTATCCCTTGATGATTAATGATGATAAATGGACTTTAACATAGGACTTTAACTACTTCAAATCTGTCACCTGTTTCCCCTTTTAAAAACATTTTTCTTTTTTTTGTGTTATCCATTTTTATTCGCTCGTAAACTAAGTATGTATTGAACGGTCAGATGGTCAAATTTCAAAACTTTTGATATTTTCTACTCTTTCATGCACGTAGCATATAATATAAAGAGAAAGCACAAAAAAATCTATTTTTGATTTCGATAGATTCATTGAGAACTTCTTTAGATTGTTACTCCCCTTATATATAAAACAGAGAGGAGTAACAATCTAAAGAAGGTGTATGCCATGTTCTTCTTTAGACTGTTACTCCCCTTATAAAAACATAAGTGTGATATTCCTTAGTCTCAAAGTATATTGGACTAAACATCCCTTTGTCTTAATTGCTATTTAGTCAAAGTCATTTACATTCTAAAAAATCATAGGGGCATAATAATCTAAAGAAGTACCGATTTATTGTTGAAAACAAGTCAAATAATTTTAAATACACTTTTTAATTTCTTCAAGATTCGTACAATATAAGTCGTAAGTCATGAAACTTATAAACGAGAATGCCTCGTGATCAGTTAAACCGGGGATGATAAAGGTAGTTAGGTTATCTTTTTTAAGATAGGTTAAATATAGATTTATAAAATGGCTAAGATTTACTCGAAGATCTTCTAAGCCCAAAAAATTTTGTTTTTTATATTCAGTCTTTGTCTGGGTAGATGCGATGAGTCTTAATTTCTAGGCCATTTTAAAAAAAAAAAATTGGAAATACGTGGTCTAAAAAATCATACCCTGTGATATAAACGAGAATAGAATTCTAATGCTGTCCTCAAAAACTGTTTACACAATTATTCCTCAAAAATAGTGTGGACGATTTTGATTTTTAAAAAATTCGATTATAAAATAAGTACATAGAAAATAAAATAGGTCTTTATTCAGACCGATCGACCCTTGTTACACAATACTAAAATTGTAGTGAAAAACCAATGGTCTGAAGGAAATGGATTTTCCCGAAACGTCACGTTGGTAAATCCCTTCAGAAGCTTACAGACCCTTGACAGAAGCTACCCTTAACTTAAAGTATAAAAGTAAAACTTGAAGGATACAAGGCACATTGTTTCAAAACAAACATCTGCCATAAAAGATAACCAGATGCAACAAGTCCAAAAGGTAAAACTGAACTACTATATTATTTTTGTTGATGCCTAAAGATTTAACAAGAAAACGAAAGTTTGTGTTAGTTTTTTGAAGCTTAAATGGGAAAGTCATAGTATGATCATGATCATGCCCGATCAAACAATTGGTGGTTTTTGTAAATGTGCTGATGTTCACATCACAGTGCCTGAAGGTTCCAACATACGATCATATTATAAATGACCATCATCCATAGTAGTAGTAGTAGTCTAGTACTTCCTACTAGAACGGGTAGGACGAACCACTTGTTCGAACTTTGCAATTAGGCCATCACATAGGCCCTTTTTACGCCCCGCGGTAGAGAGTTCCAGCCACTTCACACATCATACATATGTACATTGTACCGCCGAAGCGAGTATGATGTGATCAATAGTGAGCCATATAAATCAGAGCGTCACGGCGAGGAATCGAACCCCATCTCGTTCCACTCATGATTCAGTGATGGCCGACCAGACGTGGTTTAACCCACACGTCCACGCTGACTCTCGCCTTATCATCATCCATAACTCTATTATGACATGAATCGTGGAAGCTTGATCACTAAGAAGACTACACATGTAAATTTTTCTTTTATTGCTGTAGTCATCGAATTGTTAGTTAGTACCATAAGACAACAACACGAAGCATGAGGTGGTTACAAGAGCCATAGTCACCGAATCGTTAGTTCCAAAATACCCTACACCTCGAAGCAAGATGTGGTTAGAGGTACCATAGTGACCAAATCATTAGCACCACAACACCCTACGCCTTGAAGCATGAGATGGTTAGAGGTGCCACAGTGACCGAATCGTTAGCACCACAACACCCTACACCTTGAAGCATGAGATGGTTAGAGGTGCCATAGTGGCCATATTGTTTGCATCACTCCACCTACCACCATCACAGAGACCAAGCTGAAAATATTCTAATAGGGTCAAGCAAATATGTCAAAATTGCTTTTTTACTATTTGTTCCACCATACTTTGAAAGAACAGTAAGCCAAAAAAATAGGTTGTTTTTTTGTTGAAAAAAAAACTGAAGATTGGCGAATTGCCTAGGATTTTAAGGTTTATGTTTTTAGAAAAGTTAGCAGAACTTACAGGTTCCTAGTAGGATAGTGGAAGGAAGATAAGAGTATTAGTTGGTAGATGGCCAGTTTTATGTCTGTTGCAAGAGACTTTAACAATCATCCCTGTATGAGCATTAGTGATAACACATCACCTCTAATTTTTTTTACTTATTTAGGCTCTTTAACAGTTAAGAGATTTCAGCAAACATATAATTTTCTATCGAGAAATATGTATGAATAAATTATGTTTTTAACCAATTTATGTGGCACTTGCTTCTCGCGTGGTATTATTGGACAAATGTTCAGTGAACGGTTCGCAAACGATCCCTGCGCCGGGGTTGGAACAGTTTCGAGGACGGACGGTACGAAACACTGTCGCAAGTCGGGTTGGGACGGCTTTTATCTATTGCGCATGCCGGTGACGATCCCGCGGACGGTACACTGCTTGGTTGAAACAAACCTAACACCAAGTACTAGTTTTTTATGACATGCGCAGTTATGTAAATCGTCACTCATGTCAACAGGAAGGTACTCTGCTAGGTTTCCTTGAATGTTTTTATTACGGTACGAATTATAATCCAAAACCCGTTCCAACCTGATGATTTTATTACAGTACAATGTTAGCGCATGCGTATCAAACCTGTCCTAAATGATTCCCGAACGATCCGTGGGACGATACAAACGACGGTACAAATAGACGGGTTGGAACAAACCAAATACCAAGTACTGGTTTGTATGACATGCGCAGACATGTCAATCGTCACTCATGTCAACAGGAAGGTTCCCTGACTGCTGGGTTTCCTTGAATGTTTTTAATAAAGTGCGAATTATTGTTTGAAACCCGTTCCAACCTGACATGATTTTATTACAGTACGATGTTAGCGCATGCGTATAAAACCTGTCCTAAACTAAACGATACAAAGGACGGCACAAATAAGGGGATTGAAACGAACCTAGTGCTTTCGTTATTCCTTCGGTAAGCTAGAAAACAAAAAAAATATTAACCATAACACACTCCTAAGCGACGCTTGGTAATTCTGCTAATGTTATATAAAAATTACTATTTACTACTCTAATGTTAATTTATACTATTATTGGTATGTTTCAGTCTGTAACAGAACGTATTACGGTGAGGTTGGCAGAACTTATAGTCTGACTCCAGCCAAGCCTAAAGAGAACCGATTCCCTTATCTCTGTCACCTCACGTTCACTGCCAACGGGCATGATCATGGAGACATCATTCAGGTACATTATTATCTAATCTTTACTGTTTTCAAATGCTTGAAATTTAGTTAAACCATCTAAACATAGAGAAGGTATTTAGTATTATAATTATCTTTTATGTGTTTGATTTATTTCAGGATAAAGGTTTCTAAATATAATAAATAGGCATTGCGGATTTATCATTGAACCGAGTGTATCGTAATAAACATAATATATTGAATATTAAGGAAATTGATAATCATGATGAGTTTATAGTTAAATAGTATGATTGTAGTCGTGCATAATCACCAAATCCGTCTACCAACGGGGATCTCCACTCACTGCCATGGTCTGGAACGTCCAGCGGTTCCCCCTCTTGGCCGTTCACAATGTAAACATACGGCCAACCCGGTCGCGGTCAAAGGTGCCTAAACTCTAAATACCATAATACCCTAACGTCTGGCTCTAAATAGAATAAGATAATTAAATTATAAATACATAACGTTACCTGGCACTCGGGAATATCTATATTATCTTCACGATAATTTACAAAACATATTTCCGAGGCCGCAAATAAAAACATTTAAAATTAAAAGCGTAAGATTTTCGTAACAATAGATAACAATAAATAATCATAAGCTTCCTGTAATTAAAATATTATTTAGAGAACTTCTAGTATAATTAGAAAATTTGATGATAAAACTTCAATAAATGTAATTGAAATGGTATAGTTCGGACCAATTTGTCCGGAATTGTACGAACGGAATTCGGAATTGCGGGAGTTATGCGTAACACTGACAGACAGACGACTAGCTAAAAATCACTTAATTCGTTTTGAAAACACTTAAAATAAATAATTCTGTTGAAATCTCAGTTTCGGAAAACAATACTTTTCCTCTAGGTAAGGAAAAAGTAAAAGAAATAAATAAAGAAATTAGCATCATTTTCTAGAGATACAAGTACGTTTTATTTTATAGCCATTGTGTGTGGGAGTTTAATAATTTTAGAAACAGTATAAGTACCTACTAGCAATTATCTTGCTACCGTGCAATTAATTTCGACCCTTATTCCATAACAATAGTGTACAGCTGAGAGAAATATAGAACTTAACATTATAATAATAACTGCTTGGTCATTATAAAAGTATACAATGCTATTAACTCTATTCATTTCAATGGTTAAGTCTCGTAGTGCCTTGATTATAATGACTACAGAGGAAAACCTTCATGCAATGTATTGACTAAGTCTGGAGAAGAAAATTAGTTGCACATGTAGCATTCTGAATCAGATAGTTTACTGAATTTTGTGGTAGGTTCATACTGTTTGCTGGTTCCAATCAAGATTTAGATTATAAAAACATGTTGTGAAAAAGTTCCCAATCAAGATTTAGATTGCGAAAACATGTTGCGAAAAGGTTCCAATAAAGATTTAGATTGCTAAAACATGTCGTGAAAAGGTTCCAGTCAAGATTTAGATTGCAAAAAGATGTTGTGAAAAGGTTCCAATCAAGATTTAGAGTGAGAAAATATGTTGTGAAAAGGTTCCAGTCAAGATTTAGATAGTAAAAACATGTTGCTAAAAGGTTCCAGTCAAGATTTAGATTGTGAAAACATGTTACGAAAAGGTTTTAATCAAGATTAAGATTGTGAAAAGGTTCCAATCAAGATTAAGATTGCGAAAAGGTTCCAATCAAGATTAAGATTGCGAAAAGGTTCCGATCAAGATTTAGATTGCAAAAACATGGTGGCCCACAAGATGCAACAATGGAAAATTAATTATGCAAGTAGGCTAGTTGTACTAATGGTAATGGTAAGGACGAACCACTTTTTCGAACCTAGCGATCAGGCCACACTAGACCCATTTTACTAACCCCGTGGTGGAGAGTTCCAGCTACTTCACACATCATACCTGTACATTGTACCGCCGAAGCGGGTATGGTGTGGTCATTAGTAAGCTAAGTAAGCGTGCGTCAAAGTGTGGGGAAAGAGAACCCCGCAGGGGGTGTCCCTCGCCCTGCTCCGTCCGCGATTCATAGAAGCAATTCAGAGTACCATAGCACGGGATCGAACCCACGACCTCGTTCGCCTCACTCATTGATAGCTGGGCGGGCCGCCTAGAGCACCTCGGCCACGCTGGCTCCCCGCTAGTTATACTAAATAACCAATTCCCCCATAAGGCTATTCATATGTGTAGCCGGGAAGAACCACAACAAAACCAGAAATCAATCATTGATTATATTAGAGCTCCCAATTGGCTTCAGATCACTACTTGATTATAATGTAACGAGTCATAATAGAAGGTAGGTCATCCAAGATGAAGAAGAAAACTGGGAGGAAAAAGAATATCATTGCTTATGAATTCAAGAAAGTTGTTTTAGAAAAAATTCAAAGTAGATTACAAAAACAAATAGTATAGTTAAAGTTGGGTGGCCATGGCGAAACAGGGCAACTGATTGCGTACGTTATATTCGGAGTCAGATAATTTATTGGAATTTTTGAGTAAGTCCAGACTTCTTGCTGGTTCTAAAAAAGATCCAGATTGTAAAAACATCCAAGTAATATTGAAACATAAATAAAAACATCAATAAGCAAGTATTGAACGGTGTAGTTTAAGTTGGGTGGCCATGACGAAGCAGGCAATATGGTTGCGTAAGTTGCAATTGGTGTCAGATAGTTCACTGAAATTTCTGGGTACGTTCACACTGCTTGGTTCCAATCAAGATTTTGATTGCGAAAACATGTGCGGCAATTGAACATTGCAGTTAATGTTGAGTGGCCAATGCGAAGCAGGCAACTGGTTGCGCACGATGCAATCGGAGTCTGATGGTTTTCTGGAATTTTTGGGTACGATCAGACTGATCGCTACTTCCAACTAAGATTCAGATTGCGAAAACATGCACTAAGAGTTAAAACAATGTTGTTAAATTGTGGGTTGGATGGCCACAATGGAAGTAGGCAAAGCAGCCTTCTTATTTAACAATTGGGGAACTTCTTTTGACTCTTACTCGCCTGTTAAATAACAGAAGTGTGATGAACAATTTAATTAGTCTCTCCACGTAATCAGTTTATTTTAAATTACAAAGCAGGTTTCAGTCTTCATAAGGCCATCATCAGTGCTGGAATGTGGAAGAATAGATAACTTCGGTTCAAATCAGCAAAATCGTTGAAATTTGATTGAGACAAAGTTTTTAAATTTTAATTGATTTTAAGGGTCCGAATTCAATATTTAATAAAACGAACTGTCATGATGGTATTTTTCTTTGTTTTTAACTTTTTTTACTACGTTTTTATTTGCTTGCTTTCTTGTTTGTTTGTTTGTCCGGTACAAATCTGGCAATCGATTTCTAACTAACTTCCCGAACAGCTAGACATTTGAAACTTTTAGCATAGCTCAAAGCACGATGACAATGCATTATTTTAATACTTTTAGCCATCTTTCAGCAGAATTTAATGGGTTTTCAGCAAATTTTGTTGTATGGAAAGTTAGTTCGGAAAAAATCCGCCAGTTATTTTATTTGTTTTGCCATATCCCATATTTACAATCTTCATTTTGACGGGTTTCAAATTTGTGATTTTTAAAAATAAGAGATAAACATTGAATGACTGCAAAACAGTAAATACATCGATTATATTATTTATATTATTTCAAATATATCGATGGCACGGTTTAGATTTGGTGTTGGGGAGATCCGTTGTACAAAGATTTGTCCTTTTATAGGTTTAAGATCAGCTCTCTAGATGGTTGTCATTTATGTGAAGTAAATAAATTCGGAACTATTTTTTTTTTCACTAACATTATATTTTATATATCAATAACAATTATATTATCAACATTACATACGATTCAACAAAAAATTTAAAAACGTAGTATATAAAATGGTCTTCTATCTTGAAATTATTTATTAATTAAAAAAAGAAATGATTCGACATATTTACATAATATAATATCTACTTTTCTTCTTTTAAAGCTACTTCTGTGTATTTTATGCATTTTCAGTATCTTCTCGATATCTTGGTTGAGAATTTTACGTTTAAATATGTAAACATGTATTCACGATGTGGTTCGGAGTTTAGCATTGTTCAAACACGATTTTGCCTTTGGTACAATCATAGATGCAAATGTGCTTCATGTATTATTAATTTTATTTCCGTTCGAAGTTAAGGTTTTTGAAACAATTTTCAGTAAATTCAACAGGGAATATCGTCAAGTGTAAATTGAAATGAAGAAGAAAAAAAGCTGTGTAAATATAAAAGCTAATGATGTAATTTGACGCTTTCTTCAAATGAGAACAAATCTGTTCTTTTTAAGTCATTTCAGAAGTTTAAGAAACATTTTTTGCAAAAAAAGGGATAAGAAATATTTACAAGGAACATTATAGACATATAATACAACCATTTGATAGTTACCAGAAACTTGACATTAATATGGAACTAAAATGTATTGAAGCATGTAGGTAAATGTATAAAACTTTCCGCTCAAGACGTGTCTTGAACCTGTGATCGCTTGATTAACAACGGACTAGTGCAAAAAGCATGTAAGCAAAAATGTACCTAGTAGGAGGCTACTTTCGACAAACCATCTAAATTTCTTTTAAATTTGATGAGTAGCTTTAAAAATTTGTTGATAAGTTTTGAAGATAACAAAAAGTTTTTGCCCGTGTTAAAGTAAAAGAAAAGGGGGCAGAGAGTTCAAATTAATATGGGGCATCTAAATTTAACGGGTAACTCGCGCTGCCCATGCCCCTCCACTCGCGATGCCCATGCTCCTTCCGCTCGCGCTGCCCATGCTCCTGTCATTCGGGCTGCCCATGCTCCTGTCACTTGCGCTGCCCATGCTCCTGCCACTCACGCTGCCCATGCTCCTGTCACTTGCGCTGTCCATGCTCCTGCCACTCGCGCTGCTCATGCTCCTGTCACTCAGGCTGCCAATGTCCTGTCACTTGCGCAGTCCATGCTCCTGCCACTCGCGCTGCTCAAGCTCCAGTCACTTGGGCTGCCCATGCTCCTGTCACTTACGCTGCCCATGCTCCTGCCACTCGCACTTCACATGCTCCTGCCACTTGCGCTGCCCTTTGCTGCCCCCGTTGGTGGTTTTTCGAGTGGAAGTCAAAGGACAAGGAGCGCGAGTGGCAAAGAGTCTGCTGCTCTTCTACTTACTTGCCTAAACCCATTTTCCTAATTGGTTGCAAATATTTCAAAAATTCGTGAAAAATAGAAAAATGTTCCGATTGCGCTAAAATTTGCAGCAATTATACCTCTTAATAAGACAAGCATTCCCAGAGAATTTCATTTTATTATCTGCCGCAATTTGAAAATATCAATAGTTGAAACTTAAACGCTAAATAATTTCGGAACATTTTTAGCAATATCCATTAATTAGGTATGATAGAAAGCTTCGAAACAGTTTAACATAAAGGAAAAAATGCAATAAGTCGATAAAGTTGCATTTTCTTTAAACGTCCTCAATTGTCCGAGGAAACAAGTTAAGGAGACTGTAAACTCTCACTATACCCTGAATACTGCCGCAGAAGTAATTTGGGAAGTAAATACAGCAGCGCAAGGAGCAGTGGAAGTGGCTGAGTGAAAACGCAGCATTAGGCAAGTTTTAATTATTTTAAATTTCCTTTATAGAGAATCTAACCTTCTTAAAAGGCTATATTATTTAGTTTTGTGTGAATATCAATCATTTTAGTGTACACATAAAGAATTGTTTATGATAATTAAACCATTTTACTTAAGACTAATAATTGATTTATAAATCGTGAAATCTTTTGTCATAACTATAAACAAACATCTATCTGCTAACATCCATTCATGGGAAATTGAAATGCTACAATTCATCGGTTTAAACCCGCAGCTTCAAACCGCAACCACAAATCAAACTTCTGGTAATTATGGAATAGGGTGAAACAGAGTTCTACAATTATTCAATACAGCGATCGTATTTCAATGAGCTACATCTATGCCATATTAACTCAGTTATGTGAAATATGACGTTTGTATAGCTAAACATCTACTGAAAACCAATAACATTGTGTTAAGTTGGTACTTAACAATAATAGAATAAAAATAAACAGTGTTGCCACCAAATGTAAACTAAAATCTATTTCTCGATTTCACCTCTGGATATAATTATTTCTGAGCATTTATGCTTTATTTAAGGCTCCACACGTCCACAGATTACAGACAGACAACAAACTATCTGTTTCAGACTATATAGACAGTCATTTTTTTTTTAAACACTTTTTTGGAGATCAGGGGACCTTAAAATGTTTTCTATGTCTATGTACTTCACTTTAAAATGGAACCATGCAACAATTTGACTTTATTATTTCGTAAAACATCCACAATTTTCAGAAAATTTGGCTACATAAAACCCTTTTTAGTCCAGGAGATAATGTGCAGTAAAGTGACTGACTAACATAGAGCTGGAATTTTGTTTATAAGTAAATCTTGTGGTGCCATATGTGGTCGGCTAAGTTCGTCTGCGGGGCATAGCTTGGCAATAGGCATTTGAAAAAAACAAACCGGTGGAGAGCGGCTATGACCCGCTATGACCGGAGAGCGGCTATTGTATGTTTATGGTGGACAATGTGGACATTGTGATTCTTGAGTACAAAATTAGTTAGTAGACAGAAAATCAAGTTGATGGTATTTTGTCACTTGATAGGTTGGTTATCCAAATGTTACTTCAAATCAAAGTAGTTGCATATCATGGGGCAAACTACCATTAACTTGTTTTTTGGTCTACTAACTAATTTTGTATTCAAAATAATGAAAATCACATTGTCCACTATAATAGGCAGGACATAGCCACTCTCCACTGGTTTGTTTTTTCAAATGTCTATTACCATGCCATGTCCCGCAGACGAACTTTGCTGACTATATATTCATAAAAGGCACTACTAGATTAACTTATACACAAAATTCTAGCTTGATGTTAGTCACACACTTTTTTGCACGCTATCTCCTGGACTATTAATCATTAACAAGAAAACTCATGCAACTTTGTTTATAAAAGTATGTGAACACAATTTTCAAGAAATGAGACTACATTAAAACCCTTAACTTATTAACGAGAAAACAAAAGTAACTTTTTTTAAACAAAATCGCAAAATATTTATAATTAATTAGTCGTAATATTCTGTATTGTGAGAAGATGCTTTAAGCTTGTTTAACTCTCCCTTAAACTAATCTCGAATAACCTCCGGGAAGGAATTTTCTAAAAATGTTTACATACAACGAATTAACGGAATTTTTTTGGAACGAAGTTCCTTATGGCACGTTCTGGAGCCTGGGAGTGAATCCGAAAAAACGACCAAAATCACCGTCACAAAATAACCGTCACAAAATCACCGTCACGCAAAATCCGTCACGAAATCTACAGATGACGACAACTTGAGTAAAAGATCACCGAGTTAGATGAAATTTGGTACGCATGTTCATTTTACCAATGCCCAATCTGAGTTCGTCCGAAAACGTTATCCGCCCAAGCGTTCACGCGCAACGCTCGCGTAATCTTAAGCTTCAAAAGACAAGAAAAAGTGTTATTAAGGAAGCCTGTCACTTGACTTGTTTTGATTATTTTTGTTATATATGTCAAAAATTTCACTTTGTTTTGTAAATAAATAAAATATAATCATGAAAAATTTCACCCTGATACAAGCAGAAGCTGTAGAGTAGGGAAGAGATATATTTTATAATATTTTAAATTAATTGGCCAGGTAGGTAGAAAACAGTCCTATTTCAATCCAAACTCCTTTAACAAACATACTCTTTCACTATAAACTCATCATGATCAACTTTTATCTTATATTCAATATATATTTATAGTAAGACGCTTGCTTACTCCGCCATGTATAAGTAGTTAGCAATGTATACGTACTTTGCAGTGTGATTTTATAATTTATATTTAATGAAAAATGTAAGGAACTTCGTTCCTACCGGGTGTCCCGTGACACCACAATTATTATTTTTTATGTCTCCGATTTCATATAAGGAGCCATTTTTGGTCCGTGTCTCTTTGTCTGTCTGCCGGTCTGTCGCTCTATTTTGCGAACCAATATATCTTAAAAACTACTTTTCTGATTTTAATGAAATTTGGGTAGTAGGTCATAATTTGCCTATTGTTGGTCTCATATAAGTTTCATCCTTCTGCGCTCATTTGTCTTCCACAAGCGCACAAACATACATTTATTTACACCTATAGCTTCAAAAGTACTAATCTGATTTGTATGAAACTTTTCTAGTTTATCGAAAGTAGCCCGCAGATAGCCCCAGATTAAGTTGAACCATCTTCGTTCTTTAAATTTTTCTAAATTGATACTTTAATTCAGGTGAAAAAATCAAAACAAATTTAACAGATTAAAAAAACGGGTGAAACAAACAAAATAGACAAAATGGCTTGTGATAGCATAAAATCAATAAAGTACGTGATAGGATGTGAGGAAGCTATATGCCACACCAATTGGCAGTCTATTTTATTATTCTAAATGTTTCTTTTCTCGTTTATTTCCCCCTACAATTGTTATAAACAAAGAATAAGAAACTAAGCTAGAAGAACTATTGTTTGTTCATTGTTAGCTTAAAAACAAAACCATTGTAGAACAATGCACAGAGTACGAGGAAGATGCAACTTCGCTTTGTTTTCTAAATTGATATTTCACATCTTCTTCTGCAAGATTTGAAACATTAAAGTTCCATTGTTGGTCCTGTATATGTTTGAACCTTCTACGCTCATTGGTTTCTCTTTGACATGCGCACAAAGTCTCTATACTATATCTATAACACTACTCATCTGATCTGAGCCCACAGATTTCCCATCAAAAATTCAACAATCTAGGGCTCTTTGATACTTCAATTAATGTTGATGTAAAAAATCAAATAGTTATTTATGCACCAATGCACCTAGGGAGTAAAGTAAGCCATTATTCCCTGAGCGAAAAAGTTGGTTCTTGAGGCGAAGCCGAAGGAACCATGGTTCCTAAATCCCGAGGCGAAGCCGAGGGAATTAGAATTTTTAATTCCCGAAGCGCAGCCGAGGGAATAACTCTAATTAGCTCCCGAGGCGCAGCCGAGGGAGATAATTATTGCGAGGGGAATAATGGCACTTTACTGACGAGGTACATACAATATTTTATCTCCAGTAGAAAAAAGATTCACATTTTCGTGCATTGCACAGTTTTTATTTAATATTTTAATAAATAACAATAATTAATAGCACTTTTAATAGCAGATATAAGAGATTCAATATTAAAAACAAATAAGAATTGGAATTAAGCTCAAATAGAAGGTTATTTAGATGCAGGTTGTAATGTTGTAAACAATGATAAACATGGTCAAAAAAGCGCAGTGCCGCCAACCTGATTTCGACAACTTTATTACATTAGCCATACATTTTCTACTATTTATAAAATAATTAAGTTGCAATCTTTACTTTTTTGCCCTACTTTACTTTTTCGCCCTACTTTTACTTTTCCTCCCTACTTTTTGAGTTAGGGATGAAAAGACCTGTTTTAGTCCCTCTAAACTAATTCTTTTTTTCTAAACTAACTAACTTTTTTTCCCTACTGGAGATAAACAATTTTATGGAACAGCGAAATATCTCCGGAACCATGATAGATAGAAAGATGCTGTTTTCAGGGTTCGATAATGGTTATAAATGCGCTTCCAGAAAAAACGCTGAACATTTTCTGAATTTAGCAAAAGTGTGTGCATTTTACATAATTATAATATTATTTTTATTTTTTTTATAATAAAACAAAGTGATCAAGAAGCCATATTTTTTAGACTAGATTTGGATTCTATGGCTAAAAATAGTAAATAAGAATTTTTTTACTCTAAAAAAAAATATCGCTCCGAACATTAGTTTGCCGTCTGGAGAGCCCTGAACTTGCTAAAATTGAAATTTTAAGTCCATTTTACTACGTTTTTATAAGCTTGCTTTCTTGTTTGTTTGTCCAGTACAAATCTGGCAATCGATTTCTAACTAACTTCCCGAATAGCTAGACATTTAACGCCATTCTTGCTTGGCTGGCAAAATACATTAACAATGTAATACCGTGTTTTTGCACACTGCAATAAGGTACACAAGTCACATAGTTGTTAATGTGTTTTGCCAGCCAAGCAAGAATGACGTTGTGAGAGCACGCTCGTCTCTGATAAGTCCCGTATCTGATCTTCTTGATCTGGTATAGGTCCAGAGTTGGGTGGGCATCGTCGGGCCCCTGATGAGTCGGACGCGACGAAACGATGCAGGACATAGCGTAATGCCGAGCCAACATCTTGATGACGTAAGTCTGATGTTGGAACAGTTCCTATGTGCCATTTTTGAGTGGCACATCCCTTGGTGTCTCTCACTTTTACAAATTGTGTACCTTATTGCAGTGTGCAAAAACACGGTATTACATTGTTAATATATATATATATATATATATATGTGTGTGTGTGTGTGTGTGTGTGTGAAGAGAGAGAGAGAGAGAAAGCGTATCGTGATGGTGCTATAAATTCAAATTTGAGACTTTGATAGATTTTACACGGTTTTAGGATCCCTTGAATCGAATAAAAACTGGAAAAAAGCATGAAAAAATGATAAAAAGATAAAAGACTCACGTATATATTTTTTATATATGAAAGGAGTGATATATATTTTCAGTGATATAGAATTGTGTGAACATTTTGGAAGGAATATGGGATAAAATTATTTATTTGATTGGAGAATGGTTTGCCGTGGAAATGTTTATAAAGGTTACGAGACCAGCATTGTTAAGTAGTTCTTCTATTTGATGTTCTTCTTTTTAAACTTTCTGTGCTAAACTTATGATTATTACTATTCACCACGCAGACCTCCAACTTTATTCCGTAAAAATCTTTTTTATTCCTTTTTATAAAAGATTTTTACGGTTTATTTATTTCCAAAATATATGTGTTTACTTTTTCTAGTGCATTTACACTGTTTTGAAGTCCCTTAAGTCCAACAAAAAAATATCTGTCTGTCTTTCGTCTGTCTGTCGTCTGTTATTTGTTGTCTGAGCAGACGCGAGGAGCCTAAATTACTGGTCCAAATTTGATAAAATATTGCATACATTTTCAGAAAACTCCATCCTGAGGTGAAATCAAAAAAATAAGTTCTTTTAAAAATATCTCTCTATCTTTCGTCTGTCGTCTATGTGTTGTCTGTCTGTCATCTTTTTGTCGTATGTCTGTTGTCAGTCTGTCGTCTGTTATTTGTTGACGGATATTTCTTATGATTTGATTGTTCACAACAAACGACTGACAGGGAACCAAAAATGTTCCTGATGTCTGAAACGGATTCCTGTCTTAGAATTTTTTAAATCGAAAATGTAAAAAATGTTCAATCTTAAACGATCTCAGAACAGTTTGTTGTCAATCGATAACTGAGAGCCCTTACCCATCAGCCAATGCATTTTTCTGAATCTAATATTAAGTTCGTCTTTTTTCTTTTTTATTATGTTTGTTTTCTTGGTACACACCCAAAGCTGTATGGACTTACAGAATACAGCTTTGAGGGTGTACCAAGAAAACAAACATAATAATGATCCAAACTTTTCAGAATAAAGTACTAAGAAGTATTGTGGATGCAACGTGGTATATAAGAAATGACAACCTGCACAGAGATCCACAGGTGGAATATGTTAGCAAAATAGTTAAGAAATTTACAGTCAACCACCAACAGAGAATACAACATCATGTTAACTCTGAAATGCGCCGGCAAGTGTACGATGAAACTCATAACTTGATAAGGCGACTTAAGAGAACAAAGCCCCATGAACTGGCTTCGTGAACAAGAATAATTAATATTACTCTCAACATTATTGGGATTGACCATTGGGCCATACCCCATCAAAACGATATATATATATAATAAAGAGGAGTTGCTGGATGAGACTACTCAGTACTCAGTTGCAACAATAGGGAGGGGTGGGTTTAGTGGGTAAATTTCAAGATAAAAAGAACTTTTTATATACTACGTTTTTAAATTTTCTGTTGAATCGTATGTAATGTTGATAATATAATTGTTATTGTTATATAATATATAATGTTAGGGATAAAAAAATAGTTCCGAATTTATTTACTTCACATAAACGACAACCATCCAGAGACCTGATCTTAAACCTATAAAAGGATAAATCTTTGTACAACGGATCTCCCCAACACCAAATCTAATGCATGCCATCGATATATTTGAAATAATATAATCGATATTTCCTGTTTTGCTGTCATTCAATGTTTATCTATCACAAATTTGAGACCCGTCAAAATGAATAAAATAAAAGCAAAACAAATAAATTAACTGGCGGATTTTTTCCGAACTAACTTTCCGCACAGCAAAATTTGCTGAAAACTAATTAAATTCTGCTGAAAGATGGCTAGAAGTGTTAAAATAATGCATTGTCATCGTGTTCTGAGCTATGCTAAAAGTTTCAAATGGCTAGCTATTCGGGAAGTTAGTTAGAAATCGATTGCCAGATTTGTACCGGACAAACAAACAAACAAACAAACAAACAAGAATGGAAGCTAATAAAAACGTAGTAAAAATCCCACACTACCGGAGATTGCGGGGTCTCCGGTTCTAAGAAGATTCCCACCTACCCTCGTAGAAAAAAAAAAAAAAAAAAAAAAAAAAAAATCTTAAACGATCACATTGCTCCCGTTACACCTTTGGTAAGCTCGGATGCAAATATTACCAAAGAGTAAGCTACCTTTATTTTTACGGTCCCAAAAATGGAATTTATAAACCACTAATTGCAAAAAGGAGGAAATATTACTTTTTAGTTTATTTTCTGAAATATTAAAGTATATTGTTTATGAAAATATAAATTTTGTAAATGGGACAAAATATTGTATGTAATAAAACGTTTAAATCTATTGAAATATAAAAAAAACTATATTTTGAATTTATTATAAATGTTTCACAGATATAATACATATATTAGAAATAATACATAGATAATAGTGCATTGTGAAAACCCTCAATAGCTTGCAAAGCTAGAGTGAGGGTTCTGTCCTGACGCATATATATAATGTACAGCTTTATTGAAAAGCATAAAAGATATCTTCTTATTATAAATAATATTTAGTTTTACAATTTCTACTTAATAATAAGCCTTCAATTTTTAAAGAATAAATACTTTTGTTATAACTTACATTTGTAGGTCATATTATTAATATTATATCATTTCCCGAGGGAGCCAGGGTAGCCGAGCGTCTTAGGGCGCTCGCTCAGCTATCACTAAGTTGAGGCAACTCGAGGTCGTGGGTTCGATCCCGTGCCATGATACTCTGAATTGCATCAATGAATCGCGGTCGGTGCAGGGCCAGGGACACCCTTTATGGGGACTCTTCCCCCACTCTCTGATGTGGGTCCGATCCGTGTCATGATGATGGGATTTGTATCTATGGTTCGAGGACGGAGCAGGGCGAGGGACACCCTTTATGGGGACTCTTCCCCCACGCTTTGACGCACGCTTATATAGCTTACTAATAACCACACCATACTCGCTTCGGCGGTACAATGTACTTATGTATGATGGGTGAAGTGCCTGGAACTCTCTACCGCGGGGCGTAAAAAAGGCCTAAGTGATGGCCTAATTGCAAGGTTCGAACAAGTGGTTCGTCCTACCCGTTCTAGTAGGAAGTACTAGACTACTACTACATATCATTTCCCAATGTTAAATCATATCTGTCAGAAACTTAGTAATACTTTTTATATAAGTCCTATAGTTTGAACCTTTTTTTACAGTTAATAGCAACTCATTATATAGCTTAGCTCCCAGGTATTCTACATTCAGTAATTTTTTTGTGGTCTTGCATGGAGGAAGTTTTACGTTAAACATGGTTCTGTTCTTTGTCTTGTGCTGTATTTGTGATCAATGTGTTGTTTGTTTTGTTTATAATAATAACAGTAAATAGATTTTTTAAATAATTCGGTCACCGGTAATACTTCAAAGTCTTTGAAAAATTGAGCTGAAGGATAGTCTCTTTTACGTTTTAGGCATATTTTTATAAATTTTTTTTGAGTTGTATTTAGCTTCGCTAAATGAGTTTTTGCTGCAGTACCATATGCTAAGATACCATAATTATCAGAATACTTTCTATAATTATAATCCTTCATGTATGAGAAAGTAAAACTCTATCAGAGTTACGATGCCATATGTTTTTTTGCTTGAATGAGCGATTTCCAACGTAATATACAAATCGATTTGAAAAAAACTCAATCAAGATAAAACACATCAATAGATTTTTATGAATGAATCCAAAAAAACAAACGTGTAATATTACAAACTTCAATTCAGATTTGATTTTTCATTCACTTTTATCTATCAGTTTTATGAATGGGGGAAAAATGATTGTCTCACCTCTCTCTCCCTCTCCCTCTCTCTCTCTCTCTCTGTCTCTCTCTCTCTCTCTCTCTGTCTCTCTCTCTCTCTCTCTATATGGAAATATATATATCCATTCAGTGATAATCTCTTAATGGAAAGTGAGTTATTTATTAATCCTCTTTCAAGAACAAAGTAGAAGTAGTATCGTGCATTTACTAAAATAGTAACTTCATTAAAATTCTCTCGTAAAATATTTCATACGCTAAATGTTAAAACACTTAATGGATCCCTTTAAAATGATAATTTTCCAAGCCCTGATAAAGCAGAGGTTTTGTCCTCTTGTATCCGCACTACCATGGTTGAAATTGGAAATATCTTTTATTACAGTTTGTGCCTAATAAGTTTTAGTGCGTTGACAGCGTGGAAAAGTCAAAGAAATGGAGTAGGGGGGGCCAATGAAAGCACAGGGTTTTCAAATCCTTGCTCTCATTGGCCCCTAGTCCATTTCTTTGAGTTTTCTGCTCTGTCATTGCACTAAAATGCATTTGGCACAAAATGTAAGCTTATATCCTAATGAGAAGCCCATCAAATGTGTTTTAGTGCATTGACAGCGTGGAAAAGACAAAGAAATGGAAGGGGGAACCAATGAGAGCACAGGATTGTGAAATCCTTGCTCTCATTGGCTCCCCACTTTATTCCTTTGACTTTTCCGCGCTGTCAATGCACTAAAATGCATTTGGTACAAACTCATAACCTAATAAGAAGCCTTTTTCCAAGTATTAACTTTCTAACTTCAGAAGATCGGTCTAGAGTCAATTCTCCTCCTTCTTTCAACTTTGTCTCAATTTCCCCCCAACCCCCTTAGGGATCGCATTTTGGCCAATCCCTTTGGCAGTCATCGATATTATGATTGAAATGATATCCGTAAAGCCTTTACACGATCCAAGTATGCTTGGTCCTATAGTAACTTTGATCAAATCCACTTGGTCCAAGAGCTTGTGGAACTTTTGAACCATGAGTTCACGGTCCAATTATACTTGATCCATGAGAAACTTTGATACACTATTAAGTAGAGCTTAAGATAGAGTGAAATGGGTTTTCCCTCAAAAACTTTTTATGATAAATTGTTTTAAGTTTGAAAGATAGATACTTAATAGTCCAGGAGAGAGCATACAAAAGTGTTAGACTAACATCAAGCTAGAATATTGCTTATAAGTTAATCTTTCAGTGCCTTTTAAGAATATGAGATCGGCTACGTTCGTCTCTAGACATGGCTTGGAAATAAGCATTTGAAAAGAACAGTCCGATGGAGAGGGCCCACTAATGGTGGACCACCATGAGGGGACAATGTGATTTTCATGATCCTGAGTACAAAATTAGCTAGTAGACCGAAAATCAAGTTGATGTTAGTTTGTCACTTGGATACGTTAGTTATTGGACTATTACTCCAAATCAAAGTGTTCATTCACATCTAGTGGACAGCATATTCTTAAAAGGCACTAAAAGATTAACTTGTACACACAAATCTAGCTTAATGTTAGTCAAATACTTTTTTCCACGCAATCTCCTGGACTATAAATTGTACTTATTAAGTTTTAAAACAGTTGTGATATATAACTTTCTTGTAAACAAAACCCAGCATAACCTCACCTCTTGGTAATTTTAAACTGCTCAATTCTTACGCTCACCTTATCTAATCCTTAAATTCTTATATTATACCTTAACAGGTATAATAAAGTTGAATGAAAGGCATTTCAAAGTTTCTTTAAGTTTATCAACCAAGATATCACCACGAGTAACAGACATCCATTTTCTTTTTCTTATTTCTCTTCGACTAAAAGTTTTTCTTGCTAAAAACTTTCAAGATTTTTTTTTTCTTCTTCTTGTTTGATGGAGAAAAAAATCTAAGAGAGTTATGTTGATATTTTGCAGGAATAAAGTTGTTTGTTGTTATTAAGTTGGAAAGTTGTTAATTAAGAACTTTATCTTTAAGGTAGAATGTGTAACTTGATCATTTCTAACTGAATCTGATTAGAAATTGGAGGTTGAATTTGGAAGTTTGCTTTTTGTGTTTTTCTTTCTGCTTTTTAGAGTTTCGTTGGTAAAACCAAAGAAAAAGAAAGAAACCTTTATAGTTTCCGTTCCTGTGTCTGTCTGTCACTCTGTTCGGTTCCAATAACTTTTGAATCAAGAGGGATAAAAACATGAAACTTTCCAGTATTAAAGATATTTTTGACACACTCACAGGAAAAAATTTAGTGAACTCAAAATTATCAGCTGTTCAAAACCACAATGACGGATAATTCATGTATAGCGAAATTATTTTTTTTTTTAATGTTTAGTGGGGTATAAAATGAAAGGTATTGAAGAGTAGATTACCAAAATATGTAACACGAGTAAATTGTTTAAATTTCCACGCTAAAATTTTGTGTGTCCATAATTGATGTTAATATAAATATAAAAAATTGCGGTCTGCTGGGCCATGGAAGAAATAAGAATAGCAATTTCATCTGATTATCTGGGAATCTAAAATGGTGGATAAGTCATGTCACTTTCTTAAAAAATTTTGAGTGGGGTATCAAATAAAAGCTATAAATGAGTAGATTTCAAATATATTTTAAAAAGATATACTTAATTATATATTGTATTTGGAAGTCGAAATATACCCCAAGAACAGTCCCCTCTCCCCAAACTACCCTATAACGGCTATTTCTAAAACTTTGAAATAATTCATCCTAATAACATATGACGGCTATTCCTAAAATTTTGAAATAATTCAACCTAATACCTTATGTTAGGTCGATGAAAATTTCCAGAAAAAAATTAATTTTCCTTTTCGTTATTACCGATAAAAAACATTGTGACCCCCCTGGGGATCGAACCAAGGACGTTCCTCTATAGTAATACTTGTGGAAATTGTATAATTCTCTGTTGTTGTTAAACATATAAAAAAATATGCAAAATGTGCGGTTGCCGGACCATAGAAAAAATAAAAATAGCAATTTGATCAGATTAACTGGGACCCCAACATGGCGGATAACAGTTTTCCAGTGGCTATAATGTCCTCGCATTATTTAATATTTAAGTTTGTCGTCTATTCTGGTGATTTTTTCAAGTTATTCGTGTCATATTCGGGAGCGAAAGGGAGCACTGGACTCTTCGTCACCGTGTTCAGCAAGATTTGGTTGTGGACATGTGTAAAAATGGAGAAGCAGCAACCACGATAATTTGTCGTTGCGAAAAGAGGTTAAATGTCGCAGTACTTGTGGCTTTTCGTTTATACTTCCTTGTACTTCTCTGATTTTAAAGATATATTCAAGTCACAAGTCATAATTTTCTCGTGATGAGTTAGTTTTTAGTTTAATATATTTCTATTTGTCGCTGAAAGAGTCTTTATCATGTCTTGCTTTTTCTCCGTATTAGGATATTATTCACTTGACAAAATGTTTCATCATGTCTAAAGTAAAAGGGAAGACGGATTTGGTTCTTCCACGCTTTGGTCTTGGAAAACCACGAACGAACATTTTCTTTAAGAGTTTCCTTTCAACATGAAGTTTTGGTAAAGTCCGAAAGCTGTTCGGAATTGCAGATTAGGTAAAGGGTAAAGGGTTTTAGCTGGATATATATATATATATATATATATATATATATATATATATATATATATATATATATATATATATGCATGTGTGTGTTAGTGTGTGTGGGTGTTACAAGGTAAGGTTACATAGGCAGTGTTATATTATAAGGTATAGAAAAGGCAGGTTTTCACCAAGGGCGTAGGGTTTTAGTTAGGGCTCATGCTAATGCAGGTAACACTGAGGCATGGTCTAAAGATCTTCATATAGAATTGAAACAGGGTTGGTGCGAGTATCAAGCCCTGATGCCACCCCCAAGCTCTTTACTGTACAGCTCTATATTAAACTACCACTCTTCCACCTTTCACTACCTCACTTTACTTAAAATCGCCTCCTTTCCACCTTCTTTCCACCACTTTTCAACCTACCTTTCACCTAAATTTTCACCTAATTCTATCTGTTGCTATAAAAACACTAAGTAAAGCAACTCTTAGAATATTCAAAAATCTAACTCACATCTCATCTCTATATGAAAATCAAACAATTGTTCTTTCTCAATCAACCGCACTTTACCTTTTTTTTTAAATTTTTTAATATTGGTTTCATATAAAGGAAAAATCGATCCGAGACAACTCAAACAAACTTTCTCATATACGATTTCATAAAAATGTTATCAGAATAATCCTAAAAATATATTCACCTTGGCGGGGAATCGAACCCGGCCTCTCTCTGTCCGCATTTAAAGCTTTTTTTTCTCAGGAACAAGATTTTTCCCGGGAATACGGCTTATATCGTTAGATTGGTACTTGGATGGACTTCATTTTAGATTTTTTTTAATCAAAATAGTCGGAACCGTTTTCGAGAAATAATTTTTTTCAGGGTTTTTGGGGGTTATCGCCGTCCAAAATTGGAGCTAAAATTCATTTCTTGATTTCTCCTCGGGGTATGCTTTTTCTGAACATATATGTCAAATTTCGTCAAAATCGGCCCAGTATAGTTTTGGCTCCACGCGCGTGCACAGACGACAGACAGACACACATTTTTTAAAAACCACTTTTTTTAACTCTGGTGAGGGAGCTAGCGTAGCCGTGTGAGTTAAACCACGTCTGCTCGGCCATCACTGAATCTCGAGTGGAACGAGACGGGGTTCGATTCCTCGCCGTGACACTCTGATTTATATGGCTCACTATTGATCACATCATACTCGCTTTGGCGGTACTATGTACAGAGGTATGATGTGTGAAGTGGCTGGAACTCTCTACCGTGGGGCGTAAAAAGGGCCTAAGTGATGGCCTAATTGCAAGGTTCGAACAAGTGGTTCGTCCTACCCGTCCTAGTAGAAAGTACTAGACTACTACTACTACTAACTCTGGTGACCTCAAGACGTGTAAATCCATCAAAATCGAATTTTTGCGCCATTACAATACTTTCTCTTTATATGAGAAAGTAAAAATGAAAATTAGTGTACATAGACAACATTGCGGCTTAACCATTGGCACGCTATCCGTAACGGATAAGAATCCTTCAAAATATGGGCGTTTGTAAAAAAGTTAACTTACAGACCAATAGACAGACTCGAGTCCAAATATGTAAGTGTTGTCAGAACGAAATTTTGAAAGGAACTTTAGGGCTAAAGAAGGGTTGAGGAACCAAAGATAAGGGATGTGAAGTGAAGATCCAAGGTGGAACTCGGTGTAGGATTAGGATCAAGGATCAGGTATAACATTATTTTTCTCGACTGCTTAAAGCTAAACAGTAATTTCCTCATTTTAATATAACTAAATTATACATTAAAACTAATATACGATGTAATAAAAAATCATTTATTGTAGATTTTACAAGGGCAGAGTTATTAATATTAGATCTTTCATTAAAACATTCAATATTTGTATTTTGGATAGCTCTTGTTATTTCTAAATTTTCTAAAAAGTCTAATTTCCAATTGATAAAAGTAGATGGAAGATAATTTTTATTCTTATCTCCACACCGGCACTGCCGCGGCTTGATTACAAACGGCTCAATTCAAAGGCGCCGGCCCGCCTTCTACGAATTATTGTTAATATGCCTTCATACTGTGCCTTCATACTGCAACTGTGACGAAACAATATCTAGGATTAATTCAATAAAATATTTAGGAGTTATTATATTATAGATAGTAACTTAAAATGGAAAGAGCATATAAGTTGGATGTTAACAAGAGTAAGAAAAACTATGTATAGTTTTATTAGAATTAGGGACTTTGCTAATAAGTCCATATTAAAATTACTTTACCACGCTCTGGTAGAATCCATACTAAATTATTGTATACTAGCTTGGGGAATGGCTTCCCCAACAAGCATAGAACCTGCCAACATAATTCAAAAAACTATATTAAAAATCTCATTAAAAAAGCCAAAAAGATATTCATCCGCGTTAACGTATTCTAAATCTAATGTTCTGTCAATAAAATCACTTTACGAAAAATCCGTATTAATACATTATTTTCATAATAATTTACCAACAGTTCCTCACACTTACTCAACTAGATCACAAAGACATAAAACTTATAAAACTCCACTTTGCCGTACAACCACCAAACAAAGACACGCCACTTACTTAGGACCACATTATTACAACAGACTGCCAGCTTCATTAAAAAATATTAGTAACATAAATATGTTTAAGAAAAAAATAAAGCAACATCTCCTAACTAGGGAATAGAAGATATTTAACTCATTTCAATTATAAAATATAGAATAACAAATATTGATGTAAAAATTAAAGATAATTTTATATGAATAAGAATAAAACCAAAGAACTTATAAAGAATAAAAAAAATAACAAAAACAAGTATAACAAATAAACAAGTAATAAATATACAGTTTTATAAATTTTACAAATAAATAAATAAAATAAAATAATAAAGAAATAGCCATATAACAAAACAGCGTATAATAGAATAATATAGAGACGGGGCCCTCCCTCTAGGTGTGAAAACACTTACTGAGGGTCCTCACCTTTGCACTTGTATGAAATGTAAATTTGCTTATTGTTATAAATGGTGGAAATAAAGATTTATTATTATTATTATTATACTAGATAGGTCCGAGAGGGCTGAGAGTTGATGGCAACCTCCTGTACTTTCCTAACTCCCTGTGACACGTATAAATCTTTTCGACTTTCTTCGGCCCTATGACGTGCGGTGGAGGGAGGCCCAACAGCTGGAGACCGGATTACACACCTCTTATAGCTTTTTAACTCTCTGTTATACTTTTCTGAGTTTTTAAGCTAAAAGTAACGTAACGTTTTTGACTTATGTTCCATAGCCTAAACATGAAAATGTCAAAAGGGATGTTTAGTCCAATGTACCTTAGGACAAAGGAATATCCTAATTCTGTTTTGAGAAGAGGAGTAACAGTCCAAAGAAGAACATTCCGTACACTTTCTTTAGATGGTTACTCCCCTCTGTTTTTTTTTTTTTAAGGGGAGTGACAATCTAAAGATGTGCCCTGTTTATATACTCCGCATTTATCTCTTATTCCCATCTGTTGTATAACTGAGCCCAGACTGGTGCCTAATTGTCCATATGATTTGTAACTGATTCTAATTTTTCTACTACTTGTTCTGACAGCTTCCCCATGTATGGTAAGCTAATCCAGGGTTACTTTTAGAGTCTTTATTCTTATATGTATTTACGAAGAAAATCCCTAATAAAAAGGTAAATTAAGTAAGATAATTAAAACAAATGATAAATTATAATTTACACGAATACAGTTGTACAAATGAAAAAGAACAAATGAATTTATCTAAAAATATATATATTTTTTTTTTAATTCGGCGTTAATCGCTTATAATAAACGACACTCTGTTGCTTACAATGGCTCTTATAAGCGTGAAAATTAATTAGTGTATGTATGAGTGAGTTTTAATTAAACCATTGTTTGTACTGCTTATAAAGGGCTAAAAGAACATTGAAGAGAGATAATTCCAGGAAAGAGCCCTTTCATCTGTTTTTCCCCTCCAACTCTTGAAATTTACAATCTCTTAAAATTCTTTCCCCTCCTACCAATAAGTTTCCATCAATTAAAATTCCTTTTTTTAGTAATTTTATGAATGAACTGGAAATCTTCTTCAGGGTAAATCACAATGTTATACTAAATTAAGTAAACAAAGTGTGAGTAACGTAATTATAAAGCTTTAAAGTATTTTAATTAGGTTGGGTAAAATTTTAAATAGCTCTTTTTTAATAAAAATTCACTCGGAAATTTTTATATTTTTAAATTATCACTTTTCTTATCTCTCTTTTAAAAGATTCTGCTCTTAGAGATCAGATATAAGAAATCTAATTTTGAATGTTAGTCCTTTATTGTGTAAGATAACTATATTTATTTTTGCTTCCGAGCTTACCGAAGGTAATTTAAGCTATGTTATCGTTAAAAAAATCGGTCCGAGACAACTCAGACAAACTTTCTCATATACGAGTTCATAATTACTTAGCCCAGTGTTTCCATTTATTAGTTTTCAAATGTACATTTAAATATTATTGAACATTTCATCAAAATGAATCATAAAAATAACTTCTCCTGGGCGGGGAATAGAACCCGAGCTCTTTCTGTCCACGTTCTTCAAAATTCATTTCTCGATTTCGCCTCGGGGTATGATTTTCCTGAACATGTATGCCAAATTTCGTCAAAATCGGCCCAGTAGTTTAGGCTCCAGGCGTCTGTACAGACGACAGACGACAGACAGACATTTTTTAAAAACCACTTTTTTGGACTCAGGGGACCTCAAAACGTGTAAATCCATCAAAATCTCAAAATCGAATTTTTGTGCCATCACAATACTTTCTCTTTATATGAGAAAGTAAAAATTCCAAGACAGAAATCTCTGACATCATGGAACATTTTTGGTTCCGTGTCTGTATGTCGGTTTGTCGTTCAATTTTTGTCGAACCACCATATTTTAAAAACTACACATCCAATTTTAATGAAATTTGTATGGTAACGTGATGTGTATGGTTGGACGTTGTATGGTAACGTGATGTGTAAATGGTTGGACGTGTAGTTATTATGATATGTTGGCTACTTTCGATAAACTATAAAAGTTTCATACAAATCAGATGAAGATATAAAATATAGGTGTAAATAAATGTATGTTTGTGGGCATGTTTAAGAAAAACATATGAGCGCAGAAGGTTGAAACTTATATGGGACCAACAATGGGCTAATTATGACCTACCACCCAAATTTCATTACAATTGGACGTGTAGTTATTATGATATGTTGGTTCGCAAAAATTGAACGACAGACCGACGGACCGACGGACCGACAGACAGACACGGAACCAAAAATGTTCCCTGATGTCTGAAACGGATTTCTGTCCTGGAATTTTTGAAATCGGAGACCTAAAATTTTTTCGTTCTTTAGAACGATCACATAGCTTCAGTGCTTCCGCTCGGATGCAAAATCATAACAATTTTGACAGAATAAAAAAAAGGGGTGGAACAAATAAATTAGACAATAATGACTTGTAAAAGCATAATGATGCGTGATAGGATGCGAGGAAGCTATGTGCCACACCAATTGTCAGACTATTTTAGACCAACTTAGGAATGTTTATCGTTAAAGTTTTTCGGGGATATTTCCAAAGTTTTTTATTTATTTATATCCTGTATGATGAAGAAATAATAAATGTACAATTTAATGATGAAAAACGGGAAATTGTCCGTTCTCTTTTTTAATTCCTTGCTTGAGACGTTAAATTTAAGCTGTCTACCACGGATATTACTGGAATATTAAATCTTTATTTAGATGTAAGACAGACACAATGCTCTCAGATAAATAGCAATGTTAGATATTGGAAAATAAAATGTTGAAGCTAATTTTAAATAAATAGGTGCAACGGAACCCCTTTCACCCAAAATCATTCTTTATTATTTCCAGAATAAGAAAGTCAGATTGTAAAATCCTTTAATAAAAACATGTACATGTCATAAGAAGTAACTAATTTCCAGATTTGAAGATTTTAGATCAAATAGTTTTGGAGATATTGCAACAATAACAATTATGATAATGATAATGAGTAATGAGTGAGTATTTAGGAATGGAATGTTGGTAATTTTACCAGGGAGATGAGAAACAATTGTGCAAAACCTGGTAGAGATGACTCAAAGAATAAAAGATCTCATATAGATCACACACTCACGTTGACTTATAATATATATATATATATATATATATATATATATATATATATATATATATATATATATATTCGAAACAGATGATAGTAGGATGGTAAAATTAAGGTGCTTTATTCAGTTTAAAACACAATTGCACCATACAACCTTATCTCTCAACGGTAAACCTTATCTCTAAGAACGGTAAAATACGTATATATATATATATATATATATATATATATATATATATATATATATATATATATATATATATATATATATATATATATATATATCAATTAAAATTACTCTAATACGCTATGGCTGTATTATGATATTTTAAAACCCTTATTCGGTTGGTTATCACCACCTAACTGGCAGGTATTTAAAATCTACTTTGTCTTCCCCCCTCTCCATTTACTGAGCATGGTGATTAAGGTTTTAACGCTTACACAAGAGTAGAGGATTAATTTAAACTGATCTCTTTATTAAATGTATTTAAATCGCGTGTTTAGTAGAATCATTTTTCCTCTCTGCAAAACAAGTTAAATGGGCTGATTGAATATAAAATTTTGCTGATTGAAACCAACGTGATCAGTAAAATTTAAATATCAAATTTGTTGAGTCATTAACATTTCGGACATAAATGTGTTACCTCTTTCAAGGTATTAACAACAACAAGAATATTCAAGTAGCACAGCTGATCAAAAATACATATCCTTTTGTCCAGATTTGAGCCTTTCCATAATCATTGCTCCATGGGTTCCCCTATGGTTATCCATAGCCAATTGGCATGGAACATAGCTTCCTCGCATCCTATCACGTACTTTATTGATTTTATGCTTTTACAAGCCATTATTGTCTAATTTGTTTAATTGTTTCCCCCGTTAAGTGTCAAAATTGTTTTGATTTTTTACTTGAATTAAAGTATTAATTTCACAAAAGTTTAAGAGCACAGACGGTTCAAATTAAGCTGAGGCTATCTGCAGGTTACATTCGATAAACTATAAAAGTTTCATACAAATCAGATAAGTACTTTTGAAGCTATAAGTGTAAATAAGTGTATGTTTGTGAGTATGTGGACCAACAGTGGACTAATTATGACCTACCATAAAAATTTCATTAAAATTGGACGTGTAGTTTTTAAGATATGTTGGTTCGCAAACATTGAAAGACAGACCGACAGACAGACACGGTACCAAAAATGTTCTCTGACTTCTGAAACGGATTTCTGCCTTGGAATTTTTGAAATCGGAGACCAAAAAATGTTTCGTTCTTCAGAACGAAGCTTCCGTTACCTTCGATAAGCTCGGAAGCAAAAATTAATTTAAAAAAAAAAATTAGCCTCAAATTATTTATAAAAGTTATATATTTATGGTGTAACGTTAAAGTATTCATTTCCAGTTGCCTTAAATCGTAAATGGCTCATAGCTGAGTGGATTGAGTGATAAACTGACATTTAGAGGTACCGGATTCAAAACTCACAGGTATCACATACAACTTCTAGTACTTAATCTTAAAACCTAAGAATTAACATAAGGGGCTGTTACCTGAGAATTCATATTATGGCAATTGTCACAAATCTTCATTATTTTAAAAATTTACATTTTGTGCATCCAGATTATGTCCCAAAACTGTCCTTAGCATATCCCTCTGGATATGCTCCGGAAGTCCCATGGACGTTAGAAGGGCGGACATTACAAGACCAGGTCATCCAGAAGCAAAAATTCTACTCTCCTCAGGATGGGTCAATAGACCAAGTGGCTGGTCCTGTGCATATCCTTAGGACAAACTCGTGCTACTTGGGTAGTACCAGTATCAAAAATTAGTTGGTATTACATAAGTACACGGGGAATGACATTATTTTAAGGGTTTCCTATGGTGCTTCAAATTTGTGACAGGTATTGACAATTGTAGCACAAAAAAGCAAACTAAAACGTTAATAAATAAACGTAAGAAAGAGTGCAAAAGGATTGGAGTTTTAATATTATTGGTGAATAAGATAAACTTTTAAATAAAGATTTAAATTAGAAGTAGTACTTAACTGGGAGGACGAACCACTTGTTGAAACCTAGCAATTTAGGCCCATTTTACTAGTCCTGTTGCTAAATTCCAGACATTTCACACAATATACTCGTATTACATAGGACTGTACAATGTAGGATCGAATAGTAAATATGGAGATCGTTGGAAGCGGTTAGAGGCCACTGCAACATCGCGTGGCAAGTAAACCTTGTAATGAGTCCAATGCAACGTCGCGTGACAAGTAAACCTTGTAATGAGTTCAATGCAACGTCGCGTAACAAGTAAACCTTGTACTGAGGCCAATGGAACGTCGCGTGATAAGCAAACCTTGTAATGAGTCCAATGCAACGTCGCGTGATAAGCAAACCTTGTAATGAGGCCAATGGAACGTCGCGTGATAAGCAAACCTTAATTGTAATAAGACCAATGCAACGCCGCGTGACAAACAAACATTGTAATGAGGCCAATGCAACGTCGCGTGACAAGTAAACCTTGTAATGAGACCAATGTAACGTCGCGTAATAAAAAAATCTTGTAATAAGACCAATCCAATCTCGCATGAAAACAGCGTCGAATGAGATAAACCTCTTAATATTTATTATATGAAAATATAATATATTCAGAGAAATTTGTCAGATGACAGGTTGAAGAGAAATTTATTATATGTGTAATCATAGCACTGGAAACTAAATCATCTATTCAAATATAATGTTAATTATAATTGATTTGATTTAATAATGTATAAATATATAATTAGTATATTTACTTAATGACAAATTACGTATTCATTATCTAATTTTAATTATCTTAATGAACGTTTAATTATCTAATCAAAGTTATTATGAGATATAAAGATATTATATTTTGGTAGAGGGAAGAAACAAGATCTATAATAATGTATATTTTTGTGTTTATATGAAATATGAACTTTTGTTCATGACGGGATTTCTGACTTAATGTAACTCTTGAAAAAAAAAAAAAACCAACTAGCCTATCTTGTAGGTTAATTAAAGTGTCGCAGATAGGTTTTTTGGATACGACCTCTCCAGCGCACTCAAGTGGCAAAAAAGGTGTTTTTGGTTGTGTACCCTGGTATTAAGAGTACTTTTTTACGTGAAGACCTAACCGAATAAAACGTATCCTATCTTGTAGACACTTTGAAGGTGGTACTTTAATGTGAACTTTTTTCGATCCGATCCCGCCCAAGTGGAGTTCTAAGCCTCCAAAGTTAAGAGATATTCAATTTTTTTTTATGTTTAGGAGGGGAGGAGCCTTTTTCTCAACCCTTTTTGGGGGGAGGAGGGAGGGGGGGTTCTCCGAAAGAGGAAGTAGTTATAGATAATTTTTTTCGATAACAGTTTGCTTCCGAGCTTACCAAAGGTAACGGAAGCTATATCGTTCTGAAGAACGAAAGCATTTTATGTCTCCGATTTCAAAAATTCCAAGCCAGAAATCCGTTTCAGACATCATGGAACATTTTTGGTTCCGTGTTTTTTTATCGGTCTGTCGGCCTATCGCTCAATTTTTGCAAACCAACATATTTTAAAAACTACACGTTTGATTTTAAAGTAATTTGTATGGTAGGTCATAATAAGCCCATTGTTGGTCCCATATAAGTTTCAACGTTCTGTGCTCATTTGTTTCTTTTCCACATGCGTGCAAACATACATTTATTTACACCTATAGATTGAAAAGTACTTATCCAATTTGTATGAAACTTTTATAGTTTATCGAAAGTAAACGGTTTTATAAGTTGAAGTGACCCCAGATTAATTTGAACCGTTTGCGCTCATTAACCTTTGCTAAATTGATACTTGAATTCGTCTAAACACTCAAAAAAAAAATGTTGACAGATTAAAATATACGGGGGAAACAATTAAACTAATTAGACAATAATGTCTTGTAAAAGCATAAAATCAATAAAGTACGTGATAGGATGCGAGGAAGATATTAGCCACATCTCTATTGGCAGTCTATTTTCCTATGAAAATATTTTTTGATGCAATTTTCTTTAATGAAAATTATTTGTGAGGAAATTTTTTACTAATTTCAATTGAATGAGGTAAAACAAATGCCATTAAATATATTTTTGTCGTCTAATCACAACGGAACCTGTCCGAAGTGTCTAGAAACCATTTCCAAGATGTTTTGGGATGGGTAACGTTTCTTTTTTTTAAAAAAACATTAAGAGAAACTAAATATAATTGCAATTTAATAATTATTTCTGACCTTTTCACATGAACACCCCGAAATTACTACCTAATCCAGACTTTCTTTGTGAATTTCAAACTTTGTATTCCTTATATATTGTGATTTTTCGTAATATTTTTTAAGTCGGTTTTCCGGAAAGGAGCAATATAAGGATTTAGGAATTGGTGGAAAACAACGAGAGAAAACAATCATACTTATAAAAACTCTTAAAGTTGGTTGTTGAGATGCTTAAAAACGTTTTACAACGAGTTGCGGAAACTTAGTAAACAGGTGCTTGATTTCACGAACCCTCTTCAACTAAACTAAATTAAACCCTTTTTCTTACTTAAGACTGCTTTAAACTTAACGTCTATGAAATTTGGAGTTACATTTTTTAAAAATTTATTTACAAAACAGATGTAAATGCCTTAAACTACCTTAATTTTTAACTGTGGATTATTTTGCTGCACGCCAAATATCCATTGTGGATATATATTATGTTGTATGTTATTTTGTAACAGGTATTTATTTATTGCTTTCGAGCTTACCGAAGGTAACGGAAGCATTGTGTTCACTTTTGAGAACGAAAAAATTGTATGTCTCCATACTATGATTTGATTTTAAAAATTCCAAGACAGAAATCCGTTTCAGACATCGCAGAGAACATTTTTGGTCTCGTGTCTGTCCGCGAACAGTACAGTAATATTTGAAACAAACTTTCAAGAAAAAAAATAAAAATAAAAATAAATAATGAAAATTAAGCATCACAATAAAAAGAATTGCCAATAAATAATATGGTACGACTTGGTAAACTAAAAATAGACTGCCAATTAGTGTGGCACATAGCTTCCTCGCATCCTATCATGTACTATAACATTTATTGTTATAAACTATTATAATAGTTTTAGCGATCTTTAACACTTCATAGCGGTGTCGCTGTTGGTTTTACTAAGAAATTGTATTTGAAAAAAAAATGTTTGTCTCATTGAATAGATGAAGTTAGACTTTTTCCCCGACCTAAAATTCCAATTTTAAATTTGATGTTCACGTTTACCCGAGCGTTGCTCGTGAACGCTTGGACGGATAACATTGTCCAACGAACTCGTCCTGGGCATTGGTAAGTTATCGTCGCACGTTTTATAATTCGCGGACACACAGACCGACAGACAGACACGAGACCCAAAATGTTCCCTGATGTCTGAAACGGATTTCTGTCTTGGAATTTTTGAAATCGGAGGCATAAAAGCTTTTCGTTCTCAAAAGTGAACACAATGCTTTCGTTACCTTTGGTAAGCTCGGAAGCAAAATATTACTTAACTTTAGGCAGTTTAAAACTAACTTATATAGATTGCAATCCTTTATCAATTTTTCATTGCTAAAAACTATAAGTGAATTTACAATGAGATATGTATTAAACAAATTGGCTAAAAAGATAAATTCACAAAACATAAAATAGAGGATTTTCAGAGCATTCCTGCTGTGAAACGCTTGGCTTCGGGTCGGGTAAACTCATACAAGATTCAGATTTTGTTTTTGTTGCCGTTATTTTAGTCATTATTGTTCTTTTTATGTTGTTAAGCTTCTTTTCTTTTATTCTCGGTTTTAAGATAGGGCAAAAAAAGTCCAAAATAATAGATAAGAACTGGATAGGGTTTAGACTTCGACTAACCCGGGTAGAAAGGCACAAGACTAAAGCCTAGTTTACATGACGGACGTAGGGTGGGGGTTTACTCGCCCGTCGGCGGTCGAGCTACTCTAGCGCCGCACTGGCTTATTTAATCGACCAACTTTTATCCACTATCCTCGAATCCTCGACCGTTTACTATCCGTATCGTTCACATTAGCCTAGTAGCTTGGTAGAGTGCTACTTGACCGTTTACTCTACCAATGTAAACTAGGATTAAAGGTGAAGATACACATGCCGTCAAATTGGGGAAGTAGCTTGCATGCCAAAAGAGGGTATTTGCCAGTAACTGGCAGACCAAGGATTTTTATTAAGTTTTTATCTGCTTGCTTGCCAGCTACAGTCATGCCATTTAACATATCCACGTGCAAGTAGCTTGCATGTTTTTGTTCCAGCTACAGGCATGTGTATCTCTGCCTTAAGGAATAACCCCAAACCCCAATCTAGCCCAATTTTAAGAGAGGGAGTCTAGTGCCGCCATAGTGGCACACCGGTTTCTCGAGTAGAGTCTCAGTGCCGCTGTAACGGCACCCCGGCACTCAGACTAGTCTAGTAGTGCCGCTATAGCATCACATGTCCTGAACGTGTTAAAATATTATAAAATATATCACTTTACTACACAATAATTCTGCTAGTATCAGATTGAAATTTTACATGCCTTTTTCAATTGTACTTGACGATGTGTATGAAGTTGTATTAATTAATGTTAAAAACGTTGTTTTCTCTATTTTAAACGTTTAGGTCCCCTTTAATAAATTTAGCGATCTTTAACACTTCATAGCGATGTCGGTGTTGGTTTGAAAAAAAAGTTGTTTGTCTCATTAAATAGATGAAGTTAGAATTTTTTCTCATCCTAAAATTCCGATTTTACGTTTGATGCTTACGTTTACGCGAGTGTTCGGTGAACGCTTGGGCGGATAACGTTGTCCAACGAATTCGTCCTGGGAATTTGTAAAATAAACATGTGTACCAAATTTCAACTAAATCGGACCATTTTTTCTCATGTTATTGTCATTGGTCGATTTCGTGACAGTCGTTTTTATGAATTCACTCTTGGGCTTTAGACGCTGTAGCGTACCATAACGAACTGCATTCCAATATCGTAGTTATTTTTACATCCAACAACTACGCTTCTTAGTACAAAACACCTTGAAGAAAACCTTGTAGAGCAGTTCTCTCCAAATTTCGATCCATTAACTAAAATTATTATTTCGTTGATAAATTGGCATCGAAGTTTGGAATAGATATAGAATTCGAGAAACAGTATAAAGCACGAAATGAAAATAGGGATCGGTAATTTTAATGTTTTAGGGAAATTTACTTTGATTTTGGTTTCTGTCCGAAGTAGCAACATGTGGTAGAGTTGCTACCGCGTTTTGACAGTTATAAAACGTTTCGTAACTCGATCCAGCACTTATGAAATAGAGAGTGAAACCGCCTCTGGGATTTGATTCACGCTTGAACACGACATGGCAAACCGGATTTTAATCGTATTTTCTCTTCCCTTAACTGGATTTCACCATTGGTGGAAAATATCGACCATTCATCTGTATAACCTGAGATTTTTTAAAATTCTTTTTTACTGTCATTCACTTTCTGTTCTTTTTCCCTCCCAAAAAACTAACACCGCTTGATTTAAAAGCGGTGAAAAAAACTTCCACAATCCACTTCTATACTTTTTCCAAATCTCCAATTACAAATGTCGAATTTGATTTTTCCACCAAAACGAAAAAAACAACATCTATTATTGCGGTTTTTCCCCGGAATGGAATGCTTTTGAAGTGATGATGATTAATGATTGCGGCTTATAATGGAATTTTTGGGTTAAACTGTTGTGGTTTAAATTTCGGTTTCTGTGGTTATCATTTCGATTTCTGAGGTTTTAATTTTGGTTTTTGTGGTTTTAATTTTGATATTTGTGGTTTTAATTTTGGATTAAGTAACGGAAGCTATGTGATCGTTCTTGTCTATCGGTCTGTCACTCAATTTTTATGAACCACCATATATTAAAACTACACGTTCGATTTTAATGAAATTTGTATGGTAGGACATTAGTCACAATTAGCCCCATTGTTGGTCCCATACTCGTATACGTTGCAACCTTCTGTGCCTATTTGCTTCTCTTCAACATGCGTACTAACACATTCATTTACACCTATATCTTCAAAAGAACATATTTTATCTTATCTTATTTTATATCTTTTCTTCTTATCTTCATTTTTAGGTTTCTGTAAGAAGTAAAAAAAAGAAACTTTATATAACGGCTCTGTCTGTCTGTCCGTTGGCTTGTTTCAATTCATAAACTACTATAGCTAGGAACATGAAATTCGGTACACAGGTGCATCTCGGCATTTGAGGCAACTGTACACTTTTTAGAGTTTTTAATAGCGGTGTCGGAGTTGGTTTTACTAAAAAAAAAAAATATATATATATATATATATATATTTGTAAAAGTTGTTTGTCTCATTAAATAGATGAAGTTGGAATTTTTACCACAGCTCTTAAAAAAAAAAAAAAAAAATTACCACAGCTCCTAAAATTCCAATTTTACATTTGAAGCTTACGTTTATGTGAGCGTTGCGCGCGAACGCTTGGGCGGATAACGTTGTCCAACGAACTCGCCTTGGGCATTGGGTAAAATGAACATGTGTACAAAATTTCAACTAAATCAGTCATCATTTACTCAAGTTATCGTCATCGGTCGATTTCATGACGGTTGGTTTTGTGACGATCGGTTTTGTGACGGTCGTTTTTTTGGATTCACTCCCGGGTTTCAGACGCTGTAACGTTTCATAAGGAACTTCGTTCCAAAAAAAGAACAATTTTCACTTAACTAGATTAAATTTAAAAAGAATCAAAAGTAATAAAGTATAACAATTTAAAAAATAAAAGAAAAAAAATGGTCATAATTCAGAGTAAATGAAGCATCAAAAATATGAAAAGAAAGGGAATTTTTTTTTATCATCACTGTATTATTTTCGTAAACAAGATGGGCTCACACTATGTTAGACCTTTAAATCATAACAGGTATAAAAGCAGGCTGTAAGAACCATGTTGTAGCCATGGTTACGACCATAACCATGGTAGAATTATTAGAAGTAGAACGTAGCCTTGTCTCATGTTTATAGGTTAGAGCAAGCATTTCTCTTACGGTTCCACCCCTTCTTTTTTTGGAATAATGGCATCGACCCAAATTTTACGAGTACATTATTTTAGGTTGTTTTTTTGTTCTTCTTATGCTCAAACTATGGGTACATCAGTTTTTTTTTTTTTCCTAAAAACAATGAAACCTTGTATTTTTTAAAATGCATTGTTTTCCTTAAAAATACATTAAGGTATTGTTTTGTGCTTTTTCAATTTTTTTAACCTTTTTACTTTTTTTGTATACGTATTGTGTTTATAGTGAGGAAGTATTGTGATGGTACGAAAATTCGATTTGCGATTTTGATGGATTCTTTTCTTTCTCATATAATATGTAGTATGTACAAAACAAATGGCGTTTTGTTCTCCAAAAATATTACCAACCAATTATGGCACTTCTTTAGATTGTTACTTCCTTATGTTTTTTGGAACGAAGTTCCTTATGGCACGTTCTGGAGCCTGGGAGTGAATCCGAAAAAAACGACCAAAATCACCGTCACAAAACCAAGCGTCACGAAATCTACCGATGACGATAACTTGAGTAAAGGATGACCGAGTTTGTTGAAATTTGGTACACATGTACCAATTACCAATGCCCAGGCTCAGTTTGTTGGACCCAAACAACTCCCGCAAGCTTTCAAGCGCAATGCTCGCGTAAACGTAAGCTTCGAATTTAAAATTGGAAATTTAGAACGGGAAAAAATTCTAACTTCTATTTAATGAGACAAACAACTTTTTTAGTAAAACCAACACCGACATCGCCATGAAGTGTTAAAGATCGCTAAATTTATTAAAGGGGACCTAAACGTTTAAAATAAAGAAAACAACGTTTTTACCGATATCTTACGTTTTAACGTAACGATTTTAATAAAACTTCTTACACTAAAGTACAATTGAAACAGGCATGTAAAATTTCAACCTGATACAAGCAGCCGTTTTTTAGTTGGGAAGAGATATATTTTTTTATAATATTTTAAATTTGTAGGCCGAGTAGGTAGAAAACAGTTCTATTTCCTACCAAAACTACAAACATACTCTTTAACTATAAACTCGTCATGATTAACTTTTGTCTCAATATTCAATACAATATGTATTGTAAGACGCTTGCTTTAATGATACAAATAATGCTTTTCTTTTAATTTTGCCTTAACTCCGCTAATTTGACAATAAAGGCGAAGATACACATGCCGTCAAATTGGGGAAGTAGCTTGCATGCCAAAAGAGGGTATTTGCCAGTAACTGGTATACTATGGATTTTTATTAAGTTTTTATCTGCTTGCTTGCCAGCTGCAGGCATGCCATTTAACACATCCATGTGCAAGTAGCTGGCATGTTTTTGTTCAAGCTACAGGCATGTGTATCTTAAAGCCGGGTTTTCACGATCTAAGTATACTTGGACCAAATTAGTTTTGACTCCTCTTTGACGTTACTTGTATCGTGTAAACAGTAAACAGTCTATCAAAGTCAACTTAGACATCCAAGTTGAGTTGGATGGGTTCCATCTAACTTGACTTTGATAAAAACAAAAATGGCGCCCACCTGACAAATTATGAGAACGAGCTGTCAAACTATGACAGATGTGAGGTTGAGCTGGGTTTTGTTAACCAGAAGGTGATATATCACCACTGTTTTAAAACTTAATAAGCACAATTTAACTGGAAAATTCTAGAGTCTAGAGGGAAAAACATTTCACACAGTATATCTTAACCTCTACTTTATAGTGTATCAAAGTTCCACTACTTGGACCAAGTATACATTGATAGTGTAAACCTTACTTTAAAGTTCCACAAACACTTGGACCAAGTGGATTTGATCAAAGATACTTGGACCAAGTATATTTGGATCGTGTAAACATTACTTCAAAGTTCCACAAACACTTGGACCAAGTGGATTTGATCAAAGATACTTGGACCAAGTATATTTGGATCGTGTAAACATTACTTTAAAGTTCCACAAACACTTGGACCAAGTGGATTGGATCAAAGATACTTGGACCAAGTATATTTGGATCGTGTAAACATTACTTCAAAGTTCCACAAACACTTGGACCAAGTGGATTTGATCAATGATACTTGGACCAAGTATATTTGGATCGTGTAAACATTACTTCAAAGTTCCACAAACACTTGGACCAAGTGGATTTGATCAATGATACTTGGACCAAGTATATTTGGATCGTGTAAACCTTACTTCAAAGTTCCACAAACACTTGGACCAAGTGGATTTGATCAAAGATACTTGAACCAAGTATTCTTGGATCGTGTAAACCAGGCTTAAATAGATTTTAATAGTATAAAATCATTAAAATATACAAAATAGAAACTTGAGGAAGTATGAGCCACATTAATTGGCAGAGTATTTTTAATTCCGTGGTGGTTAAAAACAGAGACATAGACCACTTAAGAGGGTAAAGTAAACGAATATGAAATCTGGACGTAGAAGCTAACTACATCCTTATCATATAAAATTACTATTGATAGATATCTTTACTCTTCATCACTTAAAGATAAATATACTCTTAAAAAAGCGATATTTTTATATCTGGATTCTTTAAACATAATCTTTAGTTCATGTGGAGGCAATTTTTCCCTCTATTTTATCATCTAGAAGGTTTCTTCAGAAAAACGCGGCAGTTTATACAGCTCAAGTAATGTTCCATCTTTTATACCTCGCAGAAAAGCTCTCATCTCGCCCTTATTTCTTAAAGGTTGGAGAAATTGCTGCTCGGTACCGGGACAGGACGGAGAAAGCAGCAACTAAAGTGACAGAGGTGGAGAAATGAAAGAAAATTGCCTTTAATAAATCAAACAGTGAAACTTGAATTGCCTCGGCAACCGTTTTACTCAACAAAGAACTTTTATCCCTTTCTCTCCCAATTTTTTATTTCTTTCTTCATCTAATGGTCGTTATTTATATCTCTATGTTTTAAACTTGTCCCAACAATATTAATATTTTGGAAATCCTAAATCCTAGAGCAATTATTACATTTTGGAGATGTATGAATGTTATTTTTTAGCGATGTTACACTGTGGAACTTGTATTACTCTAGTGAAATATGTGTGATAAGTTAATTAGTTTTTAAAATAGACTGCCAATTGGTGTGGCACATAGCTTCCTTGCATCCTATGCACGTACTTTATTCATTTTATGCTTTTACAAGCCATTATTATCTAGTTTATTTGTTTCCGCCTTTTTTTTTAATCTGTCAAAATTGATTTTGTTACATTGATTAAAGTATAATTTTGGCAAAAGTTAAAGATTGCAGACAGTTCAAATTACTCTAGGGCTATCTGCGGGTTACTTTCGATAAACTATAAAAGTTTCATACAAATTAGATAAGTACTTTTGATGCCATTGGTGTAAATAAATGTATGTTTGTGCGCATGTAAAATAGAATCAATGGGAATGTAGAAACTTATTTAGGGCCAACAATGAGCTAATTGCGTTTAGTTTTTAAGACATTTTGGTTCGCAATAATTGAACGACAGACCGAAAAGACAGACACGGAACCAAAAATGTTCCCTGATGTCTGAAACGGATTTCTGTCTTGGATTTTTTATAATCGAAACATACAATTTTTTTTTCTTTGGAACGATCACATAGTGCGTTACCATCGGTAAGCTCGGAAGCAAAACTTTTTGCGAACAACGTAACTTCGAATAACGTTTTAGTTTTTTCATTGAGGTTTTTTTTTGACGATTTTAGCTGGTTTTATAAGTGAATATGTTCTGTTTTCCTCAAGAAATAATGCAGTAGTATGTAGATTAATGCACGATTGAGTGTACATGATATAAAATATGGTACTATAAAATAAAGTACTGTATTTTATCTACGATTGATACGAAATATAAACATTGTATCTCTGTTTAGATGTGTAGAAAGTGATTCTTTACTTGCGTTCTTTACGTATTCATTGCGCATGCGCGTTTCATAATTTCACTTTTTTCCGCCCTAGTGCGGTAAAAAAGAAGAATTCTTCACCTTAACGCACGATTAGCGAGTTTGTTTACATTTAACAAAATTAATTTGCTGTTTGTTTAATTAAAGTAACTGTGTTGTGTATATCGAGTTTTTAGTGAAATAAATTATTGATTTATGTCATTAAGACGAAAATGAGGAGAATAATACGCCTCCCGAAATAATTAATTCGGCACAAAATACAACTAATGAATTAATGTCATCTTTATCAAAAGAGAAATACGAACTTACATACTGGAAGTTAATTAAATATTTTTTTCTGTATTTATATAAAGTACGATACTCATGCGAAAACTACATTTTGCTTTGCTCTTGTGTTTTTACTACCCTCGCTGTCACTCGGGTTCAAACATCACACTCGCATGCAAAATGCTACTTTCCGCACTAGACGCGTAATGTACTATTAAATCACTATTTCCTTTATTACCCCGTGATTCGTCCATCAGTGGTAAGAACAAATTACAAATATATAAAGTAGCCCTTAGACCTGTAATAACGTATGCTTGTGTAATAACGTATTGCTTGGAGCAGTACATGTAGTACGAATCTCAATAGTTTTACTAACTCAGAAACCTGCCCGGGCATGCGTCCAACCATTTCCCAAAGTTTCATCGCAATCGGATGAACGGTTTAGAAAGGCAAAAGACACAGACAGACAAACATTCAATTTCAGGGTTTTGTAGATACTTCTCAAAACCCTTGCCGAGGGTGATGTGTCCGTGTTCGTCTGTTCTTCGCTCTTTGGTTCATAGTGCCCAAACCGTTTAGGCTAAAGCGCTGAAATTAGAAACACTGGTGCAACATTTTTACCCAACCACAGGAAAAATATACAGAAGTGAAAAATAAAATATGGCGCATGGACAAGTCGCAAAAATAGAGTAAACTCAATTTTTTTTTTAAATTTTCGAATAGGGTATCAAATGAAAGCTGCTGAATAGTAGGTTAAAAATATATATATGCTTTTTAAAATTTTGCATTTCTTATTGGTTAAAAAAATCAAAATACATATAGGTACCCAACAAAAATCCCCCCAACCACTATATAACGGCTGGTCCTAAAATTTCGAAATAATTCATGCTAATATCTTATTGTGGGGCGATGCAAATTCCAGGAGTACATACATCCCCAATTTTCAAAAATTGCCAATTTTGTGCGCAAAAATGTGTAGTGCGTCCAAAATTATATTCTTTTTAAATTTTGCGTTGGATATCAAATGAAAGCTGCTGAAGAGTAGGATAAAAATATATATATGTATATACTTTTTAAATGCTGATTTCCTTATTGGTTAAAAAAATCAAAATATACCAAAAAAAAATTCCCCACCCCCAACCACTATTTAACGCCTGGTCCTAAAATTTCGAATTAATTCATGGTTATACCTTATGGTGGGACGATGAAAATTTCCTGAAAAAATGTAATTTATCTAGTCGTTATTACCGATAAAAAACATTGTGACCCCCCGGGGGATTGAACCTGGGACCCTTGAGATCGTTTACCAGCGAGAGCTTAACCATCTACAAAACCCTAAAATGTATTTGACGCAAGTACTTCCCTGTGATTTTTATTTATATAGATATTAAAATTTATTTTATAATAAACAATTTCGTGGTACTTTTTTCGTTTCATAATATTTCTATTTACCTGAATCTTTGAGATAAGGGACCTGATATTTATATTCTTCCATTTAAAAAAGAAAAAAGAAACAAAGACATTGTTATGGTCCAACTATGTCCATAAATTAAAGCTTATGATCTAAAAGCGTTTGGAACAAACCATTTTCCAGATTGCTTGAAAACCATTTTCCAGATTGGTTAAATATAAACTTAAAGGTTATTTGAACGTACAAATATTTTTATATTTATTTTCAATTTTCAATAATTCACTGTCTTACAAAATTCGCTTCTTATCTGGCTATTTATATTTTTTTCACCTAATTTTTTTTCTTTCTTCCTCTTTTCGTGTTTCTTTTAAGCTTTTCTATCCCTATTTGAACTTTGACGGTAGGAAAACAATTTCCACCTTTTTTTTCGTATGACCCACAAAAATATGTATATAGAAAAAGAACAAGATGCCCCCTTAAGATAATCCCTAAAGGGTGGCATTTTCTTTTTAAAGGGGGGGGGGGGGGGGGGGTGAAACCTTGAGAAAACGAGGAAAAACTTGTTGAGCCCTTAGATAAACAATTTTACCATGTCAGATTGTATATATATATATATTCGACAACAAAGAATTTTTTTAATCTCTAAAATAAATAAAGAAAGACTTCCCTGCTCAAAATTGAAAAATAAATTTCCCTCTCCTTTTTCGGATTTATTTTGCTGTGAGAAAGGTATAAAAAGGGCTTAATTTATGATATAGCATTAGTTTATATATATAATAAATATAGTATAGTAGAGTTTTATCTTAGGAAGGACAATCTGTCCAAAGGATGTATAAAATTATAAAAACATATTTATTTTTTGTTATATTTAATATTTCTTCCCATGTTCCAGTGGAAAGGTTCGTACTCAAAGTTTATTTAGAACTAGCTGACTTAGCGAACTTCGTACCGTCTAACAGTCAATGAATGTCCTGTGTTTCTGAATGTGTGAATTTCATATTGTTCAGCGGCAGTTAAACAATATGAAATTCACACATTCACAATCAGTGAAACTGCACGCCCGGCGCCATCTGTCAGAACATAGTCAGCACATCTCAGAACATATGACAACACATCTCAGAAACCTTCCCGGGCATGCGTCCAACCATTCCCCAAACTTTCATCGCAGTCGGATGAACGATTTAGGATGGCATATGGGACATTCAGACAAACATTCATTTTTATTTATATAGCTTATATCGTGGAAGAGAATAATCTTATAATGACGAAGAGTTTAATCGCGTATCGAGGAAAAGTTAAAATGTGCATCGAGGAAGATTTAACTGTATATCCATGATGAGTACAATTGTAAATCTTGTATCGAGGTCGAGGAAGAGTTTAATCATATATCGAGGAAGAATTTAATCATAATATCGAGGATGAATTTAATCATATATCGAGGATGAATTTAATCATATATCGAGGAAGAGCTTAACTGTGTCGATGAAGAGTTTAATCGTATATCGAGGAAGAGTATAGCATTGCATCGAAGAAGAGTTTAATCATATATCGAGGAAGAGCTTAACTGTGTCCCTGAAGAGTTTAATCGTATATCGAGGAAGATCTTTAATTGTGTTGATGGAGAGTTTAATCGTGTATCGAGGAAGAGTATAATCATAATATCGAGGAAGAGCTTAACTGTGTCGACGAAGAGTTTAATCGTATATCGAGGAAGAGTTTAATCATATATCGAGGAAGAGTATAATCATAATATCGAGGATGAATTTAATCATATATCGAGGAAGAGCTTAACTGTGTCGATGAAGAGTTTAATCGTATATCGAGGAAGAGTATAGCATTGCATCGAAGAAGAGTTTAATCATATATCGAGGAAGAGCTTAACTGTGTCCCTGAAGAGTTTAATCGTATATCGAGGAAGATCTTTAATTGTGTTGATGGAGAGTTTAATCGTGTATCGAGGAAGAGTATAATCATAATATCGAGGAAGAGTTTAATCATATATCGAGGAAGAGCTTAACTGTGTCGATGAAGAGTTTAATCGTATATCGAGGAAGAGTATAATCATATATCGAGGAAGAGCCTAATTGTGTCGATGAAGAGTTTAATCGTATATCGAGGAAGAGTTTAATCATATATCGAGGAAGAGCCTAACTGTGTCGATGGAGAGTTTAATCGTATATCAAGGAAGAGTATAATCATAATGTCGAGGATGAATTTAATCATATATCGAGGAAGAGCTTAACTGTGTCGATGAAGAGTTTAATCGTATATCGAGGAAGAGTATAGCATTGCATCGAGGAAGAGTTTAATCATATATCGAGGAAGAGCTTAACTGTGTCGATGAAGAGTTTAATCGTATATCGAGGAAGAGTTTAATCATATATCGAGGAAGAGCCTAACTGTGTCGATGGAGAGTTTAATCGTATATCGAGGAAGAGTATAATCATAATATCGAGGATGAATTTAATCATATATCGAGGAAGAGCTTAACTGTGTCGATGAAGAGTTTAATCGTATATCGAGGAAGAGTATAGCATTGCATCGAGGAAGAGTTTAATCATATATCGAGGAAGAGCTTAACTGTGTCGATGAAGGGTTTAATCGTATATCGAGGAAGAGTTTTCATATATCGAAGAAGAGTATAATCATAATATGTTATAGAGACGGGGCCCTCCCTCTAGGCGTAAAAACACTTACTGAGGGTCCTCACCTTTGCACTTTGTATGAAATGTAAATTTAATTATTGTTATAAATGGTGGAAATAAAGATTTATTTATTTATTAAAAAATATCGAGGATGAATTTAATCATATATCGAGGAAGAGCTTAACTGTGTCGATGAAGAGTTTAATCGTATATCGAGGAAGAGTATAGCATTGCATCGAGGAAGAGTTTAATCATATATCGAGGTAGAGCTTAACTGTGTCCATGAAGAGTTTAATCGTATATCGAGGAAGATGTTTAATTGTGTTGATGGAGAGTTTAATCGTGTATCGAGGAAGAGTATGGTTGTATTGTTGGTGAGTAAAATCGTGAATCGAGGAAGAGTTGAATCATAATATCGAGGAAGAGCTTAATTGTGTTGATGGAGAGTTTTGTCGTGTATCGAGAAAGGGTATAATCGTATATCGAGGATGAATTTAATCATTTATCGAGGAAGAGATTAATTGTCGATATGCAAGCCTTAGTTGTGATAAATATTAATGGTACTGTAATGTAGTCAAGAATAAAAACTATGAAATTTATAGGAGAAATCGAATCCTTGTAAAACGTAAAAGTTGTTCCTAGGTATTTATATATTTGATTAATTTATTCAATAGTGATCTTAAGATCTAAGTCCTCAAATCAATAATTCAGAAGGCAAAACTATAAATTTGGGTTATTTGGATGTGTTATTTTTGTTTTGGAATTTTGCATCGTCAAAGAAGCAGTTTGTCGTGGAGGAAACCAAAATAACACTATCTTCATAGGATATAAACATTCATGATTTGATTTACATTTCTAATAACACCTGTTGCTGATTGTTACAGGTGGTGCTCGAGACATTTCAGCTTGGTCGTCTTGAAGGAGGTTGGTGTAAAGATGGTTATCTTCAGGTGACTGAGTTAGGACGACCATTGACCGAAGGAGGATGGTGTGGTCAAAGCCAAGCACCAGCGCCTTACTTCGGCGAATCAACCACTCTTACATTGACCATCAGGCTCAACCACCCTTCACCTTTCCAGGTATTAATCAACTTCATTCATAATTTAACATTCATTCATGATTATGAGGTGCACAGGCTTTAGCTTAAAATGTAGATTCTAGCTGGTGTTCAAGATTGCTTGAGCATGATTTCAACAGTACCTTGGTACCTCTACCAACATTGATAAACTAAACGCTACAGACTACCACAATCATTCAGACTTATTAGCCCTCCTAATATCTTATTGATTCCAACATTAGGTCTTTGTTTAGATCCTTCTCATCTCATTTCACAAGCTTGGGTGGATTGACAACATTGACACTTTTCCACAAACTGTGTAGAAGGGTTTAAGAAGCCAAGTGTGAGTGAACATCATTCATAATTATAAGATGCACAGACTTTAGATTTAAGCTACAGATTCTTGCTGGTGTTTAAGATCGCTTGAACACTATTTTCAACAGTATTTTGGCACCTCTACCAACATCGATAAACTAAACCCTGCACAGTACCAGAATCATTCAGAATTATTAGCCCTCCTAAAATCTGAATGATTCCAACAATAGGTTTTTGTTTAGACCCCCCTCAGCTCATTTGACAAGCCTGGGTGGATTGGCAACATTGACCCTTTTCCACAAATTGTGTAGAAGTGGTTAGAAGCCATGATGTAATTGTAAAGGCATTGGTGCTTATTTAGTCCATGTATTTGTGTATGAGCAGGTACTACTATAGTTTAGGTTATTGTGTACGAGCTGGTCATAGGTAATTGAGAAACAAGAATACGGATATGTATAGTTTACAATCACGTATATTGTGTACAATACATTATAGTAGAATATGCATTAATGTCACCATACGAATCTAGAGTTGTGATGATTAGGATTTGGTTTTCATTTCTCCCTTTTCTCTTAAATATTTATTTTAACGGCTTCATTATTATTATTATAATAAGGTCGAAGTATGTTAAATTTATATCAATTTGCTTTTAAACTTTAAAATAAAATCGATGTTAGGTTTGCACAGCAAATAATTTATGATTTGAGAAACTACTCCAAGTTGAGGAACAGAATTTACAACAAGAGTGGGTGGTGGGGGTAGGTTCTAGTATGAGACGACCCCCCACCTCCTACCTTGTATTGTACGCGGGAAAGCCCGTGGTTTGGAACTTGCTCCCTCTACGTGATTGGTTAGCTAAAGTAAAGTAAAGTGGAGGGGGAAGTTGACGAAGCACGACCCCGTATTGAATGCATTCATTGCACGGATCTCGTCGGGTGAACATGGTTGATTCTACCTTAACGGTTTACCTTACTAACTCATCTATCTTCTACACATACTACTAATGAACAAGCACTAATTTACATACATTAACGTGTTCTAGAGAAGCTTACAAGGCCAAAACAACTAACACATAATACCTCAAGTAGAACACGTTTTTAGACTTACAACACGTACTAACATTACCTTGTACAAAAGCGTAAAAGGGTACACGATAAGCACTAACTTAAACTTGACTTTAGAAAAGCACAATTTTTAATTTAACCCGAATAGAATCAAGTACTGAATGTTTGAAGCCCATTTTAAATTTGGAAAGTTGCAAATTATAATAAAACAAGGAATCGTATTAAAGAAGTGAGATTCATTGCGTTCGAAAATATGGCATTGTTAGCTTTTATACTAAAATGATATTCGAGAAAATATAAAATAATACCTTCTTGCTTCCGAACTTACCGAAAGTAACGGAAATTATGTGATCTTTCTGAAGAACGAAATTTTTTTATGTCCTCGATCAAGACAGAAATTCCAAAACAGAAATCCGTTTTTAGACATGAGGGAACATTTTTGGTTCCGTGTCTGTCGCTCAATTTTTGCGAACCACAATATCTTAAAAACTACTTGTCCCATTTTAAGATTTCAATGAAATTTGGATGGTAGATCATAATTACTCGATGGTTGGTCCCATATATACGTAAGTTTAATTTTGTGGCCATTTGTTTCTCTTCCAAATTTGCACAAACATATATATTTATTTACACCTATATCTTCAAAAGTAGCCCACAGATAGAGCACCAGATTAATTTTAACCGTATGCGTCTGCACTCTTTAAATTTTGCTAAATTGATGCTTTAATACATGTAAAAAAATCAAAACAATTTTGAATAATTTAAAAATCGAAGAGAAATAAAATAAATTCAATCATAATAATAATACTCGATACTATTAATATTTTTGATGATATAGGTGAGAATAAATGTATGTTTTTGTTCATGTGGAAGAGAAACAAATGACAGTAGAAGATTGAAACTTATATGGGACCAACAATGGGCTAATTATGACCTACTAATACAAATTTTATTAAAGTATATTACATTAAAGGGACGAGTAGTTTTTAAAATATGTTGGTTCGTAAAAATTTTGCGACAGACAGACATGGAACCAAAAATGCTCTTTAATGTCTGAAACGGATTTCTGTCTTAAAATTTTTGGTTGATGTAGCTAGCGTATCTGGGGCATCACAAATATACAAATGGAAAAACAGACAAATATAATGCATATATAATTAAAGTGTTTCCTGTATATTGATAGAAATTGCATTATTTATGGATACTTTTTCATTTCATACCCTCGAAAAACCAGATACGCTACATCGAAGCCCAGGTAATCTACGACAGATACATACGGCTAAGATTCGTAATATCGACCTGTATACACCTGTATCTCAAAATAGAGGACTGAAGATGGAAAGTGTATTAAGAGAAAACTTAGGAAATGAAGACCTATCCATAATTTGTGCATTTTTGATCAATTTAGGGAAAATACTTCAATTATATGTGCCAATTTTTTTTCATTTCTATACATGATGCCCCAGATACACCACATCAACCGGAATTCATTCACACATGATAGTTTTTACACTACAGTTCACACACGTACACTCAGCCTTTAGATTAATTTCAATGATTAAAGTTAAAATATTATTCCCTCCTTTTTTGGATATCTTTATATCTGTAAAGAGGGATCCTTTTTTGATGATTGAAAAGGATCTCTATTTAGAAAAAAAGAAGGTTTCTTCCTCTTACTTTTCCCCTTCTCAGGTAACACTGAGGCAACTGTGTTTTTTTTAGACTTTCCCCAGGATTCCACCTTTTATTTCATTTTCATCTGAGTTGTATCCTTTTAGTTGTGTCCTTGTGTCCTATGTGTTTGTTTCATCTTGAAAAACTCCCCACATGAAGTTTATTTCCTGTTCTCTTTTTAATCCTGTTATCTTACGCTTCATTTGTCCTGTTTCCCTTTGTTTCTTTGTCCTTTTTGTTTTCTCTCTACCTTTATTTTATTTTTATTTTTTTTTGTTTCAACTTATCGAAGATATCGGAAGCATTCTAAAGAATAAAAATTATTTGTCTCTAAATTCAAACGTTTCTAGATAGAAAGACATCAAGGAACATTTATGGTCCAAAAAATGATCGTTTCTGCTAGTCTCTCAACAATATTTGCAAACCACTATAACATAATACCTGACGACCATCTAAACTGAAATTTTGATGGTAGGCTTATTTTTGGTTCTATAAATATCTTAAAAACTATTTGTCCAATTGTAAAATGAAATTTCCCAGAGTAGAGTTCGTATTAATTTCATCCATTTTCGCCCATTGATATACTTATATTGCTTCCGTTACCTTGGGTAACCACCTTTACCTTGGGTAAGCGTTACCTCTGGGAAATTTCCCAGAGTAGAGTTCGTATTAATTTAATCCATTTACGCCCATTGATATACTTATATTGCTTCCATGCTTACCCAAGGTAACGGAAGCTATGTGATGGTTCTGAAAAACGAACAATTTTTATGACTCCGATTTAAAAAATTCCAAGGTAGAAATCCGTTTCAAACATTTTTGGCTCCGTGTCTGTCTGTCGTTCAATTTTTGCGAACCAACATCTCTTACTGCTCGACCGATTTTAATGAAATTAGGACAGTAGGCCATAATTAGCTCATTGTTGATTACATATAAGTTTCAACCTTCAGCGCCCATTTGTTTCTCTTTCACATGCGCACCATCATACTCTTTTTTACACCTATATCTTCAAAAGATAAAAATGCGTTTAAGATATCAGGTAACATTGGTGTCGTGTATGTTGTTTAACTTTTTTTGCGAACCATCATAAAATAAAAATTGACTACTGTTTAAACTGAAATTTTGATGGTAGGCTTAATGTTGGTTTCATAAAATATTAAAAATAAATTGATTTAAAAAAAAAAAAAAATTGTAAATACAAACTTAAATCAAATATTAAATATTATTTTTTCATTTGAGTGTCGCAGCACAAGGATAAAAATTTATATACGACACTGCGTTTAATTTTAGCCTCTTTGTGGTGTGTATTTGCCAAGTCAGAAAATGTTTTTAAATTTAAACGTGTCGAGTGATTTGGGAATGAGAATAGAGAGAGGGACAGACAAACATCTTGTACTAGCACTGGATAAATTAGACCTAGTAGAACTTACTCGGACAGTGTAAGACTTGGCTAAACCTATGATCTCACAACTATTCACGCGAGACTTGGCTTATTTTTGTACACTAGTGTTTTAGTTGGGATTTCACTTCTTTTTGTAAGGAATTTTTCACTGGCCCAAACAATTTTTCGTTTTTATTTCTTAGTTCTTGGGCCTTTTTTCTTTCTTTGTTCTTGTTCGTGGGTGTTAAATGTCGGTGGGTGTTCAAATTGAACTAAATAATATTATCTGGAGTAAATATGTTTGCACTTTAAGATAACTCTCAATCAATACTGTCAAATCAACCTCAACGAACGTTCTCTGCATCGCTTTTAAGTTTTAACGTTCTCCACTAGGTAGCTCCAGTGGCGCTGTTTACAATTTATATTTTTTTACCTTATTTTGAATAGGAGTTTTTCTATTGGCCCTAAAAGGGACAAAGAACTAGATTTTTTAATTAGATTTTTCCATTATTTGTACAATAACCTCTACCTATATTCAAAATTTTAAGTTTCTAGGATTGTTAGAAGTGCCTTAGAATTATGATGAGTGAGTCAGTGACGAAATAACAAAACTTCAGGCTCATATATCTTATGAACTACTATGGGCAGAAGTGTGAAATTTTGGAACGAAGTTCCTTATGGCACGTTCTGGAGCCCGAAAGTGAATCCGAAAACGACCAAAATCACCGTCACGCAAAATCCGTCACGAAATCTACAGATGACGATAACTTGAGTAAAAGCTCACCGAGTTAGATGAAATTTGGTACACATGTTCATTTTACCAATGCCCAGGCTGAGTTCGTCGGAAAACGTTATCCGCCCAAGCGTTCACGCGCAGCGCTCGCGTAAACGTAAGCTTTAAAAGACGGGAAAAAGTGTTATTAAGGAAGCCTGTTACTTGACTTGTTTTGATTAATTTTGTTATATTTGTCAAAAATGTCACTTTGTTTTGTAAATAAATAAAATATAACCATGTAAAATTTCACCCTGATACAAGCAGAAGCTGTAGACCAGGGAAGAGATATATTTTATAATATTTTAAATTAATTGGCCGGGTAGGTAGAAAACAGTCCTATTTCAATCCAAACTCCATTAACAAACATACTCATTCACTATAAACTCATCATGGTCAACTTTTTTCTTATATTTAATAAATATTTATATTATGACGCTTGCTTTAATTAGCCTTTATTTAGCGCTTTAATTAGCGCTTGCTGTTAATTTTGCCTTAACTCTGCCAGGTACAAACAGTTCGTTACTTTTAATTTTGTCTCTTTTCTAACTCCGCCATGTATAAGTAGTTATCAATGTATACGTACTTAGCAATGTGATTTTATAATTTATATTTAATGAAAAATGTTAGGAACTTTGTTCCTACCATGTGTCCCGCGACACCACACGTATTTTTTTATTTTTGGTTCAGTTTGTTATGAACTTTAAATTAAAATTAGTTTTATACATCTAAGTATCTTTAATGGGACAATAGTTCCAGTATAGGATGGTACGGCTGTGCTCGGCTTGGCGGGGGCACTACCGTGCCCCCAAATAACACTCAGTAAACTGGTTTAATGTATATTAACTAAAGGTATTTGATGTATATTATTGTGAATATATCGTGGTTGCCGGTTGCTCCGAGGTAGGTTACAGTCTAACAGGTTCTAGCCTCTGCGAGTTGGTAGACGAGAGCCAGATGTGTAGACCCTGCCATTGCCAGGCTTGCAGGCCCTGCCTCTGACAGATGTCAGCTAAGGGGGGGGGGGGCTTAACTGAAGTTAATATACATTGAAACATTAATTATGAAATGATAATTATAGATAACTGTAAATAATAATAATAAATGAATTGGTGTCTAAACATTCACTTTTTCTAAAGAAGGTTTGAATATATTGCTCTTCATTAGAAATCACTTGAAAACTTCTAACTTCTGTTTGGAAGTTACAAACAAGTTGCTTCATAACAGTTGTTAATAAGTAAAAAATGTGTGGTGGGGGGGAAGGTCTGTCAAGGAATCAGTAAGGGAGAGCACGCATGCTCAAGAATGCGGATTAATGATCTAGGATGTGAGAATACATGTGCGAAGGGTTCAATGAGAAACATTTGTGAAATAAACTAAAACAAACATTTTAAACTAGTATCTTCCTTTCTGGGTCTATCAACGTCGTCACTATTGTGGTTTAATAAATTGCTTCACACGAAACTTTCGAAACTTTTACAACTCCTATACAGTAGCATTACATATTATTTACGAATAGGATGGTTTAGTTGCTACATTCTTCGTTTTTAATTCAGTTGGTAACTTCTATAATCTGTACATGTTTAATGAGTCGTAAGTTAGTTAGTTGTTAATATAAATAAGTTTCATCAAGATTAACGACGAAAGACAATTTTTACTTTTCCTCACTATCTATAGTAGGAAAAGCATTGGTTTCACCAAAAAAAAATGTTTTCGTGATTTTAACGGAATTATCCGTTTTAGGTGTTTTTAAGACCTCCTGAGTGGTTTACAGCATGACGTCTGTATGTATGTGTTATCATCGTAGCGCCAAAGGTATTCAACCTAGAGAGTTGAAACTTGGCAGAAAAATCAGTCCTTACCTGTAGTGGTGCCGCCCGGAAAATCAACTTTTTTCACCATCTTGAACCCAGTTTGCTGAGTCAGCAATTTTTTTTTAAAAAAAATTGTAATAAATCGATTACGGTCCTGATCAAGTTGAAATTTGGCACGAATGTACCTCTCTGTATGACAAACAAGCCCACTAAATATCATTTTGATATTGGCCGCCATTTTGAAGTTATCAATTTTTAATTTTTTTAACTTTGACGGTTAATAATACCGAAAGTATAAATAGGTTTTTGACATATAGCATATCGTTGGAACCGGAACAATTAAGGAACAAATAAAAAAAAAAAAATCGATAAAATTTCATTAATTAGTTTAAAAGTTATAAGCGAATATAATTATTTATTAGTGCGATAATTTTGATGACGTCAAAGTTTGTTTACATCTGTCAAATTGCCGCCAAACTTCAAATAATTAAATAAAATATAGCTATTAAAAATAAGGTTATTTTTTGAAGAATGATAATAAATCAGTTAGTTCAGAACGGTCACCCATCCAAGTACTGACCACGTCCAATGCTGCTTCCTCTTTCTGCGATGCAGCAGGAGATGCCACTTTAGTGTCCTCTGAAGTCTGAAGTGAGGAAAAGTTCCGAGGTACCTATTACCCGATTTTTTAACCTTTTAATTAAGTTTTTTCCCCCCGTAACATGAATTATCCGCCATTATGGATTTGAACAGCTGATAATTTTGATTTCGCTATATTTCTCCTGTGTGCATGTCAAAGCTATCTTTAATACTGCAAAGTTTCTTGTTTTTATATCATTTAATTCAAAAGTTATTCTAACAGTACAGAGGGACAAACAGTAGACGCAGACAGATGGAGGTACGAAAGTATAAGGGTATTTTTTGTTTTACTAACGAAACTCTAAAAAAAAACCAGTGAATATTACAGAAAATAGAATGGAAAAAGAGGTTGAACAAAATGTGTTCAAATATTAACGCGTTTAAAAGAGGTGAGACTTGTCGACGTAAAAAAACCAGAATTCCAGCCTGTTTTAGTCAACTTATTCTTGTTGTTGGAATGAACCACTTGAAATTCTCCTCTTTCAGCTAAAAGTTTTCGGCTCAAGCTCCCTTTTAAAACCAAAGAGAGAGAGACACGACCGCCTTTTTCAGAAGGCGAAAAACTTTTCGCCTACGCTTTTCCCTCCCCGGAGTAAAAAGTTGATTTTAAAGCGCGGACATTGTTGGATGAAGTAGGGTTTTAATTGAAGATAAACACAAGTTGTTTGAAAAAACCACTCGGCGATGAAAATACATCCTCTTCGTTCCATCTCCTCCGGAATAAATGAGAATTATCTCTCGAAATTAACTCTGAAGAAGAACTGAAGCGATAAAATTATCTCCTTTACTATGACTTAACAACACAGTAAATACACGCTAAGATTACATCTTTTAGAACAAAACAACTTTTTTACTACTTACAACATAAAGGGAAAATTTTACTACATTTTGTTAATTTATAGCTAAGTTTTGTGTAATTATATTATAATTAGAGTATTTATAGCGTTTAATAGCCAGTTGTTTACGCTCTAATTCACTTTTCTTATAACAATAATAATAATAACATAAAAAAGTTATAGTCCAGGAGATAGCGTGCAAAAAAGTGTATGACCAAACGCGGAGATACACATGCCTGTAGCTCGAACAAAAACATGCCAGCTACTTGCACATGGATGTGTTAAATGGCATGCCTGTAGCTGGCAAGCAAGCAGATATAAACTTATTAAAAATCCTTAGCATGCCAGTTACTGGCAAATACCCTTTTTTGGCATGCAAGCTACTTCCCCAATTTGACGGCATGTGTATCTTCGCCTTAAAACATTAAGCTAGAATATTTTGTATAAGTAAATCTTTTGGTGCATTTAAGAATGTGAGTTCGGCTAAGTTCGTCTGCAGGACATAGCTTGGCATTAGGCATTTGAAGAAAACAAACCGGTGGAGAGCAGCCATGTCCCGCCCTTTTTGGTGGACAATGTGATTTTCATGATCCTGAGTACGAACTTAGTTAGTAGACCAATAAAGAAGTTGATGTAATTTTGTCACTTATTTGGTGACCTCTTTTATTTGGAGTAATATTTGACTAACTAACCTATTAAGAGACAAACTACCATCAACTTTATTATTAATCAACTAACAAACTTCGTACTCAGGATCATGAAAATCTCATTGTCCACCAAAAAGGGCGGGACCTGGACGCTCTCCACCGTTTTTTTTTTTTTTTTGTTTTTTTTTTTTTTTCAAATGCCTATTGCCAAGCAATGTCCCGCAGACGAACTTAGCCTACCACATATTCTTAAAAGGCATCATAAGATTTACTTATACACAATATTCTAGCTTGATGTTAATCAGACACTTTTTGAACACAATCTCCTAGACTATTATTGCAATCTTGTTGACATACATTTTTTGTCTGGTCCTTCCCTGAAAAGTACCTTTATCTACGATTGATACGAAATATAAACATTGTATCTCTGTTTTGATGCGTAGAAAGTGATTCTTTACGTACTTGTATTCATTGCGCATGTGCGTCTCATATTTCTGAAGAATTCCTCTTCTTTACCACCCTAGGGCGGTAAAGAAGAGGAATTCTTCATCTTTACGCACAATTAGCAAGTTTGTTTACATTTAGCAAATCTAATTTGATGTTTTTTTAATAAAAGTAACTGCTTATATCGAGTTTTTTTGTGAAAATCAATGAGTGATTTAAGTGATTATGACGAAAATGAGGAGAATAATACGCCTCCCGAAATAATTAATTCGGCACAAAATACAACTAATGAATTAATGTCATCTTTATCAAAAGAGAAATACGAACTTACATACAGGAAGTTTATTATTTTCTGTATTTATTATTAAAATCTAACAATCGTTGATAAAGTACGGTACGCAACTCGTGCGAAAACGGCATTTTGCATTGCTCGTGTGGTTTTACTACCCTCGCTGTCGCTCGGGTGCAAACTCCACACTCGCATGCTAAATGCTGCTTTCCGCACTCGACGCGTAATGCACCATTGTTACAATTTATGGAAGAATGCACTGGAAGTCACCAAAAAGGTATCAACTCTATTTCAGCAACTTTCCTACCCTCATCAGCTATTAATATTTTTTCTTTTTTACGCCGGTACATTGGCAACTTCGGCCTTACGTCTCCTGACAGCCCAATATAATGCAGCTTTGTCAACCAGCTGCTCTCGTCTAGCCTTAAGTTTGATCGAATATCCTCTAATGCAGTCATCAGCTATTATATGAGTGTCATCAGAGATAATTGATATTTGCTGTTAATGGTAAAGGAACCTCCCCAATTTTTAGACATTTTGTATAAAGTTGTATGTTAATAGATGCATTAGTGTATTAGAACGTAAGCTATAGTAAAAAAATAGTTAATAAATACAGATTTGATATTCGATGTAATGGATTAAGCGATCTTTACCACGCCATAGCGGTGTCTCTTAAGGCTTTAATAGTAAAGAAAAAGTTAGAGCAATAAATATTTTCCATTGGATACATATATGATCATGTCTCGTCCTAACCTTTCAAGTTGACTTTTGTGCGCATGCGAGTGAAAGCAATGGATGTAGAGTCAAATGGTGGAAGTTATGAGAATATAGCGACACCTCTCTGAGAGTAAAGTGTGATTTTTGGATCTGAGTTCGATTTTCAGCGATGACACTATTTTATTAATCAATACCTAATATCCACAGTAGAGTGTTGTGTGTTGGATACTTTAAAAAAAAACCATCGAAATGTCATTCAAATTGGACAAGTAATTTTTAAAGCTAAGATTAAGGCAAAACGCAAAAATGTTTACAGACAAACAGGCAGACAGATACCAAAAAGTGTTTTTCACATTTGAATTGGATTTCTGTCTAGGAAATTAGAAATTGGAGACGAATTATTGTCATAATCACAACAATTATCACAGTTCTTTCTTGACCTTCAATTACGCTTGGAAGAAATAAATTGTACACATGATCACATTGCTAATGAATGATCAGGATTGATTTTTTGATTTATCATACAAAACTTGATTTTAAATACAAAACTTTCTCATCTTTTAATTACATAACTTAATCATTTTTTTAAAAAACATATAGTCCAGGAGATAGCATGCAAAAAAGTGTCTAAAATTAAAAAAAGTTACTAACGTCAAGCTAGAATTTTGTGTACAAGTTAATCTTCTAGTGCCTTTTAAGAATATGTGATCGGCTAAGTTCGTCTGCGGGACATAGCTTGGTAATAGGCATTTAAATAAACAAACCGGTGGAGAGCGGCCAAATCCCACCCATTATGGTGATCAATTGTGGGTCCATTATGGTGGGCATTTGAATAAACAAACCGGTGGAGAGTACAAAACTTCTAAACCGTCTGTAAAACCGGTGGAGTTTACACTAAAACTTCTGCTTGTATCAAGTAGAAATTTTACAAGCCTGTTTCAATTGTACTTTAGAAGATGTGTATGAAGTTTTATTAAAATCGTTACCTCAGAACGTAAGATATCGGTAAAAAGTTGATTTCTTTATTTTAAACGTGTAGGTCCGCTTTAATGTTTTTAGCGATCTTTAACACTTCGGTGATTGTTTTACAAAAAAAAAAGCTATTTCAAGAATGTCGTTTGTCTCTTTGAATAAATGAAGTTAGAATTTTTTCCCGACCTAACTTTCCAATTTTACATTTGAAGTTTACGTTTACGCGAGCGTTACGTGTGAACGCTTGGGTGGATAACGAACTCGTCCTGGGCATAGGTAAAATGAACATCTGTACCAAATTTCAACTAAATCAGTCATCTTTTACTCAGGTTATCGTCATCGGTGGATTTTGTGACGGTCGTTTCTTTCGGATTCACTCCCGGTCTCCAGACGCTGTAACGTGCCATAACGAACTTCGTTCCAAAAATTCTATAATGTAGTCCATTTAAATATGGCTCAACCAAAATAATTCGTTTTACCCAGGAAAAATCTAGTTACTGGGTAAATTACTATAAAAGAGTATGGTGGGAGGCCGGGTTCAATTCTCCACCGGGAAGAAGTTATTTTGACGAAATGTTCAATAATAATTATTTGTAAATAAGAAAACTCTTAACAACTAATTTATGGAAATTACAATACCAAGTAATTATGTGCTTGTACACGAAATTATTTTGTAATAATTACATAGGAAATATTCTTTATCTACGATTGATACGAAATATAAACATTATATCTTTGTTTAGATGCGTAGAAAGTGATTATTTACGTACTTATATTCATTGCGCATGCGCGTCTCATAGTTCTGAATAATTCCTCTTCTTTACCATACTCTAGCGTGGTAAAGAAGAGGAATTCTTCAGCTTTACGCACGATTAGTGAGTTTGTTTACATTTAACAAAAGTAATTTGGTGTTCTTTTATTAAAGTAACTGTTTATATCGAGTTTTTAGTGAAAAACAATGAGTGAATCAAGTGACTGACGAAAATGTGGAGAATAATAATCCTCCAGAAATAATTAATTCGGCAAAAAATACAACTCAAGATTAATGCCATCTTTATCAAGAGAGAGATACGAACTTACATACAGCAAGTTTATTTTTTCTGTATTTATTATTTAAATCTAACAATCGTAGATAAAGTACGGTGCGCAACTCGTGCGAAAACGGCATTTTGCATTGCTCGTGTGGTTTTACTACCCTCGCTGTCGCTCGGGTGCTAACTCCACACTCGCATGCAAAATGCTACTTTCCACACTCGACGCGTAATGTACTATTACGTTTTACCTTTTTATTTATCTGTATGTAATACCACTTAAACTTCTATACTGTATCAATAACCAGAAATTAAAATATATAGATTATAAATCTATATAATGCAAAAGTAATAGTTCAAAAAATAAAGAAGATACAAAAACGAAATCCAATAAATCCTTTTCTAAACAAAAATAAATAAATCAATATTATTGTAGATAACAAATTATTGACTTATATATTCAATTACTTGACTTATGTATTCCGATAAAAATGAGAAAGTTGTTACAAAATAACATGATATAACTTATATGTTGACGAAGGTATGTCATGTACATGTCTTTATATCTCAGGTAGAAGATGTGGTTCATGTTAAACCATTTTATGTGACATAGAGCGACAACCTGACATGAAGAACTAGACTATATCTCGACGGGGGGGGGGGATGATATTTTTTCTTATTTCGTTCTGGCATCTCAAGAGAGACAGCAGAGAAGGACGAAAAAATAAATATATAATATATTATCCTCTAGAAATATATATATTTTTATCTATCTAGTCTCAGCTTATACATTGGAGTAAAATAAAGTGTATGATATAGGATCCTGCTCTGATATATATAAAATGTATGAATGAAAAAAAAAATATGATAAAATTATGAAGTTAAAAAGATGATAAAGTTATTAGTTCAGCAGATAGCGTGAAAAAAGTGTGTGACTATCATACTTTTTGGTGGACAATATGATTTTCTTGATCCTGAGTAGAAAATTAGTTAGTTGACCGAAAATCAAGTTAGTGTTACTTTTTCACTTGATAAATGACGACTGATTTAGAGTAATGTTTGAATAACTAACCTATCAAGGAATAAACTAAGATTTTCGGTCAACTAACTAATTTAGTACTCAGGATCATGAAAATCATATTGTCCACCATAACGGGCGGGATATGGCCGCTCTCCACCGGTTTGTTTATTCAAATGCCCCCCCCCCCCCCCCCATAATGGACCCAAAATTGATCACCATAATGGGTTAGATGCCCATTATGGTTTAGATGCCCATTAGATGGTTTAGATAACTGTTTAAATTGTACTTCAGACGATGTATATGAAATTTTATTAAAATCGTTACGTTAGAACGTAAGATATCGGTATAAAAACGTTGTTTTCTCTATTTAAAACGTTTAGTTTTGCTTTAATAAATTTTGCGATCTTTAACACTTCATAGCGGTGTCAATGTTGGTTTTACTGAAAACATTTATTTGAAAAAGTTGTTTGTCTCATTGAATAGATGAATTATGACTAGAGAGGTTGGTAGAAAGTTACACAACAATATTGTCACCACAATTTTTATAAAAATTGTGGTGACAATATTGTTGTGTAACTTTCTACCAACCTCTCTAGTCATAATTCCGAAGTGGTACCACAAAATCTCAGTCAAAACTACTAATTATTTGAATAGATGAAGTTAGAATTTTTTCCCGTTTTAAAAATCCATTTTTTTTTATTTGGAGCATACGTTTAGGTGAGCGTTGCGTGCGAACACTTGGGTGGATAACGTTGTCCAATGAATCGTGTTGGGCATTGGTAAAATGAACATTTGTTCCAAATTTCAACTGAATCGGTCAACTTTTACTCACGTTATCGTCATTAGTCGATTTCGTGACGGCCGGTTTTGTGACGGTCTTTTTTTAACTTATTAAGTGACAAACTACCACCAACTTGATTATTGGTCTACTAACTAAGTTCGTACTCAGGATCATGAAAATCACATTGTACACCAAAAAGGGCAGGACGTGCCAAGCTACTATTGCCAAGCTATGTCCCGCAGACGAACTTACCCGACTACATATTCTTCAAAGGCACCAAAAGATTTACGTATACACAAAATTCTAGCTTGATGTTAGTCAGATACTTTTTGCACGTTAACTCCTGGACTATGAATTATATTTTTACTTTCTCACATAAAGAGAAAGTATTGTGATGGCGCGAAAATTCGATTTTGAGATTTTGATGGAATTACACGTTTTGAGGTCCCCTAAGTCCAAAAATGTGGTTTTTAAAAAATGTCTGTCGTCTGTCGTCTGTCTGTCGTCTGTGCAGACGCCTGGAGCCTAATCTACTGGGCCGATTTTGAAGAAATTTGGCATACATGTTCAGAAAAATCATACCCCGAGGCGAAATCGAGAAATGAGTTTTAGCTTCAAATTTGGGGGCGCTACCCCCCAAAAACTCTGAAAAAAACGGGGAAAAAAGTATTTACGAAAACAGTTCCGACGATTTTGATTAAAAAATTCTATAATGTAGTCCATTTAAATACGAATCCAACGATGTAAGCCGTTTTCCCGGGAAAAATCTAGTTCCTGAGAAAAAAGCTTAAAACGTGGACCGAGAGAGCCCGGGTTCGATTCCCCGCCCGGGAGAAGTTACTTTTATGATAAATTTTGATGAAATGCTCAATAATAATTAAATGTACGTACGAAAACTAATAAATGGAAAACGCTGGGCAAAATAATTATGAACTCGTATGTGAGAAAGTTTGTCTGAGTTGTCTCGGACAGATTTTTTAAATTGGAGATTATTGAAGAATGTTTGTTATAATTCGTTAAACAGAGTTAGTTAAAGAAAAGGTTCACTGAATAACACCTGGTACCTGATCCTCTACCGTCTTATCATATCAACTCAAGCACATATTTTTCCTCATCCTGTTATTTTTTCATCCTCAAGTAATTTCGTTCTGTATCCGCATCGTCTTTATACCTTTAAGTAAAAACATGAGAGTATCATAACTCGACGAAAAAAGGCGAGAAAGCGGAAAAAGTAGAAATCCAGCTGTTAGCTGTTTTCTTCTACCTTACCTGTGTGTTATCACTTGTCTTTTAAACACATCAAAGTGTGTGTATCGGGGGGAGGGTATGGAAGAGAGAAAAATAACAAAAAATCAATGTGTCTCGGCTGTTCCCCCCCCCCCCCCTTTATAGCAACCTGTTTTTTTCTTCCTATTTCTTACGTTTTCTGTTTTCATATGTCTTATTTTATTACATTCTTTTTTGTTATTATTTTTTCGGTAGATTCCGTCATTTTATTTATTCCCATGAGGAGATTCACAACAAGGTGATGACGTGTTTGTAAAAATATTAAATAAACGTTTGTAAACAACCAGATAAAAATCGGTCCGAGACAACTCAGACAAACTTTCTCATATACGAGTTTATAATTACTTAACCCAGTATTTTCCATTTATTAGTTTTCAAATGTACATTTAAATATTATTGAACATTTCATCAAAATTTATCATAAAAATAACTTCTCCTGGGCGGGGAATCGAACCCGGGCTTTCTCCGTCCGCGTTTTAAGCTAATTTCTCAGGAACTAGATTTTTCCCGGGAAAACGGCTTATATCGTTGGATTTGTATTCAAATGGACTACATTTTAGAATTTTTTAATCAAAATCGTCTGAACCGTTTTCGAGAAATAATTTTTTTTCATGTTTTTTCAGAGTTTTTGGGGGGTAGCGCCCCCAAATTTAGAGCTAAAATTCATTTCTCGATTTCGCCTCGGGGTGTGATTTTTCTGAACATGTATGCCAAATTTTGTCAAAATCGGCTCAGTAGTTTAGGCTCCAGGCGTCTGCACGACGACAGACGACAGACAGACAGACATTTTTTAAAAACCACTTTTTTGGACTCAGGGGACCTCAAAACGTGTAAATCCATTACAATCTCAAAATCGAATTTTCGCGCCATCACAATACTTTCTCTTTATATGAGAAAGAAAAAAAAAATCTTGGATAAATAGATAGGCAAAGAAATCTATTCAATACTATTCTATAATAATTACAAGATCAAAAGTACTTTTTATATACTACGTTTTAAAATTTTCTGTTGAATCATATATGTAGTGTTGATTATATTTTTGTTATATATAATGTTAGTGAAAAAAAAAATTAGTGAAAAAAAAAAAAATTCCGAATTTATTTACTTCATATAAATGACAACCAACTATAGACAGCTGATCTTAAACCTATAAAAAGGACAAATCTTTGTACAACTGATTTTGCTAACACCGAATCTAAACCGTGCCATCTATAATCTATATGCCCCCGTGTAGGGGACGTTAAGAGAAGAAAAATGTGTACAAGTAAAAAGATACTGATGCAGAAAAATTAAACCGATACCTAGGTAGTTACCTACAAGTGTAAACAAACCTGGTTGTCACATGTCAATTAATTTATTACTATGTTTACTTTTCATGTTTCGCTGTCATTCAATGTTTATCTCTTAAAAATACAATTTGTTTTTATATAACAAAAAGGCCTGATTTAAACATTCTTGAACATTTTAACAATTGTATCAGCCATACCAGGTACTAAAATAAAAATTTATAAATTTGAAACCCGTCAAAATGAAGATCGTAAATAATGGGTCATGTCAAAACAAATAAAATAATTTGCGGATTTATTACGAACTAACTTTCCATACAGCAAAATTTGCTGAAAACTGAAAGATGGCTAAAATTATTAAAATAATGAATCGCCATCGTGTTCTGAGCTATTCTAAAAGTTTAAAATGTCTAGCTACTCGGAAATTTAGTTAACAATCGAGTGCAAGATTTGTACTGGACACACAAACAAACAAACAAGAAAGCAAGCTAATAAAAACGTAGTAAAACACACCAAAATTGAGCGAATTAGACCTATCGACTTTGTTTGGATCGGTTGTGGAACGCTTAAGAAGGGGTTAGGACACCTACAAAGAACGGTAAAAGAACGGCAAAAGAGCGGCAATAAGAGTGTTTGAAGAGCATCCAGGCAGACGAGGACTCGTCCCATATCATGGGTAATTTACCATTGCAAAGAGTTCTTGATCTTTCCGCAAAGAGTTCTGGGCGCTGGTTCTTTTATGTGAAAGGAACGTTTGAGGATAAATGGTACGTACAAAGGTAATTTTACTTTTTTTAGTCTACCTGAAAAGATCATTAAAATTATATTTAACATGCCATATAAACATAAACTGTTCCTTTAAATAAAATTATAATTATCAATAACTACGGGAGACATACAGAGAAAAATAGACCACCGCACCGGGACTCGAACCACGGGTCCTTCTATTAATCCGTTACAGGTGCTCTTACCAACTGAGCTATACGGGAGAATGATTTTTCTCTGACGTTACCGATACAAATTCCCCGAATCAAAGCTTTTAATCATTTCTACAAATCTAGTAAGCCAAATATTCACGGCAATAGAACTAGATCGAGAATTAACGCTTATAATGATATAGTACTCAATTAGTACCTGTACCTAGTACAATCTATTAGCAATTCAATTTTTAAAGTTTTTGGTAGTATTCATACTACGGAAAGATTAAATTTTACTTTAAATCAAATTATAATTATCAATAACTACGGGGGACATACAGAGAAAAATAGACCCCCGCACCGGGGCTCGAACCACTGGTCCTCCTATTAACCCTTGGTTCGAGTCCAAGAGTTAATAGGAAAATTGGAATTCATAAACTGTTCTTTTAACACTCTTATTTTAACCACTAGGCATCGCGTGGCTCTTTCATTGACGCGAGCGTATTCAAATAAAATACTAAATTAAATATTAAGAAATTTACTTATGATAATTAATGTTATAGTTGAAGATAAGAGGAAGAGGGGGGTACTTGGTACAAAGCTCACCTTCCTAGATAAACCTATATAGCTACAAGTGTATAAGAATCTCAACCACCCCCAGTAGCTTTTAAACTATTATTATAAATGTTTTACTTCACTACTCAAAAAACCTCTTCTTATAAACTAAAAGTCATACAGTTGTCTCATATGCTGAGATTATCATTTGCAAAAAATCACAAACCGAACACTGAAACTTAAAAAAAAAACCACTCAAATCTCTGAAATTAAGAACTCACTTTTTTGAAATTATTTTTTAATATTAGTTGGTTTGTTATAGTAGTAAAACCAAGGATGACAAATAAAGGGGATGGAAAGTTAGGTAGGGATTAAAGGCAAAAGAGTGACCCCATGGAGACAAGAGAAATTGACCATGGAGACAAGAAAAAGAAGAGAGAGGTACTTACCCTCGTCATTTGATGATCTGATGATCACTGGTCCGGTTTCGGCTATACACTAACATCAGCAGAAGAATATAGATCTCCTAGAGTCTAGAGTCAAAATGAACTCTTAGAGTCTACATGAGATTCAATCTCATGTAGACTCTCTCATGTAGACTCTACGAGTTCTTTTCAACTCTAGGAGATCTATATTCCTCTGCTGATGATGGCGTATAGCCGAAACCGGACCAGTGATCATCAGATCATCAAATGACGGCGGTAAGTACCTCAACCTCATCATTTCATAACTTACTAATTTGCGGTAATAATCCTCAATCCTCAATTTGACTTCAAAATAAAAGTGGTCCAACTAGAAATTGAATCCTCTTCAGCTGATGACTTATATTCTGAATAAGTTGGACTGTATGCAGGTTGTGTTAGAGGTGGTTAGTTTAAACAAATGTAAAATTTATATAATGATGAATTTAGAACTGGCACAATTACATGTAGGCCAGTCATATAAAGCATCGTAGGTCGCAAAAAATTGCAGAGTCCTGCTTTTTTGGAATGTTGTTAGGATAGACACCAATAGTGTGAAACCAAGTTTGCAGCTTCGAAAGACCTGCGCTAACTGCGTGGTGCTCGAAAAACCGTATTTTTTTCAGACTTTCTTCCGATTTTGGCTTATAACTTCTAAAAAATCCATCCTACGTAAAAAGTTAATCTTTACATGTTTAAAGAAGACAATATTTTCTACAATTTGAGCGCATTTGCAGCTCCGTAGGTCTAATAGATCCAGAGATATAGCACTTCAAAAATTGGCAATTTTTTCCAAAAAGATCGAAATTGTCGTTTTAGCCGTCTTCCGGGCAGAATATCGGCTAAACTACTCATCTTACGAGGAAAGAAAAACTAATTGAAGTTGTAGAGCAGTTATTTAGCTTTAATTTAAGCACAAGCAGAATCCTGTAGGACTAATAGTTCCTTGTCCTGTAATGAGTTATGTCTTTATTATCCTTTACAAAAGTACTGCAACTCGTCAGGCTCCATTTCTTGAAGAATCCAATATTCTTGAATTGTTTTTGTTCTGATAACAAAGGAACTATTTGTTCTACAGGATTCCGCTTGTGCTTAAATTAAAGCTAAATAACTGCTCTACAACTTCATTTATTATGCCTTTCCTCGTAAGATGAGTAGTTTAGCCGATATTCTGCTCGGAAGACGGCTAAAACGACAATTTCGATCATTTTGGGAAAAATTGCCAATTTTTGAAGTACTATATCTCGGGACCTATTAGACCTACGGAGCTGCGAATGCGCTCAAATTGTAGAAAATATTGTCTTCTTTAAACGTGTATAGATTAACTTTTTACGTGGGATGGATGTTTTAGAAGTTATAAGCCAAAATCGAAAGAAAGTCCGAAAAAAATAATGTTTTTTGAGCACCACGCAGTTAGCACAGGTCTTTCGAAGCTGCAAACTTGGTTTCACACTATTGGTGTCTATCCTAATAACATCCCAAAAAATCAGGACTTTGCAATTTTTTGGTGACTGGCCTAATGTATAGAATAACATATTAAATTAGTCTAACCCTTGTTACATTGATATTATTTATAAAAGAAAATAGTTTAACTCTTATTACCTAGAACTAAAATGTCGGATCAAGATTATACCCAGGCTATATGCGTAGAAGTTTCAAATTTACTACTTACCTAACAGTAGTTACACTTTATCAGAGACTTTTTACCCCTCAGGCAATCTTAAAAAGTTGGGTAATTATCCCCCATTGTTACCTTTCCCCTCTTAAAACATGGCTGTAAGAGTCGAAAATCAATATAGGAGCGCAAATCGGCGGTGGAAAATTCTCCCGTTTCAGCATGTTCAATTGTTAACAAAACTGGTTCTTAAAATTTCTACTTTTTTATCAGAATGGTTCTTATCCTGAAATGTTTTTTATCAGAATGGTTCTTATCCTGAAACGTTGAAGGATAATTGTTATGTGTTCATTGATTGATTATAGAAAACGATATTATGAATTTACATAAGTCTTTCTGCAGTAATAACAAACCAACTCTGTCCTCCACTTGTCGGTACTTCTTTAGATTGTTACTCCCCTATGTTTTTTTTAGAATATAAATAACTTTGACTTAATAGCTGATAAGACAAAGAGATATTTTAGTCCAATGTATTTTAGAACAAAGGAATAATAGAAATAAGGGGAGTAATAGTGTAAAGAAGAACATTCCATTCACCTTCTTTAGATTGTTACTCCCCTCTTTTTTATATAAGGGGAATAACAATCTAAAGAAGAACATTGAACATTTCGAACACCTTCTTCAGACTGTTACTGCCCTCTTTTTAGGGTTTCGAGGTCATCCTAGAAACCCTTATGCTTTTGGTAGTTCGTCCGTCCGTCGTATATCTCCCGACCTACTGAAGCAATAGACTTGAAATTGGTTTATTTGAAAATTTGAAGTTGGATATCATTTTGAAGGTATTGATTCTGGTTCACAAAAATATACCGTGTTTCCTAAATGGCGGCCATTTTACCCTAGAAAAAATTAATACAAAACGCAAAAAGAAATGCCCCCCTCCCCCTTCTACCCCATTAGGAAAGGTCCTAAAAATAAGGCAATAATACAAAAATATGCATAAAAATACAAAATAGTAAAACACAGAACAAATACAAAATAGGTATAACACAGAAAAGATTCAAAATAGTAAAACAAATAAAAGATACAAAATAGTAAAACACAGAAACTTACGATAGTATTAAAATACAGAATAGTCACTACAAGACAAACACTAACTGTTAACATTTTACAGAATATTTCACCATAAAATAATAAATATTGTTTAAGATGTATTAAAATCGAGTTAATTTTGTTTTTTTTTGTTTTGTCTTGTTTTGTGCACATTTTATTGATTCTACACTTTTTTCTTTTAAATCCTTTGTAGCTGATTTTTTTTTAATGAATTTCCTTCTTTTTTTTATAATTTCACTAGGATTGTTTGCTCGATCGGTTTTTTCCTTTTTGGCTCTTACGTTACTTTTTTTATTTCTTTCTGTCCACTAAATTCTGCCCCACATACCCTTTCTTCTCTACCATCCCCCCCCCCCCTAAAAAAAAGCCCGGTGTTTGAAAATGCTCTGGGATTGGCAGGAGCTTTGTGCACCCTTGTATTAAAATAAGGGCTGGATTTTGGGTTCATTCTTTTTTTCTTTTTATAGTTATTTCCTCTCTTTCTCTCTCTTTCTCTCTCTATCTCTCTATTCAGCTGGAAAAGTCAAAATGAGCTCTCAGTTGTTTTTGGGGATATTTTTTTTTTTTTTTCGTCCTCTCTAGTACCAAAAATAAGAATAAAAAAAAGTGTAATTTCCCTCATTTTTATTTCGGAGGGAAAAATCTCTTTTAGTCCCACCCTTTTGTATTTATGTATTGTTGACACATTCTATTATGATAAAAAACATACCGTAAATGTTGTAGAATATATATTTTTTTTTATCAATTTTTTTTCTATATATACTTATTTAAGTTTTCCCTTTTTAAATTTTGTCAGTATTAGAATTAAATGGTAATGAATAAATTAAAAGCATATAAAATGTTTTCTACACAAAATACGACGTCTCAACCTAAAGGCTGCTATTCGACTATATTTCCAGCTGACTCAACTACGTATGTTTTTCTACACAAAATACGACGTCTTTGTGTCCAGCTGACTCAACTAAATATTATAAAATATATCTCTTCCCTACTCTAAAGCTTCTGCTTGTATCAGGGTGAAATTTTACATGATTATATTTCATTTATTTACAAAACAAAGTGACATTTTTGACATATATAACAAAAATAATCAAAACAAGTCAAGTAACAGGCTTCCTTAATAACACTTTTTCCCGTCTTTTAAAGCTTACGTTTACGCGAGCGTTGCGTGTGAATGCTTGGCTTGGGCGGATAACGTTTTCCGACGAACACAGCCTGGGCATTGGTAAAAATGAACAAAACATGTGTACCAAATTTCATCTAACTCGGTGATCTTTTACTCAAGTTATCATCATCTGTAGATTTCGTGACGGATTTTGCGTGACGGTGATTTTGGTCGTTTTTTCGGATTCACTCCCGGGCTCCAGAACGTGCCATAAGGAACTTCGTTCCAAAACTATTTGTCACAATTACTGAGATGCATCTATGTGCTGAATTTATTTCAAATCGGTTCAAATTTTTACACCAGTTATCGTTCGGCAAAGAAACATCTAAACTTCCTAAGCTTCTTGAAATGAAGAACTCGCTTATGATCGTTACTTAATGGAATATTGAGAGCTGTGTCTGACATTTTAGTTTATTTGTTTTATCAATTATTGGATTTGATTTTGTTATAAATAAGCCGAGTATATATATTTTAAGTATGACATTATGACTCGTCTTTTTTCTATACTTTACCTCTTCAAGTTGTAAGTATAATGTGATAAGTGGTGTGAGACGTGACACTTGAAGCATCCCGGTGGCTTTTCTTCTAGACCAAGGCATCGTTATCAAGTGCTCTTGATAAGAGAATAAGCGCTCGATAATTCTACGTTTCCACTACTCCCTCTGACTACCTCTGTCACTTTACTTCCTCATATTCTACCGACCTTATAAAAATTATTCTTTTTCATCTTCTTTAACATCGTACATTTATATTTTCTCATCGTAGATATATACTACGTTTACATGATGTTTAAATATGGATTGAATACGGATTGAATACAGTTTTTGGATCTAAAGTGGGCACTTCTTTAGATTGTTACTCCCTTTATAAAAAAAACAGAGGGGAGTAACAATCTAAAGAAGGTGTACAAAATGTTCTACTTAAAATAGATTTTGAACTAGTTAATTTTAAAAATTGTTTTTAAAATAATTGAAGCGAGCGTAGCGAGCTTCCTACATTCAACGAAATATGCTCTGTGTCTGTCTGTCTGTCAGTAACGTTCACGCGTGTGACGATAACTTGAGTAAAAGTTGACCGATTTAGTTGAAATTAGGTATACATGATCCTCTTACTAATACTCAGGCTAAGTTCGTTGGACAGCGTGATCCGTCCAAGAGTTCGCGCGCAACGCTCGCGTAAACGAGAGGTTCAAAAATTAAATTGGAATTTCAGGACGGGAAAAGATTCTATCATCATTTATTCGATGAGACGAACATTTTTTTCAAATAACATTTTTTAGTAAAACCAACAGCGACACCGCTATGAATTAATAAAGATCGCTAAAACTATTAAAGCGGGCCTAAACGTTTAAAATAGAGAAAACAACCTTTTTACCGATATCTTACGTTCTAACGTAACGATTTTAATAAAACTTCATAGACACCATCTGATGCACAATTGAAACAGGCATGCAAAATTTCAATTTGATACATGCAGTAGTTTGTTTGTAGCAAAGAGATACAAATTATAAATATTGAAATAGAGATGTGTGGTTAGAGGAATAGTAAGAATGCGGGGTGGTTCCCTTACTACTAGCCGCTGCACTACTACCAGACCCATTATCTATCAACTCATCATGATTCACGATAGTCTATTTTTTCAATATTCAATACATATTTATTACTAAACGCTCGCTTCAATGATAGAGCCACGCGATGCCTAGTAATAATGCTCTTAAATTTGAGTTTGATTGAAGACCAACTTTGGAGTCTTTTTATTTTGACTTTGGTTGAAATTTTCCTTTATTCATTTTGAATCTCTCTGGAGAATTTTAACTAGAATCTTAAGCTCTTTTTTTGGTTTACGTTTTTATGGAAAGAAAAAGGAACGAGGGATGACTAAATAAGAATGAAGGGTACGAGGACTACGGCTCATTTCCCATTTCTACGGCTGCATTTACATTAAAGTGTTGAGGGGGATTTTACCCTTTTCGGTTGACAGTAGGTTTCAAAATGGAAGGAACGTTGCTGATGACATAGTGAGTGCTTTGGTTGACAGAACAGGGGGGGGTGAGTTGGTTTAGACCCCTGGTTGATGGGGTCTATGAGAATGTCTAGGGGTTGCCAAGTGGAATTCTGACGACTAGGGGTAGAACAGTCTAAATGACCCCTCGTTAGAGACTCTTTCTTAAAGATAGAAGAAAAAAATAACTGACAGACAAGAAAAAGTCTTGGAAAAAATACAAGAAATTTTCTTCTGAAAACTATATAGTAAAATTTCAACTGTATTTTTTATTCTTTGCATATAAATTTTTAAGTGCAATGCATACAATTATTTTGCATTTCCCGTATGATTTGCAAAGATTTCATTTATCCTATAAGCTATTACATATGTTTCATACTTGTCAATCAGTAATGTCATTATACTAGTGATGCGGTGAACAAAGAACTCACGTAGAATTTTACTCTTACATCTGCCATAATAATTCAATATGGCTATCAGAATAATTTTTGAGTTAAAACCTGGCATATTCTTAATAAACATGAAAGAGCTTTAAAATTATTCATACTAATATGCAATATTAAAATGATTCATACTAATATGTCATATTAAAATTATTCATACTAATATGCCATATTAAAATTATTCATACTAATATGCCATATTAAAATTATTCATACTAAAATGCCATATAAGTATGATCTTAATTCTTAATTTTTAACACCTTCAATATGCCATGTTGCACAACTTTTGTTAGTTATATATTCTTTCCCTACTCTTTAAGACCTTTAAAACAATGTATGGCATGCCAAGCTGACTAAAAACTTTTTCTATAGTTGTCTGCAGATTGGCCGGCATCTTAATTTTAAGTTTGTCAAATATACTGAGAGTCGAATGGGTTCTTGACCAATATCACCAATACCAATATTGGGTAAAATCTGAACCAATTTCACCAGAACCTTAAAATTTAAGTGATATTTTTTTTTTAATGAACACAACTAACCTTATTGAAACGGGTTTGTAATCGGCCATTTTGATTATAAGTAGAGGTCATATATATATATGCGGTCATATGTATGGGGTGATTTATGTATTTGATACCATGTCCCCTCATAACTGATTTATGGTATTTCAAAACACATTATCTTACGAATCGAACCAGAACCAGTGCCTAGCATTTTAGTGGGCTTTATTTTGGGTATATATTGTCTTAAATATAATGAAGTCAAAAATACAATATGAGACCCTTGGTAAAGTTAGTTGGCATAGCTAATGATTTAATTATTAATAGCTTAACTACTCCTTATACTTTTAGCTTTTTCTTTATGTATTTTCGTATGTTATGGTTTTATAAGTTCGATAATCTAAAGGAAAGAGTTGAAAAGTACAATACAGGGTTGGTTCATAAACTAAAACCCAACTCCTTTGTTATAATGGTCTATTCTACAACTTGAATTAATTCTCAAATTATGAACTATTGGTTCAGAACACTTTTATTTATTTTACTTAAGTTTGAAATAGTCTGCCCATTAGTGTGGCACATAGCTTCCTCGCATCCTATCTCGTTTACTTTAATGATTTATATGCTTTTACAACCTATTATTGTCAAATTTATTTAATTTTCCCACCGGTTTTTAAATCTGTCAAAATTGATTTGATTTTTTTTTGTTGACATTTTTATGTTTAGGCTATGGAACATACCTCAAAAAGCGTTATGTTACCTAAAAACTCAGAAAAGTGTGACAGGGATTCAGAAACCTATAGGAGGTTTGCATCCAGTCTACAGCTGTAGGACCTTCCCCTACCGCGGACTCGAATGTAACCGAGGACGGGACGTGTAGGTTCGGCTGCATTCGGTCTCCCCCACTCTATAGCCTGTAGCCCAGCGCTCTTCTACTCTACTACACTTAGTAAAGTCTAGTCTAGAGCAGCAGTTCTCAACCCACGTACCCCTTTTTGTGTAATTAACTGTGGGTATCCTGTAAAAACATCCCCTTATTTATACTATTTACATTAGATGAAGTGTTGTTACACTACTGCTAATATTGTAACATCGTAGAAACAGCTGTAAATAGGTCATTTACTTTACTTACGCACATAAACTCGAAAAACGACACCAAAAAGCGTTACATAAAAATATTTATCTACAATTGATACGACAAACAAAACTAATTTGCTGTTCTTTTATTAAAGTAACTGTTTATATCGAGTTTTTAGTGAAAAACAATGAGTGAATCAAGTGACTTTGACGAAAATGTGGAGAATAATACTCCTCCAGAAATAATTAATCCGGAAAAAAATACAACTAATGAATTAATGCCATCTTTATCAAGAGAGAGATACTAACTTACATACAGCAAGTTTATTTTTTCCTGTATTTATTATTAAAATCTAACAATCGTAGATAAAGTACGGTACGCAACTCGTGCGAAAACGGCATTTTGCATTGCTCGTGTGGTTTTACTACCCTCGCTGTCGCTCGGGTGCAAACTCCACACTCGCATGCAAAATGCTACTTTCCGCACTCGACGCGTAATGTACTATTCACTGTCTTGCAGACAATGCAAGCAATTTTTTTTTTTATATATATGAATGAAGCAAAATTTAAAGAGCGCAAATGTTTGATATTAATCTGGGGCAATATGGGCTACTTTCGACAAACCATTCAAATTTAATAAAAATTAGATGAGTACTTTTGAAGATGGAGATTTAAATACATGTTTGTTTGAGCGCATGTGAAAGAGAAACAAATAGGCGCATGAAATTGAAATTTTTATGGGACCAAAAATGGGTTTATTATGACCTACCATTCGAATTTCATTAAAATTGGACGATAGTTTAAGATAATATGTGGGTTCGTAAAAATTGAACGACAGACAGACAGACATGGAACCAAAAATGTTTCCTGATGTATGGAACGGATTTCTATTTTGAATTTTTAAATCGTAGGAAAAAAAAATGCTTGTTCTTCAGAACGATCGCATAGCTTCCGTTACCTTCGTTAAGCTCGGAAGCAAAATTATTAAATATAATAATAACAGACTCCTTAGCTAAGCACAGGAATCCAGCTAGTATATCCATATTTTTAATTGATTTAAACGTGTTTTTATTTCTGGAATTTTTCTTTCTACATTATTTATATTAATTTAATCTTTCTTAATGATGTTATTTTGCTTCCGAGCTTAACAAAGGTAACGGAAGCGATATGATCGTTCTGAAGAACGAAAATTCTCCGATTTCAAACATTCAAAGCAGAAAACCGTCATCAGGGAACATTTTTAGTTCCGTGTCTGTCTGTCGGTCTGTCTGTCTGTCGGTTGCTGCTCAAAAATTGTAGCAAACCAGCATAATCTTAAAAACTAAACGTCCGATTTTAATTAAATTTGTATGGTAGGTCCATAATTAACTCATTTTTTGTCCCAGTGCTCATTTGTTTCTCTTCCACATGCGCACAAACATTCGTTTATTTACACCTATATCTTCAAAAGTACTTTATGAAACTTTTATATTTTATAGAAAGTAACCCGCATATAGTCCCAGATTAATTTGAACTTTTGCTTAACTTTGCTCTTAAACTGATACTTTATTAATTCATGTAAACATCAAAATTTTGACAGATTAAAAAAACGGAGAAAACAATTAAACAAATTAGACAATAATCAATAATGGCTTGTTAATGCATACAATCAATAAAGTACGTGTCAGGATTCGAAGAAGCTATGTGCCACACCAATAGGCAGTAGATTTTTAAATGATTCTTTACTAAGAATGAAGGAATAGACTATTATATTTATCGATGATAAGGTGACCGTGAGTAGGTGAGAGGTTGACCTGGCCTAGTTCACTTGAATCGTTTTAGAAGCGGTAGACCAAAATTCGTCTCCTTAGTCCTTGAAATATTTGGAACTTCCCCAAATCTCCCCTCTACCCATTCCTTCTGTGGAAACTGTTTTTCTAACTTAGACTTGACACAGTGCCAGGAATTTTTCCGAAGTGGTCTTCATATAGAACCTCTGGTTTTTCCACTAGACCACGTTTTCCCCTCTTTTTTTCTTTTATACTACGGTGTGAGCATGTGATGAGTACTAAGTTAGACCAGAATATGGACACAAGGAAAAAATGTTCCGACCTTATTACAAAAAATATAAGGATAAATGCTCTCCTTCTTTCTTCTAAACATATATATATGTTTGTGTGTGTGCTATACCTTTTATAAATCCCTCATAGGCCCTCAATGAAGCGAGCGTAGCGAGCTTCCTACATTCAACGAAATATGCTCCGTGTCTGTGTATCTGTGTGTCTGAAACGTACGACAATTACTTGAGTAAAAATTGACCGATTTCGATTAAATTTGGTACACACGTTCATTTTACCAATGCTCAGGACGAGTTCGTTGGACAACGTTGTCTGCCCAAGCGTTTGCGCGCCACGCTCGCGTAAACGTGCGCTTTAAAATTAAAATTGGAATTTTTGGACGGGAAAAAAATCTAACACTATCTATTCGATGAGACGAACATTTTTTACAAATAACATTTTTCAGTAAAACCAACAGCGACACCGCTATGAATTAATAAAGATCGCTAAAACTATTAAAGCGGACCTAAACGTTTAAAGATGTGTGGTTAGAGGAATAGTAAGAATGCAGGGTTGTTCCCTTAGTACTAGCAGCTGTACTACTATCATACCCTATATCTATCAACTCATCATAATTCGTGATTATCTATTTATTCAATATTTAATTCATATTTACTAGGCATCGCGTGGCTCTATCATTGAAGCGAGCGTATGGAAATAAATATGTATTGAATATTGAAAAAAATAGATAATCATGAATCACGATGAGTTGATAGATATAGGGTATGATAGTAGTACAGCGGCTAGTAGTAAGGGAACCACCCCGCATTCTTACTATTCCTCTAACCACACATATCCCTCCCTGCTTTGTTAATACTTTTAGCCATCTTTATAAATTCATAGCGGTGTCGTTGTTGGTTTTACTGAAAAATGTTATTTGAAAAAAATGTTCGTCTCATCGAATAGATAATGTTAGATTTTTTTCCCATTCAAAAATTCCAATTTTAATTTTAAAGCGCACGTTTACGCGAGCGTTGCGCGCGAACGCTTGGACAGACGTTGTCCAACGAACTCGTCCTGAGCATTAGTAAAATGAACATGTGTACCAAATTTCATCAAAATCGCTCAATTTTTACTCAAGTTATCGTCGTACGTTTCAGACACACAGACACGGAGCATATTTCGTTGAGTGTAGGAAGCTCGATACACTCGCTTCAATAACTGTACATTCGCTTCAATGATAGAGCCACGCGATGCCTAGTATACTGTAAATGTCATCAAAATTGGAAGAGTAGATTTTCCTACAAAAATGAAGTGCGCACACAAGCGTGAGGGAAAGTAATGTGCAAAATTAATATGGAACTATCTGGCTACTTATTAATACACCGACCAAATTTCTATTGTAATGAATGAAATGAGGACTTTTAAAGCAGAAGGTAGAAATAGAAATTAATGTGGGCGATTTCATTAAAACCGATAGTTTTTAAGATATGACGATATCATGCTAATGCAGTATGTTAGTACTAAAATCAGGGCCGATTTAACTATAGGGGCACGATGGGCACGTGCCCAGGGGCGCAAGAGGTTTGGGGTGCAACTCAAAAGGTTAGGGGGGAGGGCTAATTTTTGCAAGGGCAAAAAATATAAATGTGAATATGTTTAAAGTAAACCAAATATCCCTTATCCTAGAAAAGTTCTAGGATAAGGGCGGGGGATAAAAGTTCTGGGGGGCGCATTTTTACGGGGTGCCCAGGGCGCAGAACGTCTAAAACGGGCCTGACTAAAATACAGCCACTTTTTCCAATATGAAACCAAGATAAAGGCTATTACAAATAATTATATTCAATATTAAAATGTCAGCTACCAAAAATCCATTTTTGGAATATTCAATATTTTTCAATCTAATAATAATGTTAATGTTAAAAGGTAATCTTTACATTAAAATTCAAAGCAGAGAAATTTTCTTTACAAAAAGAAGGAAAAACTGCGTTGAATATTAACAGAAAGAAATAAGCCATTAGATTTAATTCCTTTTTTTTACCATCTTATATTCACTTAAGACGAATTAAATGAGAATATAATATTAAAGCTTTTAAGAACATTTAAGCATTATCTACTTATAATGATTATTGATTTTCCAATCAACAGGTGGGTGTTATTTTTAGTTTAAGCGTTATTAATAAGATGATTGAAAGAGCTTTGAGATTTAGCGATTAAACGTGATTTAAATTTAAACAGCCCTTTTGCCGATGTTAGAAAATATCTCGGAGCATCATTGTGGAGGGCTTAAATATGCTAAAAAGCTTAAATTTAGTGAATATAATTGCCTTTAAAGAGGAATAAGATGTGAAAGAGAATATTTTAGAAATAATAATTAAATTATTATTAAGGAAGTTAGGCGAGGTAGATATTTTCACTTACTAAATCCAATTAAAAGGAGAGATGGAACAGCAAATTGTTACTTAAAAAGAAAGCAAAACATTATATTTGTTTGAATAAAAATAAGTGGAATCTTTGACATTCTGACTTCTCATCCCTTTCGATAAATATAAATCAGATAAATCGATACCTTTCATTTCTGACATGGCTTGATTTTGACCCTTTCAATCTAGACTCGTTCATTTATTATTTATGGACCCCATTTATCTAGATAAACTAATCAGTTAAGATGCTTTGGACATAGAACGAGAATGGATAATGATGGTTATTAATACCCAAATCAAAGTTATGAAGCCAGGTTGAAAGAAAATAAGATCACGGGATAGAAGGAGAAACACAAAGGAAGATAATGTCAAGACCATACTCAAAAAAGCGGTGCCCTAGATTCTGGATCGAAGCAAGAAGGTTGGCTGAAGATTACAGTCCTCGGAAAACTTTTGCAGATCCTTTACACCTTTTGGTAGAAGAAGGAGAACCACAAGAGAAGATAAAGTTAAGACCAAATTCCAAAAGCCTAGGGTGCCCTGGATTCTGGATCCATGCAAGAAGGTTGACTGAAGACCGCAGTGCTTGTAAAATTTTTTGCAGATCCTGTACACCTTAAGGTAGTAGATGGAGAATCAAAAGTGAAGATAACGCCTCCAAAACCATGGGGTGCCTTAGATTCTGGATCAAACAAACAATTTGGCTGAAGATCACAGTGCTGGGAAAACTTTTGCAGATCCTGTAGTGCACACCCTTAGGTAGAAGAAGGAGAAACACAAGTGAAGATAACGCCTCCAAAACCATGGGGTGCCTTAGATTCTGGATCCAACAAAAAATTTGGCTGAAGATCACAGTGCTGGGAAAACTTGTAGCAGACCCTGTAGACACTTATTTGCACGCTATCCTGACTAGTATATCAAGCTTGGGCTTGGGGTGTTAATTAAATTGATGGTATGTATATATAACAGCGAACTAGTAAAGTGATGCCAAGCGCTGTTGTGGCCGAATACTGAACTACGCTGAGAAATCATTCTTTCGTAAAGTTTGTTGCATATGTAGTTTATAAATAACATGTACAACCCTGAAGATGCCTCAGCATAGGTGGCGAAACGTCAATACACATAAAACTTTTGATATATGATATATATATATAAACACTTGGTATGCGAGATTTTCAAAGTTACAGAATTGACGCCCAGAATTTTTAAGCATGAACAGATTCAATCAACCCGTTCATCAAGCCGGTTCATTTATCTGATCCGTTCGTTCAATAACGATCCATCTCTAATTACAATTTCCCTCATAGTGTTCATGTCCAGTAAAGTCATAAATTACATCTTCTGATAAAGGAGATCTCTGGAACAGAGATAGAAGTGGATCGAAACCGTAGAATTTCAAACTGCGGTTATGGACATGCCGAAGTTGGGTCGGACGGGTTGACAATGATGTATGGTTGTATAAGGTGGTTGGATAGGGAGACCTCGTGGTTCCGACCACATTCCTCTTGGAATAATTTCAAAATTTCATCCCTCTGACATTACCCTCAGATCTAACAATGATTGTGCTGTGACCTTATACCTATAAATAGGAGCGTATTCTCTTCTGCTCCTGACTCAGAAAACCTATCATTTGTAATATTTCTCGTCTGAATAATATTTTATTAAATTAATTATTCAAAGTCGAGATAATTTATGTAGGTATTATGTCTTCGTTGTTATTATTTAAGTCTTTAATAGATTCTATATATTTCAGAAAATAATTAATTCATGAAATAAGTATTAGGCTGTAAGCATTTTCACAAATTATTCTGAAAACTTTATCCATTTTTTTTTTTAATAACTAAATCTATTATTCAATATTTTTCTTCCGAGCTTACCGAAGGTAACGTAAGCTGTATGATCTTTCTGAAGAACAAAAAATTGTTATATCTCCAATTTCCGAAATTCCCAGACAGAAATCCGTTTCCGACATCAGGGAACATATATTAGGTTCCGTGCTGTCTGACTGTCTGTCGCTCTGTCGCTCAATTTTTTGCGAACTAACATCTTAAAAACTACACGTCCAATTTAAAATTAAATGTTTTATTAAAAATTTCGATGGTAGGTCATAATTAGCCCATTATTGGTCAAGTTTCTACCTCATACATCCATTAGTTTCTCTTCAACATGCGCACAAACATACATTTATTTACACCTGACTAGTATATCAACACCTATCATCATCACCATCATTTATTTACACCTGACTAGTATATCAACACCTATCATCATCACCATCATTTATTTACACCTGACTAGTATATCAACACCTATCATCATCACCATCATTTATTTACACCTGACTAGTATATCAACACCTATCATCATCACCATCATTTATTTACACCTGACTAGTATACCAACACCTATCATCATCACCATCATTTATTTACACCTGACTAGTATACCAACACCTATCATCATCACCATCATTTATTTACACCTGACTAGTATACCAACACCTATCATCATCACCATCATTTATTTACACCTGACTAGTATACCAACACCTATCATCATCACCATCATTTATTTACACCTGACTAGTATACCAACACCTAGCATCATCACCATCATTTATTTACACCTGACTAGTATATCAACACCTATCATCATCACCATCATTTATTTACACCTGACTAGTATATCAACATCTATCATCATCACCATCATTTATTTACACCTGACTAGTATACCAACACCTATCATCATCACCATCATTTATTTACACCTGACTAGTATACCAACACCTATCATCATCACCATCATTTATTTACACCGGACTAGTATATCAACACCTATCATCATCACCATCATTTATTTACACCTGACTAGTATATCAACACCTATCATCATCACCATCATTTATTTACACCTGACTAGTATATCAACACCTATCATCATCACCTTCATTTATTTACACCTATATATTCACAAATATGTATCTGATTTTTATGGAATTTTAATTATTCGTCGAAAGTAACCTGCAGATAGATAGATTAACCTGGATCGTAGGTCTAATCTTACTTTAATAACAACATTCGAACGTAACATTACAACGTAATCTAAAAACCAGCTTGGACCTACGGTCTAGAAGTATGGGGTAGTACCAAGCCATCCAACATCCGTCGAATCCAAACACTACAATCCAAGATCCTTAGAAAAATCACAGAATCCTCGTTCTACGTCTCTAACCTCACTCTACATAACGATCTCAATATTCCCTTTGTCCGAGACCTATCTGTATCCCGATATCATACTTTCCACGAATCATTATCCAATCATCCCAATCCTCTAGTAGAACTTCTTGCATCCCAAATTATCCCAGATAACCCTCCTCGCCGCCTGAAGAGGCAGTGGCCCAGAGATTTACTCATTGCCTAACGTTTATGTTATATCTCCATTTTAACGCAATCTCATTTCTTTATATGTATTTTTTATTGCTTCCGAGCTTACCGAAGGTAACGGAAGCATTGTGTTCACTTTTGAGAACGAAAAACTTTTATGCCTCCGATTTCAAAAATTCCAAGACAGAAATCCGTTTCAGACACCAGGGAACATTTTTGGTCTCGTGTCTGTCTGTCTGTCGCTCTGTGTGTCCGCGAATTATGAAACGTGCGACGATAACTTGAGTAAATGTCGACCGATTTTGATGAAATTTGGTAGACATGTTCATTTTAGCAATGCTCAGGACGAGTTCGTTGGACAACGTTATCCGTCCAAGCGTTCACAAGCAAAGCTAGCTAATTTAAAATTGGAATTTTAGGTCGGGGAAAAAATCTAACTTCGTCTATTCAATGAGGCAAACATTTTTTTGCAAATACAATTTTTTAGTAAAACCAACAGCGACACCGCTATGAAGTGTTAAAGATCGCTAAAACTATTAATAGTTTTTACAAAATAAACAATATTACAATAAAGTAATATAACAATAATTTTTATAGTATATGATAGGATGCGAGGAAGCTATGTGCCACACTAATTGGCAGTCTATTTATTTTTTTTATATATTTTTTATATTTTTATTTTATTTTATTTTTTTATTTTATTTATTTATTTTTTTTATAAGTACATATAATTAACCTATTGTAATTAAACCCAGCCGAAAGGAATAGTCACTGGATTATTACCTTTCTCAAGTAACACACTGTCAACAAAACATGCATCACTAACACTTATAACATGTAAAATTATGTAGTTGTGTTAATCAATAAAAGATAAAAAAAGAAGAAAAAGAAACCTCTATTAGAAAATTCTAATTCCTCAATCTTTAGCCATTGATGTCCAAGCTCTCTTACTTAAAACTTCTTTAGATTGTTACTCCCCTTTTAAAAAAAACAGAAAAAAGTAACAATCTAAAGAAGATGTATGGTAATGTTCTTCTTTAGACTGTTACTTATAAAAACAGAAGTGTGATATTCCTTTGTCCCAAAGTTCATTGGACTAAATATTCCTTTTTCTTAATAGTTATTTAGACAATGAATTGTATTTTATTGCTGATTCATTATCATATTGGAAACATACGATCAACCAAGTTGCCAAATTTCATTTAAATCAATCGACCTGAACTCCAATTAATAATGCGCCAAACAGACACACAAAAATTGTTATTTTTTTAAGCCTAATCTTCATAAAACCAAGTGGAAAATATTAGTCAAAGAATAAATTCTCGACCGTAAAAATAAACAAAAACAAACAAAACTCAGGTTTTATATATATATATATATATATATATATATATATATATATATATATATATATATATATATATATATATATATATATATATATATATATATATATATGAAGAATAAAAAGAGTTTTTCAGAATGTCTTATATTAAAAGGCCAATCTTAAAATATTTATTATGTTTGGTAGACTATAAAGAGATTTTCAATAGCCTAAAAGCTTGGGTTTAATAGGTATTATTTATTCCTTTTTATCCATCGCTAAAGCCTAAAAGAGGCCTTTATATTCTGCGAATAGGCAAAAAATAAAGCTTTTTTTAAATAAAAAATAAAAAAAGATCAAACGTATATATATCGATGAAACAAGGTTGGTTGTTAACCTTACCCTGTAAAGGTAAGGTTACCTTCCTTGTATGCAGGTATTATAGGTTTAAATTTGACTCCCCCCACTCCCCCTAAAGTAAAAAGGGTTGACAGGGGTTCGTTTGATGTAATAATAAATTAAGTAAACACAGACATTGAACAGTGAACAGAGCTTGTAGAGGGTAAACGTGTTTAAACAGGGGTGCAAAAATCCCCCTATGCCTTTCATTGTTGACTTATCCAACATGGTAGAATACAGAGTTTGGCGAAATTCTAAACTAAGACTTAGTCGTTGCAGACAAATCAGGAGCTGAAATAGAAACCTACTTTCTCTTTATAGATTGGTAATCTATGTATGTATTTAAAATTAAAGTTTTGTCTGTACATTGGTCTGAATTTAAAATTATTTCGAGACTTTTTCATTTTATACATTCTTAAAACCGAATCCAGTCTTATCTGGTTTCCATGTATGTATGTGTCTGTCTAGCGGCAACCACCCACTTTGCCCCCAGGCCACCCAACTTCAAAATTTCAAATTGGAGTGTATATTTGTGATAGCGTTTTTGGATTCTACGGAGAAAAATAATTAAATTCACTTCAAATTTTTTTTTTCTATCTCCAATATTGTACCCCCTACAGGGGGGCAAATACAGCAAAATAACCCTTTTGAAATAGTGAAAAAATAACACTTAGATCGTTATAAAATCTAAACGTTTTGAAATTAAGTAATGGAACTTGGGGATCTGTACCATGTAAAGAGAATTGTGTTTCCATTCACTCGCGTACTAGGGGCAACCATCATTTTGCCCCCAGGTGCTGAAATCTACCATTTTTATACCTTTGCCCCCCTATAGGCTATTTTTTTACTATTTCGGATGGGTTATTTTGTTATCTTTGCCCCCCTGTAGGTAGGGGGCAAAATATTGGAGATAGAAAAAAAAGTTTGAAATAAAATATTTTTATTTTTCGCCGTAGAATTTTAATCTGCCATCAAAATATACACTCCAGGTTAAAACTTTGAAGTTAGGTGGCCTGGGGGCAAAATGGGTGGTTGCCCCTACTGTGCGATTGCATGAAAACAAACTTTCCTTTTACATGGTACGGATCCCTTTAGTTTCATTCATTTATCTCAAGCCGTTTAGATTTTATAACGTATTATCGGAATGGTTATTTTGCTATCTTTGCCCCTCTATAGGGGGCAAAATATTGGAAATACAAAAAAAAGTTTCAAGTAAAAGTTTATTATTTTTCACCGTAGAATCCAAAATATGCTATTAAAAATATACACTCCAATTTGAAATTTCGAAGTTGGGTGGCCTGGGGGCAAAGTGGGTGGTTGCCCCTAGTGGGTGATTGCATGAAAACAAGCTTTCCTTTGCATGGTAGAGATCCCCCAAGTTTCATTAATTTATCTCAAACCGTTCAAAAGTTAAGAGGGGAGGGGAACTTTTGGACCACCCTGTATAATATATCTATATATGAAGACAATAAACCAGAACCTCGGTTCAACCTGAGGGTAACTCCTTATACAAGACCCATGTCACTGACTCTTCTGACCTGCTATACAATACGTAGACAAAAGTTCTGCTTACAACTGTTTTGTGGTGATAACAGTTGACACGTGTCTGTTGTAGTTAGTTAACAAGTTTACATAATGCTGTGCGGTGTGACTGTAATGTTTTAAAAGTATTTCTCAGTTTTTATTTGTTTACTACAAGATAAATTTGTTTTAACGGGCCATTTTCTTTTCGTATCATTGGTTAAGTCCAAGGTGGCTAGTTTAGAGGGCATTCAATGTACACAAAATGCAATGCCTACTGACTTATTGACTGATTGACAGACTGACTCATGACGATTACTCTAGATCGACTAAGCCTATATTTAAAACAGTTCCATGCTAAGCCGAAGTTACTCTTATCCCTACAAAATGAGTGTGTTTTTTCACTTACTATCATGGTCCAATTTTAGGACTTTTCATGATCCATCAATCAAAAAATTTGTAACAAATTGCTCAGTAGGTGGTGCTTAAAGAACTGATTCTAAGACAGTTTCAGAGAGTTCTTTTAATTTAAAAGGACAGCTTGTTCACTAGGACCTTAGGCGGCCTCCTCTCTAATAGAAGCTTTAGGATCATCAAATCAGAGAGACAATCAGAGCTCCTAGCGGATCAAATAGTAATTAAAATGGATCAATGTTTTATAATTTTCACACCTTAAAATCTATCTTTGACACTTATTTAGTCTGCAGGGCCGTTTCTACTAATAGGCAAGACTAGGCGGCCGCCTAGGGCGGCAACATTTTAGGGGCGGCAAAAGGAAGGGGAAAAAAAATCTATGAGACAGGCTAACTCCCAAACCTCAAGCAATGCAAGCTACGGGGGAGGACTGTTCTGTATTGTGACAGTACTCGATAATTAATTATAAATTGTCAATCAAATTCATATATCTTATAACTGAGAAATGTTCAATTATTAAATACATTATCTTACTAAAGGACATTGCCGTGGCAGTTTTCTGTTCTGAACTTTCAGGAACAAGTAATCGAATGAAAAATATGTAAAATCTGAACACTTGCTGAACAATCTCTGTCAAAACAAGTTAGAAAATGGTTTTCCTAATTTGTTCGTATCCTTTTACGAAGAGCTAAAGAAGGGGGGGAGCGGAATTTTTTGATTCTCGCCTAGGGCGGCAAAACACCTAGAAACGGCCCTGTAGTCTGTTACTCCTCTTATGAAAACAGAAGTGAGATATTCCTTTGTCCCAAAGTACATTAGACTAAACATCCTTTTGTCTTAGTAGTTATATAGTCTGTCATTTATATTCTCAAAAGTAACAATCTGTACAAGAACCCCGTCTACTATATCAATTGGACAAATGTATACTGGTTTTCGGTTTTCTCCACTTCAAGCAAAAAAAAAAGCATTGAAATGTCCATATGTGGATTCAATACCCAAAATTCAATTTTCTTTCCATAAAATGGAGAAAATTAGCTTTTTTCTGAAAACTCCTAATCCTATTTCGATTTGGCGAATCTATTCGCGTTGAAAAAAGTTAAGGATGGTCGTTATATATATATATATATATATATATATAGTGTGTGAGTGTTGTTTTGAAATAAGGCTAGAAGGGATGTCACTGAGGGAAATAATGGACTATTTAGATGCGATGAAGCATTAAATTAAAAAAAAAACTCTCTAGCAGTGAGGATCCATTCTTTATACCCCCGACTGATATTCTACTCTTTGGTAATCCCTCCTTAATATTCCTTCATTATTCCTTTATTTAAATAGTATTACTATAAATATGTACATGAAATATATATTCAGGATATTAATACAAGTATTATTAATAAATAAAATTATATCAATACTCTCGATAACCCGAAGAATTATTTCTATAGTTGTTGGAGAAAAATCTTTATTTAAATTTAAATTTAAAATTATTATTGACAACACTGAGAACGAGTGAAGGTTCTAAACCTGTTATCCAGAAGGTTATGACGCATTCTCTTCTCAATGTCTCGCGGTCTCGGTCGGTCTGATATTTTATATTATTTTAAGTGTTAAATATATCAGTTTTAAAATTTAAATATTTGTTTCATACTTTATGAAATCCTTTCTATCCAACAATAGTCTTTATTTCTATTATTAGTGTTTGTCATCCTTTGTTCTTATACGCTTTTCCATTATTTCTATAATTATTGTTTGTCATCCTCTGTTCTTATACGTGTTTCCTTTATTTCTATTATTAGTGTTTGTCATCCTCTGTTCTTATCGAGTTTCCTTTATTTCTATTATTACTATGTGTCCATCCTTTGCTCTTGAACGAGTTACCTTTATTTCTATTATTATTGTTTGTTATCCTTTGTTCTTATACGTGTTTCCTTTATTTCGATTATTAGTGTTGGTCTTCCTTTGTTCTTATACGTGTTTCCTTTATTTCTATTATTAGTGTTTGTCTTCCTTTGTTCTTATACGTGTTTCCTTTATTTCTATTATTAGTGTTTGTCTTCCTTTGTTCTTATACGTGTTTCCTTTATTTCTATTATTAGTGTTTGTAATCCTTTGCTCTTGAACGAGTTACCTTTATTTCTATTATTAGTATTTGTCATCCTTTGTTCTTATACGTGTTTCCTTTATTTCTATTATTAGTATTTGTCATACTTTGCTCTTATAAGTGTTTTATTTATTTCTATTATAAGTGTATATCATCCTTGGTTGTTGTACGAGTTACCTTTATTTCTATTATTAGCGTTTGTCATCCTTTGTTCTTATAAGTGTTTCCTATATTTCTATTATTAGTGTTTGCCATACTTTGTTCTTGTACGTGTTTCCTTTATTTCTATTATTGGTATTTGTATTCCTTTGTTCTTGAACGAGTTACCTATATTTCTATTATTAGTGTTTGTCATCCTTTGTTCTTTTACGTGTTTCCTTTATTTCTATTATTACTATGTGTCCATCCTTTGCTCTTGAACGAGTTACCTTTATTTCTATTATTATTGTTTGTTATCCTTTGTTCTTATACGTGTTTCCTTTATTTCGATTATTAGTGTTGGTCTTCCTTTGTTCTTATACGTGTTTCCTTTATTTCTATTATTAGTGTTTGTCTTCCTTTGTTCTTATACGTGTTTCCTTTATTTCTATTATTAGTGTTTGTAATCCTTTGCTCTTGAACGAGTTACCTTTATTTCTATTATTATTGTTTGTTATCCTTTGTTCTTATACGTGTTTCCTTTATTTCTATTATTAGTGTTTGTCTTCCTTTGTTCTTATAAGTGTTTCCTTTATTTCTATTATTAGTGTTTGTCATCCTTTGCTCTTGAACGAGTTACCTTTATTTCAATTATTATTGTTTGTTATCCTTTGTTCTTATACGTGTTTCCTTTATTTCTATTATTTGTGTTTGTCTTCCTTTGTTCTTATACGTGTTTCCTTTATTTCTATTATTAGTGTTTGTCTTCCTTTGTTCTTATAAGTGTTTCCTTTATTTCTATTATTAGTGTTTGTCATCCTTGTTCTTATAAATGTTTCCTTTATTTCTATTATTATTGTTTGTCATCCTTTGCTCTTATACGTGTTTCCTAAAATGTATTCTTCTAAAATCTCTGTATTTCGTGTTTCTTTTTTTTTTTTTTTATGCGTTGATCTTTAATTTCTATTATTATTGATTGTTTTTCTACGTTTTATGTTAGTATTCTTCTAATTTCTACCTTTCGTGTTTGTCTTCCTTCAATTTATAGTTGTATCCTTTATTTCTATTATATTTTACTGCTTATCTTCCTTCTATGCGTGTCTTTTTTATCGATTTTTTTCTGTTTGTCATCCTTCGATCTTACACTTCCTTTTATGTGCCCTTCTTTTTCTCTTCCCCCGCCATCATTGAAATGATTTTGAATGTAAATTTTTGATCAAAAGGTTAAATAATAATTAACCCTAACTATACTAAATAATTATATTTCTATAGAATGTTTATTACTGTGTACTAAAGTTTCAAACAAACTTTTTTCACCCTTTCTTTAAACACTGTATCTTTTATGACTTTTTTTTCCTTTTCACCTTAATTTCGTCTTTTTCTTTATTCATTGTTACTTTATTAGCCTCCAAGCTTCTTTATCTTAAAACAAAAAAACCCAATGGGAATCACATTTCTTTCTTTTTCTTTAAGCAAAAGACTTTAAATTACCCTAATCTATTATGAACTAAGCCTTTTCCACCCAAACTTGTTTTCAAAATTATGTGTTAAGTTTACTTAAATTAGGGTGTAATATATATATATATATATATATATATATATATATATATATATATATATATATATATATATATATATATATATATATATATATATATATATATATATATATATATATATATATATATATATATATATATATATATATATATATATATATATATATATATATATCCCGGGCCAGGACCGACAAACTTGGGGCTGTGACTGTACCTGTAACAGTTATTTTGGAATAGAAAAAAGTTATATAAACTATGGTTCTATTCTCATTTGTTCTTCATAGATATATTTTTTTAAATTTTGAAGTAAATTGCGACTTTGACTTAATACATTTTTGTCTTATCATTGGAACTAATTAAGCTAGAATAATAAAATATATACCGCCTGTAGGACCATGAAAACAATACCTACTCAATTATCTGGATAAAAATTAAATTATTTACGCACTTACTTCAATTATGACTGGAGAGGTTGGAAGATAATATCACAATTATATTGTCACCAAAATTTTATATTAAAATTCACAAACGCTTTTCGACGTATTATAATCATCATCAGTTTGCGTGTTAACTTAAGTGAGGGTAGTGACACACTTCACCACCCGGGTAGCGCCACCTAGGTGGCACCCACCTGGTTAATGCCACACTTGCTCCTGCCACCTGACTTGCGCCACCCACTTATATGAGGGATGCAGTCAGCCCCTTATTTGATTTCCCCTATATTTGATTGAAGGAGTGGGGGCTGAGTGGCAGGGACTTGGGTGGCACCGTGTGACAGGCTCAATTGAAAACAATGGGTTGATCGGGTGGCGCCACCTGTGGGTGGCGGCTAGACAGTCGGACGGTCGACCGTGTAGTGCCACCCGGCACGTGCCGCCACTTCGTGTGATAGGTTCCATCTATTCTCATTGACGACCGGGTAGCGAAGTGTGTCACCCCCCTAAGAGTGAATTCATTACTAAGCTAACTATTCTATAAACGTTTATGACAAATTCAGTAACATGTACACTGAAGATGATATTATAAACGCTTTTGTGAATTTTATTATAAAATTAAAGTGACAATATTGTTGGTTATTTCTACCAACCTCTCTAGTCATAATTATGATGTGGTACCACAAACTCTCAGTCAAAACAACTAATTATTTCCTTTACTAGACAACATAAGAAATGGAGTACTATGACTTTAACGTTTTATTCTAATAGAGCAACTTTTGAATTATCAGATCACTTCCTAAGACTTTATTGTTTTATTTTACTAGAGTAACTTTTGAATTTTCCGATCACTTCCTAAGACTTTATTGTTTTATTTTACTAGAGTAACTTTTTAATTTTCCGATCACTTCCTAAGACTTTATTGTTTCATTCTGCTAGAGTAACTCTTGAATTTTCAAGTCACTTCCCCTGACTTTAATGTTTTATTGCACTAGAGCAACTTTTGAATTTTCAGATCACTTCCTAAGACTTTTTCGTTTTATTCTGCTAGAGTAACGTTTGAATTTTCAGATCACTTCCTAAGACTTTTTCGTTTTATTCTGCTAGAGTAACGTTTGAATTTTCAGATCACTTCCTAAGACTTAAAACTTAAAGTGTAAATAAAAATTAAATTTAAATAGCAGAAATGATATTTATCTCTAAGAAATGTTCATGCTCTTTCAGGCGGTATATTATTTATCATTCTGGCTTAATTTATTCAAATGATATTACCAATTTATTGAGTCAAAGTCACGACCATACTGCAATTTTTTTAAAATGAAATAGCCTGAAAGCAAATGAGAAGAGAACCATGGTTTATATAACATTTTTATCCCAAATTAACTGTTCATCAAAGCCCAAAGTGTGTTTTTGGGAATTTTAACCCATATAAATAAATATATATATATATATATATATATATATATATATATATATATATATATATATATATTTATTTCTTAATTTATCTAGTAAATTTAGTTTTTTAAAAAAATAACAGACCCTTCAAAGTATAGTCTTTGGCGTGAAAGTGTTTTAAACATTCATACAATTATTACGAATGAATAAAAACCATAAAAAATTGAACAACGAAAAAAACCACATCAATTCCTAATTTTTCCCGAACTTTTCTATTGGGGAAAGTTATCTAAAACTGAAGCTATATAACTTTAAATGTAATTTTGGGGGAAAAAAAAAAAGAAGAAAATAAATTTCCCGTTTTATGTTTCTGGTCTGATATAAGTCTAAAAGAACAAAAGTTTAACTCGTTAGTTCGATAAAATGTGAAATTGTTCTTTAAAAAACCTCTTTAACAAACTTTAAAAAAAAGTTCTTTAAAACCTAACGAGTGGAAAATCAAATGAAATATAGTTCGATCTGAATATTATAAAGGATTAATTTTCCGGTACTTCTTGAGATTGTTACTCCCCTATAATTTTTTAAAATATAAATGACTTTGACTAAATAACTATTATGACAAAGGGATGTTTAGTCGAATGTACTTTGGGACAAAGCAATATTGCACTTCTGTTTTTATAAGGAGAGTAACAGTCTAAAGAAGAACATTCCATACACCTTCTTTAAATTGCTACTCCACTCAGGTTTTTAATTAAGGGGAGTAACAATCTAAAGATGTGCCAACAAATAAATAGAAAATAGTTTGTCAATTAATGTTGCACATAGTTTTCCTCGCATCCTATCACGTACTTTATTGACTTTATGCTTTTACAAGCCATTATTGTCTAATGTATTTAATTCCCCCCCCCCCCCCCCGTTTTTTTCATGTCAAACTTATTTTGATTTTGTACATGAATTAAAGTATCAATTAAGTAAAAGTTAAAAAGCGCAAATGGCTGAAATTAATCTGGTGCTATCTGTGGTTATCTTTCTGCAAACAATCCAAATTTCATAACAATCAGATGAGTGCTGTTGAAGATATTGGTGTAAATATGTTTATCTCCAGTAGGGAGAAAAAGTTATGATTTTGGATTAGCTTAGGGCTTAGAGGGACTAAAGTAAGTCTTTTCTTCCCTAAAATCAAAAGGTAGAGAGATAAAGTAAAACCAGGAAGAAAAAGAAGGATTGCCAACTAAATTATTTTATAAATAGTAGAAAATGAATGGCTAATGTAATGAAGTTGTTGAAATCAGGTTGGCGACACTGCTTCATCGACCATGTTTATCTTTGTTTATAAGCTGCATCTAAATAACCTTCTATTTGAGTTTAATTGCAATTCTTATTTGTTTTTAATATTGAATCTCTTATATCTGCTATTAATAGTGCCAACAATTATTGTTATTTATTAAAATAATAAATAAAACCTGTGCAATGGATGTAGATGCATTTTCTCCCAACTGGAGATAAAATATTGTATGTAACTCGGGAGTAAAGTGCTATAATTCCCCTCGCGATAATTATCTCCCGAGGGAGCTGATTAGCGTTATTCCCCGGCTTCGCCTAGGGAATTAAAAATTCTAATTCCCACGGCTTCGCCTCGGGATTAAGGGATAGTTCCTTCGGCTTCGCCTCAAGAACAAACTTATTCGCTCAGAGAATAATTACTTAATTTATTTCCTAGGTGCATAAATAACTAACTATTGTGCCCAATTTGAAGAGTAACAAATGGGCGCAGGTTGAAATTTATATTATAACAAATGGGGGCGGGTTGAAATTTATATGAGACTAACAATGAGTTAATTATGACCTTATGACCTACCATATACAAACTCCATTAAAATCAGACGTGTAGTTTTTAAGATATGTTGGTGTTGGTTCGCAAAAATTGAGCGACACACCGACACACAGACATGGAACCAAAAAGGTTTTGTCTGAATATTGTCTTTGGAATTTTTGAAATCGGAGACCTAAAAAATGTTGGTTTTTTAGATTGATTACATAGCTTCCGTTACCTTTGGTAAGCTCGGAAACAAAATATTAAATAAATAAAAATATAAAATAAAGCAGAATGTTTCATTTAAAAAAAAACAATACAAAATGCTAGTTTGTTTACCAATGAACATTTATTTGCTATAATATTTGAAAATGATAATTATTCAAGTATATAATTATTCTTTGTATAAATTATATGCAAATTTAAAGAAACTCCCTCCTTTTCAATAATTTATTATCATAATTTATATAAAACCCTATTCTCCCCCCCCCCTTCCTCTCCCGCCACCCCCCCCCCCCCCCAAAAAAAAAGGTTTTACAATTGAAAATAGAAAAACAACTTTTTATGAAAATCCGTTTTTTTGAAAAGGAAAAAAAAAAAAAATAATAAAGAGGGAATATTATAATAAAAAAAAAAAATCCCTACTACATTTCTATTTCAACTCCCCTTAAAAAGTTGAATAAACTAAAAAAAAAATCCCTTGGAATACATATTCTTCTTTCCAATCCCACCCTCTCAATAAAAAAGCCCTCTTACTACAAATTATAATAAAAAAATAAAAAATTGTGGTTGGGAGTATCGTAAAAAAAAAAAAAATGAGCCACAAAAAAAAAGTTTGACTTTAAAAGAAACTTTTGGCTTTTTGACTTTTTAAGATGGAGGAAAAAGTTTTTGACTTAGGCTTATTGAGAATTTATTCTCTTTAATTGCAAATATATATATATATATATATATATATATATATATATATATATATATATATATATATATATATATATATATATTCTTATTTATTGTCTAAGAAATTGAAGAATTCTTAATTCTTTTTTTTCTTCTTAGGATGTCTAAAGGAGGTTGATGAGTTTTATAATTTAAGGACAGGAAGAGGAAAAAAGATTAAATTAAACTTCAAATTATCAAAGTACAGGATTACAGAAATTAAATTATAAAACTTATTTTTAAGTAAGTTTAAGATTAGAGTAGAGGTTTAGAGTTTTTAGTTGAAAGTTTTTGAAGAAAAGAAAGCGGAATTATTCAGGTTGAAAAATAATTGTTTGATAAAATTATCGGATTTTCTTTTTTCTTAAAACATTTTATGAACGTGAAAGATTTTTTATGAAGTTAAAACATATTATGAACTTGAAAATATCTTTAACATTGTATATATGTGAAAACATCAAATGACATGTAAGTATATTATTAAATTGTATGATCGTGAAAACATCTTATAACATCTTATGAACGTTAAAACATCATATAACATCTTAAGAACGTGAAAACATCTTATAACATCTTATGAACGTTAAAACATCATATAACATCTTATGAACGTGAAAAAATCATACGCGTGTCCCAGAATTAAGGTCTCCAAGCGCCTAGCGGCCGAGGGATTTTTTTTTTTTTTCCGTAGATGGCTGCACTGCCTTATAGTTTGTCTCTTCCCCTTCCCCTGGCTACCCTAGTTGACCAGATCGGACCCTCAGTTGGCGTGTGATGAGCAATAGAGATGGATGTTTCCACGCCGGCTACCGCCACCTTCCTCCCTGTCTACACTCAGTGTGAACTCCGCTCAATTATTCGTTTTTTTAATTCGAGGGGCGAAACCCCTATTTCCATTCTAAAAAATTTAAAGGAGACATATGGAACGAACTGTATGTCTGCAAAAAATGTGAGGAAAACATTTTGGAGGAAGAGGGATGGCTACAGACGTGGAAGTGAAAAAAGATGTCACTGGGTACCTAGAAAAGAAGCTGGCGGCGAGTTTTTATGAGGAGGGCATAAAAAAACTTCCAGTGTGCCTTGAAAAGTGCATCCAAGTGAATGGCGATGATGTTGAAAAATAACACTTATATACACAACATACCCATGTAATTTTTTTTTTTAATAAACCATTTTTTGATTTTTTTAAAAATATGGAGACCTTAATTCTGGGACACGCCTAGTATAACATCTTATGAACGTTAAAACATCATATAACATCTTATGAACGTGAAAACATCATATAACATCTTATGAACGTGAAAACATCATATAACATCTTATGAACGTGAAAACATCATATAACATCTTATGAACGTGAAAACATCATATAACATCTTATGAACGTGAGAACATCTTATCTTTTGAAAATTAAATCATTGTTTGAACTTGAAAACATTATTTGACACCGTTCTGAACGTGAAAGTGTATTATGAAATTTTATGAACGCAAGAACATCTTATAAACTTAAAAACATTATATGACATGCTATGAACGTGAAAGTGTATAATGATATTTATTGAATGTTAAAAAAAATAATTTGAACTTGAAAACATCATATTATGACTTTTTATATGAACTTGAAAATATTTTATGACATATTATGAACGTGAAAGTGTATTATGACATTTTATGAACATGAAAACATCTTATGTCAAACATCGTGGAAAATTACAATACTTGATTTATGACTCTAACTTGGTGCTAGAATGGATATCTGGTACTTCTTTAGATTGTTACTCCCCTATGTTGCTTTAGAATATAAATGACTTTGACTAAATAACTATTAAGAAAAAGGGATGTTTAGTCATATGTACTTTGGGACAAAGGAATATCACACTTCAGTTTTTATAATGGGAGTAACAGTCTAGTTCGTGCACCTTCTTTGGATTGTTACTCCCCTATGTTTTTTTAGAATATAAATGACTTTGACTAAATAACTATTAAGAAAATGGGATGTTTAGTCCATTAGTCCAATGTACTTTGGGACAAAGTAATATCATACTTCTGTTTTTATAAGGGGAGTAACAGTCTAGTTCGTGCACCTTTTTTAGATTGTTACTCCCCTTTGTTTTTTGTAAGGGGAGTAAAAATCTAAAGAAGTGCCAATATCTGTAGAGTCCCCTAAATTTTTGGAGATGAAACTATGTTTATTAGGGGAAGGGGATAAATTATAAAACTTTATATGAAATCATTTAAGTGAGATGTCCTTTACTACGTATTTTATCGAGCTAAATCGAATTTTCAGGTCGACTAAATCATTCCTTATCGAGATATGACATGTTTTATTGGGGAAAACCCAGAATTTGTATCATATTATGTATCGATAAAAAAATATTCAGTCGACCTGAAAATTAACTTATTCGATTCAGCTCGATAAATTACAAATAAAAGGATATCTCACTTGACTAATTTAATTTAAGTTTTAAATTTAATAATTAATTATTAATGTTTGGTTTATTTTCTGAAATATTAAATTATAGTTTATTTTATTAAAAATAAGGTAAAAGGACCAGCAAATTTTTTACTTTTTGCTTCTTAAGATTTTGATGGATTTAAACGTTTTGAGGACCCCTGAGTAAAAAAAATGGTTTTTAAAAAAGTCTGTCGTCTGTACACATTTTGCCGAAATTTGGCATGCATGATCAGAATGGTCATACTCCGAGGCAAAATCGAGAATATTAATTTTAGCTCCAAATTTGGAGGCGCTACCCCCCAAAAACTATGAAATAACGTGAAAAAATAATTCATTCTCGAAAGCAGTTTCAACAATTTTGATTTTTAAAACAAAAATCTAAAATGTAGCCCATTTAAATACAAATCTAACGATATAAGCAACGAAATATCTAGTTTCCGAGTTATTGATGAAAATAAATCTGATTTTGTTGAAAATCGGCAACAAAATAGTTTCTAGGATCAGAGACCGAGATTATATGAGAAAGTTAGTCTGAGTTATATCGAATCGATTATTTATTTTGGTCTTTACGTTTGTAAGTCGATGTATCGAAGGCAACATGGAAGTTTACAAAAAAAAGTCTGTCCCAAGTCCCAAAAGAGCGTTAGTACTTTGACAGCGCGGGAAAAACTAGCAAATGGGGTGGCGAACCAATGAGAGCTCGAGATTTTCCCGAACAAAAGGTCTGGTCAACTAGGCAAAGATAAATGTCTCTAGTGGAGGGGAGAGGCCCTCTAAGCACAGACCTAGTGGCTTTATTTTTTCCTTCAGAGAGGTTGGCCAATCTGTGTGTCACTCGATTTCCCGGGCTGTCAACGCACTAAATCTCGTTTGGTTCCCAATTCAACACTGTATGTATATACATACAAGAGGGATATTAAATTTTTAGAGACAACACTGCTGAAAATTTAGTTTTATTTTCCAGGTAGAAATGTATTGAAAGAAATGTATTCTTTGTAGAAATGTATTGAGTTAACAATTTTACCTGAAAAGGATATCCTCATCTGACTTTTCCGCTTTTACTTGATGAGGGTAGTGCTTTCCTTCCTTTTGCCCTTTCCATTTCCTTTGTTCCTGGATACATTCCTTTTGATCCTTCTATTTCTATCCTATATTTCCTTCCTTACCTGACCCTTAAATATTGATTAAACCTGGGTGAAATTTACCTTTAATTATTCCAATCAACAAATTTAATATATAATAATAACAAAATTTTGATTATTTAACCTTTTAAATTCATAAAAATCGAAAATCATTACAAAATAATCGGTCCGAGACAACTCATACAAACTTTCACATATACGAGTTCATAATTATTTAGCCCGGGTTTATCCATTTATTAGTTTTCGTAGGACATTTAATTATTATAGAACATTTTATCGAAATTTATCATAAAAATAACTTGTCCTCGGCGGGGAATCGAACCCGGTCTCTTTCCGTCTGCGTTTATAGCTATTTTCTCAGGAACTAGATATTTTCCGGGAAAACGGCTCACATCGTTAGATTCGTATTGTAATGGACTGCATTTTAGAATTTTTTTAATCAAAATTGTCAGAACCGTTTTCGAGAAATAAATGTTTTCATTTTTTTCAGAGTTTTTGGGGGGTAGCGCCCAACCAAATTCGGAGCTAAAATTCATATCTAACTTAAAACCAAATTTGTGGTAAAAAAAAAAACACCCCGCCAAGTCTTTGGTCCAAAAAAGTTGTGAAATCTGCTTTCTGTCCCACCAAGTGATGTTGGCACATTCTCCTGACCCAACACTGTCAACTTAGATATTTATCAGCTTCTTCTCCTTGGCGGTGTGCCTTGCCATTTCCTAAAACTGGAATTTTAATATTATTTAAACACCAATACAATTTCTTGTTTCACCTTCACGTTTGCCAAATGAGGTTTGTGTGGAAAGATAGTTGTTCACCTCATAGTCTTAGTTCTAGACGACTAGTTCTAATATATGCAGGTGCATATTGGAGAGGAAAGCCTTTTAACACAGTCGTGGCCAGGTCAAGCAAAGACCTCCCTGGCACGAACATATGGTCCTTTGGGCCGGATCTTCAATGATACAGCCAATTTACATATAAATAATTTACTTTAACGTTGTTTTGTTCAGGTGAAGCTAAAATATCGTATGCTGAGAGGAGGTGACGCCTGGGCACGAGTGGGTCCACCAGGTCTACCTATGGAGCGAGGAGCTCTCGTTGGAGGAAGTTACTGCGGTAGAACGTATGACGACTGTCACAGAGCGACTTGCGTGGTCCAGAGCCCTAACTACCCCGGTATATACCCGAGGAATGTTACCTGCAGGTACAACGTACGGCAGAGAATCGTACCAACCTGTAAACACGCTATGATACTTGTCAAACCTAACCATCTTAGACTCCCAAGGTAATTAGAAATTATTCGATAGGTTTTCAGGACAGATAGCAGGTATATAGGTATACAGATGAGTCTAGCTAATTCAGACCCCGCTACTCCGGACATCCGGTTACTCCAGACGGATTTCAATATTTTCTAATAATGTACAATAAATAATACTTTGCATTTATATCAATAAGATGGATAGTTTTTTATCATAAATAAATTTAAATAAGGCAGTCTATTTTTGCTTCCGATCTTACCTAGGTTAACGGAAGCTACGCGGTCGTTCTAAAGAGCAAAAAATATTTAAATCTCCGATTTCAAAATTTTCAAGACAGAAATCCTTTTCAGACATCAGGATCAGCGAACATTTTTGGTGCCGTGTCTGTCTGTCGGTTTGTCCCTCATTTTTTGGGAACCAACATATCTTAAAAACTACTCGTCCGATATTATTGAAATTTGGATGGTAGATCATAATTAGCCTATTGTTGGTCCCATATAACATAAGTTTCAATCTTCGGAGCCTATTAGTTTCTCCTCCACATGAACACAAACATTCATTTATTTACACCTTTATCTTCAAACTATACTCATCTGATTTTTATGAAATTTGGATGGATTGTTGAAAGTAGCCCGCAGATAGCTCTAGATTAATTTCAACCGTCTGCCCTAATTAAATTTTGCTAAATTGATACTTTAATTCATAAAATAGACTGCCAATTGGTGTGGCACATAGCTTCCTCGCATCCTATCACGTACTGTATTGATTTTATACTTTTACAAGCCATTATTATCTAATTTATCTGATTGTTTCCCCCGTTTTTTTTTAATCTGTCAAAATTGTTTGGATTTTTTACATAAATTAAAGTATGAATTTTGCAAAAGTTAAAGAGCACAGACGGTTTAAATTAATCTAGGGCTATCTACGGACTACATGCAATAAACTATAAAAGTTTCATACAAATCAGATAAGTACTTTTAAAGCTATAGGTGTAAACAAATGTATGTTTGTGTGCATGTGGAAGAGAAACAAATTAGCGCAGAAAGTTGAAACTTATATGGGACCAACAATGAGCTACCATCTAAATTTCATTAAAATCGGACGTGTAGTTTTTAAGATAAGTTGGTTCGCAAAAATTGAACGACAGGCCGACAGACCGACAGACAGACACGGAACCAAAAATGTTCCCTGATGTCTGAAACGTATTTCTGTCTTGGAATTTTTTAAATCGGAGACCTAAAATTTTTTTGTTCTTCAGAACGATCACATAGCTTCCGTTACCTTCGGTAAGCTCGGAGGCAAAATCAAAACAACGTTGACAGATTTAAAAGAGGGAAAATAGTTAAATAAATTAGCAAATAATGGGTTGTAGAGGCAAAACATTAATAAATAAACAGGTCAAGTGTGTGCTAGCCAGCTCATAGCGAGGGTCCGTAGGCCACACTGTATAGTTTAAGTAGTACCCTATTGATGGTGTTTTTTAAAATGCTAAAAAGCTTACTTTGAACTATCCTATGGGTCTGAAATTCTCAAAACACATAAACAAACTTCTGATAAAGTATTTTTTTTTGCCACAGAACCGGACTACAACCATATAAATACATCGAAAAGACCATAGTTATAAAAAAACGTAATTTGTAAATAAGAAATAAAATAATATTTTTTTCGAAATTTCCAAGAAGTGGTATCTTTACTTTTGGTCGAAGAATGTTCAGGAATTTTTTCAGATTTTTTGCACTTTACATAAGCGAGATAGAGAGGGGGGGTCACGTTTCACACCCACTTTAAACTTGCCTACGCTCGCCCTATCAAAGTTATAACCAAAGAATATTTTTGCAAGGATATTTTTGTAATCAGCTCGACGTACCCTTTCATATGATACCCCTCATGGTGTCGAAAAAAAATTTAAAAAAATTAACCCTTAAGTTGTTTTACCCTAATTTTTTTGAAAAATATTTTTTTTAAGTCGCTATATTTTTAACATATGTGGGCAGGTACAAGACACATACATGCCAAATTTCAAAGTGAACGGACGAAAAGTGTAGCCGTGAGAGCCGGCGACAGGACGGACGGACAGACACACGCAGGAAAATATAAGGGTCCTTGGTTTTGCCTACGGACCCTAATTATGTGATAATATGCGAGGAAGCTATGTGCCAAGCTAATTGGCAGGGTTTTTCATTAAAGCATGCTATATTTGAATCTTGGAAAATATAATATAATAATAATAATAATAATAATAATGGCTTTATTTATTCATACATAGTTGTGACATAAATACACTGGAACAAAAAAAAAGCCTCTACTTCAGGGCTTCTAAAGCCGTCAGAAGGAGGGTTACATTCATTTATCCAAGTACTATATTGTTTGGTTGTTCAGTTAATTGATTTATTCAATTAATTTTTTTTTTTTTTTTTTTTTCCTTTTTTTTTTTTCTTTTTTTTCAATGCTATGTCAATGATTTTTTTTTTTTTTTTTTTTTTTTTTTTTTTTTTTTTTTTAGTCGTAGTTAAATTCCTTGGTGAGTATTGCCCTGTAACCACATATTTCTCTCAAATAGGAAGCGAATTGTGAGCACTCCTCCACAGTGTTGCACTCAAGCCTTTGGAGATATTCTTCTTTGGAAAAGTGTCCCTTACCAAAGAAGGACACTCGATACTCAGCGAGTACAGGACAGACAGCAACAAAGTGGAAGTTGTCTTCAACTGCATTTAAATTACAGAGAGAGCATCTGTAGTCTTCTCGTCCATGACAAAAATTTACTTTTAGAAGCTGACCCCTGGCTTTAAACATCCAACCTGCTATAAAACTATCCTCTATTTTGCCCAGATACTTGGGGGGTGGTCTGTTGTCGACTAGTTCAATATATAAGGGATGGAATTGTGAGTTTGTTGCGTTTTGAAATGCTTTAAGTCTGTCTGTCACTTCTACCCTAGCTACAATTTTCATTAGTTGGCCTCTGAGTTCCTCCACTCTGAGGTCATTTAAATCCACATTTATGTTAATTCCCAAGTCATGCGCCAATTTTTCCCATTCTGCAAACCAAAATATATTTCTTTTTATCACCTCTTTTGCTAAAAAATTTGTAAGTCTGCTATTATCTAGGCTAAGTGTTTTTATAATGTACTTAAAGTGCAGCTTTAGCACTTTAGCAAACCTTGAGGGCAGTCCCGATTCCAGTGCTATGACATAGTTGGGAGTGTTTGGAGGAAGCATGAACATTTTCTTCATAAAATATCTGCTTAGTTTTTCCACTTGCTCAACTCTTTGATAACCCCATACTTGAGCTCCATAAGTGAGTATTGGTTCAATGCCTGCTTCAAACACTCTCAGCTTCTGTTCATAGGGTATCTTCTGGTTGAAATAGGAACTCCACACACTATTAATAGCAAACTTGCCTGTTACGATTTTTTCATTAAAATGTTTTTTCAGCGAGACACTGTGAGACACGGTAACCCCTAGATATTTATAATTTTTCACTACTTCTATTTTTTCTTTTTTAAACCAGAATGTGTCTTTTCTTGTAACCTTTCCTTTGTTACCACTAATCATGACTTTTGATTTGGCTAAGTTAACCGTTAGGTTCCATGTGTCGCAATATCTCTCTAGTTCTTTAATCATTTTCTTAAATGTAACAATATCAGGAGCCATCAAAATCAAATCATCTGCGTAAAGTAAAACTTTGATGTTCATGTTCCCAATCCAGATGCCCCCTGGCAACGCACTCTCAAGATCATTTACAAATAGTGAAAAAATCAATGGTGATAATAAACAGCCTTGCCTTAGCCCGACTGCTGAGAGAAAGTGATCAGTGATACCTCCGTTACACCACACACATGCTTCTGTGTCTGATAAGAGTAACCTTAACATGGATACATACTTAGACGAGACTCCCATATTAAACAGTTTATAAAATACTGCCCTTCTTAACACAGTGTCAAACGCAGCTCTAAAATCAACAAAAAAGCAATAAACCTTTTTCCCCTGGCTTGCCTTTATTTTTAAAATGTTACATAAATTAAAGATGTTGTCACTGGTCGAGTAGCCAGCTCGAAACCCCGCTTGACACTCTGTCAGGACATTGTTTACCTTCACCCACTTTTCTAGCCTTTCCAGCATAATAGATGTGAACAGTTTCAATAATGTATTTAAGAAAGATATACCTCTATAGTTAGTGGGATCGAGGGTATCGCCTTTTTTAAATATTGGGTAAATAATTGCTCTTTTAAAGGAAGTTGGCACAGTTTCCTGGTCCCACATTTTGTTAAAAAGGTTCAGTACCAGCTGCAGACAATTAGCAGGAGCATTTTGATAAAATTCATAGGGTACCCTATCGGGCCCTGGTGCCTTGCCCCTTTTGCTCCGGCTTATTGCTGCTACAAGTTCTGTCCTAGTGATAATCTGGTCCAGATCAGGGTTAGCAATGAAAGGCTCTGCATATATAATAGGATCTGATAGAAGTGGGGGGTTCAGGAGGCTCTTGAAGTGGTTAAACCAGTCTTCTTTTCTCAAAATCGGATTTACAATTCTATTATTATACTTAAATTTACTTACAGCCTTCCAGAATTCCCCTGAATCCCTCACCTCCCTCAATTTTTCAAGGAAAAGTTGTTTATACTCTTTCTCCTTCTTACACAACAGTGCCTTGAATCTTTTGTTAGCTTCCCTATAATTTATTTTATTCTCATCAGAGTCCTTCTTGCGATAGTTATTAAGACATGCATAAGAATACTTTCTAGCCTTCGCACATGCATCATCATACCATGGTTGCCTAGGCATGCAATTATTATTTTGTGAGAGAGGCATTCCCTTCTTGCCTCTGTCTGAACACTTATAGATAGAGTTAGTAATGAAATTAATATACTTCTCTACACTTAAAGGAGACACATCCCCAGACCCTTCCAATAAATCATGCAATTTTTTGTTAAAATCATTTTTGTCTGTGTCAGTCCAGTGAAGCTTAGGTAGAAGGGGCAGCACCGTTTCATTTTTCCCCCTAGCGCTAGGCGACTGCAACTCAATCTCAAGAGGCATGTGGTCCGAGAAGGGCTCACTCCCAACTTTGAAATTTTCTAATCGGTTCAGCGTTTCCGCCTGGAAACTACATATATCATTCACAGAGCGACCCATTGGTCCAATGAAGGTCCAATGTCCCTCTTTGTCGCCTGTCGCTCTTCCGTTAAGTATTACCATATTTGCATCCTCACAGAGCTCCAATAATTTTTTCCCTTTGCTATTTACTAACTTGTCCTTGGATACTCTATGAGGATGCAAAATTGCACAACAGTTTTCGATGAGCTCATCCGGGACCACCTGCTCCTCGCCGACAATCTTGGAAAATATATGGTCTTAGTTAATATATGGCCGGAATATCTGAAAGTATCTTTTGCAAATTTAATTGTTTCTCATTTATACTCTTAAATGTTTTTATTTGAATCAATATTTATACTTAAAACCTGCATAGTTCTAAAATCAACAACCATGTTTGTTCTTTTGCTTTATTTTAACATTTCCGACGCATACCTAATCTCGTTTTAGACTTAAAGCTCTTAACTAAATTTGTTTAAGTGACTTAACTTTGTTTAAACGTTGTTAAAAAGAAGCAACACTGCTTTTATTGTTTTTTGGTGTCTTGATAATAAAACAAAAAAACATTAAAGAGGTAAGACTGGTAAAAAAGAGAAGTAAATATTTAAAAATTTCTATTTACCGCTGTTTTTAATAATTCATTAATACTGTTCGGATGGCTAGACTGCTTAACTTTTTATTATTACCATAAAAAATGAGAGACGCTTTCAACCCTAAATTAATCCATAAAGAATTCATCTTCCCTTCTCTTGGATCTTGGATTAACTTGAAGAATCTTTCCTTAATCTTCTGCCCATTTAAGAATTTATCGTTGTTTTCTCTTTCCTTTTATTACATTTCTGTAATTATAATTAAGTAGAGGTGTAAAAATAAGTACTAAAATCATTGTTTTGAGTAATTTTAAGCATTAATTATGCTATATAATATTCTTTTTAATAGTTATATACTTATCGTTGAAATAGCTCAGAAAAAAATTCAAGAATAGGGCACTTTTTTACTTTAGCATCCCCCTTGGTTATAAACAATAGTTTGCCGGACAAAAGTCTCAAAGGTTTGTGTGTTTGTCTCCCCACGACATCGAGAATTGTGGGTCTTTTGGATCCATACTTTGTCCTTAAGCTGTTAAAATAAAAATTCTCCAAATCGAAATGGTCATCTATCAAGTGAAAAACTAACGTCAATTTGATTTTTAGTCTACTTACCAATGTTTTACTTAAAAATCACGTGTGTCACTTTGACCACCAAAAAGGGTTGAACATGGCCGCCCTACACCGTTCTATTTTGTTTCTAGCTTATTGCCAAGCTGTGTCATTCAGACGAACTTTGCCAACCACATATTCTTCCAGGAACCTAAAAATGGGCCATACACAAAATTCTAGCTTGATAATAGTCACTTTTATGCGCGCTATCTCCTGGATTATTAATTAAACATTACTGAAGATGGTGTTAATGTTAGAAACTAAATGCTGGACTATCACCCCTAAAGGTACATAAGATATTTAAGATAAATATCATTTAAACTTATTAAATTAGTTAAAACCATACAGCCTTGGATAGGCATTGGCCTGCTCTTCTAACCGTTTCTAAGCTTCTCTGACGGCTGCTAAGGTCTCCTCACATCGTCTGATGTTACGTCCAAGTCCTGCATCATCTGATGCCCATTACGTCCAAGTCCTGCATCATCTGATGCCCATTACGCCCAGGTCCTGCATCACCTGATGCCCATTACGTCCAAGTCCTGCATCATCTGATGCCCATTACGTCCAAGTCCTGCATCGTCTGATGCCCATTACGTCCAAGTCCTTCATCGTCTGATGCCCTTACGTCCGAGTCCTGCATCATCTGATGCCCATTACGTCCAAGTCCTGCATCGTCTGATGCCTATTAAGTCTGAGTCCTGCATCATATAATGACTATTACGTCCGTGTTCTGCATCATCAAAAGCCCATTACTTCCAAGTCTTGTAATATCTGATGTCTTTTACGTCCAAGTCCTGCATCATCTGATGAATATTACGTCCGTGTTCTGCATCATCAAAAGCTCATTACTCCCAAGTCTTGCATTATCTGATGTCTATTACGTCTGAGTCCTGCATCATTGGATGCCCATTACGTCTGCAGGACGTCATTTAGCCATCTCGTCCTGAAGCGACCCCCTTCGTTCTTCTTCTATTCAATCTTCCTTTAAAATTACTTGATTACCTCATGGTTATTCTTGTATATAATGTTTTTATAAAATAAATTAATCTGCACGTATAGTTCAAAATTAACGGCACGACCTCTTAAAAATTATTTAACCGGAAAATCCGGGTTTTCCGCTCAGATTATAGTATTTTGAAAGCAACTCAACTTATTTTTATATATAACGCACCATTAAAGCAAAAGTTAAGTACTCTCTTACTGCACTGTAAAAACCCCTAAGATTTATACGTTTTTGTAAAAATTACAAAGTTGGACATAAATAAAAAAAACCTTATATACGTTTTGGGATCTTTTCCAACAAAATAGGCTGATATAAATTTGTCGAGAGAAGAACTTTGTGGTTTTATTTTATTTTCTCTTTCTTTATAAACTAGAAGGCTCTGTACGCACAATACTCGCTTCGTTCGAAGTCTCATACTTAAATTAAATTTTTAACTATTATTAATATTAATTTATTGAATTATAAAACATTTTTAGTAAGGTTAGTTAAGTTGTATTAAAGGAGAGACGTATGGAAAATAAATTGTGTAAATTAAAATGAAAATTCTTAAAGTTATGAGTATTTCTTTTGTTTTAAAAAATGTAGCAGATACTTGTATTTGAACTCATGACCTCTCGTCTATTAACCATACATGTAAGCACGGGTTAGTGGAGCAACTCTGTTATGAAGGTAATTTGTAATATTATTATTTATTTTTTAAAGAAAAGAAGTAAGTAGTGGAAGTAAACAAACTCCCGCAATTACCTACTACTCCACCATCCACTTTTTTCTCTATCCTTTTTTAGCAGTGTTTTACTCTTATATTTCACTCCCTTTTTATCTCTATCCTTGTTTAAAGCACAGTTTAATATATATATCTTAATATTTCTTACTCTATGGTACTTATGTTTTGAAAAACAAAAAAACAAAACTTTTTTAATAATATAGAAAGAAAGAAATTATTACAACTTGTAAATAGGACAAGTTAAAAGCTTTTTTTACTTTCGTTTATTTCTGACCGCAGAAAACCGACAATTCTGTTCTCACGGTAAGTTTGAAGTTGATTTTCGTTTAAATCTTTTTCCAACAAAAAGAAAAGAAGAAAATCAAGAAAAGGGAAAAGAGGAGACGTAGAAACTCCACTTAAGTTTTGTAAATTGGAAAGATCCCGAGCTGGAAAGATCCCTAGCAGAGACCTTTTCTAACTATTCCCTACTAACGAATCTCGGTAGTTATAATCCCTTCTAAGTTATCTTTAACTTTAAGACCTTTAGGGCGAAAATCCTGCCACTCCGTTAATCCTGTTTAACTTTTCATTCAAATTGAAAGGGCCTTAGAGAAATCGATACTTAATACCTTCCTTCGATCCCTTTAAGTAAATTAATACAAACCAAATTACAACAGACAGAAAATTAAGGACAGAGTTATATTTATTTAGATAATTTAGCAGAGGTGATTTCTTACTCAATGTTACTCAACAAATGTTTTATTGATTCCTGAAACGAAAATACAAGATTGTTTTGAGCCTAACGCATCCCAAATGTGAGAGCGTTAAAAAAAAAATTGTGAATCATTTTTAATTTTTACAACTGTTTGCCCTGGTATGTATTCTTTCTAATAAACTTTCTTGAGTTTAAGAATAAAATATTTTAATTGACAGAAGTAATTAATAAGACAATTAACATAAACAAAACAAGTGAAGAAAATGATAGGGCGCTAGATATAGAGAGGTAACTGGGGAACCAGCGTGGCCAAGGGTCTTAAAGCGCTCGCTCAGCTATCAAATAATTCGAGGCAACTCGAGGTCGTGGGTTCGATCCCGTGCCATGATACTCTGAATTGCATCTATGAATCGCGGACGGTGCAAGTGAGGGACCCCTCTTAAGGGGCACTCTTCCCCTACTCTTTGATGTAGTCCGATCCGTGTCATTATGATGTGATTTGTATCTATGGTTCGAGGACGGAGCAGGGCGAGGGACACCCCCTATGGGACACTCTTCCCCCACGCTTTGACGCACACTTATAAAGCTTACTAATGGCCACACCATACTCGCTTCGGTGGTACCATATACAATTGTATGATGTGTGAAGTAGCTGGAACTCTCAACCACGGGGTGTAAAAAGGGCCTAATTGTAAGGTTCAAACAATTGGTTCGTCCTTCCCGTTCTAGTCGGAAGTACTAGACTACTACTACTACTACTACACTAGAGAGGTAACTTAAAGGTTATACAGTTCTTAAGTTCTCTTTTCGAATCAGTTCTAAGTTCTAAACCAGTCCTCACAGACGCATGTGTATTAACTGAACTGGATCTAGAACCGTTCTCAAATTGGGGGGGACAACATCAAAATGTTGGGACAAACCTTATGTTACATACTAAACTATTTAAGCAACTTTTTAACCAGATTTGTAGTTTTCTCCTTCTACCCCTTACAAGCACTTTAGGGCCGCTACAAATTGTAAGTCGTTGGAACGTCTGGTTTCTTAAAATGTTTTGAGGCAAGAGTGAGTTGAGGATACATCGTATATGTCTACCCGTTGGTGTTGGTGTAAAGGTTGAGGATGTTGATAAAGAGTTTTCCAAGCTTGGTCTTAAGCCAATCTTTTTACTTGGATAAGAGAGCACAAATCACTTTCGTAGAGAAGTTTTAACGTAATCTTTCCAAATTCTCTAGCCGTTCTTCTTCTAATGTCTCTTTCCATTGGGAACTAAGTTTCGTAGGTTAGTTTGCTGTAGTAGGTTGTATCCACCCTTAAGAAGTATCCTAACCACCTTAATTGATTTCTTTGGGTGATTTAATGGATATAATAATAATAATTAGTATCGGGATACTTTTGTAATAATCTATGGGTAGAAGACTTAGAGACCTGACAAAGGCCACATACGCCTATAATACATGAGCAATTAATTGCCCTTGGAGACCTGCCAAAGGGCTTATAAAACTATATACAGTAGGAGCTCGTTAATCCGGAACTCTCGGTAATCTGGACGATCCTTCGTAGAGAATGCAAGCTCTCAACAATATAAATTATATCGCAAATCACTTTTTACGATCATTTTTTCTGATCAAGAAGACAATGAAAACTTGAAGAATGATCTTAAAAATGTAAATTTTATAAGATGTTGCGTTCAGTATAGCTAACTTTTTGGAAACTAATAGTAATGTTTATATGTACGTTCATTCACATACATATTATGTTATTATGTACTTATTACGATCATGCTTTTCATTTAATTTATAATTTATTCATACTTATGTTAATATGTTAATACAAATACAGTGCCTAAACATGCAATTTTGCTTCCAAGCTTATTGTAGGTAACGGAAGTTATGTGATCGTTCTGAAGAAAGAAAAACTTTTTACGTCTCTGATTTCAAAATTTTCAAGACAGAAATTTGTTTAAGACATCAGGGAACATTTTTGGTTCCGTGTCTGTCCGTCGCTCCATTTTTAATGGAAAATTAAATGACAAATCTTGGGAGAGAGGAAATAAGTGTTGGAGATAAGAAAAAGTAATTGAAATTTGGGAAGGATAGATTAAAGATTAGATAGGATTTAAGAATGTTAAGGTTTCGAACAGAACGGACCAGAGTGCACATATCATCAACCAGTGGCGTAACTATGGGCCCGCATTGCGGAGGAGCCCCCAAATCAATGACGAGGGGGGGCACCAGTTCTAAACCCTTTTTTTTGAGTAAGATAAGCACTTCTCATAACTCTTAAAGAAATAAAGGCTTCAATATAGTTTATCACTTCTGGGCCTGCTTTTATCACCTTAAGTAGGTAGACCATCTAATTTTGATCCATGAATGCGATATATTAGCAATAATTACAAGATAAAAAGAAATTTTTATATACTACGTTTTTAAATTTTCTGTTGATAACATAATTGTTATTGTTATCTAATTTAAAATGTTAGTGAGAAAAAAAGGTACGAATTTATTTACTTCACATAAATGAGAACCATCTAAAGAGCTGATCTTAAACCTATAAAAGGAGAAATCTTTGTTCAACGGATCTCGCCAACTCCGAATCTAAACCGTGCCATCGATATATTTGAAATAATATTAAATAATATAATCGATATATTTCCTGTTTTGCTGTCATTCAATGTTTATCTATCACAAATTTGAGACCCGTTAAGATGAAGATTGCGTAAATATGGGATATGGCAAAACAAATAAAATAACTTGCGGATTTTTTCCGAACTAACTTTCCGTACAGCAAAATTTGCTCTAAACCAATTAAATTCTGCTGGAAGATGGCTAAAAGTATTAAAATAATGCATTGTCATCGTGTTCTAAGCTATTCTAAAAGTTTGAAATGTCTAGCTATTCGGGAAGTTAGTTAGAAATCGATTGCCAGATTTGCACCGGACAAACAAACAAACAAACAAACAAGAAAGCAAGCTAATAAAAACGTAGTAAAAAGTGTATTGATCTAGCTCAGCGTTTCCCAACCTTATGGTCGTGGTATAGTAAGTAAATATACCACGAACTATACCAAGGGTTATTGCAACGAGGAGTAATAAAACCTCTTTTCTTTAAACATCCGACAAAGGGGGTCATCAGCCCGCGGACATGAGTTTAGGAATTAGTAGGCGTATTATTTATATAATACAAAACTGATATAATTCAAAACAGACACCATAAAAAATTAACAAATCAAGCAATTCCATTAACCGTATTAAGATGATCAGTGTGCCTGCAGTCCCTCCTCCCTAATCCAGTAATGATATTAGTAGAATTCTGGCTCTTGGGGCCATGGATATCCCTGCAATCTTTTGGGTATGTCATTTGCAAAGAAATTTATATGTCCGCGGCATCAATAAGGTTGAAAAACGGTGATCTAGCTGACATTTGTCTCAAAAGCATATTCATACTTTTTTTAGTATATCATTGTCATATCAAGCTAGAATTTGCCTTTATTTTGAATTATTTATTGATTCTTGCCTAATCATGTGAATAATCTGTTGCAGTAACCACAGCGAATGTGAACCAGGATCGGATAAACTTGAGTTCTTTGACGGATCTAGGAGATTGGCTAAGTACTGTGGAGGTCCTCTTCCTAAGATCCTGAGCTCAGGTCCTCAGATACTCGTGGTATTCACTTCTTCACCCTTCGCCTCTCCATCTCCTGAACAGGCATCTCCTCTTCATGGCTTCCAGCTTCACCTTCAAGTTGTCTTCAGTGATAGCGACTCCATGGAGTACCTCAGAAATAACAAGTAACTAAAACCAATATTGTCTTATGCCCTATACCATCAATGTTTACGATTATATCACCTACTTACTTAGTCAGTGACCCTTCTACCGTGACGTGAATGGCAGCGACAGAAAGGTTTTCCACCGGTCACGGCCCTTAGCTTCTACTAAAGGTTCAGTCCAGGACATGCCACACCTCAGTACTAGGCTCTTAATTTTGACCTGCTAAGTCAATCTCCTTCATCCTTGGGGTGTCTTCTAACGGCCCTCGCCTCCAGAGCTTGTTTTGGGAATCGGGTAGCGTCCATTCGGTGATTATATTTAAGAGTTATTATTGGCTGACAGTTGGATTGACAATGTTGGCAACTTAAGCAAATTTTGTTTGTGGAAGTGCACAGTGGACATACCTATATACATTATAAATTCGGCCAACAATACATTCTCATCAGAGCCACTTCACACTACAAACCTTTAGTTTGATTGGCCGATAGTTTGATTGTTTTTATAAATGGCATGTATGTTAATTTAGGTCTGCATGATCTATTGATAACCACCGAAAAATATATCGCATCAGACTCCCAATTGCTATTTACACCGGTAATGAGTTCGAATCCCAGAGAAATGAGACACGCCTCACCCTGATGATCTCATCGTGGAGATTAGTAAAGTGGCCGATTTAAAAAATTCCAAAACAGAAATTAGCTTCAAATATCAGGGAACATTTTTGGTTCCGTGTGTGTCTGTCACTCAATTTTTACGAACCTTATCTTAAAATCTAATCGTCTGATTTTAATGAAATTTAGATAGTGACGGTAGGTCATAATTATCCCATTGTTGGTCCCACATAAGTTTCAACCTTGTGCGCCTATTTGTTTCTCTTCCACATATATCCTTCATCTTCAAAAGTTCTTATCTGATTTTTATAAAATTTGAATGGTTTGTTAAAGGTAGCCCACAAATAGCCCCAAACTAATTCAATCGTCTGCGCGTCTTTAAATTTTGCTTAATTGATATTTTAATTCATGTAAAAAATCAACAATTTTAACAGATTTAAAAAAAAAGGGGGAAAATGAAACAAATTTGACAATAACTGGTTGTAAAAGCATACAATCATTTAAGTATACGAAATAGGACGAGAGGAAGCTATGTGACACATTAATAGGCAGACTATTTTTATGTTGTGTAATATTGGATACATTTCAGTGTATTATCATCTTGTTTTAATAATAATAATATTTTTGTGGAGTATCATTGAATACATTTCAGTATAAAGTAATGAAGCACGTGGAAAGAGGAATCACAAGCCCAAATGAGAGTTGTTTGGGCTTAAGGGCTACACTAATATTACTTTTGAAAAGGGCTGATTTTGGTTTTACAGTATGAAACCTTTGTTGTTTGATATGCTAATTCTTACGGGAGAATAATAATGTATTATCACTCCTACTGAGTAAGGGCAAACTTCCATATAAAATACACCCTCCTACAACTTTAATAATCTCAAACAAAAATCTTTCTAAAGGAGATAAAATTCAATTTTATGTTAGTAGTTAGTTATTTTACTAGTTCTGTTTTAAACATAAAATCATAATTGATGTCGATACTGGTGGCTTCCTCTGTTCTTTGATGTCTGGGATGTTCATCCCCTCCAAGGCCTATGCCCCCCCCCCCCCCCAAACTGCATGAATTACTTGGAATATTTAAAATAATCCCTTCCACAATCTCTGAAAAATAACCTAAAATTGGATTCCCATCCAAAAATTCTGATGGAGCAGCCTGCAGTATGTTGCATACACATAAGATGGTGATTTTTTCAAATATTTAATCCGGCTCAAAGGACCAATTTTTATGTAGAATTAAGGGTGAGGGAAAAGTGAGAGGGTAGAGGGAGAGGTAGAGAAAGAAAAAGTGAGAGAATAGGCTTACTTGGTGTGCTGATCGGTGGTGATGTCTCAGGCCTGGGGTAGGTGGCTGATGAGTCAAATGACGAGACACCACACAAATTACAGTTTTGGACTTTAAACATCATGTACAGATGGGGGCACCGGGAAGTCAAGTGGGGGAAATTTCCCAAAGCGCCGCCAAGTCGATTATAAAAAATTGGGGTCCAACAAATCGAACAATACTTTCTCATATTAATATGCTACTGTATCAGATACAATACCAAAATTTTCACTTCTTAAAAAATATGTGACGTTTCAGACAGCAATAGATGGGTTATAAAGTCAAAAAGTACCAAATGTCTTTATGCTGTAATAGGTACTTCTTCTGCAGCTCCTACTGTATCAGTGAAGCGCTGGAGTACCTATAAGAATGTAAAATAATAATAATGATTAAAAGGACAACAACGCGTCAATCAGGTGGCAGAAGATGGGTCAGCAGACTCCCAAATTTGCTAGTGTAAGTATTCTAGCTTAGCAATTTTGCTTCCCAGCTTACCGAAGGTAACGGAAGCTATGTGATCGTTCTGAAGAACGAAAAAATTTTAGGTCTCCGATTTCAAAAATTCCAAGACAGAAATCCGTTTCATACATCAGGGATCATTTTCGGTTCCGTGTCTGTCTGTCGGTCTGTCGTTCAATTTTTGTGAACCAACATATCTTAAAAACTACTCGTCCAATTTTAATGAAATTTGGGTGGTAGGTCATAATTAGCCCATTGTTGGTCCCTTATTAACCTTCTTTCGTTTTAACCTTCTGCGCCTATTTGTTGCTCTTCCACATGCGCACAAACATACATTTATTTACACCTATAGCTTCAAAAGTACTTACTCGATTTGAATGAAACTTTTATAGTTAGTATCGAAAGTTACCCGCAGATAGCCCCAAATTAATATGAACCGTCTGCGCTCTTTAACTTTTGCTAAATTGATACTTTTAATTCTTGTAAAAACTCAAAACAATTTTGAACAGATTAAATAAAAAACGGGGGAAACAATTAAACCAATTAGACAATAATGGCTTGTAAAAGCATGAAATCAATAAAGTACGTGGATAGGATGCGAGGAAGTTATTTGCCACACCAATTGACAGTCTATTTTAGTTCGTTATTATGTTTAAATCGACTTGATATATTCGGTGCCTATTTTATTTTCCACTACTCTGTTGCAGCTTTAGTTTTCGCATTATTAAATAAAATATGAAATGATTTGCGATACGTTTACCATAATTTTACTAAAATTTAAATATGTGTTCTTATATTAATTACATGTCAACACATATTTTTTTCAACTCGAAAATTATTTCTCTTTTACAACCGCACGTATATTCAATATTCAATCCGTGAGCACACGTATAATTTATGAATTTGGTGAAATTTTGCTCAGACCTTTATAAATCCGAATGTCTCAGACGTGTTCAAGATGGTGGCCATTTAAAAAGTTGGTTTTTTTTTAGCTATAACTTTTAAACGTAATAATGGACGTGAAACAAAAGCAGTTTAAATGCATTTTTACTGTCCAAACGCAATGAAAATACTCGTTAAGTCTCTAACACAAGAATCGTTTCCAAGATATTAAATGTTTATGATGTTAGGGGGGGAGGGGAGAGGGGGAGAGGTAAACGATTTTTCTTGCAAAATATGCAATACATGAAAAATTCCTTTTGAAAAAGAATTACTATTCTTCAATTTATCCCTTTGATTATAAATTCTTCTCTAATTTTTACATTAGAAATTGCCTGAAGATGCCTAGGTTTGGGCGAAATATAGCTTTGAAAAATATTATAATTAAAAAATAGTTTTTTTTTTTTTAATTATTAAATCCCTAAAGACCAGTAACAATTAGAGAAGAAAGAATTACTATGAGTTTTTAAACGCAATGTTATTTTTAAGGAAACATGGCGCATAGCTGAATTGGTACAAAAAAGAAACCAAATATATATGTTACAGCCAAAGTAATAAATTGGTCATTATGAATAATGGCTAGATATTATATATAATGGCCAAAATGATTAGACAAAGTGATTAATTAATCACTTTGTCTAGTCAATATGCATAATAGCTGGGACAATATAGTTAAAGTAATTATTCCTTTCAAAAATTAATCACTTTATCCAGATATTATAAAAAATGTTGATGTTTAAGGTGGTTAAGTCCTATAAGAGTAGGGAGAGTGAAATATGTCACCCCCTTACCTAGACATAAATGTGTAAATCACAGACTGTAAACAACAGTAAACTTCTGTTTGACTATTACAGATTTGTGAGTTCAGATCTTTAACATGTTTTGACTGATTTAGTTAATTTTGTGTAAGTTGCCACTATGGTAGACAATTTAGAAGTTCGGTTAAGTGAAAAACTAAATACACTTATTGAGAATAAAGGACCAGTTGCTTTCAAGAGTTCAGTATGAATTATTAATATTGAAAGTGAACGAAGCCAAGAATGCGACTGCAAAGAAAACACCTGAAGGTGCAAGGACTAAAAAATAAATATAAAACATAACTGCTGAACTAGTTACACTTGCCATTTGGCATAAAAAATACCTATTTTAGCTAACGAACTTAATTCGAGGTGTGATTTAATTGACATGCAATCACAGAGGGATGGTGACTACAAATAGGAATATTATGGTTTACCAAGACCACCTTACAAAATTCGTAACTTGCGACCTTTATAAACCAAAACAGCAGAAGAAATAGCATATATATCACTAGGTTGAAATATTTTCAATTTTATAACATTTTATTACTTTTTATAATTCCAACCGTTATTATACATAATATCTATAGGCAAAGTGATTAGTACAGTCTTATATTATCACATTCTCTGACTTGGGTCAGATATTATGTATAATGACTAGATGAAGTGATTAATTATGCTTTATTAATCACTTTGACCAAATTCAATAGTTATTATACATAATAGCTGGCAATTATTCATAATAACCACATTAATTACTTTGGGTGTAACATATACATATATACTATATTAACTCAGAATGCCCTCTTGTATCAATAAACCTTAGATTGACACCGTTATTACCACACTTCCTATTCAGGTACCGTGGGGTTTATATGCCCCCCCCCCCCCCTCATTTTTACAAGTGGTTTTTATAAAATTGTCTGTCTGTGCAGACGCCTGGAGTATAAACTACTGGGCCAATTTTGACAAAATTTGGCATACATGTTCAGAAAAATCATACCCTAAGGCAAAATCGAGAAACGAATTTTAACCCCAAATTTTGGGGTTCTACCCCCAAAAACTCTAAAAAAAAAAAAAAAAAAGTGAAAAAATTATTTCTCTAAAACAGTCCCGACTATTTTGATTAAAAAATGTTGAAACTTAGTTAATTTTAATACAAATCTAACGATATAAACCTTTTCCCCGGGAAAAATCTAGTTCCTAAGAAAATAGCTTTAAACGCGATTGGAGAGTGGCTGGGTTCGATTCCCCGCCAGGGAGAAGTTATTTTTATGATACGTTTTTCAATAATAATTAAATGTTCTTACGAAAACTAATAAATGAAAAACATTGAGCCAAGTAATTATGAACTCGTTTATGAGAAAGTTTGTCTGATTTGTCTCGGACCGATTTTTTTTCTTTTATGTTGTCAGCTTGAATGTGTCTTTTTTGTGAACTTGTTTGTTTCTTTTATGGTGTGAATGTTTAATTGCCCGGTGTAATATTGCAAAAGAGCTTATAAGGGGTAGATGGAGCTAAGTGCAAGGCTTTAGCTTCTAAAGTATCATTAACTTTACAGGTAGAAGTAGAAGATGGTTTAGTGGTTTAAATTTAACAACCACCTGTTAAACACTTTATTAATTATTTAACTAATTAATAAATTAACTTAGATATTATGAAATTTAAATTCAGTAACAATATATATGTACGAGAAAGGTTTGCTCAAGGTTATCGGACAGATTTTTTACCAAAGGAAATTTCATTTTTATATTCTTTAATATTTAATTTTAATTAACATTTAAAAAAAGATAAAGGTAAACATTTATTTATTTTTATTTATTTTAAGAAATGATAATGAATATTATAATAATTTATTAAATTGTCTTTATAAAAAAAGTCCTCAATTTCATTGTGGTTTTCTCTTCAGAATTATCATGAACTTTGACAAAGGCGCAAAGGTTTTTAATCAAGTTGAAAGCGGGGGGGGGGTCGTACAGTGTTGAATTATGTAATTGTGATAAGGAAGGGAAAGGTCTCTGGATATTTTGATTAGGTAAATGCATTTGCCGGGTTCTGTTTGCTGATAACAATCCTAAGTACACAGTACACATGGAACCGCAGCTGGAATTGTAGAGGTTGAGAATTTTATCCAGATTATAAACCACCACAGTGCAATTGCATAAGACTCTCTTTCTCCTAATTCTAGCTCTTCTCTATGTATATATAAATAGACAGAGTGAGAGGAAGGAGAGAAGAGAGAAAGAGTGAGTGAGGGAGAAAGAAAGAGAGAGAGAAAAGGGGATAGGGTGAGAGGATGAAAGGGACAGATGGAGAGAGAGGGAGAGAGAGGGAGAGAAAGAGAGATAAATGATAGAGAGAGTGATAGAAAGATAAAGCGTAAGAGTGAGGAAGAGGGAGGAAGAGGGATAGAGGGAAAGAGAGAGAGAGAAAAACATAGAAAGAGAGAGAGAAAGACATAGAAAGAGAGAGAGAGAGAAAAAAAGAGAGAAAAAAAGAGAGAGGGAAAGACAGAGAAAAAGAGAGAGAGAGAGAAAAAATGAGAGAACGAGATGACAGTGAGAGAGAGAGGGAGAGAGAGAATGAGAGAGAGAGGGAGAGAGAGAGAGAGAAAGACAGAGAGATAGAAAGAGAGAGAGAGAGGGAGGGAGTAGAGAGAGAGAGAGAGAGAGTGAGAGAGAGAGAGAGAGAGAAACTGTTACAATGAGGTGAGAGTGAGGGAAGTAGAGGGAGGGAGAGGGAGAAAGAGATAGAGTGATGAAAAGATAAAGAGTAAGAGAGAGGGGGAGGGTGAGAGGGAGAGAAAAAGTGAGAGGAAGATAGAGAAAAAGAGAGAGAGAGAGAAAAAATGAGAGAACGAGATGACAGTCAGAGAGAGAGGGAGAGAGAGAGGGAGAGAGAGAATGAGAGAGAGAGGGAGAGAGAGAGAGAGAGAAAGACAGAGAGATAGAAAGAGAGAGAGAGAGGGAGGGAGAGGGAGAAAGAGCGAAAGAGTGCGAGGAGGAGGGGGTGAGAGGGGGGATAGGGTGAGAGAGAAAGAGCTCGAGGAGGAAGAAAGAGACAGATGGAGAGAGGGAGAGAGACGGATAGAAAGAGTGATAAAAAGATAAAGAGAAAGAGAGGGGGAGTGGGTGAGGGAGGGGATAAGTAAGAGGGAGAGAAAGAGTGAAAAGGGGCGAGGAGAGGGAGAGGGTGAAGGAGAGGGGGGTAGAAAGAAAGGGGCGGGAAAGACAGAGGAGGAGGAAGAGCAAGAGGGAGGGGGAGGGGATGAGAGAGGGAGCGAGAGAGAGAGGGAGAAGGGGAAGGGGAGGGAGAGAGTTGCATGTCTTTATATATTCTTATGTTATCGAGATGTAGAACTTTCCTAATTCATCAAGATAACAGACTAAAAAATCATGATCAGAGTGATTCCTAAATTAAAAGCTAAAATTAATTTCACTATTTACCTTTTATATCAACCTGTTTTATAGATCCGTTGCCACGGGCTCAACGGTTCGTACAGAAATAAGTGATAAAGAGTAAGCAACATGAGATCTTCTTGCTTTTATATCATTTTCTTTATGTACTTGTTTTCTACTGTTTTAGGTGTGAGTTCGTAGTTCGAGGTAACAACACCAAGAGATGGGGTGAAGTACGAAGTCCTCGTCACACACTTCCACCCAACACTACGTGTACTTACAAGTTCCTAGGACTGCCTACTGACAGACTCTGGATATTCTTCTCTAGCTACGTTCTCAATCCTCCTCTAGCTAACGGAACCGCTCCTACTTGTCCACATAGGTATATCAATTTTCAATTTTTATGGATCAACATCCAATTTTTATGGATCAACATCCAATTTTTATGGATCAACATCCAATTTTTATGGATCAAACTTCAAAGTTTTATGGATCAACCTTAAATTTTTGTGAATAAATCAATTATTTCTGTGATGGAGATAAAGATAAGCCCGTTGTGTCAAAATTGTGTCATTTATACTGGCATTATATTTTTCGAGTGATTTTTTTCCCATATATACAAATCTATCGTTGCAGTTTAACATTTATTTAAAAATCAAAATTTCACTCCTAATCTGGTTCCACACCAATAAATTTGCTTTGTGTATTTGAATTTACTGTGTCTATAACGATTTATGATAAAAAAAATTTCCACAATTAATAAATTTTACGTCAGAACGTCTACAATACCACGCAAAATTCAACGTTTTAACTTAACATTCAACACACACAGCCCGCAGCAAAGCATATTTTATTGGTGTGGACCCAACTTTATATACAGTCCATTTCATCCTGAGAATGAAACAGTCATTATTTATTTTTTAAAAATAAGTTCAATACACCTCGTACTAAACTTTTTCAGGTATTCTTTTAGTTTAGTATATAATAGAGATCATTTCCTTCTATTTGAACCTTGTCGCAAAAGATTATAGGCTCAAGTACAAGGGGCGAGTTTACAAGCTACAAGCCAGCGAGTCGGCGAGAGCGCTAGTTGTCGAGCCACAAACAACTTTCCACTCGCTCAGTAGCCAAGTAGCTGGTGTGTAGTGTGTAGAAACCACGTGGTGCTGTGACATTTTCCTGTTTGTGTTTTGAAAAGCTGGCGAGTGGCGTGTAAAGTCGCCGGCAGAATCAACTTTTTCCAAAGCATTTTTAGTAGCAGCTAATGGAGTGAATGCATCGAGTAGACTCTAACTCGCCCCGTGTACTTGAGCCTTAATAAGGAACTATAATTTATATAATGTCGGACAGTCAGGCAGCCTTAAGAGCTCTAAGTATTTTTACTTTTGAGTCTAAACTTGTCTTTGAGTGCCTTAAAATGCTTAACACTCTGGCTACTCATAACAAAGTTAACATAATGTGGGAACCAGGACATGAAGGATTTAAAGGAAATGAGATTGCCGATCGCTTTGCAAAGGAAGGTGCAAAGTCTCTATTCATCGGTCCAGAGCCTTTCTGTGGAACGAACCTTAGCCACATAGGAAAGGCGATTACATTATGGGAGGCTAGACTCAAGGCCTTGCACTGGGAAAATGTCCTAGGCCTTAAGCAATCCAAAAGGTTCTTAACCTCCTCAAAAGAGAGGACAAAAATGTACTTCTCTCTCAGCAAGCAGGAACTGAGGCTATTTACTGACCTCCTTACTCAACACTGCCCTCTGAAATATCATCTAAAAAGATGGGCATTGCGGCAGATAACATTTGCCGCCTATGCTTTGAAGCAATGGAGAATGCAGAACACTTTTTGTGCAACTGCAAGGCAGCTGTGCAAAGATGCTTAGAGCGGGAAACGATCCCAACCTCTCACTCGTTGCAAGATTTTTCCTAATATTCGCATTTCAATGGATTAAATTTGAGAAATTTTCAAACCAAAATCGTCGGAACCATTTTCGTGGAATAATTTAGTTTTACGTTTTCGTATTTCAATGGATTAAATTTGAGAATTTTAATAAGTCTTGTCAACCCAAAAACAAAAAAAAAAACCTTCAATTTTAATGCCACCCAGGTCGTCAAATTTGCAATGTAAGGACTAGGAGGATTTGCAATAGGGAGGACTAAAGTACCAAAAAGTATATACCTTAGTAAATAATCATTTGATCCATTGTTTTCTATTTGTTATTCGTTTCGGGGTTTCCAGATTACATTTAATTATTACTGAACATTTTATCAAACTTTACCATAAAAATTACTCCTCCCCGGTGGGTAAGCGATCCCGACCTTTGAAATTGAAATACGAATATTGAAAAGAGTGAGATGCAATATTCGTATTTCAATGGAGTAAATTTGAAATCGTCGGAACCATTTTCGTGGATTAATTTAATTTTACGTTTTCAGATTTATTTTTTTTGTAAGGCCCCCAAAGTTTAAGCTGAATTTCATTACTTTCCCTTATTTTCTACTATTATTTTTACAGGTTAAGGCTGTGGTCTAATCAACGTGTTCTGGAAGATACTTGCAGTGGTCCAAGATTGTGTGATCACAGTTCTCTAAGGAACCACACACGTCCTACTAGACCTTGTGGACCACAAGAGAGCTACCTCGGTCCATCAAGACTTGCCATGGAGTACAGCACAGCTCTTGGCACTGCTCTTCAGCCATCAGCGTACTCCTTCAGGTCAGTCCTTTAAATTTCTTGTTATATTTATCAAATTTATTTTTCGCAAAGGCGATTTGTAACTTAAAGTCATTCCTTGTCAAGTAGAAAAGAGTATCAAATGAATCAGTTTAATGCAAACTGATGTGACAGTTTTATGTGAGCGACTGCTGGAACGGTAGCGAGAAGCGAAGAACGGAAGTTGGGGCGTAGAGCCAGTTACCGCGCAAAGTGAAGATGTAGCCCCTACGATGGCGAGCCCGTGGGGGGAAGGCTCTGTTTACAACCCTCAATACTAGACAATACTATGCCACTACGAACTACCTCCTGCAACTGCCAGCTTCCTGGTAGCAGTGTAACGCTTTTTGGTGCCTTTTTTTGGTAACGCATTTCCAGTTTATGTGCCATAGCCAAGACATGAAAAAGTCAAAAGGGTCTGGATAGCTCGTTGGGGAGAGTGTTTGGCTGTCAATCAGTCAAGTTAAGCAGCATCAGGAGTGATTCTGCAACACCTCAATTTTGAAAACTATAAACTCCCTGACTAGTTATAGTTTAGTCAGGTTCAGGTTATCATATCTCTGCTCATCATTTCTACTGCGCATGTCTCAATTCTGTTTCCATTTCAATACCCAGATTTTTATTAAATTGTCATGAAATTTGCAAAAAATGATGGATAAGAGAATTTTGAAAAATAGTATTATGAAGAAATTCCTCCAAAAAATGGTAACCTTAGACGAGTTAGATTATGTTGAAAATATTATTGATGATGAAATATTTGAAAAGCTTCTAATAAGGAACATGAAGAACTTAAAATAAGCTGTTCTTTTAATAGTTAAGCTCCTACCCTGCTAAGTGTTTAAGAAAAGTTTGCTTTTATATTGCCCAGCAACTTAGTTTTTCAACCTCATTGTCTTAATAATTTTTTAAATTGTTTTAGGTATGAGTTTGTTGATACAAGGCTGGGCGGCGAAGCTTTGAAGGGACGGTGTCAGAGAATATTCAGGAAAATACGTCAGGGTGTTGTTCACTCTCCTAGAAATGTCTTTATGTTCGGCAGAGGTGGTGCCAAGAATCTCACCTGCAGGTGTGTATTTTCAGCATTTCTCTAACTAAAGCCTAAAGCCCAATTTCATGGCAATAGTTCTTGTGATAGTAACTATCACATAAACTATCACAGTTTAGACAACTTGATGGTCACAGTTGCACTGTAACAACACCCCACTATCTCGGTTGAGGAGATAGTTGAAAGTATTTTTTGCAATAGCCAAGCCACTAGAAATATATTGCCTTCAGTCATGCTAGAAACAGATCTGATGACAGTTTGATTGTGATAATGATAGTGATAGCTCACTCTAATCTTTTCATATTTAGTTGAATACACCTACCTAAACGTGTTTTCTTGTTTTTATTTGGTTTTAGTTAAATTTGTAAATATGGAGTGGTTTTATGGATTATTATTCTTAGGATGGAATGATCCATCTACTATATCAATTAGACAAATGGGGATTCAATACCCAACAATATCATGATACAGTATCCATGATTCAATGTTTGCCCATGAAATTGAGAAATAGAGTATTTTTTATTTACTTATTTGATCCTATGTACCCATAATTTTTTTTTTCTCCATCCTAAAATCCTTTATAAAGCTGTCGTCTATCCTTTTATGTGTATATTGATTGCATCCCCCCCCCCCTCCCCACTTCAACTCATAAGTTGCAGGGTTTGCTATCAATTTCACTGTTCTATAGTATAATGAATTTTGTATATTCTCTCAGGTATCGGGTAGAAGCCGGTGAAGGAGAGCGTGTTCGAGTCAGTGTTCATAACGCATCGTTCGGTGACTCAGTTAAAGATGGCTGCAGAGCTGGTGCTGATCTCCACACTACTAAACCCATCTGTCTAAGAACAGGAAGAGCAGTCGAACTCAAACTATGGGACGCACCTTGGAAAGACATCCTACTAGAGAAAGCGTGCTACTGCGACAACTCCGTTATTCCCAAGTAAATATTGTTCAGTGTACTAGTTTTGCATTAAAAAAACTTGATTAGGGTGATTCCAATTTAAAGTGCTATTTTGGAATCTAAAATTGGACTTAGACTGAAAATTTTGACTTTTTAAAAAAATTCAGGAAAAATTATGGCAAGCTCTCAGACTAATTTCAGATATATTGCAGCATGCAGGACAGATGGGAAATAATTTTTTAAATTTTTAGGCTGGAATTAAGTTTATTTGAAACATGGTAATTAAGGCACGTGAATTACACATTTTCGTGCACGGTTGTTACATTTCACACTTTAAGAAAATATTTTGGTCAGTAGTTTAAGAAATTGATTTTGAATTGTTGAAATTGAGTTTTGAGTTTTGAAATTGAGTTTTGAAATTGAGTTTTGAGTTTTGAAATGGATTTTTGAAATTGAGTTTTGAGTTTTAAAATTGAGTTTTGAGTTTTGAAATTGAGTTGAAAATGATTGTGATTGTAGTTGTGGTTAAAGGTTGTGGTTGTGTTTGTGTTTGTTGGTGAGGTTGTGGTTGTGGTTGTGGTTTTTGTGGTTGTGGTTTTTGTGGTTGTAGTTGTGGTTGAGGTTGTGGTTTTTGTGGTTGTGGTTGGGGTTTTTGTGGTTTTTGTGGTTGTGGTTGTGGTTTTTGTGGTTGGAATAAGTTTTGAAATTTAGTTATGAGTTTTGAAATTGAGTTTTGATTTTTGAAATGGAGTTTTTAAATTGAGTTTTGAAATTGAGTTTTGAGTTTTGAAATTGAGTTTTAGGTTTTAAAATTTGAGTTTTGATATTTAGTTTTAGTTTTTAAAATGAGTTTGAATTTTTCAATTGAGTTTTAAGTTTTGAAATTGAGTTTTGAGTTTTAAAATTGAGTTTTGGGTTTTAAAATTAAGTTTTGAGTTTTGAAATTGAGTTTTAAGTTTTGAAATTGAGTTTTGAGATTTAAATTGAGTTTTAGGTTTTGAAATTAAGTTTTAAGTTTTGAAATTGAGTTTTAAGTTTTGAAATTGAGTTTTAAGTTTTGAAATTGAGTTTTGAGTTTTGAAATTGAGTTATAAGTTTTGAAATTGAGTTTTAAGTATTAAAATTGAGTTTTGAAATTGAGTTTTGAGTTTTGAAATTGAGTTTTAGGTTTTAAAATTTGAGTTTTGATATTTAGTTTTAGTTTTTAAATTGAGTTTGAATTTTTCAATTGAGTTTTAAGTTTTGAAATTGAGTTTTGAGTTTTGAAATTGAGTTTGAATTTTTGAAATTGAGTTTTAAGTTTTGAAATTGAGTTTTGAGTTTTGAAATTGAGTTTGAATTTTTGAAATTGAGTTTTGAAATTGAGTTTTGGATTGGAGTTTTGAAATTGAGTTTTGAGTTTTAAAATTGAGTTTTGGGTTTTAAAATTAAGTTTTAAGTTTTGAAATTGAGTTTTAAGTTTTGAAATTGAGTTTTGAGATTTAAATTGAGTTTTAGGTTTTGAAATTAAGTTTTAAGTTTTGAAATTGAGTTTTAAGTTTTGAAATTGAGTTTTAAGTTTTGAAATTGAGTTTTGAGTTTTGAAATTGAGTTTTGGATTGGAGTTTTGAAATTGAGTTTTGAGATTTAAATTGAGTTTTAGGTTTTGAAATTAAGTTTTAAGTTTTGAAATTGAGTTTTAAGTTTTGAAATTGAGTTTTAAGTTTTGAAATTGAGTTTTGAGTTTTGAAATTGAGTTATAAGTTTTGAAATTGAGTTTTAAGTATTAAAATTGAGTTTTGAAATTGAGTTTTGAGTTTTGAAATTGAGTTTTAGGTTTTAAAATTTGAGTTTTGATATTTAGTTTTAGTTTTTAAATTGAGTTTCAATTTTTCAATTGAGTTTTAAGTTTTGAAATTGAGTTTTGAGTTTTGAAATTGAGTTTGAATTTTTAAATTGAGTTTTAAGTTTTGAAATTGAGTTTTGAGTTTTGAAATTGAGTTTGAATTTTTGAAATTGAGTTTTGAAATTGAGTTTTGGAATGGAGTTTTGAAATTGAGTTTTGAGTTTTAAAATTGAGTTTTGGGTTTTAAAATTAAGTTTTAAGTTTTGAAATTGAGTTTTAATTTTTGAAATTGAGTTTTGAGATTTAAATTGAGTTTTAAGTTTTGAAATTAAGTTTTAAGTTTTGAAATTGGGTTTTAAGTTTTGAAATTGAGTTTTAAGTTTTTAAATTGAGTTTTAAGTTATAAAATTGAGTTTTAAGTTTTGAAATTGAGTTTTAAGTTTTGAAATTGAGTTTGAATTTTTGAAATTGAGTTTTGAAATTGAGTTTTGAAATTGAGTTTTGAAATTGAGTTTTGGAATGGAGTTTTGAAATTGAGTTTTGAGTTTTAAAATTGAGTTTTGGGTTTTAAAATTAAGTTTTAAGTTTTGAAATTGAGTTTTAAGTTTTGAAATTGAGTTTTGAGATTTAAATTGAGTTTTAGGTTTTGAAATTAAGTTTTAAGTTTTGAAATTGAGTTTTAAGTTTTGAAATTGAGTTTTAGGTTTTGAAATTGAGTTTTGAGTATTGTAATTTAGTTATAAGTTTTGAAATTGAGTTTTAAGTATTAAAATTGAGTTTTGAAATTGAGTTTTGAGTTTTGAAATTGAGTTTTAGGTTTTAAAATTTGAGTTTTGATATTTAGTTTTAGTTTTTAAATTGAGTTTGAATTTTTCAATTGAGTTTTAAGTTTTGAAATTGAGTTTTGGGTTTTAAAATTAAGTTTTAAGTTTTGAAATTGAGTTTTAATTTTTGAAATTGAGTTTTGAGATTTAAATTGAGTTTTAAGTTTTGAAATTAAGTTTTAAGTTTTGAAATTGAGTTTTAAGTTTTGAAATTGAGTTTTAAGTTTTTAAATTGAGTTTTAAGTTATAAAATTGAGTTTTAAGTTTTGAAATTGAGTTTTAAGTTTTGAAATTGAGTTTGAATTTTTGAAATTGAGTTTTGAAATTGAGTTTTGAAATTGAGTTTTGAAATTGAGTTTTGGAATGGAGTTTTGAAATTGAGTTTTGAGTTTTAAAATTGAGTTTTGGGTTTTAAAATTAAGTTTTAAGTTTTGAAATTGAGTTTTAAGTTTTGAAATTGAGTTTTGAGATTTAAATTGAGTTTTAGGTTTTGAAATTAAGTTTTAAGTTTTGAAATTGAGTTTTAAGTTTTGAAATTGAGTTTTAAGTTTTGAAATTGAGTTTTGAGTTTTGAAATTGAGTTATAAGTTTTGAAATTGAGTTTTAAGTATTAAAATTGAGTTTTGAAATTGAGTTTTGAGTTTTGAAATTGAGTTTTAGGTTTTAAAATTTGAGTTTTGATATTTAGTTTTAGTTTTTAAATTGAGTTTGAATTTTTCAATTGAGTTTTAAGTTTTGAAATTGAGTTTTGAGTTTTGAAATTGAGTTTGAATTTTTGAAATTGAGTTTTAAGTTTTGAAATTGAGTTTTGAGTTTTGAAATTGAGTTTGAATTTTTGAAATTGAGTTTTGAAATTGAGTTTTGGATTGGAGTTTTGAAATTGAGTTTTGAGTTTTAAAATTGAGTTTTGGGTTTTAAAATTAAGTTTTAAGTTTTGAAATTGAGTTTTAAGTTTTGAAATTGAGTTTTGAGATTTAAATTGAGTTTTAGGTTTTGAAATTAAGTTTTAAGTTTTGAAATTGAGTTTTAAGTTTTGAAATTGAGTTTTAAGTTTTGAAATTGAGTTTTGAGTTTTGAAATTGAGTTTTGGATTGGAGTTTTGAAATTGAGTTTTGAGTTTTGGAATGGCGTTTTGAGTTTTAAAATTGAGTTATGGGTTTTAAATTGAGTTTTAAGTTTTGAAATTGAGTTTAAAGTTATGAAATTGAGTTTTAGGTTTGGAAATCGAGTTTCAATTTTTGAAATTGAGTTTTGAGTTTTGAAATTGAGTTTTGAGTTTTTAAATTGAGTTTTGATTTTTGAAATTGAGTTTTGAGTTTTGAAATTGAAATTTTAAATTGAGTTTTGAAATTGTGTTTTGAAATTGAGTTTTGAAATTGAGTTGTGAGATTCGAAATTGAGTTTTGGGTTTTGAAATTGAGTATTGAGTTTTGGAATGGAGTTTTGAGTTTTAAAATTGAGTTTTGGGTTTAAAGTTTTGAAATTGAGTTTTGAGTTTTGAAATTTAGTTATGAGTTTTAAAATTGAGTTGAAAATGATTGTGATTGTAGTTGTAGTTGAGGTTGTGGTTGTGGTTTTTGTGGTTGTGGTTGTGGTTGTGGTTGTGGTTTTTGTGGTTGTGGTTTTTGTGGTTGTGTTTTTGGTTGTGTTTGTGGTTTTTGTGGTTGTGGTTGTAGTTTTTGTAGATGTGGTTGTGAGTTTTGAAATTAAGTTTTAAGTTTTGAAATTGAGTTTTAGGTTTGGAAATTGAGTTTCAATTTTTGAAATTAAGTTTTGAGTTTTGAAATTGAGTCTTGAGTTTTAAAATTGAGTTTTGAGAAATTGAGTTTTAAGTTTTTAAAATTGAGTTTTGAGTTTTGAAATTGAGTTTTGAGTTTTGAAATTGAGTTTTGAGTTTTGAAATTGAGTTTTGAGTTTTGAAATTAAGTTTTGAGTTTTGAAATTGAGTTTTGAGTTTTGAAATTGAGTTTTGAGTTTTGAAATTGAGTTTTGAGTTTTGAAATTGAGTTTTGAGTTTTGAAATTGAGTTTTGAGTTTTGAAATTGAGTTTTGAGTTTTAAAATTGAGTTATGAGTTTTAAAATTGAGTTTTGAGAAATTGAGTTTAAAGTTTTGAAATTGAGTTTTGAGTTTTGAAATTGAGTTTTGAGTTTTGAAATTGAGTTTTGAGTATTGAAATTGAGTTTTATGTTTAAAATTGAGTTTTGAGTTTTGAAATTGAGTTTTGAGTTTTGAAATTGAGTTTTATGTTTGAAATTGAGTTTTGAAATTGAGTTTTGAAATTGAGTTTTGAAATTAAATTTGGGTTTTAAAATTGAGTTTTGAGTTTTAAAATTGAGTTTTAAAATTTAGTTCTTCGTTGTGGTTGTGGTTGTGGTTTTTGTGGTTGTGGTTGTGGTTTTTGTGGTTGTGGTTTTTGTGGTTGTGGTTGTGGTTTTTGTGGTTGTGGTTGTGGTTTTTGTGGTTGTGGTTTTTGTGGTTGTGGTTGTGGTTTTTGTGGTTGTGGTTGTGGTTTTTGTGGTTGTGGTTTTTGTGGTTGTGGTTGTGGTTGTGGTTGTGGTTGTGGATTTTGTGGTTGTGGTTGTGGCACAAAAACAACCACAACCACAACCACAAAAACCACAACCACAACTACAAAAACCACAACACAAACCACAACCACAAAAACCACAACCAATAAAACCACAACCACAACCACAACCACAAAAACCACAACCACAAAAACAACCACAACCACAAAAACCACAACCACAAAAACCACAACCACAACCACTAAAACCACAACCACAACCACAACAACACCCCAAAAACCACAACCACAACCACAACCACAACCACAAAAACCACAACCACAACCACAAAAACATCAACCACAACCACAACCAAAAAAACCACAACCACAACCACAACCACAACCACAAAAACCACAACCACAAAAACCACAACTACAACCACTAAAACCACAGCCACAACCACAACAACACCCCAAAAACCACAACCACAACCACAACCACAACCACAACCACAAAAACCACAACCACAACCACAAAAACATCAACCACAACCACAACCAAAAAAACCAAAGCCACAACCACAACCACAACCACAAAAACCACAACCACAACCACAAAACCCACAAAACCACAACCAAAAAAACATCAACCACAACCACAACCAAAAAAACCAAAACCACAACCACAACCACAAAAACCACAACCACAACCACAAAAACCACAAAACCACAACCACAAAAACCACAACCACACCACAACCACAACAACTAAAACCACAACCACAAAAACAACCACAATCACAACCACAAAAACAACCACAATCACAACCACAAAAACCACAACCGCAAACACAACCACAACCACAACCACAAAAACCACAACCACAACCACAACCACAAAAACCACAACCACAAAAACAACCACAACCACAAAAACCAAAACCACAACCACAACCACAAAAACAAAAACCACAATTACAATAACCACAACCACAAAAACCACAACCACACCACAACCACAACCACAAAAACCGCAACCACAAAAACAACCACAACCACAAAAACCACAAACACAACCACATCCACAACCACAAAAACCACTACCACAAAAAAAACCCACAACCACAACCACAACCACAACCACAACCACTATAACCACAACCACAACCACAACAACAAAAACCACAACCACAACCACAAAAAAACAACCACAACCACAACCACAACCACTAATACCACAACCACAAAAACAACCACAACCACAACCACAAAAACCACAACCACAAACACAACCACAAAAACCACAACCACAAACACAACCACAACCACAACCACAAAAACCACAACCACAAAAACCACAACCACAAAAAAAACAACCACAACCACAACCACAACCACAACCACTAAAACCACAACCACAACCACAACCACAAAAACCACAACCACAACAACACCCCAAAAACCACAACCACAACCACAACCACAAAAACCACAACCACAACCATAACCACAACCACAAAAACCACAACCACAACCACTAAAACCACAACCACAACCATAACAACACCCCAAAAACCACAACCACAACCACAACCACAACTACAAAAACCACAAAACCACAACCACAAAAACATCAACCACAACCACAACCAAAAAAACCAAAACCACAACCACAACCACAACCACAAAAACCACAACCACAACCACAAAAACCACAAAACCACAAAACCACAACCACAAAAACCACAACCACACCACAACCACAACAACTAAAACCACAACCACAAAAACAACCACAATCACAACCAAAAAAACAACCACAATCACAACCACAAAAACCACAACCGCAAACACAACCACAACCACAACCACAAAAACCACAACCACAACCACAACCACAACCACAAAAACCACAACCACAAAAACAACCACAACCACAAAAACCACAACCACAACCACTAAAACCACAGCCACAACCACAACAACACCCCAAAAACCACAACCACAACCACAACCACAACCACAACCACAAAAACCACAACCACAACCACAAAAACATCAACCACAACCACAACCAAAAAAACCAAAGCCACAACCACAACAACACCCCAAAAACCACAACCACAACCACAACCACAACCACAACCACAAAAACCACAACCACAACCACAAAAACATCAACCACAACCACAACCAAAAAAACCAAAGCCACAACCACAACCACAAAAACCACAACCACAACCACAAAACCCACAAAACCACAACCAAAAAAACATCAACCACAACCACAACCAAAAAAACCAAAACCACAACCACAACCACAAAAACCACAACCACAACCACAAAAACCACAAAACCACAACCACAAAAACCACAACCACACCACAACCACAACCACAAAAACAACCACAACCACAAAAACCACAACCACAACCACAAAAACCAAAACCACAACCACAACCACAAAAACAAAAACCACAATTACAATAACCACAACCACAAAAACCACAACCACACCACAACCACAACCACAAAAACCGACACCACAAAAACAACCACAACCACAAAAACCACAAACACAACCACATCCACAACCACAAAAACCACTACCACAAAAAAAAACCACAACCACAACCACAACCACAACCACAACCACTAAAACCACAACCACAACCACAACAACAAAAACCACAACCACAACCACAACCACAAAAAACACAACCACAACCACAACCACAATCACAACCACAACCACAAAAACCACAACCACAAAAAAACAACCACAACCACAACCACAACCACAACCACAAAAACCACAACCACAAACACAACCACAAAAACCACAACCACAAACACAATCAGTTTTTGTGGTTGTGGTTGTGGTTGTGGTTTTTGTGGTTGTAATTGTAGTTTTTGTGGTTGTGGTTGTGGTTTTTGTGGTTGTGGTTGTGGTTGTTGTGGTTGTGGTTTTAGTGGTTGTGGTTCTGGTGTGGTTGTGGTTTTTGTGGTTGTGGTTGTGGTTGTGGTTTTTGTGGTTGTGGTTGTGGTTGTGGTTTTTGTGGTTGTGGTTGTGGTGTGGTAGTGGTTTTTGTGGTTGTGGTTGTGGTTTTTGTGGTTGTGGGTTTTGTGGTTGTGGTTTTAGTGGTAGTGGTTGTGGTTGTGGTTGTGGTTTTAGTGGTTGTGGTTGTGGTTTTTGTGGTTGTGGGTTTTGTGGTTGTGGTTTTAGTGGTAGTGGTTGTGGTTGTGGTTTTAGTGGTTGTGGTTGTGGTATGGTTGTGGTTGTGGTTTTAGTGGTTGTGGTTGTGGTGTGGTTGTGGTTGTTGTTTTTGTGGTTGTGGTTTTTTTGGTTGTGGATTTAGTGGTTGTGGTTGTGGTTGTGGTTTTTGTGGTTGTGGTTGTGGTTGTGGTTGTGGTTTTTGTGGTTGTGGTTATAGTTGTGGTTGTGGTTGTTTGTTTGTGGTTGTGGTTTTTGTGGTTGTGGTTGTGGTTGTGGTTTTTGTGGTTGTGGTTGTGGTTGTGGTTGTTTTTTTGTGGTTTTTGTGGTTGTGGTTGTGGTTGTTTTTGTGGTTGAGGTTGTGGTTTTAGTGGTTGTGGTTGTGGTGTGGTTGTGGTTGAGGTTGTGGTTTTTGGGGTGTTGTTGAGGTTGTGGTTGTGCTTGTGGTTTTTGTGGTTGTGGTTGTGGTTGTGGTTGTGGTTGTGGTTTTTGGGGTGTTGTTGTGGGTGTGGTTGTGGTTGTGGTTGTGTTTGTGGTTGTGGTTTTTGTGGTTGTGGTTGTGGTTGTTTTTGTGGTTGTGGTTTTAGTGGTTGTGGTTTTAGTGGTTGTGGTTGTGGTGTGGTTGTGGTTTTTTGAGGTTGTGGTTGTGGTTTTTGTGGTTGTGGTTGTGGTTTTTGTGGTTGTGGTTGTGGTGTGGTAGTGGTTTTTGTGGTTGTGGTTTTTGGTGTTGTGGGTTTTGTGGTTGTGGTTTTAGTGGTTGTGGTTGTGGTTGTGGTTTTTGTGGTTGTAACAACCACAAAAACCACAAAAACCACAACCACAACCACTAAAACCACAACCACAACCATAACAACACCCCAAAAACCACAACCACAACCACAACCACAACTACAAAAACCACAAAACCACAACCACAAAAACATCAACCACAACCACAACCAAAAAAACCAAAACCACAACCACAACCACAACCACAAAAACCACAACCACAACCACAAAAACCACAAAACCACAAAACCACAACCACAAAAACCACAACCACACCACAACCACAACAACTAAAACCACAACCACAAAAACAACCACAATCACAACCAAAAAAACAACCACAATCACAACCACAAAAACCACAACCGCAAACACAACCACAACCACAACCACAAAAACCACAACCACAACCACAACCACAACCACAAAAACCACAACCACAAAAACAACCACAACCACAAAAACCACAACCACAACCACTAAAACCACAGCCACAACCACAACAACACCCCAAAAACCACAACCACAACCACAACCACAACCACAACCACAAAAACCACAACCACAACCACAAAAACATCAACCACAACCACAACCAAAAAAACCAAAGCCACAACCACAACAACACCCCAAAAACCACAACCACAACCACAACCACAACCACAACCACAAAAACCACAACCACAACCACAAAAACATCAACCACAACCACAACCAAAAAAACCAAAGCCACAACCACAACCACAAAAACCACAACCACAACCACAAAACCCACAAAACCACAACCAAAAAAACATCAACCACAACCACAACCAAAAAAACCAAAACCACAACCACAACCACAAAAACCACAACCACAACCACAAAAACCACAAAACCACAACCACAAAAACCACAACCACACCACAACCACAACCACAAAAACCACAACCACAAAAACAACCACAACCACAAAAACCACAACCACAACCACAAAAACCAAAACCACAACCACAACCACAAAAACAAAAACCACAATTACAATAACCACAACCACAAAAACCACAACCACACCACAACCACAACCACAAAAACCGACACCACAAAAACAACCACAACCACAAAAACCACAAACACAACCACATCCACAACCACAAAAACCACTACCACAAAAAAAAACCACAACCACAACCACAACCACAACCACAACCACTAAAACCACAACCACAACCACAACAACAAAAACCACAACCACAACCACAACCACAAAAAACACAACCACAACCACAACCACAATCACAACCACAACCACAAAAACCACAACCACAAAAAAACAACCACAACCACAACCACAACCACAACCACAAAAACCACAACCACAAACACAACCACAAAAACCACAACCACAAACACAATCAGTTTTTGTGGTTGTGGTTGTGGTTGTGGTTTTTGTGGTTGTGATTGTAGTTTTTGTGGTTGTGGTTGTGGTTTTTGTGGTTGTGGTTGTGGTTGTTGTGGTTGTGGTTTTAGTGGTTGTGGTTCTGGTGTGGTTGTGGTTTTTGTGGTTGTGGTTGTGGTTGTGGTTTTTGTGGTTGTGGTTGTGGTTGTGGTTTTTGTGGTTGTGGTTGTGGTGTGGTAGTGGTTTTTGTGGTTGTGGTTGTGGTTTTTGTGGTTGTGGGTTTTGTGGTTGTGGTTTTAGTGGTAGTGGTTGTGGTTGTGGTTGTGGTTTTAGTGGTTGTGGTTGTGGTTTTTGTGGTTGTGGGTTTTGTGGTTGTGGTTTTAGTGGTAGTGGTTGTGGTTGTGGTTTTAGTGGTTGTGGTTGTGGTATGGTTGTGGTTGTGGTTTTAGTGGTTGTGGTTGTGGTGTGGTTGTGGTTGTTGTTTTTGTGGTTGTGGTTTTTTTGGTTGTGGATTTAGTGGTTGTGGTTGTGGTTGTGGTTTTTGTGGTTGTGGTTGTGGTTGTGGTTGTGGTTTTTGTGGTTGTGGTTATAGTTGTGGTTGTGGTTGTTTGTTTGTGGTTGTGGTTTTTGTGGTTGTGGTTGTGGTTGTGGTTTTTGTGGTTGTGGTTGTGGTTGTGGTTGTTTTTTTGTGGTTTTTGTGGTTGTGGTTGTGGTTGTTTTTGTGGTTGAGGTTGTGGTTTTAGTGGTTGTGGTTGTGGTGTGGTTGTGGTTGAGGTTGTGGTTTTTGGGGTGTTGTTGAGGTTGTGGTTGTGCTTGTGGTTTTTGTGGTTGTGGTTGTGGTTGTGGTTGTGGTTGTGGTTTTTGGGGTGTTGTTGTGGGTGTGGTTGTGGTTGTGGTTGTGTTTGTGGTTGTGGTTTTTGTGGTTGTGGTTGTGGTTGTTTTTGTGGTTGTGGTTTTTGTGGTTGTGGTTGTGGTTTTGTGGTTTATGTGGTTGTGGTTGTGGTTTTTGTGGTTGTGGTTGTGGTTGTGGTTTTGGTTTTTTTGGTTGTGGTTGTGGTTGTAGTTTTTGTGGTTGTGGTAGTGGTTTTTGTGGTTGTGGTTGTGGTTGTGGTTTTTGTGATTGTGGTTGTGGTTTTTGTGGTAGTGGTTTTTGTGGTTGTGGTAGTGGTTGTGGTTGTGGTTGTGGTTTTTGTGGTTGTGGATGTGGCTTTAGTGGTTGTGGTTGTGGTTGTGGTTGTGGTTTTTGGGGTGTTGTTGTGGTTGTGGTTGTGGTTTTAGTGGTTGTGGTTGTGGTGTGGTTGTGGTTTTTTGAGGTTGTGGTTGTGGTTTTTGTGGTTGTGGTTGTGGTGTGGTAGTGGTTTTTGTGGTTGTGGTTTTTGGTGTTGTGGGTTTTGTGGTTGTGGTTTTAGTGGTTGTGGTTGTGGTTTTTGTGGTTGTGGTTATTGTGGTTGTGGTTGTGGTTGTGGTTGTTTTTGTGGTTGTGGTTTTTGTGGTTGTGGTTGTGGTTTTAGTGGTTGTGGTTGTGGTGTGGTTGTGGTGTGGTTGTGGTTGTGGTTTTTGTGGTTGTGGTTTTAGTGGTAGTGGTTGTGGTTGTGGTTGTGGTTTTAGTGGTTGTGGTTTTGGTGTGGTTGTGGTTGTGGTATCTGTGGTTGTGGTTTTTGTGGTTGTGGTTGTGGTTTTTGTGGTTGTGGTTGTGGTGTGGTAGTGGTTGTGGTTTTTGTGGTTGTGGGTTTTGTGGTTGTGGTTTTAGTGGTTGTGGTTGTGGTTGTGGTTTTAGTGGTTGTGGTTGTGGTGTGGTTGTGGTTTTTGTGGTTGTGGGTTTTGTGGTTGTGGTTTTAGTGGTAGTGGTTGTGGTTGTGGTTTTTGTGGTTGTGGTTGTGGTTTTTGTGGTTGTGGTTGTGGTGTGGTAGTGGTTTTTGTGGTTGTGGTTTTTGGTGTTGTGGGTTTTGTGGTTGTGGTTTTAGTGGTTGTGGTTGTGGTTGTGGTTTTTGTGGTTGTGGTTGTGGTTGTGGTTGTGGTTATTGTGGGTGTGGTTGTGGTTGTGGTTGTGGTTGTGGTTGTGGTTGTGGTTTTTGTGGTTGTGGTTGTGGCTTTAGTGGTTGTGGTTGTGGTTGTGGTTGTGGTTTTTGGGGTGTTGTTGTGGTTGTGGTTGTGGTTTTAGTGGTTGTGGTGTGGTTGTGGTTTTTTGAGGTTGTGGTTGTGGTTGTGGTTTTAGTGGTTGTGGTTGTGGTGTGGTTGTGGTTTTTGTGGTTGTGGGTTTTGTGGTTGTGGTTTTAGTGGTTGTGGTTGTGGTTGTGGTTTTTGTGGTTGTGGTTGTGGTTTTTGTGGTTGTGGTTGTGGCTTTAGTGGTTGTGGTTGTGGTTGTGGTTGTGGTTGTGGTTGTGGTTGTGGTTGTGGTTTTAGTGGTTGTGGTTTTTGTGGTTTTAGTGGTTGTGGTTGTGGTTGTGGTTTTAGTGGTAGTGGTAGTGGTTGTGGTTGTGGTTGTGGTTTTAGTGGTTGTGGTGTGGTTGTGGTTGTGGTTTTTGTAGTTTCTGTGGTTGTGGTTTTTGTTGTTGTGGTTTTTGTGGTTGTGGTTGTGGTTGTGGTTTTGGTTTTTGTGGTTGTGGTTGTGGTTGTGGTTTTTGTGGTTGTGATTGTAGTTTTTGTGGTTGTGGTTGTGGTTTTTGTGGTTGTGGTTGTGGTTTTTGTGGTTGTGGTTGTGGTTTTAGTGGTTGTGGTTCTGGTGTGGTTGTGGTTTTTGTGGTTGTGGTTGTGGTTGTGGTTTTTGTGGTTGTGGTTGTGGTTGTGGTTTTTGTGGTTGTGGTTGTGGTGTGGTAGTGGTTTTTGTGGTTGTGGTTATGGTTGTTTTTGTGGTTGTGGTTTTTGTGGTAGTAGTTGTGGTTGTGGTTGTGGTTTTAGTGGTTGTGGTTGTGGTGTGGTTGTGGTTGTTGTTTTTGTGGTTGTGGGTTTTGTGGTTGTGGTTTTAGTGGTAGTGGTTGTGGTTGTGGTTGTGGTTTTAGTGGTTGTGGTTGTGGTATGGTTGTGGTTGTGGTTTTAGTGGTTGTGGTTGTGGTGTGGTTGTGGTTGTTGTTTTTGTGGTTGTGGTTTTTTTGGTTGTGGATTTAGTGGTTGTGGTTGTGGTTGTGGTTTTTGTGGTTGTGGTTGTAGTTGTGGTTGTGGTTGTGGTTTTTGTGGTTGTGGTTATAGTTGTGGTTGTGGTTGTTTTTTTGTGGTTGTGGTTTTTGTGGTTGTGGTTGTGGTTTTTGTGGTTGTGGTTGTGGTTGTGGTTGTTTTTTTGTGGTTTTTGTGGTTGTGGTTGTGGTTGTTTTTGTGGTTGTGGTTTTTGTGGTTGTGGTTGTGGTTGTGGTTTTAGTGGTTGTGGTTGTGGTGTGGTTGTGGTTGTGGTTGTGGTTTTAGTGGTTGTGGTTGTGGTGTGGTTGTGGTTGTGGTTTTTGTAGTTTCTGTGGTTGTGGTTTTTGTTGTTGTGGTTTTTGTGGTTGTGGTTGTGGTTGTGGTTTTTGTGGTTGTGATTGTAGTTTTTGTGGTTGTGGTTGTGGTTTTTGTGGTTGTGGTTGTGGTTTTTGTGGTTGTGGTTGTGGTTTTAGTGGTTGTGGTTCTGGTGTGGTTGTGGTTTTTGTGGTTGTGGTTGTGGTTGTGGTTTTTGTGGTTGTGGTTGTGGTGTGGTAGTGGTTTTTGTGGTTGTGGTTATGGTTGTTTTTGTGGTTGTGGTTTTTGTGGTAGTAGTTGTGGTTGTGGTTGTGGTTTTAGTGGTTGTGGTTGTGGTGTGGTTGTGGTTGTGGTTTTTGTGGTTGTGGGTTTTGTGGTTGTGGTTTTAGTGGTAGTGGTTGTGGTTGTGGTTGTGGTTTTAGTGGTTGTGGTTGTGGTATGGTTGTGGTTGTGGTTTTAGTGGTTGTGGTTGTGGTGTGGTTGTGGTTGTTGTTTTTGTGGTTGTGGTTTTTTTGGTTGTGGATTTAGTGGTTGTGGTTGTGGTTGTGGTTTTTGTGGTTGTGGTTGTAGTTGTGGTTGTGGTTGTGGTTTTTGTGGTTGTGGTTATAGTTGTGGTTGTGGTTGTTTTTTTGTGGTTGTGGTTTTTGTGGTTGTGGTTGTGGTTGTGGTTTTTGTGGTTGTGGTTGTGGTTGTGGTTGTTTTTTTGTGGTTTTTGTGGTTGTGGTTGTGGTTGTTTTTGTGGTTGTGGTTTTTGTGGTTGTGGTTGTGGTTGTGGTTTTAGTGGTTGTGGTTGTGGTGTGGTTGTGGTTGTGGTTGTGGTTTTTGGGGTGTTGTTGAGGTTGTGGTTGTGCTTGTGGTTTTTGTGGTTGTGGTTGTGGTTGTGGTTGTGGTTGTGGTTTTTGGGGTGTTGTTGTGGGTGTGGTTGTGGTTGTGGTTGTGGTTTTTGTGGTTGTGGTTGTGGTTGTTTTTGTGGTTGTGGTTTTTGTGGTTGTGGTTGTGTTTTTTGTGGTTGTGGTTGTGGTGTGGTAGTGGTTTTTGTGGTTGTGGTTTTTGGTGTTGTGGGTTTTGTGGTTGTGGTTTTAGTGGTTGTGGTTGTGGTTGTGGTTTTTGTGGTTGTGGTTGTGGTTGTGGTTGTGGTTATTGTGGGTGTGGTTGTGGTTGTGGTTGTGGTTGTGGTTGTGGTTGTGGTTTTTGTGGTTGTGGTTGTGGCTTTAGTGGTTGTGGTTGTGGTTGTGGTTGTGGTTTTTGGGGTGTTGTTGTGGTTGTGGTTGTGGTTTTAGTGGTTGTGGTGTGGTTGTGGTTTTTTGAGGTTGTGGTTGTGGTTGTGGTTTTAGTGGTTGTGGTTGTGGTGTGGTTGTGGTTTTTGTGGTTGTGGGTTTTGTGGTTGTGGTTTTAGTGGTTGTGGTTGTGGTTGTGGTTTTTGTGGTTGTGGTTGTGGTTTTTGTGGTTGTGGTTGTGGCTTTAGTGGTTGTGGTTGTGGTTGTGGTTGTGGTTGTGGTTGTGGTTGTGGTTGTGGTTGTGGTTTTAGTGGAGTTGTGGTATCTGTGGTTGTGGTTTTTGTGGTTGTGGTTTTTGTGGTTGTGGTTTTTGTGGTTGTGGTTGTGGTTTTTGTGGTTGTGGTTGTGGTGTGGTAGTGGTTGTGGTTTTTGTGGTTGTGGTTTTAGTGGTTGTGGTTGTGGTTGTGGTTTTAGTGGTTGTGGTTGTGGTGTGGTTGTGGTTTTTGTGGTTGTGGGTTTTGTGGTTGTGGTTTTAGTGGTAGTGGTTGTGGTTGTGGTTTTTGTGGTTGTGGTTGTGGTTTTTGTGGTTGTGGTTGTGGTGTGGTAGTGGTTTTTGTGGTTGTGGTTTTTGGTGTTGTGGGTTTTGTGGTTGTGGTTTTAGTGGTTGTGGTTGTGGTTGTGGTTTTTGTGGTTGTGGTTGTGGTTGTGGTTGTGGTTATTGTGGGTGTGGTTGTGGTTGTGGTTGTGGTTGTGGTTGTGGTTGTGGTTTTTGTGGTTGTGGTTGTGGCTTTAGTGGTTGTGGTTGTGGTTGTGGTTGTGGTTTTTGGGGTGTTGTTGTGGTTGTGGTTGTGGTTTTAGTGGTTGTGGTGTGGTTGTGGTTTTTGTGGTTGTGGTTGTGGTTTTTGTGGTTGTGGTTGTGGCTTTAGTGGTTGTGGTTGTGGTTGTGGTTGTGGTTGTGGTTGTGGTTGTGGTTGTGGTTGTGGTTTTAGTGGTTGTGGTTTTTGTGGTTTTAGTGGTTGTGGTTGTGGAGTGGTTGTGGTTGTGGTTTTAGTGGTAGTGGTTGTGGTTGTGGTTGTGGTTTTAGTGGTTGTGGTGTGGTTGTGGTTGTGGTTTTTGTAGTTTCTGTGGTTGTGGTTTTTGTTGTTGTGGTTTTTGTGGTTGTGGTTGTGGTTGTGGTTTTGGTTTTTGTGGTTGTGGTTGTGGTTGTGGTTTTTGTGGTTGTGATTGTAGTTTTTGTGGTTGTGGTTGTGGTTTTTGTGGTTGTGGTTGTGGTTTTTGTGGTTGTGGTTGTGGTTTTAGTGGTTGTGGTTCTGGTGTGGTTGTGGTTTTTGTGGTTGTGGTTGTGGTTGTGGTTTTTGTGGTTGTGGTTGTGGTTGTGGTTTTTGTGGTTGTGGTTGTGGTGTGGTAGTGGTTTTTGTGGTTGTGGTTATGGTTGTTTTTGTGGTTGTGGTTTTTGTGGTAGTAGTTGTGGTTGTGGTTGTGGTTTTAGTGGTTGTGGTTGTGGTGTGGTTGTGGTTGTTGTTTTTGTGGTTGTGGGTTTTGTGGTTGTGGTTTTAGTGGTAGTGGTTGTGGTTGTGGTTGTGGTTTTAGTGGTTGTGGTTGTGGTATGGTTGTGGTTGTGGTTTTAGTGGTTGTGGTTGTGGTGTGGTTGTGGTTGTTGTTTTTGTGGTTGTGGTTTTTTTGGTTGTGGATTTAGTGGTTGTGGTTGTGGTTGTGGTTTTTGTGGTTGTGGTTGTAGTTGTGGTTGTGGTTGTGGTTTTTGTGGTTGTGGTTATAGTTGTGGTTGTGGTTGTTTTTTTGTGGTTGTGGTTTTTGTGGTTGTGGTTGTGGTTTTTGTGGTTGTGGTTGTGGTTGTGGTTGTTTTTTTGTGGTTTTTGTGGTTGTGGTTGTGGTTGTTTTTGTGGTTGTGGTTTTTGTGGTTGTGGTTGTGGTTGTGGTTTTAGTGGTTGTGGTTGTGGTGTGGTTGTGGTTGTGGTTGTGGTTTTTGGGGTGTTGTTGAGGTTGTGGTTGTGCTTGTGGTTTTTGTGGTTGTGGTTGTGGTTGTGGTGTGGTTGTGGTTGTGGTTTTTGTAGTTTCTGTGGTTGTGGTTTTTGTTGTTGTGGTTTTTGTGGTTGTGGTTGTGGTTGTGGTTTTGGTTGTGGTTTTTGTGGTTGTGATTGTAGTTTTTGTGGTTGTGGTTGTGGTTTTTGTGGTTGTGGTTGTGGTTTTTGTGGTTGTGGTTGTGGTTTTAGTGGTTGTGGTTCTGGTGTGGTTGTGGTTTTTGTGGTTGTGGTTGTGGTTGTGGTTTTTGTGGTTGTGGTTGTGGTGTGGTAGTGGTTTTTGTGGTTGTGGTTATGGTTGTTTTTGTGGTTGTGGTTTTTGTGGTAGTAGTTGTGGTTGTGGTTGTGGTTTTAGTGGTTGTGGTTGTGGTGTGGTTGTGGTTGTGGTTTTTGTGGTTGTGGGTTTTGTGGTTGTGGTTTTAGTGGTAGTGGTTGTGGTTGTGGTTGTGGTTTTAGTGGTTGTGGTTGTGGTATGGTTGTGGTTGTGGTTTTAGTGGTTGTGGTTGTGGTGTGGTTGTGGTTGTTGTTTTTGTGGTTGTGGTTTTTTTGGTTGTGGATTTAGTGGTTGTGGTTGTGGTTGTGGTTTTTGTGGTTGTGGTTGTAGTTGTGGTTGTGGTTGTGGTTTTTGTGGTTGTGGTTATAGTTGTGGTTGTGGTTGTTTTTTTGTGGTTGTGGTTTTTGTGGTTGTGGTTGTGGTTGTGGTTTTTGTGGTTGTGGTTGTGGTTGTGGTTGTTTTTTTGTGGTTTTTGTGGTTGTGGTTGTGGTTGTTTTTGTGGTTGTGGTTTTTGTGGTTGTGGTTGTGGTTGTGGTTTTAGTGGTTGTGGTTGTGGTGTGGTTGTGGTTGTGGTTGTGGTTTTTGGGGTGTTGTTGAGGTTGTGGTTGTGCTTGTGGTTTTTGTGGTTGTGGTTGTGGTTGTGGTTGTGGTTGTGGTTTTTGGGGTGTTGTTGTGGGTGTGGTTGTGGTTGTGGTTGTGGTTTTTGTGGTTGTGGTTGTGGTTGTTTTTGTGGTTGTGGTTTTTGTGGTTGTGGTTGTGGTTTTTGTGGTTGTGGTTGTGGTGTGGTAGTGGTTTTTGTGGTTGTGGTTTTTGGTGTTGTGGGTTTTGTGGTTGTGGTTTTAGTGGTTGTGGTTGTGGTTGTGGTTTTTGTGGTTGTGGTTGTGGTTGTGGTTGTGGTTATTGTGGGTGTGGTTGTGGTTGTGGTTGTGGTTGTGGTTGTGGTTGTGGTTTTTGTGGTTGTGGTTGTGGCTTTAGTGGTTGTGGTTGTGGTTGTGGTTGTGGTTTTTGGGGTGTTGTTGTGGTTGTGGTTGTGGTTTTAGTGGTTGTGGTGTGGTTGTGGTTTTTTGAGGTTGTGGTTGTGGTTGTGGTTTTAGTGGTTGTGGTTGTGGTGTGGTTGTGGTTTTTGTGGTTGTGGGTTTTGTGGTTGTGGTTTTAGTGGTTGTGGTTGTGGTTGTGGTTTTTGTGGTTGTGGTTGTGGTTTTTGTGGTTGTGGTTGTGGCTTTAGTGGTTGTGGTTGTGGTTGTGGTTGTGGTTGTGGTTGTGGTTGTGGTTGTGGTTGTGGTTTTAGTGGTTGTGGTTTTTGTGGTTTTAGTGGTTGTGGTTGTGGAGTGGTTGTGGTTGTGGTTTTAGTGGTAGTGGTAGTGGTTGTGGTTGTGGTTGTGGTTTTAGTGGTTGTGGTGTGGTTGTGGTTGTGGTTTTTGTAGTTTCTGTGGTTGTGGTTTTTGTTGTTGTGGTTTTTGTGGTTGTGGTTGTGGTTGTGGTTTTGGTTTTTGTGGTTGTGGTTGTGGTTGTGGTTTTTGTGGTTGTGATTGTAGTTTTTGTGGTTGTGGTTGTGGTTTTTGTGGTTGTGGTTTTTGTGGTTGTGGTTGTGGTTTTAGTGGTTGTGGTTCTGGTGTGGTTGTGGTTTTTGTGGTTGTGGTTGTGGTTGTGGTTTTTGTGGTTGTGGTTGTGGTTGTGGTTTTTGTGGTTGTGGTTGTGGTGTGGTAGTGGTTTTTGTGGTTGTGGTTATGGTTGTTTTTGTGGTTGTGGTTTTTGTGGTAGTAGTTGTGGTTGTGGTTGTGGTTTTAGTGGTTGTGGTTGTGGTGTGGTTGATGTTGTTGTTTTTGTGGTTGTGGGTTTTGTGGTTGTGGTTTTAGTGGTAGTGGTTGTGGTTGTGGTTGTGGTTTTAGTGGTTGTGGTTGTGGTATGGTTGTGGTTGTGGTTTTAGTGGTTGTGGTTGTGGTGTGGTTGTGGTTGTTGTTTTTGTGGTTGTGGTTTTTTTGGTTGTGGATTTAGTGGTTGTGGTTGTGGTTGTGGTTTTTGTAGTTTCTGTGGTTGTGGTTTTTGTTGTTGTGGTTTTTGTGGTTGTGGTTGTGGTTGTGGTTTTGGTTGTGGTTTTTGTGGTTGTGATTGTAGTTTTTGTGGTTGTGGTTGTGGTTTTTGTGGTTGTGGTTGTGGTTTTTGTGGTTGTGGTTGTGGTTTTAGTGGTTGTGGTTCTGGTGTGGTTGTGGTTTTTGTGGTTGTGGTTGTGGTTGTGGTTTTTGTGGTTGTGGTTGTGGTTGTGGTTTTTGTGGTTGTGGTTGTGGTGTGGTAGTGGTTTTTGTGGTTGTGGTTATGGTTGTTTTTGTGGTTGTGGTTTTTGTGGTAGTAGTTGTGGTTGTGGTTGTGGTTTTAGTGGTTGTGGTTGTGGTGTGGTTGTGGTTGTGGTTTTTGTGGTTGTGGGTTTTGTGGTTGTGGTTTTAGTGGTAGTGGTTGTGGTTGTGGTTGTGGTTTTAGTGGTTGTGGTTGTGGTATGGTTGTGGTTGTGGTTTTAGTGGTTGTGGTTGTGGTGTGGTTGTGGTTGTTGTTTTTGTGGTTGTGGTTTTTTTGGTTGTGGATTTAGTGGTTGTGGTTGTGGTTGTGGTTTTTGTGGTTGTGGTTGTAGTTGTGGTTGTGGTTGTGGTTTTTGTGGTTGTGGTTATAGTTGTGGTTGTGGTTGTTTTTTTGTGGTTGTGGTTTTTGTGGTTGTGGTTGTGGTTGTGGTTTTTGTGGTTGTGGTTGTGGTTGTGGTTGTTTTTTTGTGGTTTTTGTGGTTGTGGTTGTGGTTGTTTTTGTGGTTGTGGTTTTTGTGGTTGTGGTTGTGGTTGTGGTTTTAGTGGTTGTGGTTGTGGTGTGGTTGTGGTTGTGGTTGTGGTTTTTGGGGTGTTGTTGAGGTTGTGGTTGTGCTTGTGGTTTTTGTGGTTGTGGTTGTGGTTGTGGTTGTGGTTGTGGTTTTTGGGGTGTTGTTGTGGGTGTGGTTGTGGTTGTGGTTGTGGTTTTTGTGGTTGTGGTTGTGGTTGTTTTTGTGGTTGTGGTTTTTGTGGTTGTGGTTGTGGTTGTGGTTTTAGTGGTTGTGGTTGTGGTGTGGTTGTGGTTGTGGTTGTGGTTTTTGTGGTTGTGGTTGTGGTTTTTTGTGGTTGTGGTTGTGGTGTGGTAGTGGTTTTTGTGGTTGTGGTTGTGGTTGTTTAAGTGGTTGTGGTTGTGGTTGTGGTTTTTGTGGTTGTGGTTTTTGTGGTTGTGGTGTGGTTGTGGTTGTGGTTGTGGTTGTGGTTGTGGTTTTTGTGGTTGTGGTTTTTGTGGTTGTGGTTTTAGTGGTTGTGGTTGTGGTTGTGGTTTTTGTGGTTGTGGTTGTGGTTGTTTTTGTGGCTGTGGTTTTTGTGGTTGTGGTTTTGGTTTTTGTGGTTGTGGTTGTGGTTGTGGTTGTGGTTTGTGTGGTTGTGGTTGTGGTTGTGGTTGTGGTTGTGGTTGTGGTTTTTGTGGTTGTGGTTGTGGTTGTGGTTTTTGTGGTTGTGGTTGTGGTTGTGGTTGTGGTTTTTGTGGTTGTGGTTGTGGTTTTTGTGGTTGTGGTTGTGGTTGTGGTTTTGGTTTTTGTGGTTGTGGTTGTGGTTGTGGTTGTGGTTTTTGTGGTTGTGGTTGTGGTTGTGGTTGTGGTTGTGGTTTTTGTGGTTTAGGTTGTGGTTGTGGTTGTGGTTGTGGTTGTGGTTGTGGTTGTGGTTGTGGTTGTGGTTGTGGTTTTTGTGTTGTTGTTGTTGTGGTTGTGGTTTTTGTGGTTGTGGTTGTGGTTGTGGTTTTAGTGGTTGTGGTTGTGGTTGTGGTTGTGGTTTTTGTGGTGGTGGTTGTGGTTTTGTAATTGTGGTTGTGGTTGTGGTTTTTGTGGTTGTGGTTTTTGTGGTTGTGGCTTTAGTGGTTGTGGTTGTGGTTGTGGTTGTGGTTGTGGTTGTGGTTGTGGTTGTGGTTTTGGTTTTTGGGGTTGTGGTTGTGGTTTTTGTGGTTGTGATTGTAGTTTTTGTGGTTGTGGTTGTGGTTTTTGTGGTTGAGGTTGTTTTTGTGGTTGTGGTTTTTGTGGTTGTGGTTGTGGTTGTGGTTGTGGTTTTATTGGTTGTGGTTGTGGTTTTGGTTTTGGTTTTTGTGGTTGTGGTTGTGGTTGTGGTTTTTGTGGTTGTGATTGTAGTTTTTGTGGTTGTGGTTGTGGTTTTTGTGGTTGTGGTTGTTTTTGTGGTTGTGGTTTTAGTGGTTGTGGTTGTGGTTGTGGTTGTGGTTGTGGTTGTGGTTGTGGTTGTGGTTGTGGTTGTGGTTGTGGTTGTGGTTTTGTTGTTGTGGTTGTGGTTGTGGTTGTGGTTTTGGTGGTTGTGGTTGTGGTTGTGGTTGTGGTTGTGGTTGTGGTTGTGGTTGTGGTTGTGGTTGTGGTTTTTGTGGTTGTGGTTTTTGTGGTTGTGGTTGGGGTTGTGGTTGTGGTTTTAGTTGGTGTGGTTGTGGTTTTTGTGGTTGTGGTTTTTGTGGTTGTGGTTGTGATTGTGGTTGTGGTTTTTGTGGTTGTGGTTTTTGTGGTTGTTGTTGTGGTTTTTGTGGTTGTGGTTTTGGTTTTTGTGGTTGTGGTTGTGGTTGTGGTTGTGGTTTTTGTGGTTGTGGTTGTGGTTGTGTTTGTGGGTTTGGTTTTGGTGGTTGTGGTTGTAGTTGTGATTGTGGTTGTGGTTTTTGTGGTTGTGGTTGTGGTTGTGGTTTTGGTTTTTTTGGTTGTAGTTTTTGAGTTTGGAAATTGAGTTTTGAGTTCTGAACTTGAGTTTTCAGTTTTGAAATTGAGTTTGTTTTTAAATTGAGTTTGAATTTTTGAAATCGAGTTTTGAGTTTTGAAATTGAGTTTTGAGTTTTGAGTTTTGAAATTAAGTTTTGAAATTGAGTTTAGAGTTTTTGTTTTGAAATTGAGTTTTGAGTTTTGGGTTTTAAAATTGAGTTTTGGGTTTTAAAATTGAGTTTTGAGTTTTAAAATCGAGTTTTGAGTTTTAAAATTTAGTTTTTGGTTTTGAAATTGAGTTTTGAGTTTTAAAATTGAGTTTTATGTTTTGATATTAAGTTTTGAGTTTTGAAATTGAGTTTTGAGATTTAAATTGAGTTGAAAATGATTGTGGTTGTGTTGAGGTTGTGGTTGTGGTTGAGGTTGTGGTTGTGGTTGTGTTTGTGGTTGTGTTTATTGGTGAGGTTGTGGTTGTGGATGTGGTTGTGGTTGTGTTTGTAGTTGTGGTTTTTGTGGTTGTGGATGTGGTTGTGAGTTTTGAAATTGAGTTTCAGGTTTTGAAATTTAGTTATGAGTTTTGAAATTGAGTTTTGAGATTTTAATTGAGTTTTGATATTAAGTTTTGAGTTTTGAAATGGAGTTTTGAGATTTAAATTGAGTTTAAAATGATTGGTTGAGGTTGTGGTTGTGGTTGTGTTTGTGGTTGTGTTTGTTGGTGAGGTTGTGGTTGTGGATGTGGTTGTGGATGTGGTTGTGGTTTTTGTGGTTGGAATAAGTTTTGAAATTTAGTTATGAGTTTTGAAATTGAGTTTTGAGATTTAAATTGAGTTTTAGGTTTTGAAATTGAGTTTTAAGTTTTGATATTAAGTTTTGAGTTTTAAAATTGAGTTTTGAGATTTAAATTGAGTTGAAAATGATTGTGGTTGTGGTTGAGGTTGTGGTTGTGGTTGTGTTTGTGGTTGTGGTTGTGGATGTGGTTGTGGTTGTGGTTTTTATGGTTGTGGTTTTTGTGGTTGTTGATGTGGTTGTGGTTGTGGTTTTTGTAGTTGTGGTTTTTGTAGTTGTGGTTTTTGTGGTTGTAATTGAGTTTTGAGTTTTAAAATTGAGTTTTGAGGGTTAAGTTATGAAATTGAGTTTGAGTTTTTGAAATTGAGTTTTGAGTTTTGAAATTTAGTTTTGAGTTTTGAAATTAAGTTTTGAGTTTTGAAATTGAGTTTTAAGTTTTGAAATTGAGTTTTGAATTTTTGACATTGAGTTTTGAAATTGAGTTTTGAGTTTTGAAATTGAGTTTTGAGTTTTGAAATTGAGTTTTGAGTTTTGAGTTTTGAAATTGAGTTTTGAGTTTTAAAATTGAGTTTTGAGTTTTAAAATTGAGTTATGGTTTTAAAATTGAGTTTTGAGTTTTGAAATTGAGTTTTGGGTTTTGAAATTGAGTTTTGAGGGTTTTTTTTAATGATTTTGTTTGAGTTTTTGTAAAAAAAAAAACCTCAAAATTTTGTTTGAAATATCCTAGATATTTCATGTGTAGGTATGTGGAGTACATGACACGTGGATAAACAGCATTTTATAGGCTTGCGGGAATTACAGGCGAGAGATCCCACTAGCCTATAAAATGCTACATTATACATTTTTTATGAAGTGCACCATTGTAATTTTTTAACTATTAAAAATTTAAACTTTTCTTTAAGGATATTTCATATATGTTTTTTAGATTACTTAAAAAAATTATTGAGCTATTGACCAGAACTTGGTACTTATGAATGTTCTAGGACATCTTCTGGCAATCCTACTGTGTTCCTATCGACCGGTCGAAGTCTTGTTATAGACTTTTCCGTCAGTGAATTCAACGTGACTGAGGATTTTGATGATGTTTACTTCTGGGCTAGCTTCGAATGCGTTAGATGGGGTAAGTCTATTTTTTTTTAATTTAATAGATACTAAAATAATAATGATCTGTGGCAGAACATCCCTAGAGTGCGTAGACCTGCCAAAGGGCGTATAACTATACTGCCCTGCTAAGCGAAAATTTCGTATCTACAGGATTTTTGGAAAAAAAAAGTTTTGAGATAATTGACTTTAAACATTTCAAAGTTTGAAGCCTCGTTACTCTCATAGTATTTGTTCAATTGCTTATCAAGTAATATCAATAGATTCAGAATTTTATCTTCTTTAGAGCCATGTTGGTTTTACATAAATTAATAAATTACATTTGTTAGGGCAATAAGATATATTGAAATATCTGTAGATTAGGCTTTTATAAACTAATTATAACGGTTGGGGAGAGTGAAATTCATAAGCCAATTCGCCGTATCTATATTATACTAAGCAAAAATGCCGCAAATGAATCTAAATATATTATGTACTCACTATTTAAAGGACTTTTTGTTTAATTTATAATTCAGTTACTAAGTAATCAAAATAAGGCTTTTGAGTTTAATTAAATTAGTGACTTAATAATGGATTGGAATGGACTAATTAATGGATTAATTATCAATTAATAAAAATATTGACTGCCATTATAATAATCTCTGCTGTATAAAAATTTAATAAAAAATAGTACAATGAATGATCAAAAAATATTAAAATTTTATGTTAATATCATCAAAATATAAGTTTCAAATGATAAAAATTGTGTTTCAATATCAGTGCTAATTTCTATCAAAGATGTTTGTAAGTTCCTCCAGAAATGTTGTCTATTTAAAGGAATAATAAAAGCATTTTCGCTTATAGTAAGTTTTAAAATTCTTCTTTCTTTTCTTGATTCTGTTATTCCACGTGGTTTAGAATGTCTTTTAGAGTCAGGGAGCCCCTTCTCAAAATATATATTTTTTTTAAATGTATACTCCGCTGTGGCCTATCAAAATATTTTTTATAAAATATGTCGTTCTGCCTCTTCCTTGCATTGACTTGAACGATGTTACAAACTGACGATTAACATTTTTTTTTTTTTTTTTACTGCGATAACAAATCCTACCTGCACAAGAAATCGTTTAGCTCCATCTCCTTAACAACACTTTAAATTAAATCACTTCTAAAAAAACAATAAAACACGTGTCTTTGATAAGACAAAGACATCCAGCCCTTTAAATCTTTGGCTAGATACTGCATAAAACATCTAAAAACTATAGGTTACAACAGGGATTATCAGAAGCAAAAAATGCCTTACCTACCTAATCAGAAGCGAAAAAGTCGTAACTGTATTATACGAAGCGATAATGTCGTATCTACTGTCAGATACGGCGTTTTCGCTTCTTAATATTCACTTACGGCAATTTCGCTTAGTATATTACCTCTTTTTCACAATGTCGTATCTACGAAACCTTTTGTTTCTCTTATTTAGGACGGAGATACGGCTTCGGGACCATCAAAAACAGCAAAAACCACCCCCCAAAACCCTATTTCGGATAGGTATTTTATGAAATACCTATTTCGGCAAAAAATGTAGATACGACATTTTCGCTTAGCAGGGCAGTATATATGTCATGTTTGATATGGGAATATGGGGTCAGTTTTAGAATGACCATACATCCTGTTTTGACCCGGACAGTCCCGTTATATTTTATGCTTTTGAAGACGGCCTATCGGTTTCCGAAAATGTCCCGTTTTTTGGAAAAATGGGGCGTTTTCCAGAATTGTTGGGTAAAATGAAAAACTAGTCCCCCACTTAATGCGTTAGACACATTTCCAATCTTAGTTAATATGAATATGTTATATATCAATCAATGTTTGTTTCTCCTATGTGATATTTACTCATCATTTTGAAATGGAAAAAAAAACACTTGATCTTCACGCAAAGTATTTGTTATAAAAATTAACCGGATTTAACTACTTAACAGCCATCTCCAGATTTTAAATCAGTTGTTTACAGTAACATGGTGTTAAGGTGAACTTCAGTTATTCAATGATGACGAATATGATATTTATTATTTATTGTTAAAAAATCTTACTTCGGACTTTTTTAAAAGTGGTTCTTTTTTACAAAAACAAACATTTACATTATACAAAAATTATTTCAGTAGCATCTCGATAAATTCAATCTTATTTTTTAAAATTAATTTCAATCATTGTTTTAAATTTTAGGGAAAATGATAGAAGATTATGGTTTATTTTAGGATAAGGTTGGTACTTTTTGACCGAACCTAGCCATAACCTTCCATCATTTTGATGTTTTTTAAAAAAAAAACACAAATACCTATTGAATTTATTGAAATACTACAACCAAAATCGTTTTTATAATGTAATAAATTAATAGTAAATAAAAAATTAAAAACAAGCTTTTATTTTGGTACATCCGCAATATTGGATTTAGAGTAAAGGCATTTTATTTTTCGTATTCTTCTCACCAAACCCTTTCATTTGATACCCATATCATAGGCGTTCTTAAAAAATAACTAGTCCACCATCTTGGGCTGTCCGCTTATTGGATTTAGAATGATGTCACTTAGCTAACCATCATTCTATCTAGGGGGGGGGGGGGCAGGGGGGGCAGCCTGCCCCGGGCGCCGGGTTGGAAGGGGCGCCCGCGCCGAGCTAGCCTTCTTATTTTTTTTGTACTGCAAATAATAAAGTACAAATGCTAAAATTGGCGAAAAACGCCCCCAGAAAGGAAGCCAGACGAAATATTAAAAGTGTTCCCTATTTCATTTCCATTTTTAATTTTTTGATCGATTTGACAAAGGGCGCCATTAGAACAAAAAGTGTGTAACTGTTATTGCTATAGTCTTAGGCTTAGGGCGCCTTTGGACCAAGGGCGCCAAGGAACATAATATTTGGAAAATAATTCAAATTGAATGGATTAATTTACTCCTTTTAAAGTCGACTAAATGAATTAGATAAAGGGCGCCATTAGAACAACGGATATTATCGAGGGCGCCCAGTATCAAACAAGATTGGAACCCATCTCAATTAATCCAGTAATTACTGAAATATTTTTATATTCGCTAATACTTGCAAAGTGTGTAGCTGTTATTGTTATAGTCTTGCGTAGGGCGCCTTTGGTGCGAAAGGAATCAGCAAGGACGCCAAGAGATAAAAAAAGTTTTGGAAAATAATGCAATTGAATGGGTTAATTAAACACCTATTATAGTTTACTAAATGAATTTGACGAATGGCGCCCTTGGAGCAACAGGAAATCAGCAAGGGCGCAGCCGAGAAACAAAAAATGTTTGGAAACCAACGTTTCCATAATAAATAAAATTACTGTAGCTGTTATGATTTGCAAAGGGCGCCTTTGGCGCAATAGAAACCTGCAGGGGTGCCAAGAAATTAAAAAGTTTGGAACCCACAGTAAATTAATACATTAAAAGTCAAAACCGTATTATTTAAAACCTTGTATACGTAATTTCACATTTGCCCATGCATTGAACTTAGTCATATGATTTTTCAATTTTAATTTTTTGATGTGACTCCAAAATGGAAAATTTTTAAGAGGATTCGGGGGGTGGGTGGTTTGAGCAGGTAAACGCGGTTGGGGATATAAATCCGTCGGCGGTAAAACGGAGGAACTTGCTATGGTTGAGGAGATTAGAATAAGGATTTTATTACAATAGAATAATTCGCAGAAAGGAAAGGATTACTCTTGGTAATAGGGAATTTCTAGTCACCTATTCGTGCAAATTATTTTCAGAGCAGGCTAAGGAGGAAGATCTCACGTTGTGGAAGAAGTTAAATAAAAAAATTCCAGAACACGAAAAATCCTTAAGCTACAAAAAAAGTTTTTGTTCTTGGAAAACATTAGAGGTTTCTCTAAATAAAGGAGGAATTGACAAAAAACTACAGGAACAAATATCGCAGGAAGAGAATCGCTGGAAGTCAGTTTTATATGCCGTTCTTGATGTAATTTTGCATTTGGCCTATCTAGGCAGTGCTTTTCGAGGATCGGATGAAAGCCTTGACTTTGGTGATCCCAGTAGTGGAAAGTTCTTAAGGCTCTACCGCTCTTTGAGGTTAGAAAAATCATTAAATTGAAAATTTTATTGGTTCTAAGCAAGATATCAAAAATCTAATCACAGGCTTCATTCCTAATTTTAATTCTGCACAATTTGAGCCCTATTTCAACGTCCTATGATAAATAGTACAGGCACCATTTCAATACAACGATAAAACTCGTTGTATTAAAATGGTGCCTGTACTATTTATCATAGGGCTCAAATTGTGCAGAATTAAAATTAGGAATGAAGCCTGTGATTAGATTTTTGATATCTTGCTTAGAACCAGTATAATTTTAATTTTACTGTATTTCCTAACCTCAAAGGGCGGTAGAGCCTTAAACAGCGTGACTTACTCTTCTTCTTAGTCTTAGCGTGACTTACTTTAAGCTCTAAAACACCATTGACTTATTCTCTCGATACCACACCCCTACTACGAGAACACATAATCCGCCCTAAAAAAGGTCAGCCACTTTTTGCACAATATCCAACGAGTTTTTGGATATCATTGCAACAAAAGTAAGAGGGAAAATTCTGAGTGACTTAAGAGAAGCAAAGTATTTCTCTGTCATGTTTGATTGTACCCCTGATGTTAGCCACTTGGAGTAAATGTCTCAAGTCATTAGGTACGTAAACTTAAGTTCGGGCCAGAGATTTGCGAGAATTTCATTGGTTCTTTTCACAGCTATTTAGACGGGTGGCACTTTCTGAAGTAATAACCAAAAAACTCAAAAGTGATGGTTTGGATTTTAAGATCTGTGGAGGGCAGTTATATGTCAATGGTGCTAACATGGCTGGAAAGTACAAAGGTGTTCAACCCCATTTGCAGGAAAATAAAAATAATGCTCTTGCTTACTTCGTACCCTGTGCTGCGCATTCACTAATATTAATTGGGGTCAATGCTGCGAGCTCCACTCATGAAGCAGAAACTAACTTTGGAGTTTTAAATTGTCTTTATTCATTCTTAGCAGAATCAACTAATAGGAGGGGAAGTTTTGCTCAAAAACATACCTAACTCTCTCAAGCTACAGAGCGGAACTAGGTGGTCAACAAAGCGGGAAGCTGTAATAGTTAATTACAAGCATCTTGGAGGAATTATTACTGCTTTAAATGATATGGTAGCATGTTTGACTTCAAGTTCAAGTTCTGAATCAGAACCAGAAGCTAGGAGTCTTTTAAAACGTATTTGCACTTTTGAATTTGTGATATTTTCTTGCTTTTGGTTCAAGGAGCTAACTAGGATTGACATTGTCAACAAACTCCTCCAGAAAAAAGATATCACAATTGCTCAATCAGTTCTACATTTACCACCTTGTACAGGAGGAAACTAGGGAAAATAATGCAAGAGATGCAGTCACTGAAGCTAAGACCATAGCTGAAGGCCTTAACATAGATAATCAATTTAAAGAGGTGCGTAAACGAAAAAAAAAAGAAAAGGATGGCTGATAAAATATATAAAGAGGAAAGAATTGAATGGACACCAGAGACGAGATATCAAATAATAGACCACATCCTAAGTTCTCTCTAAGGATTGGAATGGTAACTCTTATAGCGTGAAAGCAAATATGTAGGATTGAGAGAAAAGTATGACGTTAAGAAGACAATAGAATAATTCAAATTTAAATTTCTCCAAAGACGTTGTCTTTTTCAATTAGGGAATAATTGTTTTGAGGGAGGGGCTTCATGAATAATATGACTGGTTATTATAAAATTTACGATTGTGGAGTGTTTATTGCAATATCACCATCAATTTTTTTTTTTTTTTCTTTCTTTTTTTCACGTACGTTTTTCACGTAAAAAACTGAGATCGGGGGGGGGGCACTGAAAACATTCTTGCCCCGGGCGCCGGAAAGCCTAGATCCGTCACTGATTCAAACTAAGTGTGCATGCAAAATTTCAATTCAATTGGTTGAGGATAACTGCTTTAAAATTCAGTTGCAAGATTTTACCCGAACATACATACATACAAACAAACATTGCAAATTAAATAAAAGCTTGCAAAAAGGAATAGTTATTAAGAAAAAAAAACGAAGTAAATCTGACTGTACGAAATAGGTGGGCCTGATTGTGTAAATTTACCAACCAATTTCAAAAGAGAAAATGTTATCTAAAGAATCCATATTTTTCCTTAAAATATCCAAAATTTGGCCACGCCCTTTTGTCTAGGGCTGCAATAGCTCGACTCCCCTCCCCCATTTCAATGTCCCATTTCGGACTAAACTTTTTATGGCTACCCTATACCAAAGGGCATATAAATCTATACACGTCATGGAAGACAACCTTACAATTATCATACGCAATCAGTTTGTCGCCACTTCACATACTTGGCGACCCATTATTGCATGGCGATGCTGGGTGAACACTGAGTGAGAGGGACCGGGCTGGGAATTGAACCCATATCGGTCAATCAGTCATGCATCTAGTTTGTTGTTGTTAACCTTAATGATAGTGAAGGCGACTATTCTCCTTTTCCGAGCAACTAAAGTCGTCCAATATTCAAACATTTCTGTTTTTATGTTGCAGGAGAATGTGCGAGGAAACAGAGACTGACAGGTTCTGGTGGTGAGATCTCTATAGTATGGCCACCTACAGAGAGACAAGAAGTCGCTTGTCAAGGTCTTCCTTGGTTAGTTGAGGCTAGATCAGGAAGGTCACTATTTCTGCTCACATGGGGTCACTTTCTTCCACTGGATGCTCCAGCTACTGACTCATGTCCAACATCTAACAGACTTCTTCTTTACTCAGGATCACCTCCTAGGTACAAACATATCATTGGTAATGTTTTATGTACTCACTGTATTCTTTCAAAATTGGGTCAATTTAAGTTAGCTGTGTGTGATAGAAAAATTGTTAATATAAACTCATGGAATGGTGGCAGAGAGTCTGGATTTTAGGAATTAAAGTGGTGTTTTCACTTTCCTAGATGCCCGTGTAATGGAAAGAATAGTGTGGTCTGCCTGGATACCGAAATATCTAAAGTAGTCCTACTATAATAGCTGTAGGTAATGATATGATAAATGATGCTTACAATAGAAAATGATCGCTGCACCCATGGAGCGCTATACATACCACACACACACTTACCTTTTCCTTGAATTTTCTACAATTGAAGGGGAAATCTTAAGGGTGTGCAAGCTTGGCAATAGTGCTGAAAGGGACAAATTTCTAATAAAAAAAGATGGGGGTAAGGGTCCCCATAAGATGCTGACAGAACTTAACTTATGAATGAATCAGGCAACTTGGCGGGTAAGGTGTTCAATGGTGCTTTAACACAGCTACTGGGAAATTTTATCAATAGAGGGATAAAACTTATACGAATCTTCTTTCAATGGTACAGTTGTTTTGTGGTATGCCTTGGAAATATTATTTTAGTTTCAGATTTATAGACTGCATTATCTGTTAGTTTGGATCCCCCCTTTGACTGGAACGAAGTCAGTGTCATATTAACAATAAAATAAAAATGGTTTTATACCTTAAAAAATGTATTATTGTTTACCTTTATTATCTTTGTTTGATTTAAAAAAAGGTTTGAATGACATCGATTGGCCCTATTTTGGAAAATAACCCACATATATATTATTCTTACTATGGTAAAGCATTATGACTTATTTGGTTTAATTCCTTATATCCATATAGGCTCCTCTGAGGGCATATGATCCAGGAGAATGTGCCACTGATCTCGATCAAAGCCACGTTCCTGAGTTCACTCCAGGTTTTCCCAACTTGTCCTTTTCCGTTGTTGTGCGTAGGCTTCCGCGGGTTGACTCGTAATAAACAGCTGGGTTTTACGGTGAAATCCGTGTCACTAAGGGGTTGAAGTCCGATGTTTCGCTTCCGCTTCTGGAAGCATCTTTATATTTACTTGAAGCCACTACAAGGTATGCTGTCGACTGAAGTGAAGAACGGCGTATTCATTCTGGCTTTCTGGAACGTAGATTGTACCAGGGTTTCCCGGGGATTCCTTAAGCCGGGTTAATCCTTTGTCGGGATGATGCATTTGGGTAGGTGCTACCTTCGTTGGTGTTCCTTTGTGGAGCGGGTGATGTTTGAAGTGAGGAAGTGACCGCAGCGCCGCTTCTTGCTTTCTACTTGATACAGGCGCTAACCAGAGGTTTCCAAATCCGGGAAAGAGTGAATCCATCCTCTCTATTGAAGTTCTCTGGTTGTTTATCGATTTCAATAGCCTCCCTTATCACCCTAATGTGATACCTGTTGACAGATGCGAGTACTCATATGTCCTCAAACTTGATGATATGGCCGATTTCTTCAGACTGCTGGAGCTATCGCTGATATGTGACTCTCTTACGTGTTCTTGTAGGCGGGTAGAGATCAGTCTTCCGGTTTGTCCTATGTATTTGTTTGCTGCAACTGCCAGAGATTTGGTAGACACCGCAAATTTTGAGATGAAGATACCACATTCAACACCCACATGACCACCAGAATTTCTTCCTGAAATCGCTGAAAAATCGTCTTCATCCATAGGAGCTTATCCAGCAAGTGTCCATAATTCTTCAATTGGGATTTTTTCTTCCATGATGCGCTGAAGACATTGATTACAAAGGCCTGTAGTCGAGAAGTGATATAAGAATCAACTTGCCATGTTTCACCAACATGCATTAGTAACAAATTGACATTTGTATCATGTTTTACATGTGCATAAATAATATTATATTATTCTTAAGATAAACCCATAGACTTCGCCATCATAGAAAGGCAAATATTCTTAATGTTTGAACTTAAAATGCTCATTTCATTACTTAATTTGGAAAAATTGACTAAGAGTGTAATCTGTTTGTTTCTAGATTAACGAAGGTGGTGTGTCCAAGCAACAGTAAGGAGAAGGAGTTTGAGGTGCAGGTGTTCAGTGAAGAGTGGTTCGGTGGTGCTCGTGGTTCCTCACCACCCTCGTTCCTAGTAGAATTCGTAGGAAGAGAACCAGGTCCTGCCGCCCTGTCCTGGCTAGAGATCAGTAGGGCAAGGGCTGGTCCTCTTCACCAGAATAACTCCCAACTCCACAGGTGAAACCTTTAGGTCTTGGATCAACTCACTGATCTTTTACAACTTACTTCCATAATATGAGTAAATCAAATTGCTTGTTATATTTTCTTTTTTATGTCAAAGGCACAACATATTTTAAGACCTCCGAAAGCAATCCTTATTTGGGTTCAGTTTAAATAGAAGATACTCAACAAGTCCAGAGAAGATCCGGTATATTTGCATAGATCCAAATAGTCTAGGAGATAGCATGCAAAAAAACTACTGTCATCAAATTAGAATTCTGTTAATAAGTTAATATTTTGGTGCCTTTTTAGAATATGTGGTCATTCCTCTTCAGGACATAGTTTGGCAATAGGCATGTGAAAAAAAACAACCGTTGGAGAGCAGCTATGTCCTGCCCATTTTGGACAATTTGACCCTGAGTAAAAAATTAGTTAATAAACCAAAAATTAAGTTGATGTTAATTTGTTTGATAGGTTAGTTATTCAAATATTACTCCAAATCAAAGTGGTCCCCTATCAAGTGACAAACTAACATCAACTTGATTTTGGACCACTAACTAATTTTGCAATAAGGATCATGAAAATCCCATTGTCTACCAAAATGGGCAGGCTATAGCTACACTTCACCAGTTTGTTTTTTTCAAGTGCTTATTGCCAAGCTAAGTCCCGCAGACGAACTTAGCCAACCACATATTCTTAAAAGGCACTAAAAGATTAACTTGCACATAAAATTCTAGATTGATTTAGTCAGACACATTTTAAACGCGCTATCTCCTGGACAAAAGAAGCATTGTAAAGAACAATGCTCTTATCTTTCTATGCTTCTATATTATTACTAAAAATTGTTTGTTAAAACACATATCCAGTGAATAAAAAAAAAGGATATACTACACTGTGTGTTAAACAAGGAAGAAGAGCACAAAAAGGAGAAGATTATGAAAGAGAATGGTATTCTTCAACTGAGCTAAACAAGGAAAGACATATGAAGGCGAGCCATAGAGGTGTAATTTCATGTTTGTTTACTTTTCACTGACCTTTACCTAGAATACGAGAGCAACAGTGTTTTTCTATCTAATCTCGTTCAAAAGCTATTCAACTTTGGAATTTTTCCAATTTTCTTTTCTTTTTGATATATTGAGAATAAACTATTAATTGTTTTGCTTTGTTTTGCAGGTGTGCAGCTCAATGTCCGGAGTTAGATGCTTGCATATCTCCCAACCTAGTATGCGACGGAAGACGTCATTGTCCGTCCGGTTGGGATGAAAACGGGTGTTCCTTCAGGTCTCGTGTAACAGCTCTTGTACGAGACCACGCTACAGCGATCACCGCATGCGGCACAGCGGTGGTAGCTGCTCTCATAGTCATCACCGTAGCGCTAATCATGAGAGCTTGGAAAGGTCGGCAGACCTCGGCACCTAAGAGGTTACCGACAGCAGATAGGTTACTCTTATCTTCCGATTCGTCGACACTATCCTCCTGACATAGGACACCCTCGGTCATACGCATAGTCGAGACCGAGACGACCGTCTGACAACAGACGCCACTCCTCATCATTCCTCGTCCCTCGTTCGTTCCTCATCTTCACTCTCAAATCTTTGTCGTAATTACTGTAAAATAGACAAAAAAAAAAAAAATCACACAAACATACAAACAAAAAGAAGAAATTTTTAACCTATAAATTGCTCAACATACCCTGAATCTCTTTCGCTCTTTTTTAGCCTCCAAGCCATGGAAATTAGAAAAATAATTAAATTCTGCTTCATTGTTGTAGAGAAAAAAGAAATTTCATCGATTCAATTTCATAAAACAAGTTGGCTTTTAACTCTTAAAAATTTACCACTAAAGATTGTGTATAAGTACAAAGAATTTTAAATTTTACCTCTAAAATTTACATTCATGCGAATTAGAACCATTTAATGCAAATATTAAATTCTGTTTTGATTTATATAAGTTCAGAGTGAAAAACAAGTGGTGACAACAGCACTTTTTGTAAAGTTAAAAAACAATATTACCATCTATTGGCGTTTCAGGTGTTCTACCTTTTTTTTTTTTTTTCCAAGTATAGGGTGTATATTCTAAGGGCCAAAACTTTGAGCTAGGGCAGACAACTGCCAAGTTTAAATATTTGGCATGAGGTAAGTGGAGAAGAGCCCCCCCCCCCCCCCCCCCCCCCCTCTATAACAATAGTTTACACCTTTTTAAATTCAATTTGGCAACATAAAAGAATGTCAAGCATAATTTTTAGATTGAACCATCATGAAATTCTTTGTTTTCTCTCTTATTTTTTAAACGATATCAACTACCTTGCTTAGCAAAAATGTCATTGGTACATAATTTTTTCCAAAAATGAGTTATGACACTATCATAGGATTTTGGGGTGTGGTTATTTTTTACTGTTACTAATGGTGTCAGTGGTCTATCTCCAATCTTATTCTAGAAAGTACTTAAGTTTTTTTATTTTATTTCTTTTTTTAATTTAGTTGCAATTCAAAAATCGAATTCAACCTTTGCCAAATATGTGTATTTAACAGTTTTACAGGTCAAAAACCACAACATTTTGGGACCACAATAAACCACTTTTTATTAATAAATTTCACTTATATTTTGTTTTTACAAGAAAATTATCTCTTTGCCCCAATCAGAAATGATTAATTCAGGATGGTTGAACCACTTTATCTAACATTGTCTCTATGTATTTATTAGTACTACAGAAAAAGGTACTTCTGTACTTAAGTACCCCTCTATATCCCTTCGACTTAATAGTTATATAGACAAAGAAACATGTACAAAGTATTACATATTCCTTAGTCTAAATTACTATTATGACAAAGGGATATTCTTCTATGTTATTCTATGTTCCATGGGACAAAGGAATATCACACTTGTGTATTAAATGCGATAATATCCCTTATTCTAATTAACTATTAAGACAAAGGAATATTAAATATACGCTAAGCAGGGCCGTCTCTAGGGGGGTCAACCGGGTCAAGCTGACCCGGGCGCCACGTCTAGGGGGGCGTCGCCAGGCCCCTGTCTTAAAATACTAGGTGAATTTGGTAATAAAGGGGGGCGCCACATATGCTTTTGACCCGGGCGCCTAAACCCCTAGGGACGGCCCTGACGCTAAGAAAACTGTAGAACTCATTGTCCTTCAGTTATCTGTATAAGATTTAGTCTTATATATGATAAGACTCAATCTTAAAATATTGTAATAAAACTGCCCCAGGAGTCTCAATGTCTTGGGGAGACAAACACACAAACCTTTGAGACTTTTGTCGGGTAGAATACTGTTTAGAACTAAGGGGGGTGCTAAAGTAAAGAAGTGCCAACCCTATCTTATCGCTATTTTGGTGTTTGAAATTAAAATTTTATCAGTAATAAGAGTTTAATAATAAAAAAAAATTGGCTTGGAGGTTTTAAAAGAATCAATCAAAACTTATTAGGTTTTTTATATTTTTTTTTAATTCATTTAATTTCAATCATTATTTTTTCGGTTCAATTTCGATTTAAAAAAAACAAAAAAAAAAACTATTCCCGTCCTTTTCTCTATTTAATTAAAAAATTAAACTTTACACAACTTTTTAAAAAAAAAAAATCAACATAAAAGAAAATTAAACGTGCTCTCATTTTATATGCAGTTAATTCATTTTTCCCTACTTACTATAAAATACATAGCATTATAATTAAAAGCAAATGTAAAAAAATTAGAAATAAATCAATTTCATTAGAAGTAGATGAAATTGCAAGATAATTTTTTTTTTTTTTTTTTTTTTTTTTTTTTTTAGGTATATAAAATTAAAATTAATGATTTCTTATGAAATAATGTAGTTAAATGAAAGTGGTTTTAGTTTAAAGTCAATAATTAATGACAGTTGTTGAAAATTAACACCTGGATATTTTTATGTCAAATAATTAATGACAGTTGTTGAAAATTAACACCTGGATATTTTTATGTCAAATAATTAATGACAGTTGTTGAAAATTAACACCTGGATATTTTTATGTCAAATAATTAATGACAGTTGTTGAAAATTAACACCTGGATATTTTTATGTCAAATAATTAATGACAGTTGTTGAAAATTAACACCTGGATATTTTTATGTCAAATAATTAATGACAGTTGTTGAAAATTAACACCTGGATACTTTTATGTCAAATAATTAATGACAGTTGTTGGAAATTAACACCTGGATATTTTTATATCAAATAATTAATGACAATTGTTGAAAATTAACACCTGGATCATTTAAAATAGCTGAATTTAAATCAAATTTTAAAGAATAAATTCACTTGGGGAAGTTCAAATTATAGCTTAAACGGTAATTAGAATTTATATCAGAGAAAATATTTATTTTGGATTGTTCTTTTCTTATAAAAAATAATAGAAGGGAGAAATAATCTAAAGAAGGTGTACGGAATGTTCTTCTTTAGACTGTTACTCCCCTTATAAAAACAGAAGTGTGATATTCCTGTGTCCCAAAGTGATTGGACTGAACATCCCTTTGTCTTAATTATACAAAGGAATGTATAAAGAATTATATCCATTTATATTCTTAACAAAAACAAAAACATCGAAGATTAAAAATCTAAAGAAGTACGAATAAGCTACTTCTGTATATACTTTCCACTCTCTCTTACCTATTTTTGTTATTTAAAGTTTTTTTTTTTTTTTCGTTCCCCAGGCACTATGTCATACCAAGCAATTGTTCGTCCACCCAGAATGTGTTATAACCTAAATAGATGGTAAAGGATTTTATTCTCAGTGATTGTAAGATATAACCTTTTTTAACTGTCTGGGAAGAATGACTGACACTAGTAAGGATTTTTATGTTGGTTTGAAGTTATATAGAATCAATAGACATTATCAAGATTTAATATAACATTTTTTTATACAAGATAAAAATAAAATTGTATTCTTAGTAAATGAGAAAAAAATGGTTTAGAGTTTAGAGAGTAAACTACTGTCTTAAAAATTATTTTTTTAGAAATTTACATCTTCCTGGACAGTTTTCACAGACAGTTTTCTCACTACCTCAAGGGCTTATACGGTATATGGCAAGTGGAAAAAGACAGGTGGAAGACAAAGGAGTTCTCCAGCCTAGGAGATTGGTCCGACACATTTCTATCCACAGACTGCTATGCACAAATCACAGAAATTTCCACAAGATCCAATTTGCTGGGTACAAGATATGCAACTGTTTTGCCTCCAGTGTGCAAGACTGTAACAACACAAGTGTGACAAGGCAGACACAACCAAGACAGCTGGGAATCAGTCTGTAGCAAGTGTGCAAGGCTGTAGCAACACAAATGTTACAAGGTAGACTCAACCAAGACAGTTCGGAAACAGTCTGCAGACTGTCTTGTCTCCAGTGTGCAAGGCTGTAGCAACACAAATGTTACAAGGTAGACTCAACCAAGACAGTTCGGAAACAGTCTGCAGACTGTCTTGTCTCCAGTGTGCAAGGCTGTAGCAACACAAATGTTACAAGGTAGACTCAACCAAGAGAGTTCAGAAACAGTCTGCAGACTGTCTTGTCTCCAGTGTGCAAGGCTGTAGCAACACAAATGTTACAAGGTAGACTCAACCAAGACAGTTCGGAAACAGTCTGCAGACTGTCTTGTCTCCAGTGTGCAAGGCTGCAGCAACACAAGTGCGACAAGGCAGACACAACCAAGACAGCTCGGAAACAGTCTGCAGACTGTTTTGTCTCCAGTGTGCGCTAGGCCTAATCCTTTAATCATAAAGTTAACCACCTGTTTTGACACATCCTTATTTGAAGTTCTTCCTATAGGTGGATTTTTCTGAGGAAGAATGGGTTTTACTGCTGTTACACCACACCCATATGTGTATTAACCTTTTCACAATTTGGTCTTTTGGTTTATTGGTTACTACAAAATTATTTTCACCCTGTGAGTATAGTTTTATGAATTATTTAAAAAAAAAGAAAACGTTTTTAACTTTTAAATACCTACTACAATCACTAGATACCATTGCTAGTTATGAGGTAAAATGGAACCTACCATATATTAATAATTACATACTTACGTTATCAATTGCGTTACAACCCATTTAGTGCCCTGTCGTCCACCACATCTTTTAATACTACTTTGCCTATTGCCTGGAGACACCATCTTCCTACTTCTGATTCCTCGGGTCTTCATCTTCCAACCACATTAGTCTGGGTAGCTAGGTGATGGGTGACCTAGGTAGCCACTCTTAGTTTTTTTTTTCTCCTAGGTTTCCATTCAATAGTTTCTTATAGCTTTGTTCCACATACATTATTTTGGCATTTCCTAGTCATGCTATTCTTAAAGCTTTGATTTAATTGACGATATCCAGGTTGTCATGAACTACGTTGTAGTTTGTCATTAAACTAAGCAAAAACCACTTCAATTACATTCTTAAATTGTACAAATATCAGGGTATGTCAAAATTATGTTTTTAAATTTTCAATTTATTTTCTTTTTGCGATTAATTATATAAAACATAATTTTGATACACCCAGTATAAATAATTAAAAAAATTATTTAATTTTTTAATACATTACATTATAAAAAGTGTAGATTATATAAATTAAAAATTAAAGAAATACCTAAAACAAATTTAGCTGTAAATAACTATTGTATTATTATTAAATAAAAAAAAAACAAAAATATTGTTAATATTATAAATTATTTAGATATTTATATTTAGGTATTATAAAGGACAAACAAAAAATTTAACAAAAATAACTTTTTTTAAATTTTAAAAGTTTGTAATATATTATGAATAAACACAAAAGAAAACTCGACACCAAAATATTAATAACAATTATTATTAAACTAAATAATTTGTCAAAAACAACTTTCAAAATATCTGTGTTTTGTCAAAAACTACTTCAAAACAGGTGTTTTGAAGTTGTTACATATTATATATAAACAATTAAAAGAAAACTCATCACCAAAACAATTCAAAACACATGTGTTTTGAACAAATTTACAAATACCTATGTTTTGTATAATGTTTTGATTTATACTTAAATCTTATTAAGGGTCCAAATCAAACGAAAAAAGAAAATAAACTGTTGTTGATCCCTGATGAAGATTTAAGTATAATACGAAACACTACTCTAAAGATACGGTATTATGTAGATTGTTTTGTACTCGATTCCCAAGGTATATATATGTATATACAAGATGGATAATTAAAAATTTTATAATAGTTCTCAGCATTATATAACAACAGTATTTTGAGTTTCCAAATTTGGTTGACTGTGTCAAAAAAATAATAACCATGCTGATTGGTGTTGCTGAGTAGTTAGTTAACTCACTACTATGGTCTAAACACAGACATGCCAGGTGAGTTCAAATCCCAGAAAAGTGAGACATGTTTTACACTGATGATGACATAGTAGACACATCAAATAGATGAGTAAAGTATATCCTGACAGAATGCTCTAAGACGTAAAAGAAACAATTAATAAATAAATCATAATATTGTGGCTAAAAAGGCATTTTCGGATTATAAATAATATTATCATCTTGAGCGCTATATCACAGTTAATACTCTGGTCTCTTCCACTATCTCCAGTCAATTTGATGATAACAATATCTCAAATGATAATTGAGAAGTGTCTAGAGGGAAAATAGCTTAATAAAAAAATAAAATGTAATTTAGAAATAGGTGGGGGCATATAGTGCAGATTTACCCTTTACAATATCATCATTTTGAAAAGGAAAAATAAAACACTAGGTCTTCACACAAAGTATTTGGGTACTCTTTTACTTAAACACCCCCTATATCCCTTTGTCTTAATAGTTATTTAGACAAAGGAACATTTACAGAGTATTATATATTCTTTAGTCTAAATTCTATTAAAACAAAGGGATATTTAGTCCAATGTACCTTGAGACAAAGGAATATCACACTAGTGTATATAAATGTGCAAATATCCCTTCATCTAATTAACTATTAAGACAAAGGAATATTAAATAGACGCTATATAACTCATTGTCCTACAGTTTTCTGTATAAGATTTAGTCTTACATATGCTAAGACTTAATCTAAATAAATAGAGTAATAAAACTTCCCCAGGACCCACAATGTCTTGGAGAGACAAACACACAAACCTTTGAGACATTTATAGGGCAGACTATTGTTTAGAACCAAGGGGGTGCTAAAGTAAATAAGTGCCATTTGGTTACTTTTTAACCATCTTCAGATTCTAAATTAGTTGTTCACTATAACAAGGTATTGACGTAAATGTCTGAGTAGCTAAACTGGTTATTTGTTATTAAAAATACTTTTATCTACGATTGATACGAAATATAAACATTATATCTCTGTTTAGATGCATAGAAAGTGATTCTTTTCGTAGCTGTATTCATTACGCATGCACGTTCATAATGAGGTGAAGAATTCCTCTATTTTTCCAACCTAGGTCGGAAAAAAAGAGGAATTCTTCACCTTAACGCACGATTTTCGAATTTTTTTACATTCTAATTTGCTGTTTGTTTAATTAAAGTAACTGTTTATATCGAGTTTTTAGAGAAACAATAAGTGATTTAAGTGATAATGAAGAAAATGAGGAGAATTATACGCCTTCCGAAATAATTAATTCGGCACAAAATACAACTAATGAATTAATGTCATCTTAATCAAAAGAGAAATACGTACTTACATACAGGAAGTTAATTAAATATTTGTTTTCTGTATTTATTATTAAAATCCACAATCGTAGATAAAGTACGGTACGCATCTCGTGCGAAAACTGCATTTTGCTTTGCCCGTGTGGTTTTACTACCCTCGGGGTCGCTCGGGTGCAAACTCCACACTCGCATGCAAAATGCTACTTTCCGCACTAGACGCATAATGTACTATTTGTAAAGACCTAGTGGTTTTTTTTTTTTTTTTTTTTTTTTTCTTTTTAAAAGATGATGAGTAAATATCACACATTGGAGAAGCAAAGCCTGCTAATAAATAACATATTTACTAAGATTGAAAACATCTCCAACTCATAAAGTATGGGACTAGTTTTTCATTATAACCTGGGAAATGTCCCATTTTTCCAAAAAGATGGGACTTTTCGTAAGCTGACCGGATGCCTTCAAAAGCTTAAAATATCAGGACTATACCGGACAAAAAATGGGATGTATGGTCACCCTAATTATTAGTTCTTTAGAGGGTGCAGAATTTTTAAACCAAAGGTTTCCCAGGGCAGCTGCCGGTGAGTATTAATTAGACTTATCAAGAGTAATTAATTAGACTTAAAAGAAAATTAATTTCATATTAATTACTTCATAGCATATCTGAGTAGTTAAAACATTTTCACTTGTCAAAAACCACTGTTCCGACACTGATATAATATCTGGTTCAAAGCCCAGAGATGTTAGATTATGTTTTACACCGATAATCACATCTAATTAGTGTTTAAAGCAATTCCTCCTGTTGAAACCTCATTGTTTAAATCTGAACAAAAAGATCATTTAAAAAATTACATATTTTGACAACAGCCAAACCATTTTTTTTAACTCTGTACTCGTAAAAACATCAACAACAACAAAAAAAACTCTAAAAGATCTAAAATAAATTCTAAAATAATGAAAAAAAAAATATCTTTGAATGACTAACCAATGAAATTTAAATTGTTTCATATTGAGTCAAATTTTCATTGATTAAACTTTCTAATTTTCATGTTAACAAAAAAAATTAAAATAAATCACAAATCATACCATTAATTATGAATTTTTAAACTTTTATTAATTTGTCTATTACAAATTAAAAATTAACACCAAACGGCGCTAAAAAACAACAAAAAATCCAATTAATTAAGTAACTAAGAATAATTTTTTTAAGAAATAAAATTTGCAATAAAAAAGTATGCCTTATATCATAACATTTTTTTATACGACATACAAATGAAGACCACACATGAAAAAATTGGAATGTTAATTTTTATGTTAAATTCGGCCAAAAGCATTTTAAAGTTTGCCTCACCATTAAAAAATGGATAGAACCTTAAATTAAAAATAATTAGTTTAGTTATGGCATTTTCAAACATTTTTACATTATTTTCAGACTGTTAACTCCTGCTTACTAAGCTGAAACGATATGATATGTTTATCTCATTTTTGTGAAATTTCCACTTTTTTCCTGGGTAGTCTTCAATTTTTTTTTATTCTAATTGTATTAATGATGTTTGTAATTAGGATTTGTTAAAGGAAGAATCTGTTTGTGTTCATAGTTTATTAAGTGTATTCTAATTTTTCTAGGTGTTTTTAACACCTAGAAAAAAGAGAGTAAATAATCTTAAAAATAAGAGAAAATTTAATTTTTGTTCTGTGTACCTTGAAAAGTAAACAATACCATTTCAAATTAGTATTTTATTTTATTTTTTATTTGGTGTTCTGCTTCTGCCAGCTAAAAAATTTGTTTTTATATTTACAATAAATTTAACCCATTGAACGTGTTTAGATCCACTGTGGTTCCATGCAGTGCAAAGGCTGCTGGTGATTGGACCACTAGTGGATCTAAGCACACACTTCTGGCCAGTGGCGGCGCGTTATTAAGGGCAGATGGGGCTAAGCCCCACCAACTTATTTAAAGAAAATAAAAACTATATAGTTGTCAACACAAATAAATAGATATATAGTTTTAGTGTTCATTAAGTGCAATCTTATGTAGATCCAGATCGTTTAAAAGAGCCTGGGCCGGGCTGAGGGCAATAGCCTCGGCTGGGGTAGGGCTGGGGCTCCCTCGCTCACCCCCCACTACCAGCTAGCATTGCAGAGATAGAAAGGGTGCTGGGGCAGTGCCCCAGCCAATCAGGCAGTCCACCCCACAAGTCTCGCTATCATCAGTGGGGTTCAGCTAGCATACGCCTCTACTCAGACCTCAGGCTAGCTTCATCTACCGTTCAAGGTTTATCTATCGCTCACTGCAGAGATCTTCCTTGTATTATTTACTTGATTGATAGACTTCGATTTTATTGTTAATTATTTTAGGATTTTTGTTATAATTTATTCTCTTTTTTTGGGAGGTTAATTTAGTCTTATTACTTTCCTTCTCCGAAAGTGTGTCATTATTTTTGTTTTCAAGTTATTTTCTCATTGGTTATTTGTATTTCGATTTCATAGTCTTTTAGCGAATTTTCAAAGAAAATTACGCTATTGCAATGGCTTCAAAATTTTTGTAATGCGAATTTTTGAAAAATTTTTCCATGGAAATCCGTTTTAGACCATTCTGAATCGATTCCTGAAATTTAACACTTTTTTTTATGTATGTATGTATATATGTATGTATATATGTATGTATATATGTATATATGTGTCACTCCAGACGATATCTCCCCTTAGGATGTACTTAAAAATTTCAAACAAATTTTAAAATGTCAATAATATCAAAAGAAAGGATGAGTTCGTTGGCCAGAATTTTTGGAGTCCATTTAGGGGTCAAATTTTGACCATATAGGGTCAAAAAACGTGTTTTTTCCATTTTACCCCCCTTTTATGTGAAAATATGATAAAAGTGTAAATAACAACAATTACTGTACTCTTAAAGAGCTTTCCAATGACATTCATCTTGAAGGGTAAATACTATTTTGACTTTTGTACCCCGTACCCCTGTGTACCAATTTTTTTTTTTCACCCGAGCAAATTCTAAACCAAAATTTTCCTACATTGTCATAAGCCAATAAAACGCAGATTTCTTTGAAAATTCGCTCATTAAGTCATGGTGCATGACTGGACTTTTTTGCTTTCCTTTTCGCATAAGAATGGAATGAGAGTAGGTTATCATTGTTTTGAAGTTAATTCCTCGTTTCTTTTCAAAGTCTTTTGATTTTCCTTCTCACCCACGAGAGGAAAGTGTTAAGGTTTTTTTCAGTTTGTGAATCCTAAGCTATTTTGAAGATAAAACGACATTAGAGTTTAAGTGTAAACAGTGTCCTAAAGACTTAGCGTTTCGTATGTTCCAAGTCTGTAAATACAGTAGAGTCTCGTTTATCCGTAACCCGCTTGTCCGGACATCTGTATAATCCGGACGGGCCAAAAACTATGTACAAATTGGAACCAGGGCCTGTTAAGATTTATTAAATGTTAAGATAATTGCTTTTTCTGCTTTTATTGTCTATTAAAATGTATAAAATTGTTTCTAGTATAGTTTATAGGTGTATATTCAAACAGTCTAACACGAGGAATACCCGGTATTTTGTTAAAAATTAAACAGATTTAAGAATAAGTAAGAACATCAATAAATTTGTTTTGGTTCCATAGAAATGTAGGGCGGAAGATATAAAGGAAGCGTATTCCAAGAAGTACAATTATATGTGACTGAGATGGGGAAGGGTTTTAAGAAACATGTAGCGGCCGCGGCGGCTCAACCCAGTTCCATGAAATTTTGCCAAGCCAACAATGTCTAATGTCTGAACTTTTTGTGAAATGATTATCGCTCCTCGAATTTCATATCGGAACACAGCCTGTTTCTCAGGAAGTCCCTTCTATATCTGCCACCTGCATAATAGATGGTCATTTTATTTTAATTCATTTGATATTTGACATGACTGGAGACAGAACAGCTCTTAACTTAAATAGTGGACCTACATTGTACAAGCATGTTTTGGAGACTAATAGAAGTAATTTTGGAGACTAATAGAAGTAATTTTTACGATAAAAACCTCGATTTTAATTGTTTTACTCTACTAAAGCTTGTTCTACAGACACATTAAAACTGATTCTGTTTAATCTGGACTTTCGGTAATCCGGACTGGGTTCGGTCCAGTTAAACCCGGATTAGCGAGACTCTACTGTAATCATTTATTTAATTCCCATTTAAAGGAAGAGCGTAAACTTGAAATTAGTATTTTGCATAAAGAATTTAATAGCACAGAAAAAAAATCAGAATATGTAAAGTAAAAATAAAGTAAAGCATGTTAGCCCACCCTGCTAAAAAGGTCACGCTCCGCCACTTCTTCTGGCACTCACAAAAATTAAATATTTTTTGAACACAAGAGATTAAGGGAAAGGTATTTTATTGTATTGTATTGTACCAAATAAAAAAAAAACCCATAATGAATCCCAAAAAATAAAAATTCACTGCCATCATTGTTCCATCATATTTGATGTTTACCCATTGTGTTTTTTATATAAATGAATGTTCGTTAACTTTTTATATAAATGCAAAAAAAAAAAATTAATTTAATTAAATTCTTTTTTATACTAAATGGCTTGATTAAAATGGGAAGTAAATTGAGCTGTTTATTAATTTATATTATATAAAATAATATATATATATATATAAACATGTTGTAATGTTTATATGTATATAATAATAATTGTAAAAATTGTATTATATTGATAGTGACACAGACCTTGTATAAAAGAAAACTCTAAATTTTTAGAAGACACAAAAACCTAAATTTCAACAGTTTATAAAGCCTTGTTCACACGATGACACTAATGTCGTGGCATTCAATGCCGTGCCATTAGTGTCGCTGAGTGTCGTCGTATGAACAGTAGATGTCATGGCACTAAACGCACTATAACTAAGACGCTGAGTGTCAAGCAGTGTCATTAAATGTCGCGACATTAGTGTCATCGTGTGAACGAGGCTTAAGAATATTTATTCTTGACATTTTTAATAATTGTCCAGTATTTCTTTAGATTGTTACTCCCTTAAGTTATTTTAGAATATAAATGACAGACTATATTAAATGACTATTAAGAAAAAGCGATGTTTTGTCCAATGTACTTTGGGGCAAAGGAAAATTACACTTCTGTTTTTATAAGGGGAGTAACAGTCTAAAGAAGACTATTCTGTACACCATCTTTAGATTATTACTCCCCTCTGTTTTTTTTAAGGGGAGTAACAATCTAAATAAGTGCCAATTTTCCTAAATTCCCTAATGTTGATATCATTTTTATTTTAAAAATAATAGGAATATTAAATTTACTGGTCGTAAAAGCTTCCACTGCTCAAATTTACTAAGATAAGAGTTGAAACAGCAAAGTATCAGATCCTACTCAAACCTATATTGTGGAACGTAATTTTGAGCATTTTTTTAATAATAAAAATGGTGCACTAAGTTGATAAAGATTCTTTTCTGAACATTTTGGCTAAATTATCTCATGAACCCCAATTTTAAACATATTCTCACTGTGTCATTATCAATATTATATGAGTGTGTAATTTGAATTTAAATTACAAATACTTATTACAATTTAAAAATATGTTTAATTATTTAAAAGTTATTCTAAAAAAAAATAAAAATTAATTAATGCAAAAGTGATAATTTTGTTGTGACCCTGGCTATGTATATATTTTTTGTAAAAAAAAAAGAAATAATAATAAATGAATAAATAAATGAATATAATACATATTTTTCTTAATAAAAAAAATATGTTGTATTATTTATCACATACATACAAGTTATTGTGATTATAAAATGTATTGAGTACACAAGAATTATTATGTACTAGGGTGGATTTATAACTTATTGTTATTATGGACCTAGTTATAAATTATCCAACCAGGTATATACTATATACTTTGTTACATATTATACCAAATAGGTGTATATTATACTAAATAGGTGTATATTATACTAAATAGGTATATACTATACAAAATAGGTATATATTATACCAAATAGGTATATATTACACCAAATAGGTATATATTGTACCAAATAGGTATATATTACACCAAATAGGTATACAATATACCAAATATCCTTTCTCTGTTTTACCTTACCTTGGCATGTGGCATTAAATCATACAGTCAGCCAAGAAAAAAAAAATAGTCAAACATACTAGCTGTACTATCTATTTTTCATCTATAATTATTCATGTTATATTTTTGGGGGGCAGTGTCACCAAATTTAAAGTTAAAATAAATTTCTCGATTTTTGCCTTGGAGTAGGATGTTTCTGGATTTAAATCAAAATTTGGGGAAGGGCACTTTTCTTAGTACTGACTGTTCTCTTGGGGGTAACTTTCAAAGATATATTACAACTAACCACATTTGGGAAGGAACATTATCCCAGTTCCTCCCACTTTAAAGCCATGCCTAGTTTTAAATTTATTAATATACAGCAATCGTGGGGTAAATTCAAAGATGTGGGGAACCAGGAAAATTTACTTATTTTTTGGAATATTTAATAGAATCAGATAATTCCCAATTAATAAATTTCAATTTTATTAATAAACAAGCAATTGCAGCACTTTCATTGGCAGTATAATTTACTGCCTGTTGGATGTGGTGTACCAGAAAAAATTGACTTATTTTTCGACTACTTAATAGAATCAGATATTTCCCAAATTATACACTGATCATACATTTTATTTAGAACATAAGTCAATTAAAAATCAACAACATAATACAAATGAAATTATATTTATAAATTTGGTATACTTGTCTATTTTATAGGTTTTTATGAGGAAAAAGAAAAAATCTTAAAATCATTTTTTTTTCATATGCGTAATATAAATATTGAATTTAAATCTTATAATATCTAATTTAATTAATTCATTATTAAACATACTTGTAAAATGTTTACATTTCTGTTTCAATTTCAGCGACAAATTTGTTAGTTTAGAGGTAAAATTCAATTCTCGGTTTGACTTGGGGCATTATTTATTTCTCAACATGTACTTAAACTTTCGGCTGCATAGAATAACAGCGACATTTAAAAAAAAATAATAATAATAATAAATAAAAATACTTTTTAGGATTCAGGTAACTTTAAACCATCTAAATCCAAAAAAAAACTTTTATCTACGATTGTTATGAAATATAAACATTGTATCTCTGTTTAGCTGCGTTGAAAGTGATTCTTTACGTACTTGTATTCATTGTGCATGCGCATCTCATAATTCTGAAGAATTCTTTACCTTTATGCACGATTAGCGAGTTTGTTTACATTTAACAAAACTAATTTGATGTTTTTTTTAATAAAAGTAACTGTTTTTATCGAGTTTTTTTTGAAAATCAATGCATGATTTAAGTGATTATAACGAATATGAGGAGGACAATACGCCACCCGAAATAATTAATTCGGCACAAAATACAACTAATGAATTAATGTCATCTTTATCGAAAGAGAAATACGAACTTACATACAGGAAGTTTATAATTTGTTTCTGTATTTATTATTAAAATCTAACAATCGTAGATAAAGTACGGTACGCAACTCGTTCAAAAACGGCATTTTGCATTGCTCGTGTAGTTTTACTACCCTCGCTATCACTCGGGTGCAAACTTACACTCGCAGGCAAAATGCTACTTTCCGCACTCGACGCATAATGTACTACTTTGGATTTTGGTGACCTGTTTATATTTACATGTTTCAAATTTAACAAAATCTTAAAATCAAATTTTTGCGCCCTCTCAGAACTTTTTCTAAATAAATACCCAATATATGTATATGTATAGGGGAAAGTAAAAATTTCTCAGAGATCAAGTTACATCTTTTGTATTCAATTTATAATAAAAAACATAATAAATCAATAATAAAGGTACTTGGCACATAAGTATTCAAATCCTGGTTGATAAATTTGTTTCTTAGGTACATAACTTTTTATATAAAATATATTTATATATATATATATGTATTATATACCTTCAGAGAAGGTGAGGAAAGGTAAAAAAGACAGGTTTTTCAAAAGGAGATAGATGCCAGGTATCAAGTGTTTTAAGTAACACATACTATCTTAGCAAAAGTTGCCCAAAAACTATTGCTCTATAGATTATTATTATTATTATTAACACAATAATATTTGCGCAAAAAAGAGGGAAAACATTATTATTCAATTTGGTGCAAGAAAAAGAGTTCTTTTCTAAATTTATTTCTTAAGTTATTTATTTTAACACATGAAGCCTGACTGTGTTGTTCATTGTATTGTAATTTATTTTGAAAAAAAAAAAAAAAAAAAAATGGCGTTATCTCCTTTCTTAGCGTGTACTTCTTCAAACAAATCCTGTTCAGCTGTGCTTATGGTTTCTTTAAAAAATAAATAAATATGTAAAAGAAAAAATGGTATAGACGAACTTAAATAATTTATCTAAAATTTCGAAAAAAAAAATTAAAACAAAATACCAACTTATATGTTTTAGTTTATGACGTGAATTATTCAGACGACTAAATTTGAATAAAATAAATTCAAAATAAAAATAAGAAATAAGAATAAATAAATATTTATTCTGCTTGAAAAAAAATAATTCCCCAGGGTTTTCATGTATATTTATTACTGATAAAACAATTTATTGTGCCAACCAAAACTTAGGAAAAGAAATTATAAAATATAAAATTAAAACAATGTTATATATTACTAATTATATAAAAAACAAATTATATTATATTTATTAATTACATTATTATTATTACATATAAATTATATTATATATTTATTAAATCTATTCTCAGTTTTAATAGAGAGAAAATAAAAAAAATTGAAGAAAAATTAAATTAAGAAATTATTTAGGACAAGGTTACCATTAGTAAGTAGCTTGCACATTTTTTATAATAAAAATTGAAAAAAAAAATAAATTAAAATAATAAAAAAGATATATTTATGATAAAAGAAGTTTATATGTAATATCTTTAGTTGATGATTTATTTGTAATATGAAATTTCTGGTTGAAATTTATGTACATATATCATTTTCTTATTTGGAGGCAGCATCCCCCAATTTAGAGTTAAAAATTAATTTCCCGATTTTGCCTTAGGGTATGATGTATTTCTGAACAAGTAGAAAACGGGAAAATAGTTTACGCTCCAAAGGGTCTGACTTTTATTTTGTTTGTAAACAGAGTGGATTAGGTTAAAATTTTGGGAATAAAACTTTTCCGTGGACAACACTGTTCTATGGGGAGTAACATTTGAAGATAATGCCTGTATTGCCTCCAATATAAAACGCATTTTTTCACATTTTTGCATCGGAAAAATAGAAATTCTTCTAATATTCAAGGTGTTTCTTATAGTCGATGAATTTAAAATTTATAGGGAAACATTAATTTGTTTATTAATATCTTAGAAAATAGATTTTTTAGGGGAAAAATCTACTTACTTATATTGTTGAATTTGTATTTAAATGGACAAAAATTTTAAAATTTCTTTATCAAAATCATCAGAATCACTTTTTTTCAACCAGTTACGTCACAATTTTGAAATTTTACGGGGATTAGCTCCACCAAATTTAGAGGTAAAATTAATTTATAAATTTGGCCTCGGTGTAACCACTTATGCCAAAAAAATATTACACAATAACTCATCAACAAAGATATATCGTATAAATATACGAAAAAAATTAAAAGAAAAAATGAAATTTAATAGAATTTATTAAAAAAAAAAAAAACTATTTTCTAGAAGCAGAGAGCACACTACCAAAAAATTAAATTATTAATAACTATTAAATGAAAATTTTAGGATTTAACAAAAAAATAACAAATTTTTAGGTATCTATGAACAATTAAAAAAAAAAAATCAATTAAAAGGCCCAATCAGCTTTAAAAATTTGTTTTATTATGTTATTAATTATATATTTGACTTGTATTGTTTGTTCTTAATTTATGAGTGCATAAATTCCTGTTAGGATTTTAAATACATTTATTGATTGTAGATTTTTTCAATTATTTGGGGAAAATAAACAAATAATCCAAAAATTAAGAGGATTCTGTCAAAAATGCAATAAATATTTGACCAATGATTGTTCAGTACTCTAAAAAAAAACTAATTCTCATTGGCTGTAATGAATCAGGGTTAGAGAGAGATTGAAATTGAGTGGAGATAGCAAGAGGTGAGTGGGGATAGCAAGAGGAGAGTGGGGATAGCAAGAGGAGAGTGGGGATAGCTAGAGGAGAGTGGGGATAGCAAGAGGAGTGTGAGGATAGCTAGAGGAGAGTGGGGATAGCTAGAGGAGAGTGGGGATAGTAAGAGGAGTGTGAGGATAGCTAGAGGAGAGTGGGGATAGCAAGAGGAGAGTGGGGATAGCAAGAGGAGAGTGGGGATAGCTAGAGGAGAGTGGGGATAGCTAGAGGAGAGTGGGGATAGCAAGAGGAGAGTGGGGATAGCTAGAGGAGAGTGGGGACTGCAAGAGGAAAGTGGGGATAGCAAGAGGAGAGTGGGGATAGTGAGAGGAGATTTTATTTTATTTAAATAAGAAGCTTACACTTATAATGAATATGATGCAAAAAAAAATTGCCTACATAATAAATAACTATCTATAATATATATGTCAATTTTGGATCAATTTGAGGCACAAAATTAGTCCACAAATTTTGGTTACACTTTATATATTTTAGGTTTAGAACAGAATAATAACTCATTAATTAAACCAATGAACAGATCTCATTTCAAGAATTATCTATAATGAACAATCATTGGCTAAATTATTATATTGTCTTCTGACAATTACATCTTTGTATTTCCTATACTGTAAGTGTATTTGACAGATTACGTGATTGGTTTTATAGATTGTCCAATACAGTAATACTTTGATATCCGTAAGGATTACGTTCTGTAAATTACTGATGATGAAATGTTTTGCCTTTTCTCGAATGATTTGGAGCTCAAAAGAACCTTCTTCCTTATCCGATGCGATCACATGTTCAATGCTTTTTTCCAATCTAACGTCCCTTGTTTTTTTTTACATTTAAGTGGCGACTCTAGGGTACTCTAAAACACTACAGTTGAATATTCTCCTGTGTAAGATCAAAACCTGCGGATATCTGTACGGATTACTGTACTCTAAAAAAAACTTTTTTCATGGCCTTTTTAGATTCAAATTATCTTACTTATTTTTTTTTATTTATTTATTTTTTTTCATAAATTATTTTTATTTATTAATTATTAATATATATTTTTTTTTAAACTTTTTTTTATCCTTTTATTTATTTTTGTAAAAAAGGGCAATGAAAAAAATTATTTTTTTTCAATTTAAAATTTTTGTTGCATATATTAAATCATGTTTAATATTTTCATTGTATATTTTCAATTATTATTTGTATAATATTAAAACTGAAATTTTAATAATGAAGAAAAAAAAAGAAATGAGTAGAATTTTTGAAAAAAATTTTAGACTGTAGAATAGAATTTTATTTATTTATTGTTTATTGATATTTTTTGTTAAATATATATATTTGTATGTTTAATATATTTTATATGTTATAATATTAATTTACAATTTTTTTAATTTGTCAATTCAATACTCAAATTAGATAAATCAAATTTGATTAAGTCAACACGTCAAGTTTTAATAACATTTCTATGTTGAGATGGCAAAACATGGTGATGTCCATTTACTAACATGTAAGTTGTTGATTTCAATGTAAATTATATTGTTATACAGCTAATGAAGCGTTAGTTTAGTAATAACTCATAATAAATAATGACATACAGTTGAGTCTCTATAGTCCAACACTCCGCCAGTCCGGCACATGCAGTAAACCAGCACTGAGGCTGAGCCCCCCTCTTACTATTTGTAAGATAACTAAAAGAGGGGGAAACTGGGAAACACAGGAGCACTAGGGTAAACAAAACAAACCATCATTTGTTATTTGTTCATTGTGCGTCCACACTCATATCTCGCATAATAAACGCTAGTTTTATTTATCCTGTTTCTGTTTTAACAATTTAATAATTATTTCTTCAATTTTTAAGTTTTTGGTAGTTTTCATACTACGGAAAGTTAAAATTTTAATTTAAATCAAATTATAATTATTATTTACTACGGGAAACAGACAGTGAAAAATACACTCCAGCGCTGGGATTTGAACCACGGGTCTCCTGTATTTCCAGTACAGATGCTCTTGCCAACTAAGCTTCGCAGGAGAATGATTTTTCACTGCCGTCATCGATAACTAGTCCCTAATCCAAGCTTTCAATATTCATATACATTTAGACAGTCAATATTTATGACATTAGAACTAAACGGAGAATTAACGCTTATAATTATAAAGTAATCAATTAGTACCTGTACCTTGTACAATCAATTCGAAATTCAATTTTTAAGTTTTTGGTAGTTTTCATACTACGGAAAGTTAAAATTTTAATTTAAATCAAATTATAATTATTATTTACTACGGGAAACAGACAGTGAAAAATACACTCCAGCGCTGGGATTTGAACCACGGGTCTCCTGTATTTCCAGTACAGATGCTCTTGCCAACTAAGCTTCGCAGGAGAATGATTTTTCACTGCCGTCATCGATAACTAGTCCCTAATCCAAGCTTTCAATATTCATATACATTTAGACAGTCAATATTTATGACATTAGAACTAAACGGAGAATTAACGCTTATAATTATAAAGTAATCAATTAGTACCTGTACCTTGTACAATCAATTCGAAATTCAATTTTTAAGTTTTTGGTAGTTTTCATACTACGGAAAGTTTACATTTTAATTTAAATCAAATTATAATTATTATTTACCACGGGAAACAGACAATGAGGGGACAGGGTCTCCTGTATACAGGAGACCCGTGGTTCAAATCCCGGCGCTGGAGTGTATTTTTCACTGTCTGTTTCCCGTAGTAAATAATAATTATAAATTTGATTTAAATTAATAATTATTTCTTATTAAACATCCAATAATCCGTCAATTCTCAGTAATCCAACATGGCATGGCCCCACATGTGTCAGATTAGAGACTCAACTGTATTTAATAAGATTGGACCCATCTCAAACTCATTAACGTATGGGGTAAGTTTTCCATTTCACCCAGACCTTCTGGCAAATTATCAATTTTTGGAAAACCGGCGCCTTCAAAAGCTTAAAATAAAGGAACTGTCCCAATCAAAATGGGAAATATGGCCACTCTACCCTTGGTAGGCCCTCCATGAAATTTCTGTGCCGTGGATTACATGGTTAATGGTGAGATCAAAAAGGGGCATCTCTACTTTGCCATCTCTTGTGGTGTTTTATTACAGTCTTCGCACAACTAGAATCGACGCGTTGACAGCGCGGGAAAAACTAGCAAAAGGGGGGACGAGCCAATGAGAGCTTGAGATTTTCCCGGACAAAAGGTCGGGCCAACTAGGCAAAGATAAATGTCTCTAGTGGAGGGGAGAGGCCCTCTGGATAACTGTATAAGAAGGCTTCGTAGTGGCTTTATTTTTTCCCCCAGAGAGGTTGGCCAATCTGTGTGTCACTCAATTTCCCGCGCTGTCAACGCGTCGATTCTAGTTGTGCGAAGACTGTAAGTTTAAAACATACTTCCACCCAAAAAGTGTTTTTTTTTTAAATTGATTACAATGATAATACTATTACACTTTTTTCTTCTAAAGACTGAACTTGACAAATGATAAAGTGTTGAAGAATAAACCAATAATAAAAAAAATAACAACTCTGAAGATAGTAAACACCCATATGGTAAACACCATAAGGTTATCTTTCAATAAAAGGTGATCTAGATACATTTATTTTAAATGTATGTACATTGTAAAATTTAGTTTAAATAATTAAAAATTATAGCTTGTTAATGAAAGATAAACCAATGACAAAAATTAACTATCCTAAAACAAAGTGGTACTTGTTAATTAGGAGCTTCCCTAAAAGTTAGTGGTGGTTATAGGTGGTTACTCTAACCATCTCTAACCACCTCTAACCACCTCCAACTTTTAGGAAGGGCTCCTAATTAACAAGTACCAGAAAAGCTAATTGCCATTGGTTAATCTTTTAACATGCAGTTGTTAAGATCGTTCTTCTATTGTATTTTTTTTATTTATTTTTTTTTTTTAAATCTTAATTCAATACTTATATCAATAATTTTATTTATTTGTAATTAATAATTTAATTTAGATTTAAAATACTCATAAGATTGTAATTAGTTTTTTAAATTGTTAATAAAAAAATTATTATAATTATTAACTTTCTATAGAAAAAATGACAGAAACATCCTGTACTGCCAATTGTTACTGATATATTATTATTTTATAATGATTTTTGTACGATTTAAAAAAAAACAAAGTTTAAAAAAAGGATTTGTTCCAAAAAATAAAAAAAATTGTTTTGTAAAAAATATTTGTTAATGTTAATTAAATTATTTAATGTTTATTAGGATAATAATAATTAAAAGCAAGTTTTTTAATGACAGAAAAAAATAATTTTTATAAATAACATAAGCAAAAAGATATGGGTAAAAATTTAGGAATAAATATATAAATGAATAATATGGAAATAAAATTGGCACATCTTTAGATTGTTACTCCCCTTATAAAGAAAAAAGAGGGGAGTAACAATCTAAAGAAGGTGTACAGAATGTTCTTATTTGACTATTATTCCCTTATATAAACAGAAGTGTGATATTCCTTCATCCTAAAGTATATTGGACTAAACATCTTTTTGTTTTAATACTTATTATGTCAAAGTCATTTATATTCTAAAAAAAAGAAAGAAAAAAAAAAAAAAAAAAAAAAAAAAAAAGGGGGAGTAACAATCTAAAGAAGTACCATAACATTTTACTAAGCTGGTTAAATAGAAATAAAAGTGATATAAAGACACAAAATAAAAGTCAAGTGGTAAAGTGGAATAGTTTTCATATTGAACTCTAGCTCAGGACAGTATTTCTCAAACTGGGGTCTACAGGGATTTCTTAGTCTGTCCAAAAAGATTTCACAAGTTTGAAATTATTTTTGGGGGTAGGTACATGGCTTGGCGTGTATGCCAATTAATTAACGAACATTCGTTATATAGTAGTAGTAGTAGTAGTAGTAGTAGTAGTAGTAGTGATAGTAGTAGTAGTAGTAGTAGTAGTAGTAGTAGTAATGGTAGTAGTAGTAGTAAGGTTCTAGTACTAGTACTAGAAGGGTAGGACGAACCACTTTTTGGAATCTAGCTAATAGGCCATCTTTTAGGCCCATTTTACTGGCCCCATGGTAGAGAGTTGCAGCCACTTCACACATCATACCTCTGTACATTGTACCACCAAAGCGAGTATGATGTGATCATTAGTGAGCCATATAAATCAGAGCATCATGGCGAGGGATCGAACCTACAACCTTGAGCTGCTCTTGATTCAGTGATGGCTGAGCAGATGTGGTAAGTAATTTAATCCTACCACACTGGCTCTCTTATAATGTAGTAAATCCCAAGTATTAAGGTGCATTAATTGTGTATGAAATACCTTTATTGCCAAAAAAAAGCTTTTACCAATTCAAACTTTTTTCTAGAGGTCAGGGATTTTTTTATTTTATTTTTTTTTTTCCAGATTTAGGGGTTTGTGGCATGAATTAGTTTTGGGAAGTTCTGCTCTAAGAGACAAAGGTATGTACTGCAATCAGTGGGCATAGTCGAGGCTAAAGCATAATGTGGATGACCAATGAAGTGATAAAAAGTAAAATTGATATACTGATAAGATTCATTCATGAACATTGATATATTATATATTTTTAAAAATGGTTACATGTATAAATTATTGCATAATGCAACAACATATAGGCACAGTCGCTTATGGGCCCAGGAAATACGAATTTGAGAGCCAAATTCAGATAATGTAGTACTTTTTGCTTGTCTATTTTACTATATATAGACACATAAATATATCTAGTCTATCTTGGCTTTTCGGGGCTAGTTCATTGTGTTTAAGCATCTAGTGAGTGACCCCAGGTGTCACATAGGTGTAACACCAGGTGAGTGACACTGACACTGAAGAGTACTCCAGGTTTGTCACATAGGTGTGACACTGACACTGGTGAGTACTCCAGGTTTGTCACATAGGTGTGACACTGACACTGGTGAGTACTCCAGGTTTGTCACATAGGTGTGACACTGACACTGGTGAGTACTCCAGGTTTGTCACATAGGTGTGACACTGACACTGGTGAGTACTCCAGGTTTGTCACATAGGTGTGACACTGACACTGGTGAGTACTCCAGGTTTGTCACATAGGTGTGACACTGACACTGGTGAGTACTCCAGATTTGTCACATAGGTGTGACACTGACACTGGTGAATACTCCAGGTTTGTCACATAGGTGTGACACCAGATGTGAGTGACACCATGTTGAGCATTGATCATGCATAAAAATATATCCTTGTCTACTTCAGGTACTTCTTTAGATTGTTACTCCCCTAATGCTGTTTTAGAATATAAATGACTAACTAAATAACTATTAAGAAAAAGGGATGTTTAGTCTAATGTACTTTGGGACAATGGAATACCACAATTCAGTTATATAGGGGAGTAACAGTCTAAAGAAGAACATTCTGTACACCTTTTTTACATTGTTACTCCCCTCTAGTTTTTTGATAAGGGGAGTAACAGTCTAAAGAAGTGCCAAATGACTTAATGAAACATGCTTTTCTAGTAGTTATGTGTATTTGGGAACTTTTATCAATGGCAATTTATAACTAAATCCATATGAGTCATGAAATTTATTTCTCTGTAGGACTCAAACGAACCACAACTATGATCGTGAAGGCTTAGGCCACTAACAGCACTGATATTGATAAGTATTGGTAATCCATATAGAGGGAGGGGGGGGGGGGGTGGAATCTGGGATGGTATGACAATTTGTGACGTATGAGAGGAGGTTAAAATTTCAAATAAAAAATTGTTACATCATTTACGGAAACTGCCCATACTCCTAAATTATCAACTGAGAATTAAAATTAAAAAAAAAAAAAAAAAAAAAAAAAAAAATACAGTATAAATACCAAAATTTTTGTTTTCAAAAGATGTCCAAAATTTAATTGATATCTGTAAGGGGGTCAGTATATCCATGAGGTACTTTCCCTAAAAACCACTGAATTAAATATTCTGTCATTAAATAAAATTAATTATAAATTAAACACAAATATTTTGTTTTCTACATAGTTAATAAACTAAACACCAATTTTAATTCTTAATTCGTGCAATTTACTTTTATACGTTTTTTTATTAAAATTTTATATTGGAACAATCCTGTTATTTATTAAATAAATGAATTAAATTAAATTAATCTAAATTAAAAAAAAAAAGAAAAAAAGAACATCCCGCCATTTGTAAGTTTATGATCAAAATTGGCTGTGAAATAATAAAAAAAAAAAAAAAAACTATAAATGAATAAATAAATAAATAAAACAATTATTTAAAGAAAAAAAAATTATAATTAATTTATTTGTTAGAAGAAACAAAATGTTGCTAATAAAGTGGTAATTTTTGTCAATGAACAAAATATATGTTGTGCTTTATTTCTAACCTTGAGATATTATCACTATTATCAATCTATATTGACAATTTTCATGTGCTATCATCCATAGTATTTTGTCAAAAAAAAAATGGTAAAACACGTAGACTTCTGCGACAGTATATCTTGTTGTTTCTTTGAACCAAAATCACGATGCACCACACCCCTAAAAATGCTTCCAGTAGTGGAAGCGAAACCGGACGCGGATTTCACCGGAAAACCAAGTTCCTCATTTTGTCAGGTAAAAAAATCCTCGTTGTTCTCAGATGAGGAACATCAGGCATGCTGAGGCAGAGAGCCCTTAAAGAACAGCAAGCAAATAATATAAAGGTGGAATACTTCTAGCATACGAGTCCGCAACACAGTGAGGCATTTTCATGTTTTCCCTCTGTGTAAGCTACCGACATAAAATGAAATAAAATCGGTAATTCATTCAAGTAATTGATAAAAGTAGATGGAAGATAATTTTTATTCTTATCTCCACACCGGCACTGCCACGGCTTGACAAAGACGCCGACCCGCCATCTACGAATTGTTAATATGCCTTCATACTAGGTAGGGCCGAGAGGGCTGAGAGTTGATGGCAACCTCCTGTAGTTTCCTAACTCCCTGTCACACGTATAAATCTTTTCAACTTTCTTCGGCCCTATGACGTGCGGTAGAGGGAGGCCCAACAGCTGGAGACTGGATTACACACCTCCTATAGCTTTTTAACTCCCTGTTATACTTTTCTGAGTTTTTAAGCTAAAGGTAACGTAACGTTTTGACTTATATTCCATAGCCTAAACATGAAAATGTCAAAAAAATCTCCTATCTTGGCATTTAAACTAACATTAAGTTTAGCCTCTGAATGGTGGTTGCACCTGCTTGGTGCTCAGTCAAAAAAATTTTAGTTAACTAGTTTAAAATTTATCATTATTGGGTAGCTTGAATTTTCTATTTACCCATCAAAATTATATTTTTCCCGCTAATTTTGTAATGCTATTATTATTGCTATGGGTTTTATATACGCTGTTTATAGAACATGCTGTAGAGAGAGTGTTATAAGTTATAAGATAGATATAGACATAAAATAGATAAGGAGCTTAGTATCAAAGATGGACGAGAGCACATTTCAAAATTTTACAGGAGAGCTGAAAAACTAGCTCAAATTCTACAGGTGCTAGAGAAAATGATTTTTTTCTGTAGATTCTTAACAGAAAGTAGATTCTTAAAACGTGAATTTCTTTGATATTTTAGCTGCCAAATGGAGTTAAAAAGTGGAGTTGTCCGCTTTAGAAACAAAAACAAGGTTTTGTCAATTTTTGAAGCAAAATTACGTTGAAAATTATATTATTGGAGAAATATATTTTTTTTTTTTTCACGTTTTTCAGAGTTCTTAGGGGGTAGTGCCCCCAAATTTAGAGCTAAAATTGATTTCTCGATTTCCCCTCGTGGTATCATTTTTCTAAACATGTATGACAAAATGGTAGGAGTAGGTATTCAGATGCTAAAGCCCGCAGTGCATCATAGGAACGAGTAAGTAAAATGCAGTCTCCTGATTGGCTGTTTCGGTTATGTCCACTTTTGAAGCAAAACGTGTGTTGACTTGTCCGTATATGAAACAAAACTGCAAATATTATTGCATTTTTACCCCTTTTCTGGTCGTTTTTGATGCAAATGGATAGCAGAATCTGATGCAGCAGCCAAAAATCTATAAGAAACTATCGATAACTGAAATTCGGAAAAAATGTCGAATGTCCGTCTTTGATACTAGGCTCCTCATATGATGATAGATATATAGACATAAGGTATTAAAAAGAAATCTGATTTCTTTAGGAGTGTTAGGATACAAGGTTTCATACATATCTATACAACAAAATGAAAAAAAGTAAAGATTGCTTTCTTCAAAATACTTTTATTTAATTCTCTTTTACAATTCATATCCCGTGTAGAAGAAAAAAGATATTTCAATAATCATTATAATACAATTTTTTTGTCTCAAAAAGTCAATTGAACTGATAAATTTTAATAAAACGAACAATAATTGAAAAAGAACAAACAAAAAAAACCTACATTTATAATCGTTATGTAATTATATATGATACTAGAACATCTCATTTTATTTTCATCTATAATATTAATAATCTACATGTAATTAATGCATGTAATTAATTAATATAATATTAATAGTCTACATAAAATCTATTTTTATTTTAATCTACAAAAATCGGTTTACATTGACTTTAGGTTTGTATTTAAGAATATCACAGAATATGAGGAAGAAAAAAAAATTTAAAGTCACTGAATTATAAATTCAGTTTATTAATTATGATGATTGATGATTCTAAAAGTGATTGGAAAACAGCAACAAGCAACATTAGCTGTAAGATACTTCTGAAGATAAAGTAATCATTTGTTTTATTTTAGTAGTATTAATCAAGAGATACAGAGTAGTCGTGGGGCTAATGTCAATTGTCCACATCTGCTAGTCTTATTTAGAGATCATGGGTTCAATTCCATGCTTTGGAACAATGATTTGCAGGGCTCACTATTGAACCAACTTAACTTAGTTATACAGGATGAAACCTGCTGTAACTAACTCTTTCGAGAAATCCCCCATTTATTAACATGGATATATGTTTACAGACTGGAGAACAAAATAAATTTCCATCGCACAAAAAACAACATGAAAAAAAAAGTGACGCTTTTAAATATAGTACTAGGAAGTTAGGATATAACAGGAGGTTATTTAGTTTTCACTGTTTAGTACTATATATTTCGCCAATAGAAGCACTGAAGTATTTAATTATAATACCAGAAAGTTAGAAGGTAAGGAGGTAGCTAATTTTTCACATTTTAGTACTACATTTCGCCAATAGGAGCGCACCATAGCAAAAGTCATCAGGGAGGTGTAAAAGTTAGGTAAACTGTTGGCTACACTGAATTCAATGCCCAAAAACATATCTATGATTCAATATTTTCTCAATGAAGAGGAGACAATTTTAACACTATATTATGTCTAATTTGATTTATATAAAAGGTTATATAAATGATAGGATAAATACATTGTATTTTCTTTTTGACATTTTTATGTTTAGGCTATGAAACATAAGTCAAAAGCGTTACGTTACTTTTAGCTTAAAAACTCAGAAAAGTATAACAGGGAGTTAAAAAGCTATAGGAGGTGTGTAATCCAGTCTCCAGCTGTTGGGCCTCCCTCCACCGCACGTCATAGGGCTGAAGAGAGTCGAAAAGATTTATACGTGTGACAGGGAGTTAGGAAAGTACAGGAGGTTGCCATCAACTCTCAGCCTACCTAGTATGAAGGCATATTAACAATTCGTATGGCGGGCCGGCGCCTTTGAATTCAGTATTTTGTAATCAAGCCACGGCAGTGCCGGTGTGGAGATAAGAATAAAAATGATCTACCATCTACTTTTATCAATTACTTGAATAAATTACCGATTTTATTTCATTTTATGTCGGTAGTTTACGCAGAGCGAAAACGTGAAAATGTCTCACTGTCTTGCGGACTCATATGCAAGAAGTATTTTTTTTTTATAAGCAATTGCTGAGTGGACATTGAACGGAGAGCCCGGTCTATGAGTTGAAACTAGGTCTATGCTCACCCATCCTAGTTGTGACCATGCCCGAAACTGTTCACTTTAATGTTAGTAGAGTCAACTACTGTTTAACACAAGCTACTCTGTCAATGTTGTATAATTATGATATTGGTGTTTTGACCTACAGTTTTTGCCAAATGAGTGTTAATGCATTGACAGAGCTGGAAAGTAATAAAAAGGGGGTGGAGAGCCAATGATAGCTTAGGATTTTAAAAAAGGGGTGGGGAGCCAATGAGAGCTAAGGATTTTAAAATCCTGAACTTCTCATTGGCTCCCCACCTCATTAGTTGACTTTCCCATGCTGCCAACGCACTGTAAGTTCCATTTGGCACAAACTGTAGGTTTTAAGCAAGTTAAGAGTATACTAAACACTTGTCTATGCCGATTACTTTAAATTTTTTTGAATCGTGTTTTACAGATAAAAACTTAACCTTGTTAATCCAATAAGAATTAGGATTTCAGTTTCAAAATGGAATTTAAAACTAAAAATACATACATTAAATGTAACATTACCAAGAATAGATGTAAATAAATCAAATAAATAAATATTTCTTATAAAAATAAATAAAATTAAGCCTTACAATCTTTTTAGAAAGCATAAAATATAATATGCAGCCATAATGTGAGAGAGTTAATACAATATTAATTAATAAATTATTTAAATTTTAATAAAGATTATTCAAAATCTTTGGTTTATTACTTATAGTTTTTGAGCTCAGGGAAAATTAAGTAATTTTAAATGGAATTTGAGTCTCGAATAAAATCAACAATCTCGAATTGGCATCAACAAAAAACACCTGCTACCACCACGTAACCAGAAGGGCATGTTTTTGATGTGTGGTTGGTCCATATCTTCGTATGAGGTAAATGGGACTGTAAGAAATGAGACACTAATAAGTTTGTAAAGAATTATAATGTAAAATAATATAAATAAGGTATTTCTTTTGACTGTTACTCCCCTCATAAAAAAATAGAGGAGAGTAACAATCTAAAGAAGGTGATGGAATCTTCTTCTTTAGACTGTTACTCCCCTTATAAAAAATAACAGAGGGGAGTAAAAATCTAAAGAAGGTGACGGAATGTTTTTCTTTAGACTGTTACTCCCCTTATAAAAACAGAAGTGTGATATTTCTTTGTCCCAAAGTGCATTGGACTAAACATCACTTTGTCCTAATAGTAATTTAGAAAAAGGAATTTATAAATAATTATATCCACTTATATTATAAAAAGAACATAGGGAAGTAACAATCTAAAGAAGTACCATAAATAATTACAAAGCAAGGAAAAGAAAAGCCAGAAAAAGGAGGGATATGAAATAGGGTAAATAGATCTTACAGGGTTAGATCGTACAGGGTTAATATTACTTGTAGACTTTAATAGAGAAACCAACTCATGGGAGGAAGTAGGCCTCAAGGAGAGGCTCTACCCCAAGGTATATCGATGGTGTTGCGCCAAAAGGGCCAATCTTAATAAATACACAAGGGCCAATCTGCAACTAATAACACTTTTTTTTATTTATAATTAATAAAATAATTTGGTTATTTTGACTTATGAATTAGGTAGCCAAATATATTTTAAATGAATAAAAATATAAATAAGGCATTCAAATATTAATAATTTGTCATTATAGCTTTTCAAGTTTTAGAATTCAAATACAAAATGCAGATTGGTGGAACACCATCGAATGGTACGACAAGGGAATATGGTACTTCCCAAGAGAAGCACCCCTCACACAAAGATAAAAAGAAATTAAAAAAAAGTGTGCCAATACACCTACAAAGTAAAACTTTTAATGAAAAATTTAAATTCTGACAAAAAAAAAGAAAATGATTACCAAATTCCAAAACTTATATTTTTTCCTGGGCTCTTTCAATAACACCATATAAATCACAAAAGAAATCATCCATTTTATATTTCAAGAGATAAATCATTCTATAAATATATATATATTTTTTTAAAAAAAGCACGCATTGAAAATATTAATGACTTGGATTGCCATTAGAAAATTTATTATCTATAACAGTTTCAACTTTCTAGGTATTCGGGAAGAGGGTCAAAAATGTATCACAAAATTAATACCTCACAAACAAGAGAAGTTAAAATAAAATAGTGCATTAATAATAATAATAATTAACTTAAGAAGATTATTAATAATATGTATAAATATACAATAGATATTAACTTTTTACATCCTTAAACCTAATATAATTTGTTTAGAATAAGAATAAATTGGACAAGTTTTTATTTATTTTGAGAAAAAAGTGAAATTTTACTAGGCCAATCTTCTAACATAAATATACCTTAATACATAATAAGTCCATGGTCTAACAGACAGTGGATGGTTAAGGACTGCTAAAAAGCATATACATCTACACATGTAATGGGTGATATGGTGTAAGTAGGATTGTTCCGAACAAGCAGTGTACCGTCCGCGGGATCGTCATTGGCATGCAAATGGATAAAAGCCGACTTATGACAATGTTTCGTAATGTCCTCCAAACTGTTCCAACCTGCACAGGAATCATTTTCGAACTGTATACTGTACTGTCCAAACAATCCTTCGACATTACCAAGTACTGGTTTGTATGGCATGCGCTGTTATGTCAATTGTCACACAAGTCAACAGGAAGGTTCCCTAACTGTTAGGTTTCCTTGAATGTTTTTAATACGGTGCTAATTATAGTCCTAAACCCATTCCAACCTGACATGATTTTATTACAGTACAATGTTAGTTCATGCATATAAAACCTGTCCTAAACGATTCCTGAACGATCTGCTGGACGATACAAAGGACGGTACAAATAGGGAGGTTGGAACAAACCTAGTATGTCTCTCCATCAGTATAATTAACAATTGTGGAAATATGCCACTATACTTAAGTAGCTACCAATTTATATCACGATGGAAGGTGAACACTGAAAATGGCATTCTTCCATCTTCCGCTTCTAAAGATGGAATAATAGCAAAGAGCCAATAGTAACCCAAAATGAAATTTTATAATTTAATAAATTACCATTGGACAATATTCTTAACATAAAAAAGAACTGACAATTATATTTAAGTTATTAGATTGGCCAATAAAAATCAACTATTTTATCATAATTAACTGTTATTGATCAATTTATCAAACAAATCAAAAAACCTCATCAAATTATATTCTTTTATTTAACAAATTATAACAAACATATCTTATCTACTCTCTCACTAAGATAAAATCATAAATTAGCACCATTATATATATTAAGCACACAAATGATTTTTCCCATAAAATTACTTATTTTTCCTTTTTTACATATTTCTCCATTTTCGAAATTAGACTTAAAAATAAAAATTTTAATAATATAATAATTAGGAACACAAGTTATTTTTACAATGATTAAAATAAATAAGGATAAGTAAATAATATTATAGCAATAGCATCGTAAATTATTATAATAATAGTCCTATTTTTATATATAATATAATAGCAACACAATAGTTCTTTTTAAACTATTTTAATTTTATTTATAATACTATTTAGATTATAAAATAATAGACTTGACGGATGAATTGATTTAATTTTGGAGAAGATACAAGTGTTATTAATAAAAAGTCGGGCACTTCTTTAGATTGTTACTGCCCTTATATAAAAAAAAGATGGGAGTAACAATCTAAAGAAGGTGTACAGAATGTTCTTCTTTAGACTGTTACTCTCCTTATAAAAACAGAAGTGTGATATTCCTTTGTCCTAAAGTACACTTGGATTAAACACCCTTTTGTCTTAATAAGCACTTAGTCTGTCATTTATATTCTCAAAAAACAGGGGAGTAACAATCTAAAGAAGTACCAAATGTCAGCTATTTTGTCATATTTTCAAAAAAATTAAGAAAAAAATTTGTTTTCTTGCTGCTACCTAATTCTTCATTTGTACTATTTTGCGGGTAATTGATTTCACGATTAGATCAGCTTATACTAAATGGAAATTCCTAACAACCCTAATGATTTTATTTCTTCCCTTGTATAGATTGGCAATGGTGTATTTTTAACCATGAAAAATATCACGCCCTTAAAGATGACGCCATCGCCTGGAATTAGGCAAGACAAAAGGTAAGGCGAGGGACAAACGACAATGGCAGACTGTTTACAAACTACGAACTTAAGGAAATAAGATTTTCGACAAAGATGCAGGTTGGGGTGTTAGACGCTATTAGCACCTTATTTTATTAAATGTTTTTAGTACACAGGGTAAGCCACTAGGCCTTTAGCAGGGATGGAGCCCGCTATATTTTTGTTTGCCTAGTCAGCCCGACCTACTAGAATTTTAAAATCCTGACCTCTCATTGGTTGCACACCTCAATTTTTCGATTTTATAGAGCAGTCAAAAGCCGTAATGCACAAATGTACACGACATAAAATTTCTCATTTATGATCTCCATACTACATCTATTGCCAAAAAGATGAACTTGCCCATAGCGGTGAAAAATATGGCACTTCTTTTGATTGTTACTCCCCTTTTAAAAAAAACAGAAGGGAGTAACAATTTAAAAAAGAAGTACGGAATGTTCTTCTTTACACGGTTACTCCCCTTATAAAAAACAAAAGTGTGGCATTCCATTGTCCCAAAGTACATTGTACTAAACATCCCTTTGTCATAATGGTTATTTAGACAAAGCATTGTATAAATTATTATATCCATTTATATTATAAAAAAAAAAAAAAAACATGGGGGAGTAAAAATCTAAAGAAGTAACAAAAATTTTACACTAGTGCCACTACTAGTAATAGGGTACTTCTTTAGATTGTTATTTCCCTATGTTTTTTCAGAATATAAATAACTTTGACTAAATAACTATTAAGATAAAGGGATGTTTAGTCCAATGTACTTTGGGACAAAGGAACATCACACTTCTGTTTTTATAAGGAGAGTAACAGTCTAAAGAAAAACATTCCATACACCTTCTTTAGATTGTTACTCCCCTTTGTTAAATTTATAAGGGGAGTAAAAATCTAAAGAAGTATCTATAATAGAACAAGGAGGACAAAACACATTTTTAAAAATAGCAGTTATGCCAGTTATTTGGGCCCTTGTTTACTAACACTGTGAAGATTTCAGCCACTTCTCACACTAATGCACTAATAGTGCGCTAATACAATAGTGAGTATTGTAAATAAAATTGTCAATGGATCAAGCCAATTAACTTGATTTATAGATGGTCAACTAGAAGTGCCAATGCCAATGCCTTTAGGGTCACTATTGCTTTGAACCCCGACACTATTGTTCAAGGAGTTAATAGGATTGAATGAGATTTTATGTTATTTATTGATCTATATTGGTAGAACATTGATTATCCATCTACCGATTTACCGTCTTTTTAACTTAACCATCAGCCACATCTGCCGAATGCAACTCCTTTTTTTTGCCTCCATTCGTTCCCCCAATACCCCCAACCCACCCAGTGTTTGACCATGAAAACACGGTCAATTATTTAGCTCAAAAAAGTACCTTATTAAGACAAGATATTTTTAATTTTTGGTTTGACAGTATTTGTGCTTCTAGTCCAAAATAAATATTTTGTGTTCACTTTGAGCCCTAAAATTTTCCCTTTATTGACTAAAACTGTCTTTTCAATTTTCTATAAAGGCTCCGGTACCGTGCTTGACTTTTAATCGAGGTTCTACTGTAATTTAATTAATCAGTATATTTTAATCAACTAAAAACTAAAATAATTTTATAAATGAAGAACAAAGGTGTGTGGGATTATTGAATTTTCACCCTACAATAATACTTAAGTCTGTATTTTATTTATATTGATTAATTAAACAAGTAATAGTGTTTTTTAGGGTTTCGTTAGTAAAACCGAAAAAAAAGAAACCCATATAGTTTCATTCCTGTGTCTGTCTGCCACTCTGTACAGTTCCAATAACTTTTGAATTAAAAGAGATAAAAATATGAAACTTTCCAATATTAAAGATCGTTTTGACGCGTTCACAGAAACAATATAGAGAACTCAAAATTATTAGCGTACAAATTCAAATTTGCAGATAATTCATGCTACAGGGAAAAAAATATTTTCTTAAAATTTTAAGTGGGGTATCAAATGAAAGGTATCGAAGAGTAGATTACAAAAATATATAACACTTGTGTAAATTGTTTAATTTTCCACGCCATTTTGTCAAAAAGCATCAACATTTTCTGTCCCCCTCCCCTTATTCTAACTAATTCCATGTTCTTAATACCAACGAAACCCTTTTTAAGTGAGACTTCACACACAACCCTTTCATTTATTTACTGTGTTAACTTCTTTACCATCACTATTGTCAAGTCAATTATTTTAATACATAATAATAGAAGCAGTGAAAGCACAAAATAGACATATACTTGGCCATTTAACAAATAAATAAAATTATTAATATTAAAAAAAAAAAAATAAATAATAATAATAATAATAACAAAAATCAGTCATAACAGATATTTCAACTAAAATTTACAATCAATTAGAATTGTTTCTCAGTTTTAAAAAATGTAGAAAATATATTTAAAATTTTTATTATTTGAAATGTATAATAAAAAGCATAATATTATGGTTATAAAATTAAATATTTAAAATTTAAATGAATATTTTGAATTTTAAATTAATCTGTTAGATATAACAGACTATCACGGATAATTTCTGTGATAAATATTTTTATTTTTTAAAAAAAATAAATTAATTAATCAGGGAATTCATTCTCAGTTTTTTGAGAGTGTTATCTTTAAATCCCTCAGCTAAATTTATAGTTGTAACTTTTTTAGTTTTTACTTTATTTATAAATCAGTGAGATCAATTGCGTTTCGTAACGTATTTTCTATATTTTTTGAAGGATTGAACAGTACTACATAATATGAAAATATAAACAGATGAGATTCAGTAGTTAGAATCTGGTGAGATCAAAATTTAGAATATGCATGGAACAATTTAATCAGCCACAATTTAACAGTAATGTTACAGAATTGAACTAATCAGAGATTAAAAGTGATTAAGAAAATTTTAAGTGTTTTTTTTTTAACAAAATATAGCCATTTTACGGAACTTCTTTTAGATTGTTACTCCCCCTATGTGATTTTAGAATATAAATGACTTTAACAAAATAACTATTAAGACAAAGGGATGTTTAGTCCAATGTACTTTGGGACAAAGGAATATCACACTTCTGTTTTTATATGAGGAGTAACAGTCTAAAGAAGAACATTCCGAACACCTTCTTTAGATTGTTACACTCCTCTGTTTTGTTTATAAAGGGAGTAACAATGTAAAGAAATTCCCATTTTACATCACCATGTAATTAATTATAAATAAAAATAATTTTGTTGGAAATAAACAATTATTATTATTATTAATATAAAAAATATAATACACTCTTAAAAAATGCACAAAATATGAGAATATTCATTTTCAATATTATTATAATTTTTCCAAAAAATTTTTAATTTTCACAAATGTACAAAAAAATGTTTCCTCAAAATCGATTTTTGTATTGAGTAAAAAAAGAAATATAAAATATAAAAACTACATCTTTTAAATGCAGGAAACAAATACTTAAAAAATGCAGTATTATGTTCACCATTACGGTGTTTTTCTCAATATAACCTTCACCTCAATATTCACCTTATATTCAGTAAAAAATTGTCTTTCACTAAGAAGATCCAATGAAAATTATAAATAAACCCAACATACAAACACTTTTCAAACTAACCCAAAAATAAAAATAAATAACATTGATCATTTAAAAAAAAAAAAAAATAAAAATACACAAAAAAGTTAGTTGTTGAATTTTTTCAAGAATAATTTTTAGTTTTGATAATTTTACAATAATAATAATAATACACCTTAAAAAATATATAAATCATGTCAAGGTACATAAGTAGTTCCAATTTTTAATTATAATTTTGTGGGTTTTTTTTCTTCAGATATACATACAGTAGAATCTCATTAATCCAAACCTTGGTAATCCAAACCTTGGTAATCCGAACCTTGGTAATCCGAACCTTGGTAATCCAAACCTTGGTAATCCAAACCTTGGTAATCCAAACCTTGGTAATCCAAACCTTGGTAATCTGACCTTGGTAATCTGAACCTTGGTAATCTGACCTTGGTAATCTGAACCTTAGTAATCCGAACGCCACAGGGGAACAAAGTGTGCAAAAAGAGCACTTCATTGATGCAGAAGAAAATTAATGATTGTTTTTATTAATTTCTATTAGTTTCTGAACTGTTAATAAATATTACTACAGATAATAACAGTGTTTTACGCTGTAATATACTTTATCTACGATTGATACGAAATATAAACATTATATCTCTGTTTAGATGCGTAGAAAGTGATTATTTACGTACTTGTATTTATTGCGCATGCCCGTCTCATAGTTCTGAAGAATTCCTTTTCTTTACCACGCTAGCGCGGTAAAGAAGAGGAATTCTTCAGCTTTACGCACGATTAGCGAGTTTGTTTACATTTAACAAAACTAATTTGCTATTCTTTTATTAAAGTAACTGTTTATATTGAGTTTTTAGTGAAAAGCAATGATTGAATCAAGTGGCTTTGACGAAAATGTAGAGAATAATACTCCTCCAGAAATAATTAATTCGGCAAAAAATATAACTCAAGATTAATGCCATCTTTATCAAGAGAAGAGATACAAACTTACATACAGCAAGTTTATTTTTTTCTGTATTTATTATTTAAATCTAACAATCGTAGATAAAGTATGGTACGCAACTCGTGCGTACCGTAGTTTTAGGAGTTTGCAACCCTCGCTGTCGCTCGGGTGCAAACTCCACACTCGCATGCAAAATGCTACTTTCCGCACTCGACGCGTAATGTACTATTATCTACTATTGATACAAAATATAAACATGTTATCTCTGTTTTATGTCTGTGTGGATGTGTAGAAAGTGATTCTTTTCGTAGCTGTATTCATTGTGCAAGCGCGTTTCATAATCATGCGATAAGGTGAAGAATTCTCCACCTTATCGCACAATTTGCGTGTTTGTTTACATTTAACCAATCTAATTTGCTAACTGTTATTATCAAGTTTTTAGTGATAAACAATGTATATTTAATGATTTTCTGTATTTATTATTAAAATTCAACAATAGTAGATAAAGTACGGTACGCAACTCGTGCGAAAACTGCAGTGTGCTTTGCTCGTGTAGTTTTATTACCCTCGTTATCGCTCGGGTGTAAACTCCACACTCGCATGCAAAATGCTACTTTCCGCACTCGACGCGTAATGTACTATTTTATTCAAATAATAATAATTATCCTTTTTAGCACACATATTTATTTCATTAATATGATTTAACGGCACCATATTTGACTATCTGAACGATTTGATAATTCGAACTACCCCCATTACCAATGAGTTGGGCTTAACGAGATTCTACTTCATTATAATAAAAATAAAATATAAATATATACATTTTTTTTCTCTCAAAATATTTTTCTAATGATTAAAAAGTTACTTATTTATCACAATAAGAAATTACAATTTTAAAAAAATAATAATTTTTGATTTAGTGAAGATTTATATTTATAAATATGTGATGATAACATTACTAGGTAGAAGTTACAAACAATCAAAAATGTTTATTTTCTTTTATCTAATTAAAAAATCCTACCAATATGAGTCTATTTTATGTAATTTTGCTTCATGTAAACTACAAATACAATATTCATTTTTTATGTAAATATATTAGTTTTCATAAAAACTCCAACAAATGTGTATCTTCAATTATGTATTTGGGCTTCATACATATATAAACTCCTACAAATACACATCTCTGTTTTAATATAAGTGTACATTAGTTTTACACAAACCTTAACAAATTAAGTCTCAATTTAATGTATTTGTTTCGTAAGAACTTCTATAAATATGACTCCCCGTTTCGTTGTGTAAATTTATTAATTTTATGTAAACTCACACAAATATAAAACTTTATTTCATGTAAATTGTTTTCATATGAACTCCTATAAATACAATCAGTTTTTATGTAAGGATATTAGTTTTATGTAATAAACTCCAACACATTTAAGTCTCTGTCTTCAAAAAATGTTTGCTTCATATAAACTTCTATAAATAGAATTATAAGTTTATATGTAAATATATTAGTTTTATGTAAACTCTCACAAACATTAATCGTGTATTTGAGTCACTATTTACATAAATACTGACTATTTATGAACTCCTCCAAACTTGAGTTTCTATTGGTGGAAATTTGATAGTTTTTATCTCCTATAAATGCACTTATATATGTTTGCTTTAAATAAATGTACATCTGTCAGTTTATACAAGTATTTGCTTTTTAATTTTTATAAATGTAAATCTCTGTTTACACATCTCGTGTATTGGTTTTTTAAGAACTCCATTAAAAATATTTCTCGCTGTTATAATAGTTAGGACGTATGTGTTTATTTACATAAACTTTTATTTATGTAAGTATCTATTTATATGAATATTACCTTTACATATATGTATTTGTTTTTTAAGAACTTCCTATAAAGTCATTCTCAGTTATTATTTATATGTTTATTTATATAAACTCCTATAAAAGTAAATCTCTATTTCTTTGAATATTCACTTTTTAAAAAACCCCTGCAAATTTCCGTTTCTATTTTGTAAATTATTAATTTTGCTTTATATAAATGTGACTTAATTTTTTATGCCTATTTGACTTCTTTATATAAAAACAATAAAAGAGTCTTTATTTATATGTAATCTCATTTTATACAAAATTCTAAAAACAAGTTTATTTAAAAATTTCTATAAAGAAGTAAGTCTTGATTGTAATTTTAATTTTTTTTTTCCTATTAATTTTAATAAAATCCTAAAATTGGGAGTTGTGGAAATGTGTTCACTTTACAAGAACTCCAACAATTATGAGTTGTGGAAATGTGTTCACTTTACAAGAACTCCTACAATTATGAGTTGTGGAAATGTGTTCACTTTACAAGAACTCCTACAATTATGAGTTGTGGATATGTGTTCACTTTACAAGAACTCTAACAATTGTGAGTTGTGGAAATGTGTTCACTTTACAAGAACTCCTACAATTATGAGTTGTGGAAATGTGTTCACTTTACAAGATCTCCTACAATTATGAGTTGTGTATATGTGTTCACTTTACAAGAACTCCTACAATTGATAGTTGCTGAAATGTGTTTATTTTACAAGAATTCCTACAAATAATAAAAATTACAATTTAATTCTGTTTAATTTACATAAACTTCTTCAAATTTATTTCGGGCATTGTGTAAATTTACATTACATAAACACCAATCTCGGTTTCTTATTGTTTTATCACTCAAATATCTCGAATTATAGATTATAATTGGGTTAAACCTTGACAAAAAACCTTTTTCATTTTCGTTGATTTTTCCCTTAGTGAAATGTCCAACAGACTTAATTTTTATAATTTAATATAATTTTTCCTCATTGTCTTCAGTTAATTTATCACACAAAGACAAAACAAATTAAAAAGCCTTTCATTTGATCTTCTTTTTTAAAAAAATTATTTAATAAGACACAAGAACATTGACTGAAAGGCGCTACCTGTGTTCCATTTTATTTGGATCGATATTCTCCTGAACGGATTTCAAATCCCTCTTAAGAGGTGCCGATTCTAAATTCAAATTCAAATTTGGATCAAGACTGTTTAAAATTGTTTTAGAATCTAAAACCAAATTCGGATCGGATAAATAAGCGGGGGTTTTAATAAGATCATTTTTATCAATGGGCGATTGTGTTATCGTATTTTCATTGATCGGATTATCGTTATTTTCAACTAAAATTATATCGGTATCATTTTTGGTAATAATATTATTATTATAATTAACAACTTTGTTAGTTTTAATCGAGTTTATTTCAATATCAGAATTCTTATTGATTATTTGCGATATTGTTTCATCAGTGTTATTCTTAAGACATTGTTCTTTATCGGAAAGTGATTTCGTTTCTTGTTCGATAACTTTAACAAAAGAACTTTCTTTATGTTCATCAATTGTTTTAGGAAGTTCTTGTTTATAAGTTTGCTGTTTATTAACTTCATCATCATTATCTAGATCTTCAATTAAAGTATCTCTTTTCTCACGTTCTTTAACGTCTATTTTCATTTCCTCCTTTTTAGCGTTTAGTTTACCTTTAATAGCTAAAGGTAAGGGAACTCTATTAGCGATACTTTCGACTAAAGATGCTTTTGTTAATATTTCATTATTATTATTATTATTCTCACCTAAATTTTTGACTATTTTCAATTCGGTTTCGTTAACGTATTTTTCCGGTAATAATTTAACTTCTTTAATAGGATTTAAAATTATTTTCTCTTCAACTTTTTCAACTTCTACGGATTTCGGAAGTTCGAGTTTCTCTATTGATTTCTTAATTTCTTCGATATCAATTTTATTTTTGGCGCCATCTTGGATTTTGCTAAGTGGCGGTACGAGGGAAGTTTTCTTCTTCTTCGGAGGGACTTTAGGTTCATCTGGTACAGGATTGGGTGGTTCTTGACGTGATTTTACTTCGGGATTGGGAGGTTCTTGTCTCGATTTGATTTCTTTATTTTCGATCGTATTTTCAAGTTTCGTCTCTTTCGCTTCTTTTATCTTTGGTAAGAGTAAATCCTTTAATTCACCCACATCTTTCAAATTCTTCATATCTTCTTCCCTTACTTCCACTATAAATGAAAAACAATTATTTAATAGAGTATGCATAATAATAAAAATTGAAAATATTATTAAGATTTAATAGGATGTTTTCTTTTATTTAAATTTTATTGCTTATTGTGAATACACAGGGTGTCCAGCAATATTAAAATGAAAAATACAAGCATATTTAAAGGTTTTCAAGGCTCAATGTGATAAAATTCAAGGCTGGGTTTATTAACATTAGTTATTAAAATAGTGATTTATTCACAATTTCTTAGAATTATAGAAACAAATATGAGAAAAATAGTATGAGTTCAGCAAAATAATATAAATTACTTTTATAATAGAAGAGATTTAATTTTTTGGACTTGTAGAATATTATAGTAGGCTGAAGGGTTTATTTGGAATAAAGGTCCTTCGACTATATATTTTTATTTCATCAAAGCTTTCACCATGGGAACCTGAGCTTTTTCAGTGATCACTAAGCTCTGATGAAATAAAAAATAAATATCACTCGAAGGACTTTCATTCCAAATAAATCCTCCAGCCTACTATAATATTAATAGTATTAATTCAACCTAATTACAGCAGTAGTACTCCAGAGAAGTGAAATACAATATACAGTAGCGCATCGATTATCCGAACTAATAACTAATGTAGTTTAGAGTGGTTCGGATAATAAAAATTCAAAATGTATTACTTTTAAACAACCTAGGGTCTTTAAAATTCCCGATTTTTTTTCAAAATTCAAGCATATTTTAAGTTTTTCTGTTATTTTTTCAAAATTCAAGCATATTCCAAGGTTTTTCAAGCTTCCTAAAAATTCAAGCATAATTCCAGGAGTTAAAGGAATTCAAGGCTGCTGAACACCCTGATACACTTTTATATGTTATAAGCAATAATGCTAATTAATTATATTATATTAATTAAATTGACAGATATAAGACTCCTATCCAGTGACATAGCTTATTGACTTTGCATGAATACTTTAAATTAACAAACGTAGTCTTTTATCTTATTAGATCTCGCCTGGGAGGGTTGTCAGGAATGGTTTGGGATGACATGTTTTTGATAAGAGGATTTGTGTGGAGGGAGACTGAGTGGTGGAAGGATCTATTATAGCTGGAAATAGCTAGGTCTCGGACAAATGGGACGTTCAGGTCAGTGTGTAGGATTTGGTTGGATAAGTAGTAGGGTGCATTTACTATAGTTCTGAGGATCTTTGACTGTAAAGATTGGATGCGGTAGGAGTTAGAACGTTTGGTGCAGCCCCATAGTTTGATGTCATACGTCCATGCAGGTTTGAGAATTGATTAATAATATGGAAATAAGAATACAGTAACTTATTACTTTTTACCCCTTCATGACACAATACTAATAAACTTTTAATCTTTTAGAACATTATCTATAAATATATATATATATACTCACATTTTTTAGGAGATTCAGGTGGTACGAGGTTTTGAGGGAGATCGACTGGAGGCTGAGCAATGTCTAGCTTATCATGAATAACTGGGATGACAGGAATCTTTACAGGTAAATCCTGAGCTGGAAATGCAACTGGAGGACTGCTTTCAACAGCTGTCAGAATAGCGTATGTACTAAGCACCATGGTAAGCAATCCCATACCAGCAAGCACCTGAAATATTATAATTTTTGAGATCAATTTAATCTTAATAACATCACGGAGAAATATTTTTAGGTAGACTAGATGCCAATTAAACCCATCCTTTAAATATTCTAGCTACAAATTTATTTTAGTGCCTTGGCTAATGTCATAATGGAGTTATAGAGGTTTCCGGTGGCAACCACATTATAATGGATGTATGTTCCGATGTTTAGCATTCTATGCTAGGGGCACATTTAAGTTGTTAATCTAATAGCAACTATTATTAGACCAATATGTACACCCCCTGAAGATGCTTCTAGTACAAGAGGCAAAACTTTGCATCATACGTCCATTTTGAAGATTCTTCTAGCATAAGAGGAAAAACTTTGCACCATACATCCACTATGAAGATTCTTCTAGCATAAGAGGCAAAACTTTCCATCATACATCCACTATAAAGATTCTTCTAGCATAGGGGGCAAAACTTTCCATCACTATGAAGATTCTTCTAGCATAAGAGGCAAAACTTTTCATCATACATCCACTATGAAGATTCTTCTAGCATAAGAGGCAAAACTTTCCATCATACATCCACTATAAAGATTCTTCTAGCATAGGGGGCAAAACTTTCCATCACTATGAAGATTCTTCTAGCATAAGAGGCAAAACTTTTCATCATACATCCACTATGAAGATTCTTCTAGCATTAGAGGCAAAACTTTGCATCATACATCCACTATGAAGATTCTTCTAGCATAAGGGGCAAAACTTTCCATCATACATCCACTATGAAGATTCTTCTAGCATAAGGGGCAAAACTTTGCATCATACATCCACTATGAAGATTGTTCAAGCATAAGAGGCAAAACTTTGCATCATACATCCACTATGAAGATTCTTCTAGCATAAGAGGCAAAACTTTCCATCATACATCCACTATGAAGATTCTTCTAGCATAAGAGGCAAAACTTTGCATCATACATCCACTATGAAGGTGGGAAAAATTAGCTTGAAATATAATATATAAAATTACAGGAGAACCCCAAATCAGCTTGGGAATATTGCAATAGTAAGCCTTTAAGACCAAACTTAACCTACTAAAAAATATAGCTTCAAAGACAATTCTGTGTTGCCTCAGACATTTTTTTTTTTTAAATTTATTTATTTAATAAATAAATAAAAAAAAATGTCTGAGGCAACTCAGAATTATCAGGCTTTTTTCAATACATACTTGTTTATTTATTTTGTAATTTATTTAATAAATACTTGTTTATTTATATTTAATAATTTATTGAGTTTGAAAGTAATCGTTTGAACCTCTTTTAGTTCAATTAATTTAATTATTATTCTCTGAATCTCAAACATTTCCTTAAATTCATAATGACATTGTCAAATCTTCAAACTAACCTTAGCTAATAGTCGTTCAGATGTATTTTTCTTTGATAAGCACACGAAGATGATCGAAGGGAGAATAATGCAAACGAAGAATCCAATTGTCGATCCGACGAAGCCAAGAACAGCTTCGATCGATGGAACCAATAATCCAGTGATAAGAGATAGAGTAACAATTAATAGAGTTATACACTGGAACTTTGTTTCAGGGATGTGAGACGAATTCTCGATGCCTCCTGTGAAACTCCCCTGAAAAAAAGCATAAATAAAATTAATTAGTGCCAAATAAAGGTGTTTTTGATAGTGTATACCCTGTTATCATGAGTAATTTTTTACGAGAAGACCAAACTGAATAAAAAGTATCCTATCTTGTAGAGGACACTTTGCAGATGGTTCCCAACTATGAACTTTTTTTTATCCGAACCCTTCTAAGTGAAGTTATAAATCTCCAAAGTTGAGTGATTTCCAAAATTGTTTTTTTATTCTGTAGTATGAATACTACCTAAAACTAAAATTTTAATTTCTAATTGAGCGTTAATTCTCGGTCTATTTCTATTGGCGTAAATATTTGGCTTGCTAGACTTGTAGAAAAGATTGAAAGCTTGGATTCGGGGAATTTGTATCGGTAACGACAGAGAAAAATCATTCTCCCGTATAGCTCAGTTGGTAAGAGCACCTGCAACGGATTAATAGGAGGACCCGTGGTTCAAGTCCCGGTGCTAGGGTCTATTTTTCTCTGTATGTCTCCCGTAGTTATTGATAATTATAATTTGATTTAAAGTAAAATTTAATCTTTCCATAGTATGAATACTACCTAAAACTTTGAATTGTTTTTTTATGTTTAGGGGCTCATTCAAATTTTTAATGAGGGGATGGGTTGGAAATGATATGGTTGAGATGCTCATATTAAAGACTAAATACAAATTAAGAGAAAACTTGATTCAATTGCAATTTAATTACTACTCATCTTTTCATAAAAACACCCTGAATTTGGGTTCTACCAAAAATTTGCGCATAATGAGTTGTGACTTTTGACAGAGCAGGAAAATTAAAAAAAAATTAGGGTGGGGAGCCAATGAGAGGTTGTGATTTTGAATTCTAGAAGGTTGGGCCAACTAGGCAAACAAAAATGTCACTGGTCCCACCTCTCCTAAAGGCCTAGTGGCTTTATTTTTTTCCCTCATATAGGTTGGCCAATCTGAGTGTCAAGAGTCACAACTCGTAACGTGCATGTGCATACTGTAAATTCAAACTTTGTCACAATAATTTGAATTTGTAGAAATAAAGAGACATTTCCACCAAACTTAAATCTATATTATTTGATTAATCTTATCACTCACGCCATTACATATTATTTTAATTTAACCACTGCCTAGTAACTTCCAACGTGTACATCTCTAACGAGTTAACTACCTGGAATGAACCAGACGAGAGTGTACATGTTCACACTCAGGTAATGCCTCTCACTTAAGTTTTAACGGTGATAATTTTGAAGGATTACTCAGACGAAAGTGTACAGCTGGAACTAGAGGTATGAGGAAGATAGGTATAGAAGAGGGAGATTTTAAGAAGAATAGAGGTCCCAAAGTAGGACCAGGGTATTAGGAGTATCAGGAATAATTCTGATGCATAAGTATTATAAATATGTAAGACCTAAAGATCAGGGCGTTTCTTAGGTGTTTTACTGCCCTAGGTAAAAATTGAAAAATGCCACCTCCCTCTCCCTTTTACTACCATATCTCCCTCCCCCTGTCATCCAGGCTAGAAGAAATTAATGCATTCGTTTATTTTTTTTTTTTTTGTTTTTTTCTTCCCTTCCGCTTCAGCAGCTATGGCCATTAGCGGGAACTACTTTCCAGTACTAGCTATTTATCTTTTGGTAGATTCTTAGATAATAATAATAAAATCTTGCTTTAAAGTTCATTAAACACTCTCACATGCTTTATAAAGTTGAGAACGTCAGCAGCACGCCCTGATCCGATAGCAAACACAGACTCCAATGATTCTATATTATATTTGTCACGGTAGGATTTTAGTGCTGGGCAATCCAACATAATATGTCTAACATTTAAAATGTATGCATTAGTTATAAAATAACTTGAATTTCACATAAAGCACATCCGACATTAAATAACTGTAACATTTTATTTAGTTTAAAATATCTCTTCTAACTTTCTTGGTTTTTAGGTTCTTTCTCTGAACCATCTTAGGCTGTTTAATAAATTCCTAAGCAAGACATGTCTTTTTCTAATTAAATTATGGCTAGTCCTCGAAGTCTCTCTCGGCTCATGAGACTGCGCAGAATGGATTTTTTCTTTATTAATTTGAGATTTGAGCAACTCTTCTCCACACTTGCCAATGATATCACTAAAGTCAAAAGGTTACTACGAAGAACTACGAATAAATTAGGAAAACCAATTTTTAACTTGTTTTTGGTATAGATAGTTCAGCCCGTATTCGGATTTCGATTTTTTTTATTGCATTTCACAGCTCTGTGTTCGATTCCTGGACCGGGCCCCCCGCTCAATGTTGACCCAGCATTGTTTAAATAAATGGGAATCTTCTCAAAAGTGTGGTGCCACCAGGTTTCGGCCTGGAAACCATGATGATGACACTCCTGGTTGTAATACAACCAGGAGGGGAGGTTACCAGGAGTCATGGTTACCGACCACATCTTCACAAAAGTGTGAAGATTTCGGTCCCTAACCAGGGTTTGTTCTATGGGCCCACCTAAGTGGCCTGCATCTTCGGGTGTTAAAGCCCCCTGGAAAAAAAAGGGTTGAAGCTGGAGGATATTTTTAGAGGAAGCCAAAATCCACCCAAGACTGAAGAGCTACATCGTAAGTAAATTTGTGTTCTTTAACTTCTTCATTTCAAGGTTTGGTCTGCACGTCATAGATTAATAAGTTCGGACCTTCCCAAACTTAATAATCTATGGGCCGTAACAAAGGAGGCTATAGATTAAATAGTTAATAAACTCCTTCCAATACACAGATTAATAACACATCTAAAGACACGAGCTTTTAAGTCCTACAGTAAATAGATTACTTTATAAGAAAAAGATAATTTGTAATTATTTTTAATTGTCTTAATATTTTCAACTTACAGATGTAAATATGAGAGAGTAGATGCTAGCCCTGCAAGGGAAGATAACCAGCGGGAAGGATACAGCCACTGACAGAACAAATCCAAGTTTTATGACATAACTCACCACAGATGGACTCAGATTAATCAAAAGATTACCTGAAACATAAAAAAAAAAAAATTATTATTATCACTAACTGACTACATTGCTTTAGATAGAAAATATTACTATCAGTTATTTCCTTCTAATAATTTGATATCACGGAGGAATAATATCCAGGCTTTAGATCAGGATATATGATGAGATGGCAGGATATGTTATTTTCTTAGTATTTCTGATTTTTTAGCCTATGAGTACATGAGTTTAGGTATACCTCAGAAGACCAGGATAGTGGCAGGATATGTTATTTTCTTAGTATTTCTGATTTTTTAGCCTATGAGTACATGAGTTTAGGTATACCTCAGAAGACCAGGATAGTGGCAGGATATCATATGTTCTTAGTATTTCTGATTTTTTAGCCTATGAGTACATGAGTTTAGGTATACCTCAGAAGACCAGGATAGTGGCAGGATATCATATGTTCTTAGTATTTCTGATTTTTTAGCCTATGAGTACATGAGTTTAGGTATACCTCAGAAGACCAGGATAGTGGCAGGATATCATATGTTCTTAGTATTTCTGATTTTTTAGCCTATGAGTACATGAGTTTAGGTATACCTCAGAAGACCAGGATAGTGGCAGGATATCATATGTTCTTAGTATTTCTGATTTTTTAGCCTATGAGTACATGAGTTTAGGTATACCTCAGAAGACCAGGATAGTGGCAGGATATCATATGTTCTTAGTATTTCTGATTTTTTAGCCTATGAGTACATGAGTTTAGGTATACCTCAGAAGACCAGGATAGTGGCAGGATATCTTATGAGGAGCCTAGTATCAAAGACGTACATTTGACATTTTTTCCGAATTTCAGTTATCAATTGTTTCTTATAGATTTTTGGCTGCTGTATCAGATTCTGCTATCCATTTGCATCAAAAACGACCAGAAAAGGGGTAAAAATGCAATGATATTTGTAGTTTTGTTTCATATACAGACAAGTCAACACGTGTTTTGCTTCAAAAGTGGACATAAACCTAAACAGCCAATCAGGAGGCTGCATTTTACTTACTCGTTCCCATGATGCACTGCGGCCTTTAACATCTGAATACCTACTCCTACCATTTTGTCATACATGTTTAGAAAAATGATACCCCAAGGGGAAATCAAGAAATCACTTTTAGCTCTAAATTTGGGGGACCTCCTAAGTACTCTGAAAAACGTGGGAAAAAAATATTTCTCCAATATTATTATTCAAACCATTATTTTCAACGTAATTTTGCCTCAAAAACGGACAAAACCTTGTTTTTGTTTCAAAAGCGGACAACTCCACTTTTTAATGATGGCATTGATGACATTGCCCTCCATTTACTTATACAATGTCATGGTTTATATCAAACCTAAATGGAAGGAGCTAGCTGAAAGGCCATATGACTTCAACCTCAGAAATAGCGACACCATTACTCAGCCTACTAATGATTGGTTAAAACTGCAAAATCTCCTCTACATTTCAGCATTAAATGCTTCAATAAATTGGATAAAAATATTAAAGATTCACCTTTTAACATTTTTAAATATAGATTAAAAACCTTTCTAATTACTAAAGCTTACTATAGCATAGATGAATTTCTAAATGACACATTCTAGTAATGATTGCTCTGTGATATCTTATTCATACTTTATTATTAATTATTATTATTATTTTTTATTTTTTTTTTTTAACTTATTGTTGTACTCATGTTTGTTTTGTTTATTATTCATTTATCCTTTTGTTAGACCTATTAGGTCAATTACCAAGCTATTGACGTTGTGATAAGCAATTCTGTTTGAACCACAATAAATTATTTATTTATTTATTTATTTATTTAACTTCATTTAGCAGCTAAAATATCAAATTAATTCACCTGTAGAATTTGAGCTACAGTTTTTCGGCTCTCCTGTAAAATTTTGAAATGTGCTCTTGTCCGTCTTTGATACTAAGCTCCTATTATGTTCTTAGTATTTCTGATTTTTTAACATATGAGTACATGAGTTTAGGTATACCTCAGAAGACCAGGAAATTAACAGGATATCTTATCATCTTAGTATTTCTGATTTTGTTTTCTAATCTTTCCTTACTATTCTGATGGGTAATCAAACTTTTTTGTACTTGATGTTTGATAAATGGGGCAGATCACCTTATTATCATCCCCCCCCCCCTTATTTGATGACTAAAAAAAACTCAGCCATCTTTCCTTGATATCAAAATATGAATATGAATCATTTATATTTTCCCCCTTGATAAGCAAATCAGTAATATTGTTAAAAATATCTTTTGTGTATATTATAATAAAAATATTTAATTTTAAAATTGTAATTTATCTATTCAAAATAATATATCTTTATCTTAGACTTAGAGAGATACCATAATTTAATTTAAAATAATATTTAATAAAGCACACTTTATTTATATACATACTTTGTTCTGTATTGTCATCAATTAAGAATTTAGTGTTTTTTGTCTTTAGAAAATTTTTTTTTTTCTATTTTATAGACAAAATTAAAAAAGGAAATATGTTGGACAAAAAATACAAAGTTGTTTTTCAAAGTATAGCTCCTTTTATGTTATCAATAATAATATATTTTTCACTGTTCGTTATTAAAGAAAAATTACCGAAAATTATAAATGTAATACTGCAAGTGTTACCGATTTGGTGTTTGATATATTTTGTTTTTGTTTGCGGTTCATATTTTAAAGTGGTGCGGAAAGTTTGGATTTCTATATGTCTAGGACTGGTAGCTTCAAGCGTGGGTAATGCATTTCTAGTTTATGAACAAACCTGTATGATTGTAACAGGTATAATTTGGTTTTCGATCGCTCATATTCTCTATATTTTTTCGTTTGGATTTACGCCGCTCCAACCACTAACAGGTATTGCTAGTTTAATGATGGCACTCTGTTTCTTTCTGTCGTTAATATTTACGCTAAATGGAATTTATCAATTTGTTGTACCGATTTACGGAATTTTAGCTGCTACAATGTACTGGAGAATGGTAACAAGAATTTCAACACATAAAGGACCTATTAATCTACCTATAATTATTTCAATACTTTCTACAATATTATGGGTCATATTACACGGTATATTAACTTTCTATTTTAACATAGAACATGCTCAACTAATTATAATGATATCATACTATATTGGTCAACTCGGTGTATCTTTGAATATTTTTAACAATTCAAATCTTATACCTCATACTGAACCAGAATAGAGATAATAAACATGAAATAATAAAAAGAAATGTACATTATATAAAGTTTGAAGACATTTATATAACAATAAAATGTAAGGCAACAGCCCTTTTATAATAGTCAAGGAGATAGCGTACAAAAAAGTGCCAGACAAACATCAAGCTAGAATTTTGTGTATAAGTAAATCTTTTGTTGCCTTTCAAGAATATGTGGTCGGCTAAGTTCGTCTGAGGGACATAGCTTGGCAATAGGCATTTGGAAAAAAACAAAAAAAAAAAAAAAACTGGTGGATAGCGGCCATGTCCCGCCCTTTTGGGTGGACAATGTGATTTTCATGATCCTAAGTACGAAATTAGGATAGTAGACCAAAAATCACGTTGATGGTATTCTGTCACTTAATAGGTGACCTCTTTGATTTAAAGTCATATTTGATTAAACTATTAAGTTAGGAACTACAGTGGAACCTCGATAATTCGGACTAATTGGGACCCGACACTGTCCGAATTACCGATTTGTCCGAATTTTCAAATATGCTGTAAAATAACTTTTTCGCAGACGAGAGGACCTGATAAAGGACCACCTGAGCTTCTTCTTTGGGTAAGCCATATTTACATTGCATCTTCTAAAGGGTATCATTTGCCATTCATAACGTTTTTCCGTTTTTTGACCCCTCTTCAGAATCTAGCTTTGATGCGTAGATATTAGCGCAGTATGCTATCTCGTTTTCATTTTAGATGACCCCACACCATACTTTTTTGCAAGAGATGTCCCACTTTCACCTTTCGGAATTTTTTTTTTTTATAGAATTTCTAGTTATTAAATTTTTCAGTAGGCAGTCCAGATTTTCGAGGCTCCGGATTTTCGAGGTCCGAATTATCGAGGTTCTACTGTATTATCAACTTAATTTTTGGTCTAGTAACTAATTTCGTACTCAGGAGCATGATAATCGCATTGTCCACCAAAAAGGGTGGGACATGGCCGCTCTCCACTGGTTTGTTTTTTTGAAATGCCTATTGTCAAGCTACGTTCTTAAAAGGCACCAAAACATTGACTTATGCACAAAATTCTATCTTGATGTTAGTCAGGCACTTTTTTGCACGCTAGCCCCTGGACTATTTGTTTAATTTTATTAATTCCCTCCCTCTATTTCTTTTACATCTGCCCTAGGTACAAAGGAGAATGGGGGAAAATTAAAAATAAAAATTAATAAAAGATAATTTATTTAAGGTGAACAATTGGCTACAATTAATTCTTATTGTAAACAAATATGTACTTCAAATAAACTTTAATTACTATTTTTTCAAGAAAGATAATATAGATAGATAATATAGATAGATAATACATTAAGAGGAGAGGACATGCAGGATGTATTATGTTCATGAAAATCAAAAGTCAAGGTTGTCAAAGAGCTATAGTTAGATCGTAGATGAGTTAGGTAGGGGTACAATATCCCCCACTTGAATTAATCCCCACTTCTAGGGGATATTAAGAGGGGGAAAATTCCCCATCTATACAATGTAGTAATCAGTGTTACACCACTAAAACTAACTAACAATCTTTGGTGTTTTTTAGTCTACAATCTAACACAACTCTTTTTTATTTTGTATTTTTTAAAAAAAAGAATTAATAATTGCATATAGAACATAGATTGTAATTTTTTAAATATATATACCACTTCATATAGGATTTATGTTATCTAAAGAGTTAAAGAAAAAAAAAGATATACAATTGTAATTGAACATTTATATTATACATTTCAGTAGTTATGTTTCAATCAGATTAGATAATAAAAATAAAAGAAAGAAATTATCATTTTGAAATGCTGAAATGTCAAGAGATAAAGTATTAGATATATATATTTTCTTTTGTTTTGAATGATAAAATATACTTTTTATATATATGGATATATCCAAAAAGATCATTGATTTAAAATATGTAAGAAAAGATAAAAAAAAAAAATTGAATGAATAATGTAAAAAAAAAAAAAAAATTATTTTAGATTTTTTATTTAAAATATTAGTGGATTTTTTTTAGTTTTTAAATTTAGTACAGATTTATTTGAAAAGATGTTGGGTACAAAATTTATGGTTGTATGCGGAAGTATAGCTCCGTTTTTGGTGACGGTAATCATTTATTTTTCTCAATATAAAATCAACGAGAAACCATCTGAAAAAGTTGTCATATTAAAAGTGTTGCCGATTCTTTCTTTAGTGGTTTTCGTGTCCATATGTGGTTTCTTTTTCCGAGTGGATTGGAAGTTTTGGATTTTAATAAGTTTGGGACTTATTGCTTCGAGTGCCGGAGATGCATTTCTCGTTTACGAAGGAACCGATATGTTTTTAAAAGGTATGATTTCGTTTGCGATCGCTCATATCCTTTATACATTTGCGTTTGGATTTACACCGTTAAAACCTTTAATCGGACTCATTGCTTTGTTACCGGGAATCGCTCTGTTAATCGTATTAGTGCCTAAATTAACGGGGATTTTAAAATACGGCGTACCAGTTTACGGTGTTATACTTGTGATGATGGTTTGGAGAATGCTTGCAAAAGTATCGTTACACACAGGACCTCTAAATCCAGCTGTCATTTGTACCGCATTCGGGTCAATATCGTGGGCTATGTCCGACAGTATTTTAGCCTACAATGAATTCCACACGAAAATAAATTACGCTCAAATAATCGTTATGATAACGTACTACTTCGGTCAACTCGGTGTGTCTCTAAGTATTTTTAATGAAACAAATCTAATACCTTCATAATAAAATATAATAAATAAAAAAAAATAATAATATAAAACAACAAAGAAAGACTGTAAATTACACAAACTAATTTAATATTTTTTAAATGTATAGTAACTATTTAATACTTTGGTTATTTTTCAATTTTATATTTTTGTTATAGTGCAATTATTTTTACTCTTCATTGTATCAGTGATAAAATTAATGGATAAAAATGAAAATAAAATCATCTAATTATTTTGATTGTTATGACTAATTATTATGAAAATGGTACTTCTTTATATTGTTACTCCCCTATGTGTTTTTTTACAATATAAATGACTTTAACTAAATAACTATTAAAACAAAGTAATGTTTAGTCCAATGTACTTTGGGAAAAAGGAATATCACACTTCTGTTTTTACAAGGGGAGTAACAATCTAAAGAAAAACATTCCATACACCTTCTTTAGATTGTTACTTCCCTCTGTTTTCTTTATAAGGGGAGTTTTAATCTAAAGAAGTGCCATGAAAATTACAATATTATGATGGTAGT